>OY284415.1:39947715-41147715 GCA_958301585.1 Merodon equestris
TTTCTCGGCTTCAGAGCTACTTTCTTGACTGTATTTTGAGTTAAGCAGTTGGCGCGATTTCAGTTCTAGTCTATAAAGTCAAATCTTGTCTGATTCCTCGATGGTAACATAGCTGCCCGAGGTCTCAAAGTTAGCAAGTACAAGAAATTTGAAAATTGTACGTAATTTCACGGTAGTGCTTATGGCCGATCCCGTTTCTCGGCTTCAGAGCTTCTTTCTTGACTGTATTTTGAGTTAAACAGTTGGCGCGACTTCAGTTCTAGATTATAAAGTCAAATGTTGTGTGGTTCCTCCATGGTAACATAGCTGCCCGAGGTCTCATAGTTAGCAAGTACACGAAATTTGAAAATTGTACGTAATTGCACATTAGTGCTTATGGTCGTTCCCGCTTCTCGGCTTCAGAGCTACTTTCTTGACTGCATTTTGAGTTAAGCAGTTGGCGCGATTTCAGTTCTAGCCTATAAAGTCAAATCTTGTGTGATTCCTCGATGGTAACATAGCTGCCCGAGGTCTCAAAGTTAGCAAGTACAAGAAATTTGAAAATTGTACGTAATTTCACGGTAGTGCTTATGGTCGATCCCGTTTCTCGGCTTCAGAGCTACTTTCTTGACTGTATTTTGAGTTAAGCAGTTGGCGCGATTTCAGTTCTAGCCTATAAAGTCAAATCTTGTGTGATTCCTCGATGGTAACATAGCTGCCCGAGGTCTCAAAGTTAGCAAGTACAAGAAATTTGAAAATTGTACGTAATTTCACGGTAGTGCTTATGGTCGATCCCGTTTCTCGGCTTCAGAGCTACTTTCTTGACTGTATTTTGAGTTAAGCAGCTGGCGCGACTTCAGTTCTAGCCTATAAAGTCAAATCTTGTCTGATTCCTCGATGGTAACATAGCTGCCCGAGGTCTCAAAGTTAGCAAGTACAAGAAATTTGAAAATTGTACGTAATTTCACGGTAGTGCTTATGGTCGATCCCGTTTCTCGGCTTCAGAGCTACTTTCTTGACTGTATTTTGATTTAAGCAGCTGGCGCGACTTCAGTTCTAGCCTATAAAGTCAAATCTTGTGTGATTCCTCGATGGTAACATAGCTGCCCGAGGTCTCAAAGTTAGCAAGTACAAGAAATTTGAAAATTGTACGTAATTTCACGGTAGTGCTTATGGTCGATCCCGTTTCTCGGCTTCAGAGCTACTTTCTTGACTGTATTTTGAGTTAAGCAGTTGGCGCGATTTCAGTTCTAGCCTATAAAGTCAAATCTTGTGTGATTCCTCGATGGTAACATAGCTGCCCCAGGTCTCAAAGTTAGCAAGTACAAGAAATTTGAAAATTGTACGTAATTTCACGGTAGTGCTTATGGTCGATCCCGTTTCTCGGCTTCAGAGCTACTTTCTTGACTGTATTTTGAGTTAAGCAGCTGGCGCGACTTCAGTTCTAGCCTATAAAGTCAAATCTTGTGTGATTCCTCGATGGTAACATAGCTGCCCGAGGTCTCAAAGTTAGCAAGTACAAGAAATTTGAAAATTGTACGTAATTTCACGGTAGTGCTTATGGTCGATCCCGTTTCTCGGCTTCAGAGCTACTTTCTTGACTGTATTGAGGTCTCAAAGTTAGCAAGTACAAGAAATTTGAAAATTGTACGTAATTTCACGGTAGTGCTTATGGTCGATCCCGTTTCTCGGCTTCAAAGCTACTTTCTTGACTGTATTTTGAGTTAAGCAGTTGGCGCGATTTCAGTTCTAGCCTATAAAGTCAAATCTTGTGTGATTCCTCGATGGTAACATACATAGCTGCCCGAGGTCTCAAAGTTAACAAGTACAAGAAATTTGAAAATTGTACGTAATTTCACGGTAGTGCTTATGGTCGATCCCGTTTCTCGGCTTCAGAGCTACTTTCTTGACTGTATTTTTATTTAAGCAGCTGGCGCGACTTCAGTTCTAGCCTATACAGTCAAATCTTGTGTGATTCCTCTATGGTAACATAGCTGCCCGAGGTCTCATAGTTAGCAAGTACAAGAAATTTGAAAATTGTACGTAATTGCACAGTAGTGCTTATGGTCGATCCCGCTTCTCGGCTTCAGAGCTACTTTCTTGACTGCATTTTGAGTTAAGCAGTTGGCGCGATTTCAGTTCTAGCCTATAAAGTCAAATCTTGTGTGATTCCTCGATGGTAACATAGCTGCCCGAGGTCTCAAAGTTAGCAAGTACAAGAAATTTGAAAATTGTACGTAATTTCACGGTAGTGCTTATGGTCGATCCCGTTTCTCGGCTTCAAAGCTACTTTCTTGACTGTATTTTGAGTTAAGCAGTTGGCGCGATTTCAGTTCTAGCCTATAAAGTCAAATCTTGTGTGATTCCTCGATGGTAACATACATAGCTGCCCGAGGTCTCAAAGTTAGCAAGTACAAGAAATTTGAAAATTGTACGTAATTTCACGGTAGTGCTTATGGTCGATCCCGTTTCTCGGCTTCAGAGCTACTTTCTTGACTGTATTTTTATTTAAGCAGCTGGCGCGACTTCAGTTCTAGCCTATACAGTCAAATCTTGTGTGATTCCTCTATGGTAACATAGCTGCCCGAGGTCTCATAGTTAGCAAGTACAAGAAATTTGAAAATTGTACGTAATTGCACATTAGTGCTTATGGTCGATCCCGCTTCTCGGCTTCAGAGCTACTTTCTTGACTGCATTTTGAGTTAAGCAGTTGGCGCGATTTCAGTTCTAGCCTATAAAGTCAAATCTTGTGTGATTCCTCGATGGTAACATAGCTGCCCGAGGTCTCAAAGTTAGCAAGTACAAGAAATTTGAAAATTGTACGTAATTTCACGGTAGTGCTTATGGTCGATCCCGTTTCTCGGCTTCAGAGCTACTTTCTTGACTCTATTTTGAGTTAAGCAGTTGGCGCGATTTCAGTTCTAGCCTATAAAGTCAAATCGTGTGTGATTCCTCGATGGTAACATAGCTGCCCGAGGTCTCAAAGTTAGCAAGTACAAGAAATTTGAAAATTGTACGTAATTTCACGGTAGTGCTTATGGTCGATCCCGTTTCTCGGCTTCAGAGTTTCTTTCTTGACTGTATTTTGAGTTAAGCAGTTGGCGCGACTTCAGTTCTAGATTATAAAGTCAAATGTTGTGTGGTTCCTCCATGGTAACATAGCTGCCCGAGGTCGCAAAATTAGCAAGTACAAGAAATTTGAAAATTGTACGTAATTTCACGGTAGTGCTTATGGTCGATCCCGTTTCTCGGCTTCAGAGCTACTTTCTTGACTGTATTTTGATTTAAGCAGCTGGCGCGACTTCAGTTCTAGCCTATAAAGTCAAATCTTGTGTGATTCCTCCATGGTAACATAGCTGCCCGAGGTCTCATAGTTAGCAAGTACACGAAATTTGAAAATTGTACGTAATTGCACATTAGTGCTTATGGTCGATCCCGCTTCTCGGCTTCAGAGCTACTTTCTTGACTGCATTTTGAGTTAAGCAGTTGGCGCGGTTTCAGTTCTAGCCTATAAAGTCAAATCTTGTGTGATTCCTCGATGGTAACATAGCTGCCCGAGGTCTCAAAGTTAGCAAGTACAAGAAATTTGAAAATTGTACGTAATTTCACGGTAGTGCTTATGGTCGATCCCGTTTCTCGGCTTCAAAGCTACTTTCTTGACTGTATTTTGAGTTAAGCAGTTGGCGCGATTTCAGTTCTAGCCTATAAAGTCAAATCTTGTGTGATTCCTCGATGGTAACATACATAGCTGCCCGAGGTCTCAAAGTTAACAAGTACAAGAAATTTGAAAATTGTACGTAATTTCACGGTAGTGCTTATGGTCGATCCCGTTTCTCGGCTTCAGAGCTACTTTCTTGACTGTATTTTTATTTAAGCAGCTGGCGCGACTTCAGTTCTAGCCTATACAGTCAAATCTTGTGTGATTCCTCTATGGTAACATAGCTGCCCGAGGTCTCATAGTTAGCAAGTACAAGAAATTTGAAAATTGTACGTAATTGCACATTAGTGCTTATGGTCGATCCCGCTTCTCGGCTTCAGAGCTACTTTCTTGACTGCATTTTGAGTTAAGCTGTTGGCGCGATTTCAGTTCTAGCCTATAAAGTCAAATCTTGTGTGATTCCTCGATGGTAACATAGCTGCCCGAGGTCTCAAAGTTAGCAAGTACAAGAAATTTGAAAATTGTACGTAATTTCACGGTAGTGCTTATGGTCGATCCCGTTTCTCGGCTTCAAAGCTACTTTCTTGACTGTATTTTGAGTTAAGCAGTTGGCGCGATTTCAGTTCTAGCCTATAAAGTCAAATCTTGTGTGATTCCTCGATGGTAACATACATAGCTGCCCGAGGTCTCAAAGTTAGCAAGTACAAGAAATTTGAAAATTGTACGTAATTTCACGGTAGTGCTTATGGTCGATCCCGTTTCTCGGCTTCAGAGCTACTTTCTTGACTGTATTTTTATTTAAGCAGCTGGCGCGACTTCAGTTCTAGCCTATACAGTCAAATCTTGTGTGATTCCTCTATGGTAACATAGCTGCCCGAGGTCTCATAGTTAGCAAGTACAAGAAATTTGAAAATTGTACGTAATTGCACATTAGTGCTTATGGTCGATCCCGCTTCTCGGCTTCAGAGCTACTTTCTTGACTGCATTTTGAGTTAAGCAGTTGGCGCGATTTCAGTTCTAGCCTATAAAGTCAAATCTTGTGTGATTCCTCGATGGTAACATAGCTGCCCGAGGTCTCAAAGTTAGCAAGTACAAGAAATTTGAAAATTGTACGTAATTTCACGGTAGTGCTTATGGTCGATCCCGTTTCTCGGCTTCAGAGCTACTTTCTTGACTCTATTTTGAGTTAAGCAGTTGGCGCGATTTCAGTTCTAGCCTATAAAGTCAAATCGTGTGTGATTCCTCGATGGTAACATAGCTGCCCGAGGTCTCAAAGTTAGCAAGTACAAGAAATTTGAAAATTGTACGTAATTTCACGGTAGTGCTTATGGTCGATCCCGTTTCTCGGCTTCAGAGTTTCTTTCTTGACTGTATTTTGAGTTAAGCAGTTGGCGCGACTTCAGTTCTAGATTATAAAGTCAAATGTTGTGTGGTTCCTCCATGGTAACATAGCTGCCCGAGGTCGCAAAATTAGCAAGTACAAGAAATTTGAAAATTGTACGTAATTTCACGGTAGTGCTTATGGTCGATCCCGTTTCTCGGCTTCAGAGCTACTTTCTTGACTGTATTTTGAGTTAAGCAGTTGGCGCGATTTCAGTTCTAGCCTATAAAGTCAAATCTTGTCTGATTCCTCGATGGTAACATAGCTGCCCGAGGTCTCAAAGTTAGCAAGTACAAGAAATTTGAAAATTGTACGTAATTTCACGGTAGTGCTTATGGTCGATCCCGTTTCTCGGCTTCAGAGCTACTTTCTTGACTGTATTTTGAGTTAGGCAGTTGGCGCGATTTCAGTTCTAGCCTATAAAGTCAAATCTTGTGTAATTCCTCGATGGTAACATAGCTGCCCGAGGTCTCAAAATTAGCAAGTACAAGAAATATGAAAATTGTACGTAATTTCACGGTAGTGCTTATTGTCGATCCCGTTTCTCGGCTTCAGAGCTACTTTCTTGACTGTATTTTGAGTTAAGCAGTTGGCGCGATTTCAGTTCTAGCCTATAAAGTCAAATCTTGTCTGATTCCTCGATGGTAACATAGCTGCCCGAGGTCTCAAATTTAGCAAGTACAAGAAATTTGAAAATTGTACGTAATTTCACGGTAGTGCTTATGGTCGATCCCGTTTCTCGGCTTCAGAGTTTCTTTCTTGACTGTATTTTGAGTTAAGCAGTTGGCGCGATTTCAGTTCTAGATTATAAAGTCAAATGCTGTGTGGTTCCTCCATGGTAACATAGCTGCCCGAGGTCTCAAATTTAGCAAGTACAAGAAATTTGAAAATTGTACGTAATTTCACGGTAGTGCTTATGGTCGATCCCGTTTCTCGGCTTCAGAGTTTCTTTCTTGACTGTATTTTGAGTTAAGCAGTTGGCGCGATTTCAGTTCTAGCCTATAAAGTCAAATCTTGTGTGATTCTTCGATGGTAACATAGCTGCCCGAGGTCGCAAAGTTAGCAAGTACAAGAAATTTGAAAATTGTACGTAATTTCACGGTAGTGCTTATGGTCGATCCCGTTTCTCGGCTTCAGAGCTACTTTCTTGACTGTATTTTGAGTTAAGCAGTTGGCGCGATTTCAGTTCTAGCCTATAAAGTCAAATCTTGTGTGATTCCTCGATGGTAACATAGCTGCCCGAGGTCTGAAAGTTAGCAAGTACAAGAAATTTGAAAATTGTACGTAATTTCACGGTAGTGCTTATGGTCGATCCCGTTTCTCGGCTTCAGAGCTACTTTCTTGACTGCATTTTGAGTTAAGCAGTTGGCGCGATTTCAGTTCTAGCCTATAAAGTCAAATCTTGTGTGATTCCTCGATGGTAACATAGCTGCCCGAGGTCTCAAAGTTAGCAAGTACAAGAAATTTGAAAATTGTACGTAATTTCACGGTAGTGCTTATGGTCGATCCCGTTTCTCGGCTTCAGAGCTACTTTCTTGACTGTATTTTGAGTTAAGCGGTTGGCGCGATTTCAGTTCTACCCTATAAAGTCAAATCTTGTGTGATTCCTCGATGGTAACATAGCTGCCCGAGGTCTCAAAGTTAGCAAGTACAAGAAATTTGAAAATTGTACGTAATTTCACGGTAGTGCTTATGGTCGATCCCGTTTCTCGGCTTCAGAGCTACTTTCTTGACTGTATTTTGAGTTAAGCAGTTGGAGTGATTTCAGTTCTAGCCTATAAAGTCAAATCTTGTGTGATTCCTCGATGGTAACATAGCTGTCCGAGGTCGCAAAGTTAGCAAGTACAAGAAATTTGAAAATTGTACGTAATTTCACGGTAGTGCTTATGGTCGATCCCGTTTCTCGGCTTCAGAGCTACTTTCTTGACTGTATTTTGAGTTAAGCAGTTGGCGCGATTTCAGTTCTAGCCTATAAAGTCAAATCTTGTGTGATTCCTCGATGGTAACATAGCTGCCCGAGGTCTCAAAATTAGCAAGTACAAGAAATTTGAAAATTGTACGTAATTTCACGGTAGTGCTTATGGTCGATCCCGTTTCTCGGCTTCAGAGCTACTTTCTTGACTGTATTTTGAGTTAAGCAGTTGGCGCGATTTCAGTTCTAGCCTATAAAGTCAAATCTTGTGTGATTCCTCGATGGTAACATAGCTGCCCGAGGTCTCAAAGTTAGCAAGTACAAGAAATTTGAAAATTGTACGTAATTTCACGGTAGTGCTTATGGTCGATCCCGTTTCTCGGCTTCAGAGCTACTTTCTTGACTGTATTTTGAGTTAAGCAGTTGGCGCGATTTCAGTTCTAGCCTATAAAGTCAAATCTTGTCTGATTCCTCGATGGTAACATAGCTGCCCGAGGTCTCAAAGTTAGCAAGTACAAGAAATTTGAAAATTGTACGTAATTTCACGGTAGTGCTTATGGTCGATCCCGTTTCTCGGCTTCAGAGCTACTTTCTTGACTGTATTTTAAGCTAAACAGTTGGCGCGACTGCAGTTCTAGCCTATAAAGTCAAATCTTGTGTCATTCCTCCATGGTAACATAGCTGCCCGAGGTCTCAAAGTTAGCAAGTACAAGAAATTTGAAAATTGTACGTAATTTCACATTAGTGCTTATGGTCGATCCCGTTTCTCGGGTTCAGAGCTACTTTCTTGACTGTACTTTAAGCTAAACAGTTGGCCCGACTGCAGTTCTAGCCTGTAAAGTCAAATCTTGTGTCATTCCTCCATGGTAACATAGCTGCCCGAGGTCGCAAAGTTAGCAAGTACAAGAAATTTGAAAATTGTACGTAATTTCACGGTAGTGCTTATGGTCGATCCCGTTTCTCGGCTTCAGAGCTACTTTCTTGACTGTATTTTGAGTTAAGTAGTTGGCGCGATTTCAGTTCTAGCCTATAAAGTCAAATCTTGTCTGATTCCTCCATGGTAGCATAGCTGCCCGAGGTCGCAAAGTTAGCAAGTACAAGAAATTTGAAAATTGTACTTAATTTCACATTAGTGCTTAGGGTCGATCCCGCTTCTCGGCTTCAGAGCTACTTTCTTGACTGTATTTTGAGTTAAGCAGTTGGCGCGATTTCAGTTCTAGCCTATAAAGTCAAATCTTGTCTGATGCCTCGATGGTAACATAGCTGCCCGAGGTCTCAAAGTTAGCAAGTACAAGAAATTTGAAAATTGTACGTAATTTCACGGTAGTGCTTATGGTCGATCCCGTTTCTCGGCTTCAGAGTTTCTTTCTTGACTGTATTTTGAGTTAAGCAGTTGGCGCGACTTCAGTTCTAGATTATAAAGTCAAATGTTGTGTGGTTCCTCCATGGTAACATAGCTGCCCGAGGTCGCAAAGTTAGCAAGTACAAGAAATTTGAAAATTGTACGTAATTTCACGGTAGTGCTTAGGGTCGATCCCGTTTCTCGGCTTCAGAGCTACTTTCTTGACTGTATTTTGAGTTAAGCAGTTGGCGCGATTTCAGTTCTAGCCTATAAAGTCAAATCTTGTGTGATTCCTCGATGGTAACATAGCTGCCCGAGGTCGCAAAGTTAGCAAGTACAAGAAATTTGAAAATTGTACGTAATTTCACGGTAGTGCTTATGGTCGATCCCGTTTCTCGGCTTCAGAGCTACTTTCTTGACTGTATTTTGAGTTAAGCAGTTGGCGCGATTTCAGTTCTAGCCTATAAAGTCAAATCTTGTGTGATTCCTCGATGGTAACATAGCTGCCCGAGGTCTCAAAGTTAGCAAGTACAAGAAATTTGAAAATTGTACGTAATTTCACGGTAGTGCTACTTTCTTGACTGTATTTTGAGTTAAGCAGTTGGCGCGATTTCAGTTCTAGCCTATAAAGTCAAATCTTGTGTGATTCCTCGATGGTAACATAGCTGCCCGAGGTCTCAAAGTTAGCAAGTACAAGAAATTTGAAAATTGTACGTAATTTCACGGTAGTGCTACTTTCTTGACTGTATTTTGAGTTAAGCAGTTGGCGCGATTTCAGTTCTAGCCTATAAAGTCAAATCTTGTGTGATTCCTCGATGGTAACATAGCTGCCCGAGGTATCAAAGTTAGCAAGTACAAGAAATTTGAAAATTGTACCTAATTTCACATTAGTGCTTATGGTCGATCCCGCTTCTCGGCTTCAGAGCTACTTTCTTGACTGTATTTTGAGTTAAGCAGTTGGCGCGATTTCAGTTCTAGCCTATAAAGTCAAATCTTGTGTGATTCCTCGATGGTAACATAGCTGCCCGAGGTCTCAAAGTTAGGAAGTACAAGAAATTTAAAAATTGTACGTAATTTCACATTAGTGCTTATGGTCGATCCCGCTTCTCGGCCTCAGAGCTACTTTCTTGACTGTATTTTGAGTTAAGCAGTTGGCGCGATTTCAGTTCTAGCCTATAAAGTCAAATCTTGTGTGATTCCTCGATGGTAACATAGCTGCCCGAGGTCTCAAATTTAGCAGGTACAAGAAATTTGAAAATTGTACGTAATTTCACGGTAGTGCTTATGGTCGATCCCGTTTCTCGGCTTCAGAGCTACTTTCTTGACTGTATTTTGAGTTAAGCAGTTGGCGCGATTTCAGTTCTAGCCTATAAAGTCAAATCTTGTCTGATTCCTCGATGGTAACATAGCTGCCCGAGGTATCAAAGTTAGCAAGTACAAGAAATTTGAAAATTGTACGTAATTTCACATTAGTGCTTATGTGCGATCCCGCTTCTCGGCTTCAGAGCTACTTTCTTGACTGTATTTTGAGTTAAGCAGTTGGCGCGATTTCAGTTCTAGCCTATAAAGTCAAATCTTGTCTGATTCCTCGATGGTAACATAGCTGCCCGAGGTCGCAAAGTTAGCAAGTACAAGAAATTTGAAAATTGTACGTAATTTCACGGTAGTGCTTATGGTCGATCCCGTTTCTCGGCTTCAGAGCTACTTTCTTGACTGTATTTTGAGTTAAGCAGTTGGCGCGATTTCAGTTTAGCCTATAAAGTCAAATCTTGTGTGATTCCTCGATGGTAACATAGCTGCCCGAGGTCTCAAAGTTAGGAAGTACAAGAAATTTAAAAATTGTACGTAATTTCACATTAGTGCTTATGGTCGTACCCGCTTCTCGGCTTCAGAGCTACTTTTTTGACTGTATTTTGAGTTAAGCAGTTGGCGCGATTTCAGTTCTAGCCTATAAAGTCAAATCTTGTGTGATTCCTCGATGGTAACATAGCTGCCCGAGGTTTCAAAGTTAGCAAGTACAAGAAATTTGAAAATTGTACGTAATTTCACGGTAGTGCTTATGGTCGATCCCGTTTCTCGGCTTCAGAGCTACTTTCTTGACTGTATTTTGAGTTAAGCAGTTGGCGCGATTTCAGTTCTAGCCTATAAAGTCAAATCTTGTGTGATTCCTCGATGGTAACATAGCTGCCCGAGGTCGCAAAGTTAGCAAGTACAAGAAATTTGAAAATTGTACGTAATTTCACGGTAGTGCTTATGGTCGATCCCGTTTCTCGGCTTCAGAGCTACTTTCTTGACTGTATTTTGAGTGAAGCAGTTGGCGCAATTTCAGTTCTAGCCTATAAAGTCAAATCTTGTGTGATTCCTCGATGGTAACATAGCTGCCCGAGGTCTCAAAGTTAGCAAGTACAAGAAATTTGAAAATTGTACGTAATTTCACGGTAATGCTTATGGTCGATCCCGTTTCTCGGCTTCAGAGCTACTTTCTTGACTGTATTTTGAGTTAAGCAGTTGGCGCGATTTCAGTTCTAGCCTATAAAGTCAAATCTTGTGTGATTCATCGATGGTAACATAGCTGCCCGAGGTCTCAAAGTTAGCAAGTACAAGAAATTTGAAAATTGTACGTAATTTCACGGTAGTGCTTATGGTCGATCCCGTTTCTCGGCTTCAGAGCTACTTTCTTGACTGTATTTTGAGTTAAGCAGTTGGAGTGATTTCAGTTCTAGCCTATAAAGTCAAATCTTGTGTGATTCCTCGATGGTAACATAGCTGTCCGAGGTCGCAAAGTTAGCAAGTACAAGAAATTTGAAAATTGTACGTAATTTCACGGTAGTGCTTATGGTCGATCCCGTTTCTCGGCTTCAGAGCTACTTTCTTGACTGTATTTTCAGTTAAGCAGTTGGCGCGATTTCAGTTCTAGCCTATAAAGTCAAATCTTGTCTGATTCCTCGATGGTAACATAGCTGCCCGAGGTCTCAAAATTAGCAAGTACAAGAAATTTGAATATTTTACGTAATTTCACATTAGTGCTTATGGTCGATCCCGCTTCTCGGCTTCAGAGCTACTTTCTTAACTGTATTTTGAGTTAAGCAGTTGGCGCGATTTCAGTTCTAGCCTATAAAGTCAAACCTTGTCTGATTTCACGGTATAAAGCTACTTTCTTGACTGTATTTTGAGTTAAGCAGTTGGCGCGATTTCAGTTCTAGCCTATAAAGTCAAATCTTGTGTGATTCCTCGATGGTAACATAGCTGCCCGAGGTCTCAAAGTTAGCAAGTACAAGAAATTTGAAAATTGTACGTAATTTCACGGTAGTGCTTATGGTCGATCCCGTTTCTCGGCTTCAGAGCTTCTTTCTTGACTGTATTTTGAGCTAAGCAGTTATCGCGACATCAGCTCTAGCCTATAAAGTCAAATCATGTGTGGTTCCTCGATGGTAACATAGCTGCCCGAGGTCGCAAAATTAGCAAGTACAAGAAATTTGAAAATTGTACGTAATTTCACGGTAGTGCTTATGGTCGATCCCGTTTCTCGGCTTCAGAGCTACTTTCTTGACTGTATTTTGAGTTAAGCAGTTGGCGCGATTTCAGTTCTAGCCTATAAAGTCAAATCTTGTGTGATTCCTCGATGGTAACATAGCTGCCCGAGGTCGCAAAGTTAGCAAGTACAAGAAATTTGAAAATTGTACGTAATTTCACGGTAGTGCTTATGGTCGATCCCGTTTCTCGGCTTCAGAGCTACTTTCTTGACTGTATTTTGAGTTAAGCAGTTGGCGCGATTTCAGTTCTAGCCTATAAAGTCAAATCTTGTGTGATTCCTTGATGGTAACATAGCTGCCCGAGGTCGCAAAGTTAGCAAGTACAAGAAATTTGAAAATTGTACGTAATTTCACGGTAGTGTTTATGGTCGATGTCGTTTCTCGGCTTCAGAGCTACTTTCTTGACTGTATTTAGAGTTAAGCAGTTGGCGCGGTTTCAGTTCTAGCCTATAAAGTCAAATCTTGTGTGATTCCTCGATGGTAACATAGCTGCCCGAGGTCGCAAAGTTAGCAAGTACAAGAAATTTGAAAATTGTACGTAATTTCACGGTAGTGCTTATGGTCGATCCCGTTTCTCGGCTTCAGAGCTACTTTCTTGACTGTATTTTGATTTAAGCAGCTGGCGCGACTTCAGTTCTAGCCTATAAAGTCAAATCTTGTGTGATTCCTCCATGGTAACATAGCTGCCCGAGGTCTCATAGTTAGCAAGTACACGAAATTTGAAAATTGTACGTAATTGCACATTAGTGCTTATGGTCGATCCCGCTTCTCGGCTTCAGAGCTACTTTCTTGACTGCATTTTGAGTTAAGCAGTTGGCGCGGTTTCAGTTCTAGCCTATAAAGTCAAATCTTGTGTGATTCCTCGATGGTAACATAGCTGCCCGAGGTCTCAAAGTTAGCAAGTACAAGAAATTTGAAAATTGTACGTAATTTCACGGTAGTGCTTATGGTCGATCCCGTTTCTCGGCTTCAAAGCTACTTTCTTGACTGTATTTTGAGTTAAGCAGTTGGCGCGATTTCAGTTCTAGCCTATAAAGTCAAATCTTGTGTGATTCCTCGATGGTAACATACATAGCTGCCCGAGGTCTCAAAGTTAGCAAGTACAAGAAATTTGAAAATTGTACGTAATTTCACGGTAGTGCTTATGGTCGATCCCGTTTCTCGGCTTCAGAGCTACTTTCTTGACTGTATTTTTATTTAACCAGCTGGCGCGACTTCAGTTCTAGCCTATACAGTCAAATCTTGTGTGATTCCTCTATGGTAACATAGCTGCCCGAGGTCTCATAGTTAGCAAGTACAAGAAATTTGAAAATTGTACGTAATTGCACATTAGTGCTTATGGTCGATCCCGCTTCTCGGCTTCAGAGCTACTTTCTTGACTGCATTTTGAGTTAAGCAGTTGGCGCGATTTCAGTTCTAGCCTATAAAGTCAAATCTTGTGTGATTCCTCGATGGTAACATAGCTGCCCGAGGTCTCAAAGTTAGCAAGTACAAGAAATTTGAAAATTGTACGTAATTTCACGGTAGTGCTTATGGTCGATCCCGTTTCTCGGCTTCAGAGCTACTTTCTTGACTCTATTTTGAGTTAAGCAGTTGGCGCGATTTCAGTTCTAGCCTATAAAGTCAAATCGTGTGTGATTCCTCGATGGTAACATAGCTGCCCGAGGTCTCAAAGTTAGCAAGTACAAGAAATTTGAAAATTGTACGTAATTTCACGGTAGTGCTTATGGTCGATCCCGTTTCTCGGCTTCAGAGTTTCTTTCTTGACTGTATTTTGAGTTAAGCAGTTGGCGCGACTTCAGTTCTAGATTATAAAGTCAAATGTTGTGTGGTTCCTCCATGGTAACATAGCTGCCCGAGGTCGCAAAGTTAGCAAGTACAAGAAATTTGAAAATTGTACGTAATTTCACGGTAGTGCTTATGGTCGATCCCGTTTCTCGGCTTCAGAGCTACTTTCTTGACTGTATTTTGAGTTAAGCAGTTGGCGCGATTTCAGTTCTAGCCTATAAAGTCAAATCTTGTCTGATTCCTCGATGGTAACATAGCTGCCCGAGGTCTCAAAGTTAGCAAGTACAAGAAATTTGAAAATTGTACGTAATTTCACGGTAGTGCTTATGGTCGATCCCGTTTCTCGGCTTCAGAGCTACTTTCTTGACTGTATTTTGAGTTAGGCAGTTGGCGCGATTTCAGTTCTAGCCTATAAAGTCAAATCTTGTGTAATTCCTCGATGGTAACATAGCTGCCCGAGGTCTCAAATTTAGCAAGTACAAGAAATTTGAAAATTGTACGTAATTTCACGGTAGTGCTTATGGTCGATCCCGTTTCTCGGCTTCAGAGTTTCTTTCTTGACTGTATTTTGAGTTAAGCAGTTGGCGCGATTTCAGTTCTAGATTATAAAGTCAAATGTTGTGTGGTTCCTCCATGGTAACATAGCTGCCCGAGGTCTCAAATTTAGCAAGTACAAGAAATTTGAAAATTGTACGTAATTTCACGGTAGTGCTTATGGTCGATCCCGTTTCTCGGCTTCAGAGTTTCTTTCTTGACTGTATTTTGAGTTAAGCAGTTGGCGCGATTTCAGTTCTAGCCTATAAAGTCAAATCTTGTGTGATTCCTCGATGGTAACATAGCTGCCCGAGGTCTCAAAGTTAGCAAGTACAAGAAATTTGAAAATTGTACGTAATTTCACGGTAGTGCTTATGGTCGATCCCGTTTCTCGGCTTCAGAGCTACTTTCTTGACTGTATTTTGAGTTAAGCAGTTGGAGTGATTTCAGTTCTAGCCTATAAAGTCAAATCTTGTGTGATTCCTCGATGGTAACATAGCTGCCCGAGGTCGCAAAGTTAGCAAGTACAAGAAATTTGAAAATTGTACGTAATTTCACGGTAGTGCTTATGGTCGATCCCGTTTCTCGGCTTCAGAGCTACTTTCTTGACTGTATTTTGAGTTAAGCAGTTGGCGCGATTTCAGTTCTAGCCTATAAAGTCAAATCTTGTGTGATTCCTCGATGGTAACATAGCTGCCCGAGGTCTCAAAGTTAGCAAGTACAAGAAATTTGAAAATTGTACGTAATTTCACGGTAGTGCTTATGGTCGATCCCGTTTCTCGGCTTCAGAGCTACTTTCTTGACTGCATTTTGAGTTAAGCAGTTGGCGCGATTTCAGTTCTAGCCTATAAAGTCAAATCTTGTGTGATTCCTCGATGGTAACATAGCTGCCCGAGGTCTCAAAGTTAGCAAGTACAAGAAATTTGAAAATTGTACGTAATTTCACGGTAGTGCTTATGGTCGATCCCGTTTCTCGGCTTCAGAGCTACTTTCTTGACTGTATTTTGAGTTAAGCGGTTGGCGCGATTTCAGTTCTACCCTATAAAGTCAAATCTTGTGTGATTCCTCGATGGTAACATAGCTGCCCGAGGTCTCAAAGTTAGCAAGTACAAGAAATTTGAAAATTGTACGTAATTTCACGGTAGTGCTTATGGTCGATCCCGTTTCTCGGCTTCAGAGCTACTTTCTTGACTGTATTTTGAGTTAAGCAGTTGGCGCGATTTCAGTTCTAGCCTATAAAGTCAAATCTTGTGTGATTCCTCGATGGTAACATAGCTGCCCGAGGTCTCAAAGTTAGCAAGTACAAGAAATTTGAAAATTGTACGTAATTTCACGGTAGTGCTACTTTCTTGACTGTATTTTGAGTTAAGCAGTTGGCGCGATTTCAGTTCTAGCCTATAAAGTCAAATCTTGTGTGATTCCTCGATGGTAACATAGCTGCCCGAGGTATCAAAGTTAGCAAGTACAAGAAATTTGAAAATTGTACCTAATTTCACATTAGTGCTTATGGTCGATCCCGCTTCTCGGCTTCAGAGCTACTTTCTTGACTGTATTTTGAGTTAAGCAGTTGGCGCGATTTCAGTTCTAGCCTATAAAGTCAAATCTTGTGTGATTCCTCGATGGTAACATAGCTGCCCGAGGTCTCAAAGTTAGGAAGTACAAGAAATTTAAAAATTGTACGTAATTTCACATTAGTGCTTATGGTCGATCCCGCTTCTCGGCCTCAGAGCTACTTTCTTGACTGTATTTTGAGTTAAGCAGTTGGCGCGATTTCAGTTCTAGCCTATAAAGTCAAATCTTGTGTGATTCCTCGATGGTAACATAGCTGCCCGAGGTCTCAAATTTAGCAGGTACAAGAAATTTGAAAATTGTACGTAATTTCACGGTAGTGCTTATGGTCGATCCCGTTTCTCGGCTTCAGAGCTACTTTCTTGACTGTATTTTGAGTTAAGCAGTTGGCGCGATTTCAGTTCTAGCCTATAAAGTCAAATCTTGTCTGATTCCTCGATGGTAACATAGCTGCCCGAGGTATCAAAGTTAGCAAGTACAAGAAATTTGAAAATTGTACGTAATTTCACATTAGTGCTTATGTGCGATCCCGCTTCTCGGCTTCAGAGCTACTTTCTTGACTGTATTTTGAGTTAAGCAGTTGGCGCGATTTCAGTTCTAGCCTATAAAGTCAAATCTTGTCTGATTCCTCGATGGTAACATAGCTGCCCGAGGTCGCAAAGTTAGCAAGTACAAGAAATTTGAAAATTGTACGTAATTTCACGGTAGTGCTTATGGTCGATCCCGTTTCTCGGCTTCAGAGCTACTTTCTTGACTGTATTTTGAGTTAAGCAGTTGGCGCGATTTCAGTTTAGCCTATAAAGTCAAATCTTGTGTGATTCCTCGATGGTAACATAGCTGCCCGAGGTCTCAAAGTTAGGAAGTACAAGAAATTTAAAAATTGTACGTAATTTCACATTAGTGCTTATGGTCGTACCCGCTTCTCGGCTTCAGAGCTACTTTTTTGACTGTATTTTGAGTTAAGCAGTTGGCGCGATTTCAGTTCTAGCCTATAAAGTCAAATCTTGTGTGATTCCTCGATGGTAACATAGCTGCCCGAGGTCTCAAAGTTAGCAAGTACAAGAAATTTGAAAATTGTACGTAATTTCACGGTAGTGCTTATGGTCGATCCCGTTTCTCGGCTTCAGAGCTACTTTCTTGACTGTATTTTGAGTTAAGCAGTTGGCGCGATTTCAGTTCTAGCCTATAAAGTCAAATCTTGTGTGATTCCTCGATGGCAACATAGCTGCCCGAGGTCGCAAAGTTAGCAAGTACAAGAAATTTGAAAATTGTACGTAATTTCACGGTAGTGCTTATGGTCGATCCCGTTTCTCGGCTTCAGAGCTACTTTCTTGACTGTATTTTGAGTTAAGCAGTTGGCGCAATTTCAGTTCTAGCCTATAAAGTCAAATCTTGTGTGATTCCTCGATGGTAACATAGCTGCCCGAGGTCTCAAAGTTAGCAAGTACAAGAAATTTGAAAATTGTACGTAATTTCACGGTAGTGCTTATGGTCGATCCCGTTTCTCGGCTTCAGAGCTACTTTCTTGACTGTATTTTCAGTTAAGCAGTTGGCGCGATTTCAGTTCTAGCCTATAAAGTCAAATCTTGTCTGATTCCTCGATGGTAACATAGCTGCCCGAGGTCTCAAAATTAGCAAGTACAAGAAATTTGAATATTTTACGTAATTTCACATTAGTGCTTATGGTCGATCCCGCTTCTCGGCTTCAGAGCTACTTTCTTGACTGTATTTTGAGTTAAGCAGTTGGCGCGATTTCAGTTCTAGCCTATAAAGTCAAACCTTGTCTGATTTCACGGTATAAAGCTACTTTCTTGACTGTATTTTGAGTTAAGCAGTTGGCGCGATTTCAGTTCTAGCCTATAAAGTCAAATCTTGTGTGATTCCTCGATGGTAACATAGCTGCCCGAGGTCTCAAAGTTAGCAAGTACAAGAAATTTGAAAATTGTACGTAATTTCACGGTAGTGCTTATGGTCGATCCCGTTTCTCGGCTTCAGAGCTACTTTCTTGACTGTATTTTGAGTTAAGCAGTTGGCGCGATTTCAGTTCTAGCCTATAAAGTCAAATCTTGTGTGATTCCTCGATGGTAACATAGCTGCCCGAGGTCGCAAAGTTAGCAAGTACAAGAAATTTGAAAATTGTACGTAATTTCACGGTAGTGCTTATGGTCGATCCCGTTTCTCGGCTTCAGAGCTACTTTCTTGACTGTATTTTGAGTTAAGCAGTTGGCGCGATTTCAGTTCTAGCCTATAAAGTCAAATCTTGTGTGATTCCTTGATGGTAACATAGCTGCCCGAGGTCGCAAAGTTAGCAAGTACAAGAAATTTGAAAATTGTACGTAATTTCACGGTAGTGTTTATGGTCGATGTCGTTTCTCGGCTTCAGAGCTACTTTCTTGACTGTATTTAGAGTTAAGCAGTTGGCGCGGTTTCAGTTCTAGCCTATAAAGTCAAATCTTGTGTGATTCCTCGATGGTAACATAGCTGCCCGAGGTCGCAAAGTTAGCAAGTACAAGAAATTTGAAAATTGTACGTAATTTCACGGTAGTGCTTATGGTCGATCCCGTTTCTCGGCTTCAGAGCTACTTTCTTGACTGTATTTTGATTTAAGCAGCTGGCGCGACTTCAGTTCTAGCCTATAAAGTCAAATCTTGTGTGATTCCTCCATGGTAACATAGCTGCCCGAGGTCTCATAGTTAGCAAGTACACGAAATTTGAAAATTGTACGTAATTGCACATTAGTGCTTATGGTCGATCCCGCTTCTCGGCTTCAGAGCTACTTTCTTGACTGCATTTTGAGTTAAGCAGTTGGCGCGGTTTCAGTTCTAGCCTATAAAGTCAAATCTTGTGTGATTCCTCGATGGTAACATAGCTGCCCGAGGTCTCAAAGTTAGCAAGTACAAGAAATTTGAAAATTGTACGTAATTTCACGGTAGTGCTTATGGTCGATCCCGTTTCTCGGCTTCAAAGCTACTTTCTTGACTGTATTTTGAGTTAAGCAGTTGGCGCGATTTCAGTTCTAGCCTATAAAGTCAAATCTTGTGTGATTCCTCGATGGTAACATACATAGCTGCCCGAGGTCTCAAAGTTAGCAAGTACAAGAAATTTGAAAATTGTACGTAATTTCACGGTAGTGCTTATGGTCGATCCCGTTTCTCGGCTTCAGAGCTACTTTCTTGACTGTATTTTTATTTAACCAGCTGGCGCGACTTCAGTTCTAGCCTATACAGTCAAATCTTGTGTGATTCCTCTATGGTAACATAGCTGCCCGAGGTCTCATAGTTAGCAAGTACAAGAAATTTGAAAATTGTACGTAATTGCACATTAGTGCTTATGGTCGATCCCGCTTCTCGGCTTCAGAGCTACTTTCTTGACTGCATTTTGAGTTAAGCAGTTGGCGCGATTTCAGTTCTAGCCTATAAAGTCAAATCTTGTGTGATTCCTCGATGGTAACATAGCTGCCCGAGGTCTCAAAGTTAGCAAGTACAAGAAATTTGAAAATTGTACGTAATTTCACGGTAGTGCTTATGGTCGATCCCGTTTCTCGGCTTCAGAGCTACTTTCTTGACTCTATTTTGAGTTAAGCAGTTGGCGCGATTTCAGTTCTAGCCTATAAAGTCAAATCGTGTGTGATTCCTCGATGGTAACATAGCTGCCCGAGGTCTCAAAGTTAGCAAGTACAAGAAATTTGAAAATTGTACGTAATTTCACGGTAGTGCTTCTGGTCGATCCCGTTTCTCGGCTTCAGAATTTCTTTCTTGACTGTATTTTGAGTTAAGCAGTTGGCGCGACTTCAGTTCTAGATTATAAAGTCAAATGTTGTGTGGTTCCTCCATGGTAACATAGCTGCCCGAGGTCGCAAAGTTAGCAAGTACAAGAAATTTGAAAATTGTACGTAATTTCACGGTAGTGCTTATGGTCGATCCCGTTTCTCGGCTTCAGAGCTACTTTCTTGACTGTATTTTGAGTTAAGCAGTTGGCGCGATTTCAGTTCTAGCCTATAAAGTCAAATCTTGTCTGATTCCTCGATGGTAACATAGCTGCCCGAGGTCTCAAAGTTAGCAAGTACAAGAAATTTGAAAATTGTACGTAATTTCACGGTAGTGCTTATGGTCGATCCCGTTTCTCGGCTTCAGAGCTACTTTCTTGACTGTATTTTGAGTTAGGCAGTTGGCGCGATTTCAGTTCTAGCCTATAAAGTCAAATCTTGTGTAATTCCTCGATGGTAACATAGCTGCCCGAGGTCTCAAATTTAGCAAGTACAAGAAATTTGAAAATTGTACGTAATTTCACGGTAGTGCTTATGGTCGATCCCGTTTCTCGGCTTCAGAGTTTCTTTCTTGACTGTATTTTGAGTTAAGCAGTTGGCGCGATTTCAGTTCTAGATTATAAAGTCAAATGTTGTGTGGTTCCTCCATGGTAACATAGCTGCCCGAGGTCTCAAATTTAGCAAGTACAAGAAATTTGAAAATTGTACGTAATTTCACGGTAGTGCTTATGGTCGATCCCGTTTCTCGGCTTCAGAGTTTCTTTCTTGACTGTATTTTGAGTTAAGCAGTTGGCGCGATTTCAGTTCTAGCCTATAAAGTCAAATCTTGTGTGATTCCTCGATGGTAACATAGCTGCCCGAGGTCTCAAAGTTAGCAAGTACAAGAAATTTGAAAATTGTACGTAATTTCACGGTAGTGCTTATGGTCGATCCCGTTTCTCGGCTTCAGAGCTACTTTCTTGACTGTATTTTGAGTTAAGCAGTTGGAGTGATTTCAGTTCTAGCCTATAAAGTCAAATCTTGTGTGATTCCTCGATGGTAACATAGCTGCCCGAGGTCGCAAAGTTAGCAAGTACAAGAAATTTGAAAATTGTACGTAATTTCACGGTAGTGCTTATGGTCGATCCCGTTTCTCGGCTTCAGAGCTACTTTCTTGACTGTATTTTGAGTTAAGCAGTTGGCGCGATTTCAGTTCTAGCCTATAAAGTCAAATCTTGTGTGATTCCTCGATGGTAACATAGCTGCCCGAGGTCTCAAAGTTAGCAAGTACAAGAAATTTGAAAATTGTACGTAATTTCACGGTAGTGCTTATGGTCGATCCCGTTTCTCGGCTTCAGAGCTACTTTCTTGACTGCATTTTGAGTTAAGCAGTTGGCGCGATTTCACTTCTAGCCTATAAAGTCAAATCTTGTGTGATTCCTCGATGGTAACATAGCTGCCCGAGGTCTCAAAGTTAGCAAGTACAAGAAATTTGAAAATTGTACGTAATTTCACGGTAGTGCTTATGGTCGATCCCGTTTCTCGGCTTCAGAGCTACTTTCTTGACTGTATTTTGAGTTAAGCGGTTGGCGCGATTTCAGTTCTACCCTATAAAGTCAAATCTTGTGTGATTCCTCGATGGTAACATAGCTGCCCGAGGTCTCAAAGTTAGCAAGTACAAGAAATTTGAAAATTGTACGTAATTTCACGGTAGTGCTTATGGTCGATCCCGTTTCTCGGCTTCAGAGCTACTTTCTTGACTGTATTTTGAGTTAAGCAGTTGGAGTGATTTCAGTTCTAGCCTATAAAGTCAAATCTTGTGTGATTCCTCGATGGTAACATAGCTGTCCGAGGTCGCAAAGTTAGCAAGTACAAGAAATTTGAAAATTGTACGTAATTTCACGGTAGTGCTTATGGTCGATCCCGTTTCTCGGCTTCAGAGCTACTTTCTTGACTGTATTTTGAGTTAAGCAGTTGGCGCGATTTCAGTTCTAGCCTATAAAGTCAAA
This sequence comes from Merodon equestris, assembly GCA_958301585.1. NCBI lineage: Eukaryota > Metazoa > Arthropoda > Insecta > Diptera > Syrphidae > Merodon > Merodon equestris. The sequence goes on from OY284415.1 coordinate 39,969,166, forward strand.
TCTTGTGTGATTCCTCGATGGTAACATAGCTGCCCGAGGTCTCAAAGTTAGCAAGTACAAGAAATTTGAAAATTGTACGTAATTTCACGGTAGTGCTTATGGTCGATCCCGTTTCTCGGCTTCAGAGCTACTTTCTTGACTGTATTTTGAGTTAAGCAGTTGGCGCGATTTCAGTTCTAGCCTATAAAGTCAAATCTTGTGTGATTCCTCGATGGTAACATAGCTGCCCGAGGTCTCAAAGTTAGCAAGTACAAGAAATTTGAAAATTGTACGTAATTTCACGGTAGTGCTTATGGTCGATCCCGTTTCTCGGCTTCAGAGCTACTTTCTTGACTGTATTTTGAGTTAAGCAGTTGGCGCGATTTCAGTTCTAGCCTATAAAGTCAAATCTTGTCTGATTCCTCGATGGTAACATAGCTGCCCGAGGTCTCAAAGTTAGCAAGTACAAGAAATTTGAAAATTGTACGTAATTTCACGGTAGTGCTTATGGTCGATCCCGTTTCTCGGCTTCAGAGCTACTTTCTTGACTGTATTTTAAGCTAAACAGTTGGCGCGACTGCAGTTCTAGCCTATAAAGTCAAATCTTGTGTCATTCCTCCATGGTAACATAGCTGCCCGAGGTCTCAAAGTTAGCAAGTACAAGAAATTTGAAAATTGTACGTAATTTCACATTAGTGCTTATGGTCGATCCCGTTTCTCGGGTTCAGAGCTACTTTCTTGACTGTATTTAAGCTAAGCAGTTGGCGCGACTGCAGTTCTAGCCTGTAAAGTCAAATCTTGTGTCATTCCTCCATGGTAACATAGCTGCCCGAGGTCGCAAAGTTAGCAAGTACAAGAAATTTGAAAATTGTACGTAATTTCACGGTAGTGCTTATGGTCGATCCCGTTTCTCGGCTTCAGAGCTACTTTCTTGACTGTATTTTGAGTTAAGTAGTTGGCGCGATTTCAGTTCTAGCCTATAAAGTCAAATCTTGTCTGATTCCTCCATGGTAGCATAGCTGCCCGAGGTCGCAAAGTTAGCAAGTACAAGAAATTTGAAAATTGTACGTAATTTCACATTAGTGCTTAGGGTCGATCCCGCTTCTCGGCTTCAGAGCTACTTTCTTGACTGTATTTTGAGTTAAGCAGTTGGCGCGATTTCAGTTCTAGCCTATAAAGTCAAATCTTGTCTGATGCCTCGATGGTAACATAGCTGCCCGAGGTCTCAAAGTTAGCAAGTACAAGAAATTTGAAAATTGTACGTAGTTTCACGGTAGTGCTTATGGTCGATCCCGTTTCTCGGCTTCAGAGTTTCTTTCTTGACTGTATTTTGAGTTAAGCAGTTGGCGCGACTTCAGTTCTAGATTATAAAGTCAAATGTTGTGTGGTTCCTCCATGGTAACATAGCTGCCCGAGGTCGCAAAGTTAGCAAGTACAAGAAATTTGAAAATTGTACGTAATTTCACGGTAGTGCTTAGGGTCGATCCCGTTTCTCGGCTTCAGAGCTACTTTCTTGACTGTATTTTGAGTTAAGCAGTTGGCGTGATTTCAGTTCTAGCCTATAAAGTCAAATCTTGTGTGATTCCTCGATGGTAACATAGCTGCCCGAGGTCGCAAAGTTAGCAAGTACAAGAAATTTGAACATTGTACGTAATTTCACGGTAGTGCTTATGGTCGATCCCGTTTCTCGGCTTCAGAGCTACTTTCTTGACTGTATTTTGAGTTAAGCAGTTGGCGCGATTTCAGTTCTAGCCTATAAAGTCAAATCTTGTGTGATTCCTCGATGGTAACATAGCTGCCCGAGGTCTCAAAGTTAGCAAGTACAAGAAATTTGAAAATTGTACGTAATTTCACGGTAGTGCTACTTTCTTGACTGTATTTTGAGTTAAGCAGTTGGCGCGATTTCAGTTCTAGCCTATAAAGTCAAATCTTGTGTGATTCCTCGATGGTAACATAGCTGCCCGAGGTCTCAAAGTTAGCAAGTACAAGAAATTTGAAAATTGTACGTAATTTCACGGTAGTGCTACTTTCTTGACTGTATTTTGAGATAAGCAGTTGGCGCGATTTCAGTTCTAGCCTATAAAGTCAAATCTTGTGTGATTCCTCGATGGTAACATAGCTGCCCGAGGTATCAAAGTTAGCAAGTACAAGAAATTTGAAAATTGTACCTAATTTCACATTAGTGCTTATGGTCGATCCCGTTTCTCGGCTTCAGAGCTACTTTCTTGACTGTATTTTGAGTTAAGCAGTTGGCGCGATTTCAGTTCTAGCCTATAAAGTCAAATCTTGTGTGATTCCTCGATGGTAACATAGCTGCCCGAGGTCTCAAAGTTAGGAAGTACAAGAAATTTAAAAATTGTACGTAATTTCACATTAGTGCTTATGGTCGATCCCGCTTCTCGGCCTCAGAGCTACTTTCTTGACTGTATTTTGAGTTAAGCAGTTGGCGCGATTTCAGTTCTAGCCTATAAAGTCAAATCTTGTGTGATTCCTCGATGGTAACATAGCTGCCCGAGGTCTCAAATTTAGCAAGTACAAGAAATTTGAAAATTGTACGTAATTTCACGGTAGTGCTTATGGTCGATCCCGTTTCTCGGCTTCAGAGCTACTTTCTTGACTGTATTTTGAGTTAAGCAGTTGGCGCGATTTCAGTTCTAGCCTATAAAGTCAAATCTTGTCTGATTCCTCGATGGTAACATAGCTGCCCGAGGTATCAAAGTTAGCAAGTACAAGAAATTTGAAAATAGTACGTAACTTCACATTAGTGCTTATGGTCGATCCCGCTTCTCGGCTTCAGAGCTACTTTCTTGACTGTATTTTGAGTTAAGCAGTTGGCGCGATTTCAGTTCTAGCCTATAAAGTCAAATCTTGTCTGATTCCTCGATGGTAACATAGCTGCCCGAGGTCGCAAAGTTAGCAAGTACAAGAAATTTGAAAATTGTACGTAATTTCACGGTAGTGCTTATGGTCGATCCCGTTTCTCGGCTTCAGAGCTACTTTCTTGACTGTATTTTGAGTTAAGCAGTTGGCGCGATTTCAGTTTAGCCTATAAAGTCAAATCTTGTGTGATTCCTCGATGGTAACATAGCTGCCCGAGGTCTCAAAGTTAGGAAGTACAAGAAATTTAAAAATTGTACGTAATTTCACATTAGTGCTTATGGTCGTACCCGCTTCTCGGCTTCAGAGCTACTTTTTTGACTGTATTTTGAGTTAAGCAGTTGGCGCGATTTCAGTTCTAGCCTATAAAGTCAAATCTTGTGTGATTCCTCGATGGTAACATAGCTGCCCGAGGTCTCAAAGTTAGCAAGTACAAGAAATTTGAAAATTGTACGTAATTTCACGGTAGTGCTTATGGTCGATCCCGTTTCTCGGCTTCAGAGCTACTTTCTTGACTGTATTTTGAGTTAAGCAGTTGGCGCGATTTCAGTTCTAGCCTATAAAGTCAAATCTTGTGTGATTCCTCGATGGTAACATAGCTGCCCGAGGTCGCAAAGTTAGCAAGTACAAGAAATTTGAAAATTGTACGTAATTTCACGGTAGTGCTTATGGTCGATCCCGTTTCTCGGCTTCAGAGCTACTTTCTTGACTGTATTTTGAGTTAAGCAGTTGGCGCAATTTCAGTTCTAGCCTATAAAGTCAAATCTTGTGTGATTCCTCGATGGTAACATAGCTGCCCGAGGTCTCAAAGTTAGCAAGTACAAGAAATTTGAAAATTGTACGTAATTTCACGGTAATGCTTATGGTCGATCCCGTTTCTCGGCTTCAGAGCTACTTTCTTGACTGTATTTTGAGTTAAGCAGTTGGCGCGATTTCAGTTCTAGCCTATAAAGTCAAATCTTGTGTGATTCCTCGATGGTAACATAGCTGCCCGAGGTCGCAAAGTTAGCAAGTACAAGAAATTTGAAAATTGTACGTAATTTCACGGTAGTGCTTATGGTCGATCCCGTTTCTCGGCTTCAGAGCTACTTTCTTGACTGTATTTTCAGTTAAGCAGTTGGCGCGATTTCAGTTCTAGCCTATAAAGTCAAATCTTGTCTGATTCCTCGATGGTAACATAGCTGCCCGAGGTCTCAAAATTAGCAAGTACAAGAAATTTGAATATTGTACGTAATTTCACATTAGTGCTTATGGTCGATCCCGCTTCTCGGCTTCAGAGCTACTTTCTTGACTGTATTTTGAGTTAAGCAGTTGGCGCGATTTCAGTTCTAGCCTATAAAGTCAAACCTTGTCTGATTTCACGGTATAAAGCTACTTTCTTGACTGTATTTTGAGTTAAGCAGTTGGCGCGATTTCAGTTCTAGCCTATAAAGTCAAATCTTGTGTGATTCCTCGATGGTAACATAGCTGCCCGAGGTCTCAAAGTTAGCAAGTACAAGAAATTTGAAAATTGTACGTAATTTCACGGTAGTGCTTATGGTCGATCCCGTTTCTCGGCTTCAGAGCTTCTTTCTTGACTGTATTTTGAGCTAAGCAGTTATCGCGACATCAGCTCTAGCCTATAAAGTCAAATCAGGTGTGGTTCCTCGATGGTAACATAGCTGCCCGAGGTCGCAAAATTAGCAAGTACAAGAAATTTGAAAATAGTACGTAATTTCACATTAGTGCTTATGGTCGATCCCGTTTCTCGGCTTCAGAGCTACTTTCTTGACTGTATTTTGAGTTAAGCAGTTGGCGCGATTTCAGTTCTAGCCTATAAAGTCAAATCTTGTGTGATTCCTCGATGGTAACATAGCTGCCCGAGGTCGCAAAGTTAGCAAGTACAAGAAATTTGAAAATTGTACGTAATTTCACGGTAGTGCTTATGGTCGATCCCGTTTCTCGGCTTCAGAGCTACTTTCTTGACTGTATTTTGAGTTAAGCAGTTGGCGCGATTTCAGTTCTAGCCTATAAAGTCAAATCTTGTGTGATTCCTTGATGGTAACATAGCTGCCCGAGGTCGCAAAGTTAGCAAGTACAAGAAATTTGAAAATTGTACGTAATTTCACGGTAGTGTTTATGGTCGATCCCGTTTCTCGGCTTCAGAGCTACTTTCTTGACTGTATTTTGAGTTAAGCAGTTGGCGCGATTTCAGTTCTAGCCTATAAAGTCAAATCTTGTGTGATTCCTTGATGGTAACATAGCTGCCCGAGGTCGCAAAGTTAGCAAGTACAAGAAATTTGAAAATTGTACGTAATTTCACGGTAGTGTTTATGGTCGATCCCGTTTCTCGGCTTCAGAGCTACTTTCTTGACTGTATTTTGAGTTAAGCAGTTGGCTTGATTTCAGTTCTAGCCAATAAAGTCAAATCTTGTCTGATTCCTCGATGGTAACATAGCTGCCCGAGGTCTCAAAGTTAGCAAGTACAAGAAATTTGAAAATTGTACGTAATTTCACGGTAGTGCTTATGGTCGATCCCGTTTCTCGGCTTCAGAGCTACTTTCTTGACTGTATTTTGAGTTAAGCAGTTGGCGCGATTTCAGTTCTAGCCTATAAAGTCAAATCTTGTGTGGTTCCTCGATGGTAACATAGCTGCCCGAGGTCGCAAATACAAGAAATTTGAAAATTGTACGTAATTTCACGGTAGTGCTTATGGTCGATCCCGTTTCTCGGCTTCAGAGCTACTTTCTTGACTGTATTTTGAGTTAAGCAGTTGGCGCGATTTCAGTTTAGCCTATAAAGTCAAATCTTGTGTGATTCCTCGATGGTAACATAGCTGCCCGAGGTCTCAAAGTTAGGAAGTACAAGAAATTTAAAAATTGTACGTAATTTCACATTAGTGCTTATGGTCGTACCCGCTTCTCGGCTTCAGAGCTACTTTTTTGACTGTATTTTGAGTTAAGCAGTTGGCGCGATTTCAGTTCTAGCCTATAAAGTCAAATCTTGTGTGATTCCTCGATGGTAACATAGCTGCCCGAGGTCTCAAAGTTAGCAAGTACAAGAAATTTGAAAATTGTACGTAATTTCACGGTAGTGCTTATGGTCGATCCCGTTTCTCGGCTTCAGAGCTACTTTCTTGACTGTATTTTGAGTTAAGCAGTTGGCGCGATTTCAGTTCTAGCCTATAAAGTCAAATCTTGTGTGATTCCTCGATGGTAACATAGCTGCCCGAGGTCGCAAAGTTAGCAAGTACAAGAAATTTGAAAATTGTACGTAATTTCACGGTAGTGCTTATGGTCGATCCCGTTTCTCGGCTTCAGAGCTACTTTCTTGACTGTATTTTGAGTTAAGCAGTTGGCGCAATTTCAGTTCTAGCCTATAAAGTCAAATCTTGTGTGATTCCTCGATGGTAACATAGCTGCCCGAGGTCTCAAAGTTAGCAAGTACAAGAAATTTGAAAATTGTACGTAATTTCACGGTAATGCTTATGGTCGATCCCGTTTCTCGGCTTCAGAGCTACTTTCTTGACTGTATTTTGAGTTAAGCAGTTGGCGCGATTTCAGTTCTAGCCTATAAAGTCAAATCTTGTCTGATTCCTCGATGGTAACATAGCTGCCCGAGGTCTCAAAATTAGCAAGTACAAGAAATTTGAATATTGTACGTAATTTCACATTAGTGCTTATGGTCGATCCCGCTTCTCGGCTTCAGAGCTACTTTCTTGACTGTATTTTGAGTTAAGCAGTTGGCGCGATTTCAGTTCTAGCCTATAAAGTCAAACCTTGTCTGATTTCACGGTATAAAGCTACTTTCTTGACTGTATTTTGAGTTAAGCAGTTGGCGCGATTTCAGTTCTAGCCTATAAAGTCAGATCTTGTGTGATTCCTCGATGGTAACATAGCTGCCCGAGGTCTCAAAGTTAGCAAGTACAAGAAATTTGAAAATTGTACGTAATTTCACGGTAGTGCTTATGGTCGATCCCGTTTCTCGGCTTCAGAGCTTCTTTCTTGACTGTATTTTGAGCTAAGCAGTTATCGCGACATCAGCTCTAGCCTATAAAGTCAAATCGTGTGTGGTTCCTCGATGGTAACATAGCTGCCCGAGGTCGCAAAATTAGCAAGTACAAGAAATTTGAAAATAGTACGTAATTTCACATTAGTGCTTATGGTCGATCCCGTTTCTCGGCTTCAGAGCTACTTTCTTGACTGTATTTTGAGTTAAGCAGTTGGCGCGATTTCAGTTCTAGCCTATAAAGTCAAATCTTGTGTGATTCCTCGATGGTAACATAGCTGCTCGAGGTCGCAAAGTTAGCAAGTACAAGAAATTTGAAAATTGTACGTAATTTCATGGTAGTGCTTATGGTCGATCCCGTTTCTCGGCTTCAGAGCTACTTTCTTGACTGTATTTTGAGTTAAGCAGTTGGCGCGATTTCAGTTCTAGCCTATAAAGTCAAATCTTGTGTGATTCCTTGATGGTAACATAGCTGCCCGAGGTCGCAAAGTTAGCAAGTACAAGAAATTTGAAAATTGTACGTAATTTCACGGTAGTGTTTATGGTCGATCCCGTTTGTCGGCTTCAGAGCTACTTTCTTGACTGTATTTTGAGTTAAGCAGTTGGCGCGATTTCAGTTCTAGCCTATAAAGTCAAATCTTGTGTGATTCCTTGATGGTAACATAGCTGCCCGAGGTCGCAAAGTTAGCAAGTACAAGAAATTTGAAAATTGTACGTAATTTCACGGTAGTGTTTATGGTCGATCCCGTTTCTCGGCTTCAGAGCTACTTTCTTGACTGTATTTTGAGTTAAGCAGTTGGCGCGATTTCAGTTCTAGCCTATAAAGTCAAATCTTGTATGATTATTCGATGGTAACATAGCTGCCCGAGGTCTCAAAGTTAGCAAGTACAAGAAATTTGAAAAGTGTACGTAATTTCACGGTAGTGCTTATGGTCGATCCCGTTTCTCGGCTTCAGAGCTTCTTTCTTGACTGTATTTTGAGCTAAACAGTTATCGCGACATCAGCTCTAGCCTATAAAGTCAAATCTTGTGTGGTTCCTCGATGGTAACATAGCTGCCCGAGGTCGCAAAGTTAGCAAGTACAAGAAATTTGAAAATTGTACGTAATTTCACATTAGTGCTTATGGTCGATCCCGTTTCTCGGCTTCAGAGCTACTTTCTTGACTGTATTTTGAGTTAAGCAGTTGGCGCGATTTCAGTTCTAGCCTATAAAGTCAAATCTTGTGTGATTCCTCGATGGTAACATAGCTGCCCGAGGTCTCAAAGTTAGCAAGTACAAGAAATTTGAAAATTGTACGTAATTTCACGGTAGTGCTTATGGTCGATCCCGTTTCTCGGCTTCAGAGCTACTTTCTTGACTGTATTTTGAGTTAAGCAGTTGGCGCGATTTCAGTTCTAGCCTATAAAGTCAAATCTTGTGTGATTCCTCGATGGTAACATAGCTGCCCGAGGTCTCAAAGTTAGCAAGTACAAGAAATTTGAAAATTGTACGTAATTTCACGGTAGTGCTTATGGTCGATCCCGTTTCTCGGCTTCAGAGCTTCTTTCTTGACTGTATTTTGAGCTAAACAGTTATCGCGACATCAGCTCTAGCCTATAAAGTCAAATCTTGTGTGGGTCCGCGATGGTAACATAGCTGCCTGAGGTCGCAAAGTTAGCAAGTACAAGAAATTTGAAAATTGTACGTAATTTCACATTAGTGCTTATGGTCGATCCCGTTTCTCGGCTTCAGAGCTACTTTCTTGACTGTATTTTGAGTTAAGCAATTGGCGCGATTTCAGTTCTAGCCTATAAAGTCAAATCTTGTGTGATTCCTCGATGGTAACATAGCTGCCCGAGGTCGCAAAGTTAGCAAGTATAAGAAATTTGAAAATTGTACGTAATTTCACGGTAGTGCTTATGGTCGATCCCGTTTCTCGGCTTCAGAGCTACTTTCTTGACTGTATTTTGAGTTAAGCAGTTGGCGCGATTTCAGTTCTAGCCTATAAAGTCAAATCTTGTGTGATTCCTCGATGGTAACATAGCTGCCCGAGGTCTCAAAGTTAGCAAGTACAAGAAATTTGAAAATTGTACGTAATTTCACGGTAGTGTTTATGGTCGATCCCGTTTCTCGGCTTCAGAGCTACTCTCTTGACTGTATTTTGAGTTAAGCAGTTGGCGCGATTTCAGTTCTAGCGTATAAAGTCAAATCTTGTCTGATTCCTCGATGGTAACATAGCTGCCCGAGGTCTCAAAATTAGCAGGTACAAGAAATTTGAAAATTGTACGTAATTTCACGGTAGTGCTTATGGTCGATCCCGTTTCTCGGCTTCAGAGCTTCTTTCTTGACTGTATTTTGAGCTAAACGGTTATCGCGACATCAGCTCTAGCCTATAAAGTCAAATCTTGTGTGGTTCCTCTATGGTAACATAGCTGCCCGAGGTCGCAAAGTTAGCAAGTACAAGAAATTTGAAAATTGTACGTAATTTCACATTAGTGCTTATGGTCGATCCCGTTTCTCGGCTTCAGAGCTACTTTCTTGACTGTATTTTGAGCTAAACAGTTATCGCGACATCAGCTCTAGCCTATAAAGTCAAATCTTGTCTGATTCCTCGATGGTAACATAGCTGCCCGAGGTCTCAAAGTTAGCAAGTACAAGAAATTTGAAAATTGTACGTAATTTCACGGTAGTGCTTATGGTCGATCCCGTTTCTCGGCTTCAGAGCTACTTTCTTGACTGTATTTTGAGTTAAGCAGTTGGCGCGATTTTAGTTCTAGCCTATAAAGTCAAATCTTGTCTGATTCCTCGATGGTAAGATAGCTGCCCGAGGTCTCAAAGTTAGCAAGTACAAGAAATTTGAAAATTGTACGTAATTTCACATTAGTGCTTATGGTCGATCCCGTTTCTCGGCTTCAGAGCTACTTTCTTGACTGTATTTTGAGTTAAGCAGTTGGCGCGATTTCAGTTCTAGCCTATAAAGTCAAATCTTGTATGATTATTCGATGGTAACATAGCTGCCCGAGGTCTCAAAGTTAGCAAGTACAAGAAATTTGAAAAGTGTACGTAATTTCACGGTAGTGCTTATGGTCGATCCCGTTTCTCGGCTTCAGAGCTTCTTTCTTGACTGTATTTTGAGCTAAACAGTTATCGCGACATCAGCTCTAGCCTATAAAGTCAAATCTTGTGTGGTTCCTCGATGGTAACATAGCTGCCCGAGGTCGCAAAGTTAGCAAGTACAAGAAATTTGAAAATTGTACGTAATTTCACATTAGTACTTATGGTCGATCCCGTTTCTCGGCTTCAGAGCTACTTTCTTGACTGTATTTTGAGTTAAGCAGTTGGCGCGATTTCAGTTCTAGCCTATAAAGTCAAATCTTGTGTGATTCCTCGATGGTAACATAGCTGCCCGAGGTCTCAAAGTTAGCAAGTACAAGAAATTTGAAAATTGTACGTAATTTCACGGTAGTGTTTATGGTCGATCCCGTTTCTCGGCTTCAGAGCTACTTTCTTGACTGTATTTTGAGTTAAGCAGTTGGCGCGATTTCAGTTCTAGCCTATAAAGTCAAATCTTGTCTGATTCCTCGATGGTAACATAGCTGCCCGAGGTCTCAAAGTTAGCAAGTACAAGAAATTTGAAAATTGTACGTAATTTCACGGTAGTGCTTATGGTCGATGCCGTTTCTCGGCTTCAGAGCTACTTTCTTGACTGTATTTTGAGCTAAACAGTTATCGCGACATCAGCTCTAGCCTATAAAGTCAAATCTTGTGTGGGTCCGCGATGGTAACATAGCTGCCTGAGGTCGCAAAGTTAGCAAGTACAAGAAATTTGAAAATTGTACGTAATTTCACATTAGTGCTTATGGTCGATCCCGTTTCTCGGCTTCAGAGCTTCTTTCTTGACTGTATTTTGAGCTAAACGGTTATCGCGACATCAGCTCTAGCCTATAAAGTCAAATCTTGTGTGGTTCCTCTATGGTAACATAGCTGCCCGAGGTCGCAAAGTTAGCAAGTACAAGAAATTTGAAAATTGTACGTAATTTCACATTAGTGCTTATGGTCGATCCCGTTTCTCGGCTTCAGAGCTACTTTCTTGACTGTATTTTGAGCTAAACAGTTATCGCGACATCAGCTCTAGCCTATAAAGTCAAATCTTGTGTGGTTCCTCGATGGTAACATAGCTGCCCGAGGTCTCAAAGTTAGCAAGTACAAGAAATTTGAAAATTGTACGTAATTTCACGGTAGTGCTTATGGTCGATCCCGTTTCTCGGCTTCAGAGCTACTTTCTTGACTGTATTTTGAGTTAAGCAGTTGGCGCGATTTCAGTTCTAGCCTACAAAGTCAAATCTTCAATGATTCCTCGATGGTAACATAGCTGCCCGAGGTCTCAAAGTTAGCAAGTACAAGAAATTTGAAAATTGTACGTAATTTCACGGTAGTGCTTATGGTCGATCTCGTTTCTCGGCTTCAGAGCTACTTTCTTGACTGTATTTTGAGTTAAGCAGTTGGCGCGATTTCAGTTCTAGCCTATAAAGTCAAATCTTGTGTGATTCCTCGATGGTAACATAGCTGCCCGAGGTCGCAAAATTAGCAAGTGCAAGAAATTTGAAAATTGTACGTAATTTCACGGTAGTGCTTATGGTCGATCCCGTTTCTCGGCTTCAGAGCTACTTTCTTGACTGTATTTTGAGTTAAGCAGTTGGCGCGATTTCAGTTCTAGCCTATAAAGTCAAATCTTGTGTGATTCCTCGATAGTAACATAGCTGCCCGAGGTCTCAAAGTTAGCAAGTACAAGAAATTTGAAAATTGTACGTAATTTCACGGTAGTGCTTATGGTCGATGCCGTTTCTCGGCTTCAGAGCTACTTTCTTGACTGTATTTTGAGCTAAACAGTTATCGCGACATCAGCTCTAGCCTATAAAGTCAAATCTTGTCTGATTCCTCGATGGTAACATAGCTGCCCGAGGTCTCAAAGTTAGCAAGTACAAGAAATTTGAAAATTGTACGTAATTTCAGGGTAGTGCTTATGGTCGATCCCGTTTCTCGGCTTCAGAGCTTCTTTCTTGACTGTATTTTGAGCTAAACGGTTATCGCGACATCAGCTCTAGCCTATAAAGTCAAATCTTGTGTGGTTCCTCTATGGTAACATAGCTGCCCGAGGTCGCAAAGTTAGCAAGTACAAGAAATTTGAAAATTGTACGTAATTTCACATTAGTGCTTATGGTCGATCCCGTTTCTCGGCTTCAGAGCTACTTTCTTGACTGTATTTTGAGCTAAACGGTTATCGCGACATCAGCTCTAGCCTATAAAGTCAAATCTTGTGTGGTTCCTCGATGGTAACATAGCTGCCCGAGGTCTCAAAGTTAGCAAGTACAAGAAATTTGAAAATTGTACGTAATTTCACGGTAGTGCTTATGGTCGATCCCGTTTCTCGGCTTCAGAGCTACTTTCTTGACTGTATTTTGAGTTAAGCAGTTGGCGCGATTTCAGTTCTAGCCTACAAAGTCAAATCTTCAATGATTCCTCGATGGTAACATAGCTGCCCGAGGTCTCAAAGTTAGCAAGTACAAGAAATTTGAAAATTGTACGTAATTTCACGGTAGTGCTTATGGTCGATCTCGTTTCTCGGCTTCAGAGCTACTTTCTTGACTGTATTTTGAGTTAAGCAGTTGGCGCGATTTCAGTTCTAGCCTATAAAGTCAAATCTTGTGTGATTCCTCGATGGTAACATAGCTGCCCGAGGTCGCAAAATTAGCAAGTGCAAGAAATTTGAAAATTGTACGTAATTTCACGGTAGTGCTTATGGTCGATCCCGTTTCTCGGCTTCAGAGCTACTTTCTTGACTGTATTTTGAGTTAAGCAGTTGGCGCGATTTCAGTTCTAGCCTATAAAGTCAAATCTTGTGTGATTCCTCGATAGTAACATAGCTGCCCGAGGTCTCAAAGTTAGCAAGTACAAGAAATTTGAAAATTGTACGTAATTTCACGGTATTGCTTATGGTCGATCCCGTTTCTCGGCTTCAGAGCTACTTTCTTGACTGTATTTTGAGCTAAACAGTTATCGCGACATCAGCTCTAGCCTATAAAGTCAAATCTTGTGTGGTTCCTCGATGGTAACATAGCTGCCCGAGGTCGCAAAGTTAGCAAGTACAAGAAATTTGAAAATTGTACGTAATTTCACATTAGTGCTTATGGTCGATCCCGTTTCTCGGCTTCAGAGCTACTTTCTTGACTGTATTTTGAGTTAAGCAGTTGGCGCGATTTCAGTTCTAGCCTATAAAGTCAAATCTTGTGTGATTCCTCGATGGTAACATAGCTGCCCGAGGTCTCAAAGTTAGCAAGTACAAGAAATTTGAAAATTGTACGTAATTTCACGGTAGTGTTTATGGTCGATCCCGTTTCTCGGCTTCAGAGCTACTTTCTTGACTGTATTTTGAGTTAAGCAGTTGGCGCGATTTCAGTTCTAGCCTATAAAGTCAAATCTTGTCTGATTCCTCGATGGTAACATAGCTGCCCGAGGTCTCAAAGTTAGCAAGTACAAGAAATTTGAAAATTGTACGTAATTTCACGGTAGTGCTTATGGTCGATCCCGTTTCTCGGCTTCAGAGCTTCTTTCTTGACTGTATTTTGAGCTAAACAGTTATCGCGACATCAGCTCTAGCCTATAAAGTCAAATGTTGTGTGGTTCCTCGATGGTAACATAGCTGCCCGAGGTCGCAAAGTTAGCAAGTACAAGAAATTTGAAAATTGTACGTAATTTCACATTAGTGCTTATGGTCGATCCCGTTTCTCGGCTTCAGAGCTACTTTCTTGACTGTATTTTGAGCTAAACAGTTATCGCGACATCAGCTCTAGCCTACAAAGTCAAATCTTGTCTGATTCCTCGATGGTAACATAGCTGCCCGAGGTCTCAAAGTTAGCAAGTACAAGAAATTTGAAAATTGTACGTAATTTCACGGTAGTGCTTATGGTCGATCCCGTTTCTCGGCTTCAGAGCTAGTTTCTTGACTGTATTTTGAGTTAAGCAGTTGGCGCGATTTTAGTTCTAGCCTATAAAGTCAAATCTTGTCTGATTCCTCGATGGTAACATAGCTGCCCGAGGTCTCAAAGTTAGTAAGTACAAGAAATTTGAAAATTGTACGTAATTTCACGGTAGTGCTTATGGTCGATCCCGTTTCTCGGCTTCAGAGCTACTTTCTTGACTGTATTTTGAGTTAAGCAGTTGGCGCGATTTCAGTTCTAGCCTACAAAGTCAAATCTTCAATGATTCCTCGATGGTAACATAGCTGCCCGAGGTCTCAAAGTTAGCAAGTACAAGAAATTTGAAAATTGTACGTAATTTCACGGTAGTGCTTATGGTCGATCTCGTTTCTCGGCTTCAGAGCTACTTTCTTGACTGTATTTTGAGTTAAGCAGTTGGCGCGATTTCAGTTCTAGCCTATAAAGTCAAATCTTGTGTGATTCCTCGATGGTAACATAGCTGCCCGAGGTCGCAAAATTAGCAAGTGCAAGAAATTTGAAAATTGTACGTAATTTCACGGTAGTGCTTATGGTCGATCCCGTTTCTCGGCTTCAGAGCTACTTTCTTGACTGTATTTTGAGTTAAGCAGTTGGCGCGATTTCAGTTCTAGCCTATAAAGTCAAATCTTGTGTGATTCCTCGATAGTAACATAGCTGCCCGAGGTCTCAAAGTTAGCAAGTACAAGAAATTTGAAAATTGTACGTAATTTCACGGTAGTGCTTATGGTCGATGCCGTTTCTCGGCTTCAGAGCTACTTTCTTGACTGTATTTTGAGCTAAACAGTTATCGCGACATCAGCTCTAGCCTATAAAGTCAAATGTTGTGTGGTTCCTCGATGGTAACATAGCTGCCCGAGGTCGCAAAGTTAGCAAGTACAAGAAATTTGAAAATTGTACGTAACTTCACGGTAGTGCTTATGGTCGATCCCGTTTCTCGGCTTCAGAGCTTCTTTCTTGACTGTATTTTGAGCTAAGCAGTTATCGCGACATCAGCTCTAGCCTATAAAGTCAAATCTTGTGTGGTTCCTCGATGGTAACATAGCTGCCTGAGGTCGCAAAGTTAGCAAGTACAAGAAATTTGAAAATTGTACGTAATTTCACATTAGTGCTTATGGTCGATCCCGTTTCTCGGCTTCAGAGCTACTTTCTTGACTGTATTTTGAGCTAAACAGTTATCGCGACATCAGCTCTAGCCTATAAAGTCAAATGTTGTGTGGTTCCTCGATGGTAACATAGCTGCCCGAGGTCTCAAAGTTAGCAAGTACAAGAAATTTGAAAATTGTACGTAATTTCACGGTAGTGTTTATGGTCGATCCCGTTTCTCGGCTTCAGAGCTACTTTCTTGACTGTATTTTGAGTTAAGCAGTTGGCGCGATTTCAGTTCTAGCCTATAAAGTCAAATCTTGTGTGATTCCTCGATAGTAACATAGCTGCCCGAGGTCTCAAAGTTAGCAAGTACAAGAAATTTGAAAATTGTACGTAATTTCACGGTAGTGTTTATGGTCGATCCCGTTTCTCGGCTTCAGAGCTACTTTCTTGACTGTATTTTGAGTTAAGCAGTTGGCGCGATTTCAGTTCTAGCCTGTAAAGTCAAATCTTGTGTCATTCCTCCATGGTAACATAGCTGCCCGAGGTCGCAAACTTAGCAAATACAAGAAATTTGAAAACTGTACGTAATTTCACGGTAGTGCTTATGGTCGATCCCGTTTCTCGGCTTCAAAGCTACTTTCTTGACTGTATTTTGAGTTAAGCGCTTGGCGCGATTTCAGTTCTAGCCTATAAAGTCAAATCTTGTCTGATTCCTCGATGGTAACATAGCTGCCCGAGGTCTCAAAGTTAGCAAGTACAAGAAATTTGAAAATTGTACGTAATTTCACGGTAGTGCTTATGGTCGATCCCGTTTCTCGGCTTCAGAGCTACTTTCTTGACTGTATTTTGAGTTAAGCAGCTGGCGCGACTTCAGTTCTAGCCTATAAAGTCAAATCTTGTCTGATTCCTCGATG
Source organism: Merodon equestris (assembly GCA_958301585.1). NCBI lineage: Eukaryota > Metazoa > Arthropoda > Insecta > Diptera > Syrphidae > Merodon > Merodon equestris. The sequence goes on from OY284415.1 coordinate 39,985,008, forward strand.
GTAACATAGCTGCCCGAGGTCTCAAAGTTAGCGAGTACAAGAAATTTGAAAATTGTACGTAATTTCACGGTAGTGCTTATGGTCGATCCCGTTTCTCGGCTTCAGAGCTACTTTCTTGACTGTATTTTGAGTTAAGCAGTTGGTGCGATTTCAGTTCTAGCCTATAAAGTCAAATCTTGTGTGATTCCTCGATGGTAACATAGCTGCCCGAGGTCGCAAATTTAGCAAGTACAAGAAATTTGAAAATTGTACGTAATTTCACGGTAGTGCTTATGGTCGATCCCGTTTCTCGGCTTCAGAGCTACTTTCTTGACTGTATTTCGAGTTAAGCAGTTGGCGCGATTTCAGTTCTAGCCTATAAAGTCAAATCTTGTGTGATTCCTCGATGGTAACATAGCTGCCCGAGGTCGCAAAGTTAGCAAGTACAAGAAATTTGAAAATTGTACGTAATTTCACGGTAGTGCTTATGGTCGATCCCGTTTCTCGGCTTCAGAGCTACTTTCTTGACTGTATTTTGAGTTAAGCAGTTGGCGCGATTTCAGTTCTAGCCTATAAAGTCAAATCTTGTGTGATTCCTCGATGGTAACATAGCTGCCCGAGGTCGCAAAGTTAGCAAGTACAAGAAATTTGAAAATTGTATGTAATTTCACGGTAGTGCTTATGGTCGATCCCGTTTCTCGGCTTCAGAGCTACTTTCTTGACTGTATTTTGAGTTAAGCAGTTGGCGCGATTTCAGTTCTAGCCTATAAAGTCAAATCTTGTGTGATTCCTCGATGGTAACATAGCTGCCCGAGGTCGCAAAGTTAGCAAGTACAAGAAATTTGAAAATTGTACGTAATTTCACGGTAGTGCTTATGGTCGATCCCGTTTCTCGGCTTCAGAGCTACTTTCTTGACTGTATTTCGAGTTAAGCAGTTGGCGCGATTTCAGTTCTAGCCTATAAAGTCAAATCTTGTGTGATTCCTCGATGGTAACATAGCTGCCCGAGGTCTCAAAGTTAGCAAGTACAAGAAATTTGAAAATTGTACGTAATTTCACGGTAGTGCTTATGGCCGATCCCGTTTCTCGGCTTCAGAGCTTCTTTCTTGACTGTATTTTGAGTTAAACAGTTGGCGCGACTTCAGTTCTAGATTATAAAGTCAAATGTTGTGTGGTTCCTCCATGGTAACATAGCTGCCCGAGGTCTCATAGTTAGCAAGTACACGAAATTTGAAAATTGTACGTAATTGCACATTAGTGCTTATGGTCGTTCCCGCTTCTCGGCTTCAGAGCTACTTTCTTGACTGCATTTTGAGTTAAGCAGTTGGCGCGATTTCAGTTCTAGCCTATAAAGTCAAATCTTGTGTCATTCCTCCATGGTAACATAGCTGCCCGAGGTCTCAAAGTTAGCAAGTACAAGAAATTTGAAAATTGTACGTAATTTCACATTAGTGCTTATGGTCGATCCCGTTTCTCGGGTTCAGAGCTACTTTCTTGACTGTATTTTAAGCTAAACAGTTGGCCCGACTGCAGTTCTAGCCTGTAAAGTCAAATCTTGTGTCATTCCTCCATGGTAACATAGCTGCCCGAGGTCGCAAAGTTAGCAAGTACAAGAAATTTGAAAATTGTACGTAATTTCACGGTAGTGCTTATGGTCGATCCCGTTTCTCGGCTTCAGAGCTACTTTCTTGACTGTATTTTGAGTTAAGCAGTTGGAGTGATTTCAGTTCTAGCCTATAAAGTCAAATCTTGTGTGATTCCTCGATGGTAACATAGCTGTCCGAGGTCGCAAAGTTAGCAAGTACAAGAAATTTGAAAATTGTACGTAATTTCACGGTAGTGCTTATGGTCGATCCCGTTTCTCGGCTTCAGAGCTACTTTCTTGACTGTATTTTGAGTTAAGCAGTTGGCGCGATTTCAGTTCTAGCCTATAAAGTCAAATCTTGTCTGATGCCTCGATGGTAACATAGCTGCCCGAGGTCTCAAAGTTAGCAAGTACAAGAAATTTGAAAATTGTACGTAATTTCACGGTAGTGCTTATGGTCGATCCCGTTTCTCGGCTTCAGAGCTACTTTCTTGACTGTATTTTGAGTTAAGCAGTTGGCGCGATTTCAGTTCTAGCCTATAAAGTCAAATCTTGTGTGATTCCTCGATGGTAACATAGCTGCCCGAGGTCTCAAATTTAGCAAGTACAAGAAATTTGAAAATTGTACGTAATTTCACGGTAGTGCTTATGGCCGATCCCGTTTCTCGGCTTCAGAGCTTCTTTCTTGACTGTATTTTGAGTTAAACAGTTGGCGCGACTTCAGTTCTAGATTATAAAGTCAAATCTTGTGTGATTCCTCCATGGTAACATAGCTGCCCGAGGTCTCATAGTTAGCAAGTACAAGAAATTTGAAAATTGTACGTAATTGCACATTAGTGCTTATGGTCGATCCCGCTTCTCGGCTTCAGAGCTACTTTCTTGACTGTATTTTGAGTTAAGCAGTTGGCGCGATTTCAGTTCTAGCCTATAAAGTCAAATCTTGTGTGATTCCTCGATGGTAACATAGCTGCCCGAGGTCTCAAAGTTAGCAAGTACAAGAAATTTGAAAATTGTACGTAATTTCACGGTAGTGCTTATGGTCGATCCCGTTTCTCGGCTTCAGAGCTACTTTCTTGACTGTATTTTGAGTTAAGCAGTTGGCGCGATTTCAGTTCTAGTCTATAAAGTCAAATCTTGTCTGATTCCTCGATGGTAACATAGCTGCCCGAGGTCTCAAAGTTAGCAAGTACAAGAAATTTGAAAATTGTACGTAATTTCACGGTAGTGCTTATGGCCGATCCCGTTTCTCGGCTTCAGAGCTTCTTTCTTGACTGTATTTTGAGTTAAACAGTTGGCGCGACTTCAGTTCTAGATTATAAAGTCAAATGTTGTGTGGTTCCTCCATGGTAACATAGCTGCCCGAGGTCTCATAGTTAGCAAGTACACGAAATTTGAAAATTGTACGTAATTGCACATTAGTGCTTATGGTCGTTCCCGCTTCTCGGCTTCAGAGCTACTTTCTTGACTGCATTTTGAGTTAAGCAGTTGGCGCGATTTCAGTTCTAGCCTATAAAGTCAAATCTTGTGTGATTCCTCGATGGTAACATAGCTGCCCGAGGTCTCAAAGTTAGCAAGTACAAGAAATTTGAAAATTGTACGTAATTTCACGGTAGTGCTTATGGTCGATCCCGTTTCTCGGCTTCAGAGCTACTTTCTTGACTGTATTTTGAGTTAAGCAGTTGGCGCGATTTCAGTTCTAGCCTATAAAGTCAAATCTTGTGTGATTCCTCGATGGTAACATAGCTGCCCGAGGTCTCAAAGTTAGCAAGTACAAGAAATTTGAAAATTGTACGTAATTTCACGGTAGTGCTTATGGTCGATCCCGTTTCTCGGCTTCAGAGCTACTTTCTTGACTGTATTTTGAGTTAAGCAGCTGGCGCGACTTCAGTTCTAGCCTATAAAGTCAAATCTTGTCTGATTCCTCGATGGTAACATAGCTGCCCGAGGTCTCAAAGTTAGCAAGTACAAGAAATTTGAAAATTGTACGTAATTTCACGGTAGTGCTTATGGTCGATCCCGTTTCTCGGCTTCAGAGCTACTTTCTTGACTGTATTTTGATTTAAGCAGCTGGCGCGACTTCAGTTCTAGCCTATAAAGTCAAATCTTGTGTGATTCCTCGATGGTAACATAGCTGCCCGAGGTCTCAAAGTTAGCAAGTACAAGAAATTTGAAAATTGTACGTAATTTCACGGTAGTGCTTATGGTCGATCCCGTTACTCGGCTTCAGAGCTACTTTCTTGACTGTATTTTGAGTTAAGCAGTTGGCGCGATTTCAGTTCTAGCCTATAAAGTCAAATCTTGTGTGATTCCTCGATGGTAACATAGCTGCCCGAGGTCTCAAAGTTAGCAAGTACAAGAAATTTGAAAATTGTACGTAATTTCACGGTAGTGCTTATGGTCGATCCCGTTTCTCGGCTTCAGAGCTACTTTCTTGACTGTATTTTGAGTTAAGCAGCTGGCGCGACTTCAGTTCTAGCCTATCAAGTCAAATCTTGTGTGATTCCTCGATGGTAACATAGCTGCCCGAGGTCTCAAAGTTAGCAAGTACAAGAAATTTGAAAATTGTACGTAATTTCACGGTAGTGCTTATGGTCGATCCCGTTTCTCGGCTTCAGAGCTACTTTCTTGACTGTATTTTGATTTAAGCAGCTGGCGCGACTTCAGTTCTAGCCTATAAAGTCAAATCTTGTGTGATTCCTCCATGGTAACATAGCTGCCCGAGGTCTCATAGTTAGCAAGTACACGAAATTTGAAAATTGTACGTAATTGCACATTAGTGCTTATGGTCGATCCCGCTTCTCGGCTTCAGAGCTACTTTCTTGACTGCATTTTGAGTTAAGCAGTTGGCGCGGTTTCAGTTCTAGCCTATAAAGTCAAATCTTGTGTGATTCCTCGATGGTAACATAGCTGCCCGAGGTCTCAAAGTTAGCAAGTACAAGAAATTTGAAAATTGTACGTAATTTCACGGTAGTGCTTATGGTCGATCCCGTTTCTCGGCTTCAAAGCTACTTTCTTGACTGTATTTTGAGTTAAGCAGTTGGCGCGATTTCAGTTCTAGCCTATAAAGTCAAATCTTGTGTGATTCCTCGATGGTAACATACATAGCTGCCCGAGGTCTCAAAGTTAACAAGTACAAGAAATTTGAAAATTGTACGTAATTTCACGGTAGTGCTTATGGTCGATCCCGTTTCTCGGCTTCAGAGCTACTTTCTTGACTGTATTTTTATTTAAGCAGCTGGCGCGACTTCAGTTCTAGCCTATACAGTCAAATCTTGTGTGATTCCTCTATGGTAACATAGCTGCCCGAGGTCTCATAGTTAGCAAGTACAAGAAATTTGAAAATTGTACGTAATTGCACATTAGTGCTTATGGTCGATCCCGCTTCTCGGCTTCAGAGCTACTTTCTTGACTGCATTTTGAGTTAAGCAGTTGGCGCGATTTCAGTTCTAGCCTATAAAGTCAAATCTTGTGTGATTCCTCGATGGTAACATAGCTGCCCGAGGTCTCAAAGTTAGCAAGTACAAGAAATTTGAAAATTGTACGTAATTTCACGGTAGTGCTTATGGTCGATCCCGTTTCTCGGCTTCAAAGCTACTTTCTTGACTGTATTTTGAGTTAAGCAGTTGGCGCGATTTCAGTTCTAGCCTATAAAGTCAAATCTTGTGTGATTCCTCGATGGTAACATACATAGCTGCCCGAGGTCTCAAAGTTAGCAAGTACAAGAAATTTGAAAATTGTACGTAATTTCACGGTAGTGCTTATGGTCGATCCCGTTTCTCGGCTTCAGAGCTACTTTCTTGACTGTATTTTTATTTAAGCAGCTGGCGCGACTTCAGTTCTAGCCTATACAGTCAAATCTTGTGTGATTCCTCTATGGTAACATAGCTGCCCGAGGTCTCATAGTTAGCAAGTACAAGAAATTTGAAAATTGTACGTAATTGCACATTAGTGCTTATGGTCGATCCCGCTTCTCGGCTTCAGAGCTACTTTCTTGACTGCATTTTGAGTTAAGCAGTTGGCGCGATTTCAGTTCTAGCCTATAAAGTCAAATCTTGTGTGATTCCTCGATGGTAACATAGCTGCCCGAGGTCTCAAAGTTAGCAAGTACAAGAAATTTGAAAATTGTACGTAATTTCACGGTAGTGCTTATGGTCGATCCCGTTTCTCGGCTTCAGAGCTACTTTCTTGACTCTATTTTGAGTTAAGCAGTTGGCGCGATTTCAGTTCTAGCCTATAAAGTCAAATCGTGTGTGATTCCTCGATGGTAACATAGCTGCCCGAGGTCTCAAAGTTAGCAAGTACAAGAAATTTGAAAATTGTACGTAATTTCACGGTAGTGCTTATGGTCGATCCCGTTTCTCGGCTTCAGAGTTTCTTTCTTGACTGTATTTTGAGTTAAGCAGTTGGCGCGACTTCAGTTCTAGATTATAAAGTCAAATGTTGTGTGGTTCCTCCATGGTAACATAGCTGCCCGAGGTCGCAAAGTTAGCAAGTACAAGAAATTTGAAAATTGTACGTAATTTCACGGTAGTGCTTATGGTCGATCCCGTTTCTCGGCTTCAGAGCTACTTTCTTGACTGTATTTTGAGTTAAGCAGTTGGCGCGATTTCAGTTCTAGCCTATAAAGTCAAATCTTGTCTGATTCCTCGATGGTAACATAGCTGCCCGAGGTCTCAAAGTTAGCAAGTACAAGAAATTTGAAAATTGTACGTAATTTCACGGTAGTGCTTATGGTCGATCCCGTTTCTCGGCTTCAGAGCTACTTTCTTGACTGTATTTTGAGTTAGGCAGTTGGCGCGATTTCAGTTCTAGCCTATAAAGTCAAATCTTGTGTAATTCCTCGATGGTAACATAGCTGCCCGAGGTCTCAAAGTTAGCAAGTACAAGAAATATGAAAATTGTACGTAATTTCACGGTAGTGCTTATTGTCGATCCCGTTTCTCGGCTTCAGAGCTACTTTCTTGACTGTATTTTGAGTTAAGCAGTTGGCGCGATTTCAGTTCTAGCCTATAAAGTCAAATCTTGTCTGATTCCTCGATGGTAACATAGCTGCCCGAGGTCTCAAATTTAGCAAGTACAAGAAATTTGAAAATTGTACGTAATTTCACGGTAGTGCTTATGGTCGATCCCGTTTCTCGGCTTCAGAGTTTCTTTCTTGACTGTATTTTGAGTTAAGCAGTTGGCGCGATTTCAGTTCTAGATTATAAAGTCAAATGCTGTGTGGTTCCTCCATGGTAACATAGCTGCCCGAGGTCTCAAATTTAGCAAGTACAAGAAATTTGAAAATTGTACGTAATTTCACGGTAGTGCTTATGGTCGATCCCGTTTCTCGGCTTCAGAGTTTCTTTCTTGACTGTATTTTGAGTTAAGCAGTTGGCGCGATTTCAGTTCTAGCCTATAAAGTCAAATCTTGTGTGATTCCTCGATGGTAACATAGCTGCCCGAGGTCGCAAAGTTAGCAAGTACAAGAAATTTGAAAATTGTACGTAATTTCACGGTAGTGCTTATGGTCGATCCCGTTTCTCGGCTTCAGAGCTACTTTCTTGACTGTATTTTGAGTTAAGCAGTTGGCGCGATTTCAGTTCTAGCCTATAAAGTCAAATCTTGTGTGATTCCTCGATGGTAACATAGCTGCCCGAGGTCTCAAAGTTAGCAAGTACAAGAAATTTGAAAATTGTACGTAATTTCACGGTAGTGCTTATGGTCGATCCCGTTTCTCGGCTTCAGAGCTACTTTCTTGACTGCATTTTGAGTTAAGCAGTTGGCGCGATTTCAGTTCTAGCCTATAAAGTCAAATCTTGTGTGATTCCTCGATGGTAACATAGCTGCCCGAGGTCTCAAAGTTAGCAAGTACAAGAAATTTGAAAATTGTACGTAATTTCACGGTAGTGCTTATGGTCGATCCCGTTTCTCGGCTTCAGAGCTACTTTCTTGACTGTATTTTGAGTTAAGCGGTTGGCGCGATTTCAGTTCTACCCTATAAAGTCAAATCTTGTGTGATTCCTCGATGGTAACATAGCTGCCCGAGGTCTCAAAGTTAGCAAGTACAAGAAATTTGAAAATTGTACGTAATTTCACGGTAGTGCTTATGGTCGATCCCGTTTCTCGGCTTCAGAGCTACTTTCTTGACTGTATTTTGAGTTAAGCAGTTGGAGTGATTTCAGTTCTAGCCTATAAAGTCAAATCTTGTGTGATTCCTCGATGGTAACATAGCTGTCCGAGGTCGCAAAGTTAGCAAGTACAAGAAATTTGAAAATTGTACGTAATTTCACGGTAGTGCTTATGGTCGATCCCGTTTCTCGGCTTCAGAGCTACTTTCTTGACTGTATTTTGAGTTAAGCAGTTGGCGCGATTTCAGTTCTAGCCTATAAAGTCAAATCTTGTGTGATTCCTCGATGGTAACATAGCTGCCCGAGGTCTCAAAATTAGCAAGTACAAGAAATTTGAAAATTGTACGTAATTTCACGGTAGTGCTTATGGTCGATCCCGTTTCTCGGCTTCAGAGCTACTTTCTTGACTGTATTTTGAGTTAAGCAGTTGGCGCGATTTCAGTTCTAGCCTATAAAGTCAAATCTTGTTTGATTCCTCGATGGTAACATAGCTGCCCGAGGTCTCAAAGTTAGCAAGTACAAGAAATTTGAAAATTGTACGTAATTTCACGGTAGTGCTTATGGTCGATCCCGTTTCTCGGCTTCAGAGCTACTTTCTTGACTGTATTTTGAGTTAAGCAGTTGGCGCGATTTCAGTTCTAGCCTATAGAGTCAAATCTTGTCTGATTCCTCGATGGTAACATAGCTGCCCGAGGTCTCAAAGTTAGCAAGTACAAGAAATTTGAAAATTGTACGTAATTTCACGGTAGTGCTTATGGTCGATCCCGTTTCTCGGCTTCAGAGCTACTTTCTTGACTGTATTTTAAGCTAAACAGTTGGCGTGACTGCAGTTCTAGCCTATAAAGTCAAATCTTGTGTCATTCCTCCATGGTAACATAGCTGCCCGAGGTCTCAAAGTTAGCAAGTACAAGAAATTTGAAAATTGTACGTAATTTCACATTAGTGCTTATGGTCGATCCCGTTTCTCGGGTTCAGAGCTACTTTCTTGACTGTATTTTAAGCTAAACAGTTGGCCCGACTGCAGTTCTAGCCTGTAAAGTCAAATCTTGTGTCATTCCTCCATGGTAACATAGCTGCCCGAGGTCGCAAAGTTAGCAAGTACAAGAAATTTGAAAATTGTACGTAATTTCATGGTAGAGCTTATGGTCGATCCCGTTTCTCGGCTTCAGAGCTACGTTCTTGACTGTATTTTGAGTTAAGTAGTTGGCGCGATTTCAGTTCTAGCCTATAAAGTCAAATCTTGTCTGATTCCTCCATGGTAGCATAGCTGCCCGAGGTCGCAAAGTTAGCAAGTACAAGAAATTTGAAAATTGTACGTAATTTCACATTAGTGCTTAGGGTCGATCCCGCTTCTCGGCTTCAGAGCTACTTTCTTGACTGTATTTTGAGTTAAGCAGTTGGCGCGATTTCAGTTCTAGCCTATAAAGTCAAATCTTGTCTGATGCCTCGATGGTAACATAGCTGCCCGAGGTCTCAAAGTTAGCAAGTACAAGAAATTTGAAAATTGTACGTAATTTCACGGTAGTGCTTATGGTCGATCCCGTTTCTCGGCTTCAGAGTTTCTTTCTTGACTGTATTTTGAGTTAAGCAGTTGGCGCGACTTCAGTTCTAGATTATAAAGTCAAATGTTGTGTGGTTCCTCCATGGTAACATAGCTGCCCGAGGTCGCAAAGTTAGCAAGTACAAGAAATTTGAAAATTGTACGTAATTTCACGGTAGTGCTTAGGGTCGATCCCGTTTCTCGGCTTCAGAGCTACTTTCTTGACTGTATTTTGAGTTAAGCAGTTGGCGCGATTTCAGTTCTAGCCTATAAAGTCAAATCTTGTGTGATTCCTCGATGGTAACATAGCTGCCCGAGGTCGCAAAGTTAGCAAGTACAAGAAATTTGAAAATTGTACGTAATTTCACGGTAGTGCTTATGGTCGATCCCGTTTCTCGGCTTCAGAGCTACTTTCTTGACTGTATTTTGAGTTAAGCAGTTGGCGCGATTTCAGTTCTAGCCTATAAAGTCAAATCTTGTGTGATTCCTCGATGGTAACATAGCTGCCCGAGGTCTCAAAGTTAGCAAGTACAAGAAATTTGAAAATTGTACGTAATTTCACGGTAGTGCTACTTTCTTGACTGTATTTTGAGTTAAGCAGTTGGCGCGATTTCAGTTCTAGCCTATAAAGTCAAATCTTGTGTGATTCCTCGATGGTAACATAGCTGCCCGAGGTATCAAAGTTAGCAAGTACAAGAAATTTGAAAATTGTACGTAATTTCACATTAGTGCTTATGGTCGATCCCGCTTCTCGGCCTCAGAGCTACTTTCTTGACTGTATTTTGAGTTAAGCAGTTGGCGCGATTTCAGTTCTAGCCTATAAAGTCAAATCTTGTGTGATTCCTCGATGGTAACATAGCTGCCCGAGGTCTCAAAGTTAGCAAGTACAAGAAATTTGAAAATTGTACGTAATTTCACGGTAGTGCTTATGGTCGATCCCGTTTCTCGGCTTCAGAGCTACTTTCTTGACTGCATTTTGAGTTAAGCAGTTGGCGCGATTTCAGTTCTAGCCTATAAAGTCAAATCTTGTGTGATTCCTCGATGGTAACATAGCTGCCCGAGGTCTCAAAGTTAGCAAGTACAAGAAATTTGAAAATTGTACGTAATTTCACGGTAGTGCTTATGGTCGATCCCGTTTCTCGGCTTCAGAGCTACTTTCTTGACTGTATTTTGAGTTAAGCGGTTGGCGCGATTTCAGTTCTACCCTATAAAGTCAAATCTTGTGTGATTCCTCGATGGTAACATAGCTGCCCGAGGTCTCAAAGTTAGCAAGTACAAGAAATTTGAAAATTGTACGTAATTTCACGGTAGTGCTTAGGGTCGATCCCGTTTCTCGGCTTCAGAGCTACTTTCTTGACTGTATTTTGAGTTAAGCAGTTGGCGCGATTTCAGTTCTAGATTATAAAGTCAAATGCTGTGTGGTTCCTCCATGGTAACATAGCTGCCCGAGGTCTCAAATTTAGCAAGTACAAGAAATTTGAAAATTGTACGTAATTTCACGGTAGTGCTTATGGTCGATCCCGTTTCTCGGCTTCAGAGTTTCTTTCTTGACTGTATTTTGAGTTAAGCAGTTGGCGCGATTTCAGTTCTAGCCTATAAAGTCAAATCTTGTGTGATTCCTCGATGGTAACATAGCTGCCCGAGGTCGCAAAGTTAGCAAGTACAAGAAATTTGAAAATTGTACGTAATTTCACGGTAGTGCTTATGGTCGATCCCGTTTCTCGGCTTCAGAGCTACTTTCTTGACTGTATTTTGAGTTAAGCAGTTGGCGCGATTTCAGTTCTAGCCTATAAAGTCAAATCTTGTGTGATTCCTCGATGGTAACATAGCTGCCCGAGGTCTCAAAGTTAGCAAGTACAAGAAATTTGAAAATTGTACGTAATTTCACGGTAGTGCTTATGGTCGATCCCGTTTCTCGGCTTCAGAGCTACTTTCTTGACTGCATTTTGAGTTAAGCAGTTGGCGCGATTTCAGTTCTAGCCTATAAAGTCAAATCTTGTGTGATTCCTCGATGGTAACATAGCTGCCCGAGGTCTCAAAGTTAGCAAGTACAAGAAATTTGAAAATTGTACGTAATTTCACGGTAGTGCTTATGGTCGATCCCGTTTCTCGGCTTCAGAGCTACTTTCTTGACTGTATTTTGAGTTAAGCGGTTGGCGCGATTTCAGTTCTACCCTATAAAGTCAAATCTTGTGTGATTCCTCGATGGTAACATAGCTGCCCGAGGTCTCAAAGTTAGCAAGTACAAGAAATTTGAAAATTGTACGTAATTTCACGGTAGTGCTTATGGTCGATCCCGTTTCTCGGCTTCAGAGCTACTTTCTTGACTGTATTTTGAGTTAAGCAGTTGGAGTGATTTCAGTTCTAGCCTATAAAGTCAAATCTTGTGTGATTCCTCGATGGTAACATAGCTGTCCGAGGTCGCAAAGTTAGCAAGTACAAGAAATTTGAAAATTGTACGTAATTTCACGGTAGTGCTTATGGTCGATCCCGTTTCTCGGCTTCAGAGCTACTTTCTTGACTGTATTTTGAGTTAAGCAGTTGGCGCGATTTCAGTTCTAGCCTATAAAGTCAAATCTTGTGTGATTCCTCGATGGTAACATAGCTGCCCGAGGTCTCAAAATTAGCAAGTACAAGAAATTTGAAAATTGTACGTAATTTCACGGTAGTGCTTATGGTCGATCCCGTTTCTCGGCTTCAGAGCTACTTTCTTGACTGTATTTTGAGTTAAGCAGTTGGCGCGATTTCAGTTCTAGCCTATAAAGTCAAATCTTGTTTGATTCCTCGATGGTAACATAGCTGCCCGAGGTCTCAAAGTTAGCAAGTACAAGAAATTTGAAAATTGTACGTAATTTCACGGTAGTGCTTATGGTCGATCCCGTTTCTCGGCTTCAGAGCTACTTTCTTGACTGTATTTTGAGTTAAGCAGTTGGCGCGATTTCAGTTCTAGCCTATAAAGTCAAATCTTGTCTGATTCCTCGATGGTAACATAGCTGCCCGAGGTCTCAAAGTTAGCAAGTACAAGAAATTTGAAAATTGTACGTAATTTCACGGTAGTGCTTATGGTCGATCCCGTTTCTCGGCTTCAGAGCTACTTTCTTGACTGTATTTTAAGCTAAACAGTTGGCGCGACTGCAGTTCTAGCCTATAAAGTCAAATCTTGTGTCATTCCTCCATGGTAACATAGCTGCCCGAGGTCTCAAAGTTAGCAAGTACAAGAAATTTGAAAATTGTACGTAATTTCACATTAGTGCTTATGGTCGATCCCGTTTCTCGGGTTCAGAGCTACTTTCTTGACTGTATTTTAAGCTAAACAGTTGGCCCGACTGCAGTTCTAGCCTGTAAAGTCAAATCTTGTGTCATTCCTCCATGGTAACATAGCTGCCCGAGGTCGCAAAGTTAGCAAGTACAAGAAATTTGAAAATTGTACGTAATTTCATGGTAGAGCTTATGGTCGATCCCGTTTCTCGGCTTCAGAGCTACGTTCTTGACTGTATTTTGAGTTAAGTAGTTGGCGCGATTTCAGTTCTAGCCTATAAAGTCAAATCTTGTCTGATTCCTCCATGGTAGCATAGCTGCCCGAGGTCGCAAAGTTAGCAAGTACAAGAAATTTGAAAATTGTACGTAATTTCACATTAGTGCTTAGGGTCGATCCCGCTTCTCGGCTTCAGAGCTACTTTCTTGACTGTATTTTGAGTTAAGCAGTTGGCGCGATTTCAGTTCTAGCCTATAAAGTCAAATCTTGTCTGATGCCTCGATGGTAACATAGCTGCCCGAGGTCTCAAAGTTAGCAAGTACAAGAAATTTGAAAATTGTACGTAATTTCACGGTAGTGCTTATGGTCGATCCCGTTTCTCGGCTTCAGAGTTTCTTTCTTGACTGTATTTTGAGTTAAGCAGTTGGCGCGACTTCAGTTCTAGATTATAAAGTCAAATGTTGTGTGGTTCCTCCATGGTAACATAGCTGCCCGAGGTCGCAAAGTTAGCAAGTACAAGAAATTTGAAAATTGTACGTAATTTCACGGTAGTGCTTAGGGTCGATCCCGTTTCTCGGCTTCAGAGCTACTTTCTTGACTGTATTTTGAGTTAGGCAGTTGGCGCGATTTCAGTTCTAGCCTATAAAGTCAAATCTTGTGTGATTCCTCGATGGTAACATAGCTGCCCGAGGTCGCAAAGTTAGCAAGTACAAGAAATTTGAAAATTGTACGTAATTTCACGGTAGTGCTTATGGTCGATCCCGTTTCTCGGCTTCAGAGCTACTTTCTTGACTGTATTTTGAGTTAAGCAGTTGGCGCGATTTCAGTTCTAGCCTATAAAGTCAAATCTTGTGTGATTCCTCGATGGTAACATAGCTGCCCGAGGTCTCAAAGTTAGCAAGTACAAGAAATTTGAAAATTGTACGTAATTTCACGGTAGTGCTACTTTCTTGACTGTATTTTGAGTTAAGCAGTTGGCGCGATTTCAGTTCTAGCCTATAAAGTCAAATCTTGTGTGATTCCTCGATGGTAACATAGCTGCCCGAGGTATCAAAGTTAGCAAGTACAAGAAATTTGAAAATTGTACGTAATTTCACATTAGTGCTTATGGTCGATCCCGCTTCTCGGCCTCAGAGCTACTTTCTTGACTGTATTTTGAGTTAAGCAGTTGGCGCGATTTCAGTTCTAGCCTATAAAGTCAAATCTTGTGTGATTCCTCGATGGTAACATAGCTGCCCGAGGTCTCAAAGTTAGCAAGTACAAGAAATTTGAAAATTGTACGTAATTTCACGGTAGTGCTTATGGTCGATCCCGTTTCTCGGCTTCAGAGCTACTTTCTTGACTGCATTTTGAGTTAAGCAGTTGGCGCGATTTCAGTTCTAGCCTATAAAGTCAAATCTTGTGTGATTCCTCGATGGTAACATAGCTGCCCGAGGTCTCAAAGTTAGCAAGTACAAGAAATTTGAAAATTGTACGTAATTTCACGGTAGTGCTTATGGTCGATCCCGTTTCTCGGCTTCAGAGCTACTTTCTTGACTGTATTTTGAGTTAAGCGGTTGGCGCGATTTCAGTTCTACCCTATAAAGTCAAATCTTGTGTGATTCCTCGATGGTAACATAGCTGCCCGAGGTCTCAAAGTTAGCAAGTACAAGAAATTTGAAAATTGTACGTAATTTCACGGTAGTGCTTAGGGTCGATCCCGTTTCTCGGCTTCAGAGCTACTTTCTTGACTGTATTTTGAGTTAAGCAGTTGGAGTGATTTCAGTTCTAGCCTATAAAGTCAAATCTTGTGTGATTCCTCGATGGTAACATAGCTGTCCGAGGTCGCAAAGTTAGCAAGTACAAGAAATTTGAAAATTGTACGTAATTTCACGGTAGTGCTTATGGTCGATCCCGTTTCTCGGCTTCAGAGCTACTTTCTTGACTGTATTTTGAGTTAAGCAGTTGGCGCGATTTCAGTTCTAGCCTATAAAGTCAAATCTTGTGTGATTCCTCGATGGTAACATAGCTGCCCGAGGTCTCAAAGTTAGCAAGTACAAGAAATTTGAAAATTGTACGTAATTTCACGGTAGTGCTTATGGTCGATCCCGTTTCTCGGCTTCAGAGCTACTTTCTTGACTGTATTTTGAGTTAAGCAGTTGGCGCGATTTCAGTTCTAGCCTATAAAGTCAAATCTTGTGTGATTCCTCGATGGTAACATAGCTGCCCGAGGTCTCAAAGTTAGCAAGTACAAGAAATTTGAAAATTGTACGTAATTTCACGGTAGTGCTTATGGTCGATCCCGTTTCTCGGCTTCAGAGCTACTTTCTTGACTGTATTTTGAGTTAAGCAGTTGGCGCGATTTCAGTTCTAGCCTATAAAGTCAAATCTTGTCTGATTCCTCGATGGTAACATAGCTGCCCGAGGTCTCAAAGTTAGCAAGTACAAGAAATTTGAAAATTGTACGTAATTTCACGGTAGTGCTTATGGTCGATCCCGTTTCTCGGCTTCAGAGCTACTTTCTTGACTGTATTTTAAGCTAAACAGTTGGCGCGACTGCAGTTCTAGCCTATAAAGTCAAATCTTGTGTCATTCCTCCATGGTAACATAGCTGCCCGAGGTCTCAAAGTTAGCAAGTACAAGAAATTTGAAAATTGTACGTAATTTCACATTAGTGCTTATGGTCGATCCCGTTTCTCGGGTTCAGAGCTACTTTCTTGACTGTATTTAAGCTAAACAGTTGGCGCGACTGCAGTTCTAGCCTGTAAAGTCAAATCTTTTGTCATTCCTCCATGGTAACATAGCTGCCCGAGGTCGCAAAGTTAGCAAGTACAAGAAATTTGAAAATTGTACGTAATTTCACGGTAGTGCTTATGGTCGATCCCGTTTCTCGGCTTCAGAGCTACTTTCTTGACTGTATTTTGAGTTAAGTAGTTGGCGCGATTTCAGTTCTAGCCTATAAAGTCAAATCTTGTCTGATTCCTCCATGGTAGCATAGCTGCCCGAGGTCGCAAAGTTAGCAAGTACAAGAAATTTGAAAATTGTACGTAATTTCACATTAGTGCTTAGGGTCGATCCCGCTTCTCGGCTTCAGAGCTACTTTCTTGACTGTATTTTGAGTTAAGCAGTTGGCGCGATTTCAGTTCTAGCCTATAAAGTCAAATCTTGTCTGATGCCTCGATGGTAACATAGCTGCCCGAGGTCTCAAAGTTAGCAAGTACAAGAAATTTGAAAATTGTACGTAATTTCACGGTAGTGCTTATGGTCGATCCCGTTTCTCGGCTTCAGAGTTTCTTTCTTGACTGTATTTTGAGTTAAGCAGTTGGCGCGACTTCAGTTCTAGATTATAAAGTCAAATGTTGTGTGGTTCCTCCATGGTAACATAGCTGCCCGAGGTCGCAAAGTTAGCAAGTACAAGAAATTTGAAAATTGTACGTAATTTCACGGTAGTGCTTAGGGTCGATCCCGTTTCTCGGCTTCAGAGCTACTTTCTTGACTGTATTTTGAGTTAAGCAGTTGGCGCGATTTCAGTTCTAGCCTATAAAGTCAAATCTTGTGTGATTCCTCGATGGTAACATAGCTGCCCGAGGTCGCAAAGTCAGCAAGTACAAGAAATTTGAAAATTGTACGTAATTTCACGGTAGTGCTTATGGTCGATCCCGTTTCTCGGCTTCAGAGCTACTTTCTTGACTGTATTTTGAGTTAAGCAGTTGGCGCGATTTCAGTTCTAGCCTATAAAGTCAAATCTTGTGTGATTCCTCGATGGTAACATAGCTGCCCGAGGTCTCAAAGTTAGCAAGTACAAGAAATTTGAAAATTGTACGTAATTTCACGGTAGTGCTACTTTCTTGACTGTATTTTGAGTTAGGCAGTTGGCGCGATTTCAGTTCTAGCCTATAAAGTCAAATCTTGTGTGATTCCTCGATGGTAACATAGCTGCCCGAGGTCTCAAAGTTAGCAAGTACAAGAAATTTGAAAATTGTACGTAATTTCACGGTAGTGCTACTTTCTTGACTGTATTTTGAGATAAGCAGTTGGCGCGATTTCAGTTCTAGCCTATAAAGTCAAATCTTGTGTGATTCCTCGATGGTAACATAGCTGCCCGAGGTATCAAAGTTAGCAAGTACAAGAAATTTGAAAATTGTACCTAATTTCACATTAGTGCTTATGGTCGATCCCGCTTCTCGGCTTCAGAGCTACTTTCTTGACTGTATTTTGAGTTAAGCAGTTGGCGCGATTTCAGTTCTAGCCTATAAAGTCAAATCTTGTGTGATTCCTCGATGGTAACATAGCTGCCCGAGGTCTCAAAGTTAGGAAGTACAAGAAATTTAAAAATTGTACGTAATTTCACATTAGTGCTTATGGTCGATCCCGCTTCTCGGCCTCAGAGCTACTTTCTTGACTGTATTTTGAGTTAAGCAGTTGGCGCGATTTCAGTTCTAGCCTATAAAGTCAAATCTTGTGTGATTCCTCGATGGTAACATAGCTGCCCGAGGTATCAAAGTTAGCAAGTACAAGAAATTTGAAAATTGTACGTAACTTCACATTAGTGCTTATGGTCGATCCCGCTTCTCGGCTTCAGAGCTACTTTCTTGACTGTATTTTGAGTTAAGCAGTTGGCGCGATTTCAGTTCTAGCCTATAAAGTCAAATCTTGTCTGATTCCTCGATGGTAACATAGCTGCCCGAGGTCGCAAAGTTAGCAAGTACAAGAAATTTGAAAATTGTACGTAATTTCACGGTAGTGCTTATGGTCGATCCCGTTTCTCGGCTTCAGAGCTACTTTCTTGACTGTATTTTGAGTTAAGCAGTTGGCGCGATTTCAGTTTAGCCTATAAAGTCAAATCTTGTGTGATTCCTCGATGGTAACATAGCTGCCCGAGGTCTCAAAGTTAGGAAGTACAAGAAATTTAAAAATTGTACGTAATTTCACATTAGTGCTTATGGTCGTACCCGCTTCTCGGCTTCAGAGCTACTTTTTTGACTGTATTTTGAGTTAAGCAGTTGGCGCGATTTCAGTTCTAGCCTATAAAGTCAAATCTTGTGTGATTCCTCGATGGTAACATAGCTGCCCGAGGTCTCAAAGTTAGCAAGTACAAGAAATTTGAAAATTGTACGTAATTTCACGGTAGTGCTTATGGTCGATCCCGTTTCTCGGCTTCAGAGCTACTTTCTTGACTGTATTTTGAGTTAAGCAGTTGGCGCGATTTCAGTTCTAGCCTATAAAGTCAAATCTTGTGTGATTCCTCGATGGTAACATAGCTGCCCGAGGTCGCAAAGTTAGCAAGTA
Organism: Merodon equestris; assembly: GCA_958301585.1. Taxonomy (NCBI): domain Eukaryota; kingdom Metazoa; phylum Arthropoda; class Insecta; order Diptera; family Syrphidae; genus Merodon; species Merodon equestris. The sequence continues at coordinate 40,002,965 of OY284415.1, forward strand.
CAAGAAATTTGAAAATTGTACGTAATTTCACGGTAGTGCTTATGGTCGATCCCGTTTCTCGGCTTCAGAGCTACTTTCTTGACTGTATTTTGAGTTAAGCAGTTGGCGCAATTTCAGTTCTAGCCTATAAAGTCAAATCTTGTGTGATTCCTCGATGGTAACATAGCTGCCCGAGGTCTCAAAGTTAGCAAGTACAAGAAATTTGAAAATTGTACGTAATTTCACGGTAATGCTTATGGTCGATCCCGTTTCTCGGCTTCAGAGCTACTTTCTTGACTGTATTTTGAGTTAAGCAGTTGGCGCGATTTCAGTTCTAGCCTATAAAGTCAAATCTTGTGTGATTCCTCGATGGTAACATAGCTGCCCGAGGTCGCAAAGTTAGCAAGTACAAGAAATTTGAAAATTGTACGTAATTTCACGGTAGTGCTTATGGTCGATCCCGTTTCTCGGCTTCAGAGCTACTTTCTTGACTGTATTTTCAGTTAAGCAGTTGGCGCGATTTCAGTTCTAGCCTATAAAGTCAAATCTTGTCTGATTCCTCGATGGTAACATAGCTGCCCGAGGTCTCAAAATTAGCAAGTACAAGAAATTTGAATATTGTACGTAATTTCACATTAGTGCTTATGGTCGATCCCGCTTCTCGGCTTCAGAGCTACTTTCTTGACTGTATTTTGAGTTAAGCAGTTGGCGCGATTTCAGTTCTAGCCTATAAAGTCAAACCTTGTCTGATTTCACGGTATAAAGCTACTTTCTTGACTGTATTTTGAGTTAAGCAGTTGGCGCGATTTCAGTTCTAGCCTATAAAGTCAAATCTTGTGTGATTCCTCGATGGTAACATAGCTGCCCGAGGTCTCAAAGTTAGCAAGTACAAGAAATTTGAAAATTGTACGTAATTTCACGGTAGTGCTTATGGTCGATCCCGTTTCTCGGCTTCAGAGCTTCTTTCTTGACTGTATTTTGAGCTAAGCAGTTATCGCGACATCAGCTCTAGCCTATAAAGTCAAACAATGTGTGGTTCCTCGATGGTAACATAGCTGCCCGAGGTCGCAAAATTAGCAAGTACAAGAAATTTGAAAATAGTACGTAATTTCACATTAGTGCTTATGGTCGATCCCGTTTCTCGGCTTCAGAGCTACTTTCTTGACTGTATTTTGAGTTAAGCAGTTGGCGCGATTTCAGTTCTAGCCTATAAAGTCAAATCTTGTGTGATTCCTCGATGGTAACATAGCTGCCCGAGGTCGCAAAGTTAGCAAGTACAAGAAATTTGAAAATTGTACGTAATTTCACGGTAGTGCTTATGGTCGATCCCGTTTCTCGGCTTCAGAGCTACTTTCTTGACTGTATTTTGAGTTAAGCAGTTGGCGCGATTTCAGTTCTAGCCTATAAAGTCAAATCTTGTGTGATTCCTTGATGGTAACATAGCTGCCCGAGGTCGCAAAGTTAGCAAGTACAAGAAATTTGAAAATTGTACGTAATTTCACGGTAGTGTTTATGGTCGATCCCGTTTCTCGGCTTCAGAGCTACTTTCTTGACTGTATTTTGAGTTAAGCAGTTGGCGCGATTTCAGTTCTAGCCTATAAAGTCAAATCTTGTGTGATTCCTTGATGGTAACATAGCTGCCCGAGGTCGCAAAGTTAGCAAGTACAAGAAATTTGAAAATTGTACGTAATTTCACGGTAGTGTTTATGGTCGATCCCGTTTCTCGGCTTCAGAGCTACTTTCTTGACTGTATTTTGAGTTAAGCAGTTGGCTTGATTTCAGTTCTAGCCAATAAAGTCAAATCTTGTCTGATTCCTCGATGGTAACATAGCTGCCCGAGGTCTCAAAGTTAGCAAGTACAAGAAATTTGAAAATTGTACGTAATTTCACGGTAGTGCTTATGGTCGATCCCGTTTCTCGGCTTCAGAGCTACTTTCTTGACTGTATTTTGAGTTAAGCAGTTGGCGCGATTTCAGTTCTAGCCTATAAAGTCAAATCTTGTGTGGTTCCTCGATGGTAACATAGCTGCCCGAGGTCGCAAATACAAGAAATTTGAAAATTGTACGTAATTTCACGGTAGTGCTTATGGTCGATCCCGTTTCTCGGCTTCAGAGCTACTTTCTTGACTGTATTTTGAGTTAAGCAGTTGGCGCGATTTCAGTTTAGCCTATAAAGTCAAATCTTGTGTGATTCCTCGATGGTAACATAGCTGCCCGAGGTCTCAAAGTTAGGAAGTACAAGAAATTTAAAAATTGTACGTAATTTCACATTAGTGCTTATGGTCGTACCCGCTTCTCGGCTTCAGAGCTACTTTTTTGACTGTATTTTGAGTTAAGCAGTTGGCGCGATTTCAGTTCTAGCCTATAAAGTCAAATCTTGTGTGATTCCTCGATGGTGACATAGCTGCCCGAGGTCTCAAAGTTAGCAAGTACAAGAAATTTGAAAATTGTACGTAATTTCACGGTAGTGCTTATGGTCGATCCCGTTTCTCGGCTTCAGAGCTACTTTCTTGACTGTATTTTGAGTTAAGCAGTTGGCGCGATTTCAGTTCTAGCCTATAAAGTCAAATCTTGTGTGATTCCTCGATGGTAACATAGCTGCCCGAGGTCTCAAAGTTAGGAAGTACAAGAAATTTAAAAATTGTACGTAATTTCACATTAGTGCTTATGGTCGTACCCGCTTCTCGGCTTCAGAGCTACTTTTTTGACTGTATTTTGAGTTAAGCAGTTGGCGCGATTTCAGTTCTAGCCTATAAAGTCAAATCTTGTGTGATTCCTCGATGGTGACATAGCTGCCCGAGGTCTCAAAGTTAGGAAGTACAAGAAATTTAAAAATTGTACGTAATTTCACATTAGTGCTTATGGTCGTACCCGCTTCTCGGCTTCAGAGCTACTTTTTTGACTGTATTTTGAGTTAAGCAGTTGGCGCGATTTCAGTTCTAGCCTATAAAGTCAAATCTTGTCTGATGCCTCGATGGTAACATAGCTGCCCGAGGTCTCAAAGTTAGCAAGTACAAGAAATTTGAAAATTGTACGTAATTTCACGGTAGTGCTTATGGTCGATCCCGTTTCTCGGCTTCAGAGCTACTTTCTTGACTGTATTTTGAGTTAAGCAGTTGGCGCGATTTCAGTTCTAGCCTATAAAGTCAAATCTTGTGTGATTCCTCGATGGTAACATAGCTGCCCGAGGTCTCAAATTTAGCAAGTACAAGAAATTTGAAAATTGTACGTAATTTCACGGTAGTGCTTATGGCCGATCCCGTTTCTCGGCTTCAGAGCTTCTTTCTTGACTGTATTTTGAGTTAAACAGTTGGCGCGACTTCAGTTCTAGATTATAAAGTCAAATCTTGTGTGATTCCTCCATGGTAACATAGCTGCCCGAGGTCTCATAGTTAGCAAGTACAAGAAATTTGAAAATTGTACGTAATTGCACATTAGTGCTTATGGTCGATCCCGCTTCTCGGCTTCAGAGCTACTTTCTTGACTGTATTTTGAGTTAAGCAGTTGGCGCGATTTCAGTTCTAGCCTATAAAGTCAAATCTTGTGTGATTCCTCGATGGTAACATAGCTGCCCGAGGTCTCAAAGTTAGCAAGTACAAGAAATTTGAAAATTGTACGTAATTTCACGGTAGTGCTTATGGTCGATCCCGTTTCTCGGCTTCAGAGCTACTTTCTTGACTGTATTTTGAGTTAAGCAGTTGGCGCGATTTCAGTTCTAGTCTATAAAGTCAAATCTTGTCTGATTCCTCGATGGTAACATAGCTGCCCGAGGTCTCAAAGTTAGCAAGTACAAGAAATTTGAAAATTGTACGTAATTTCACGGTAGTGCTTATGGCCGATCCCGTTTCTCGGCTTCAGAGCTTCTTTCTTGACTGTATTTTGAGTTAAACAGTTGGCGCGACTTCAGTTCTAGATTATAAAGTCAAATGTTGTGTGGTTCCTCCATGGTAACATAGCTGCCCGAGGTCTCATAGTTAGCAAGTACACGAAATTTGAAAATTGTACGTAATTGCACATTAGTGCTTATGGTCGTTCCCGCTTCTCGGCTTCAGAGCTACTTTCTTGACTGCATTTTGAGTTAAGCAGTTGGCGCGATTTCAGTTCTAGCCTATAAAGTCAAATCTTGTGTGATTCCTCGATGGTAACATAGCTGCCCGAGGTCTCAAAGTTAGCAAGTACAAGAAATTTGAAAATTGTACGTAATTTCACGGTAGTGCTTATGGTCGATCCCGTTTCTCGGCTTCAGAGCTACTTTCTTGACTGTATTTTGAGTTAAGCAGTTGGCGCGATTTCAGTTCTAGCCTATAAAGTCAAATCTTGTGTGATTCCTCGATGGTAACATAGCTGCCCGAGGTCTCAAAGTTAGCAAGTACAAGAAATTTGAAAATTGTACGTAATTTCACGGTAGTGCTTATGGTCGATCCCGTTTCTCGGCTTCAGAGCTACTTTCTTGACTGTATTTTGAGTTAAGCAGCTGGCGCGACTTCAGTTCTAGCCTATAAAGTCAAATCTTGTCTGATTCCTCGATGGTAACATAGCTGCCCGAGGTCTCAAAGTTAGCAAGTACAAGAAATTTGAAAATTGTACGTAATTTCACGGTAGTGCTTATGGTCGATCCCGTTTCTCGGCTTCAGAGCTACTTTCTTGACTGTATTTTGATTTAAGCAGCTGGCGCGACTTCAGTTCTAGCCTATAAAGTCAAATCTTGTGTGATTCCTCGATGGTAACATAGCTGCCCGAGGTCTCAAAGTTAGCAAGTACAAGAAATTTGAAAATTGTACGTAATTTCACGGTAGTGCTTATGGTCGATCCCGTTACTCGGCTTCAGAGCTACTTTCTTGACTGTATTTTGAGTTAAGCAGTTGGCGCGATTTCAGTTCTAGCCTATAAAGTCAAATCTTGTGTGATTCCTCGATGGTAACATAGCTGCCCGAGGTCTCAAAGTTAGCAAGTACAAGAAATTTGAAAATTGTACGTAATTTCACGGTAGTGCTTATGGTCGATCCCGTTTCTCGGCTTCAGAGCTACTTTCTTGACTGTATTTTGAGTTAAGCAGCTGGCGCGACTTCAGTTCTAGCCTATCAAGTCAAATCTTGTGTGATTCCTCGATGGTAACATAGCTGCCCGAGGTCTCAAAGTTAGCAAGTACAAGAAATTTGAAAATTGTACGTAATTTCACGGTAGTGCTTATGGTCGATCCCGTTTCTCGGCTTCAGAGCTACTTTCTTGACTGTATTTTGATTTAAGCAGCTGGCGCGACTTCAGTTCTAGCCTATAAAGTCAAATCTTGTGTGATTCCTCCATGGTAACATAGCTGCCCGAGGTCTCATAGTTAGCAAGTACACGAAATTTGAAAATTGTACGTAATTGCACATTAGTGCTTATGGTCGATCCCGCTTCTCGGCTTCAGAGCTACTTTCTTGACTGCATTTTGAGTTAAGCAGTTGGCGCGGTTTCAGTTCTAGCCTATAAAGTCAAATCTTGTGTGATTCCTCGATGGTAACATAGCTGCCCGAGGTCTCAAAGTTAGCAAGTACAAGAAATTTGAAAATTGTACGTAATTTCACGGTAGTGCTTATGGTCGATCCCGTTTCTCGGCTTCAAAGCTACTTTCTTGACTGTATTTTGAGTTAAGCAGTTGGCGCGATTTCAGTTCTAGCCTATAAAGTCAAATCTTGTGTGATTCCTCGATGGTAACATACATAGCTGCCCGAGGTCTCAAAGTTAACAAGTACAAGAAATTTGAAAATTGTACGTAATTTCACGGTAGTGCTTATGGTCGATCCCGTTTCTCGGCTTCAGAGCTACTTTCTTGACTGTATTTTTATTTAAGCAGCTGGCGCGACTTCAGTTCTAGCCTATACAGTCAAATCTTGTGTGATTCCTCTATGGTAACATAGCTGCCCGAGGTCTCATAGTTAGCAAGTACAAGAAATTTGAAAATTGTACGTAATTGCACATTAGTGCTTATGGTCGATCCCGCTTCTCGGCTTCAGAGCTACTTTCTTGACTGCATTTTGAGTTAAGCAGTTGGCGCGATTTCAGTTCTAGCCTATAAAGTCAAATCTTGTGTGATTCCTCGATGGTAACATAGCTGCCCGAGGTCTCAAAGTTAGCAAGTACAAGAAATTTGAAAATTGTACGTAATTTCACGGTAGTGCTTATGGTCGATCCCGTTTCTCGGCTTCAAAGCTACTTTCTTGACTGTATTTTGAGTTAAGCAGTTGGCGCGATTTCAGTTCTAGCCTATAAAGTCAAATCTTGTGTGATTCCTCGATGGTAACATACATAGCTGCCCGAGGTCTCAAAGTTAGCAAGTACAAGAAATTTGAAAATTGTACGTAATTTCACGGTAGTGCTTATGGTCGATCCCGTTTCTCGGCTTCAGAGCTACTTTCTTGACTGTATTTTTATTTAAGCAGCTGGCGCGACTTCAGTTCTAGCCTATACAGTCAAATCTTGTGTGATTCCTCTATGGTAACATAGCTGCCCGAGGTCTCATAGTTAGCAAGTACAAGAAATTTGAAAATTGTACGTAATTGCACATTAGTGCTTATGGTCGATCCCGCTTCTCGGCTTCAGAGCTACTTTCTTGACTGCATTTTGAGTTAAGCAGTTGGCGCGATTTCAGTTCTAGCCTATAAAGTCAAATCTTGTGTGATTCCTCGATGGTAACATAGCTGCCCGAGGTCTCAAAGTTAGCAAGTACAAGAAATTTGAAAATTGTACGTAATTTCACGGTAGTGCTTATGGTCGATCCCGTTTCTCGGCTTCAGAGCTACTTTCTTGACTCTATTTTGAGTTAAGCAGTTGGCGCGATTTCAGTTCTAGCCTATAAAGTCAAATCGTGTGTGATTCCTCGATGGTAACATAGCTGCCCGAGGTCTCAAAGTTAGCAAGTACAAGAAATTTGAAAATTGTACGTAATTTCACGGTAGTGCTTATGGTCGATCCCGTTTCTCGGCTTCAGAGTTTCTTTCTTGACTGTATTTTGAGTTAAGCAGTTGGCGCGACTTCAGTTCTAGATTATAAAGTCAAATGTTGTGTGGTTCCTCCATGGTAACATAGCTGCCCGAGGTCGCAAAGTTAGCAAGTACAAGAAATTTGAAAATTGTACGTAATTTCACGGTAGTGCTTATGGTCGATCCCGTTTCTCGGCTTCAGAGCTACTTTCTTGACTGTATTTTGAGTTAAGCAGTTGGCGCGATTTCAGTTCTAGCCTATAAAGTCAAATCTTGTCTGATTCCTCGATGGTAACATAGCTGCCCGAGGTCTCAAAGTTAGCAAGTACAAGAAATTTGAAAATTGTACGTAATTTCACGGTAGTGCTTATGGTCGATCCCGTTTCTCGGCTTCAGAGCTACTTTCTTGACTGTATTTTGAGTTAGGCAGTTGGCGCGATTTCAGTTCTAGCCTATAAAGTCAAATCTTGTGTAATTCCTCGATGGTAACATAGCTGCCCGAGGTCTCAAAGTTAGCAAGTACAAGAAATATGAAAATTGTACGTAATTTCACGGTAGTGCTTATTGTCGATCCCGTTTCTCGGCTTCAGAGCTACTTTCTTGACTGTATTTTGAGTTAAGCAGTTGGCGCGATTTCAGTTCTAGCCTATAAAGTCAAATCTTGTCTGATTCCTCGATGGTAACATAGCTGCCCGAGGTCTCAAATTTAGCAAGTACAAGAAATTTGAAAATTGTACGTAATTTCACGGTAGTGCTTATGGTCGATCCCGTTTCTCGGCTTCAGAGTTTCTTTCTTGACTGTATTTTGAGTTAAGCAGTTGGCGCGATTTCAGTTCTAGATTATAAAGTCAAATGCTGTGTGGTTCCTCCATGGTAACATAGCTGCCCGAGGTCTCAAATTTAGCAAGTACAAGAAATTTGAAAATTGTACGTAATTTCACGGTAGTGCTTATGGTCGATCCCGTTTCTCGGCTTCAGAGTTTCTTTCTTGACTGTATTTTGAGTTAAGCAGTTGGCGCGATTTCAGTTCTAGCCTATAAAGTCAAATCTTGTGTGATTCCTCGATGGTAACATAGCTGCCCGAGGTCGCAAAGTTAGCAAGTACAAGAAATTTGAAAATTGTACGTAATTTCACGGTAGTGCTTATGGTCGATCCCGTTTCTCGGCTTCAGAGCTACTTTCTTGACTGTATTTTGAGTTAAGCAGTTGGCGCGATTTCAGTTCTAGCCTATAAAGTCAAATCTTGTGTGATTCCTCGATGGTAACATAGCTGCCCGAGGTCTCAAAGTTAGCAAGTACAAGAAATTTGAAAATTGTACGTAATTTCACGGTAGTGCTTATGGTCGATCCCGTTTCTCGGCTTCAGAGCTACTTTCTTGACTGCATTTTGAGTTAAGCAGTTGGCGCGATTTCAGTTCTAGCCTATAAAGTCAAATCTTGTGTGATTCCTCGATGGTAACATAGCTGCCCGAGGTCTCAAAGTTAGCAAGTACAAGAAATTTGAAAATTGTACGTAATTTCACGGTAGTGCTTATGGTCGATCCCGTTTCTCGGCTTCAGAGCTACTTTCTTGACTGTATTTTGAGTTAAGCGGTTGGCGCGATTTCAGTTCTACCCTATAAAGTCAAATCTTGTGTGATTCCTCGATGGTAACATAGCTGCCCGAGGTCTCAAAGTTAGCAAGTACAAGAAATTTGAAAATTGTACGTAATTTCACGGTAGTGCTTATGGTCGATCCCGTTTCTCGGCTTCAGAGCTACTTTCTTGACTGTATTTTGAGTTAAGCAGTTGGAGTGATTTCAGTTCTAGCCTATAAAGTCAAATCTTGTGTGATTCCTCGATGGTAACACAGCTGTCCGAGGTCGCAAAGTTAGCAAGTACAAGAAATTTGAAAATTGTACGTAATTTCACGGTAGTGCTTATGGTCGATCCCGTTTCTCGGCTTCAGAGCTACTTTCTTGACTGTATTTTGAGTTAAGCAGTTGGCGCGATTTCAGTTCTAGCCTATAAAGTCAAATCTTGTGTGATTCCTCGATGGTAACATAGCTGCCCGAGGTCTCAAAATTAGCAAGTACAAGAAATTTGAAAATTGTACGTAATTTCACGGTAGTGCTTATGGTCGATCCCGTTTCTCGGCTTCAGAGCTACTTTCTTGACTGTATTTTGAGTTAAGCAGTTGGCGCGATTTCAGTTCTAGCCTATAAAGTCAAATCTTGTTTGATTCCTCGATGGTAACATAGCTGCCCGAGGTCTCAAAGTTAGCAAGTACAAGAAATTTGAAAATTGTACGTAATTTCACGGTAGTGCTTATGGTCGATCCCGTTTCTCGGCTTCAGAGCTACTTTCTTGACTGTATTTTGAGTTAAGCAGTTGGCGCGATTTCAGTTCTAGCCTATAAAGTCAAATCTTGTCTGATTCCTCGATGGTAACATAGCTGCCCGAGGTCTCAAAGTTAGCAAGTACAAGAAATTTGAAAATTGTACGTAATTTCACGGTAGTGCTTATGGTCGATCCCGTTTCTCGGCTTCAGAGCTACTTTCTTGACTGTATTTTAAGCTAAACAGTTGGCGCGACTGCAGTTCTAGCCTATAAAGTCAAATCTTGTGTCATTCCTCCATGGTAACATAGCTGCCCGAGGTCTCAAAGTTAGCAAGTACAAGAAATTTGAAAATTGTACGTAATTTCACATTAGTGCTTATGGTCGATCCCGTTTCTCGGGTTCAGAGCTACTTTCTTGACTGTATTTTAAGCTAAACAGTTGGCCCGACTGCAGTTCTAGCCTGTAAAGTCAAATCTTGTGTCATTCCTCCATGGTAACATAGCTGCCCGAGGTCGCAAAGTTAGCAAGTACAAGAAATTTGAAAATTGTACGTAATTTCATGGTAGAGCTTATGGTCGATCCCGTTTCTCGGCTTCAGAGCTACGTTCTTGACTGTATTTTGAGTTAAGTAGTTGGCGCGATTTCAGTTCTAGCCTATAAAGTCAAATCTTGTCTGATTCCTCCATGGTAGCATAGCTGCCCGAGGTCGCAAAGTTAGCAAGTACAAGAAATTTGAAAATTGTACGTAATTTCACATTAGTGCTTAGGGTCGATCCCGCTTCTCGGCTTCAGAGCTACTTTCTTGACTGTATTTTGAGTTAAGCAGTTGGCGCGATTTCAGTTCTAGCCTATAAAGTCAAATCTTGTCTGATGCCTCGATGGTAACATAGCTGCCCGAGGTCTCAAAGTTAGCAAGTACAAGAAATTTGAAAATTGTACGTAATTTCACGGTAGTGCTTATGGTCGATCCCGTTTCTCGGCTTCAGAGTTTCTTTCTTGACTGTATTTTGAGTTAAGCAGTTGGCGCGACTTCAGTTCTAGATTATAAAGTCAAATGTTGTGTGGTTCCTCCATGGTAACATAGCTGCCCGAGGTCGCAAAGTTAGCAAGTACAAGAAATTTGAAAATTGTACGTAATTTCACGGTAGTGCTTAGGGTCGATCCCGTTTCTCGGCTTCAGAGCTACTTTCTTGACTGTATTTTGAGTTAAGCAGTTGGCGCGATTTCAGTTCTAGCCTATAAAGTCAAATCTTGTGTGATTCCTCGATGGTAACATAGCTGCCCGAGGTCGCAAAGTTAGCAAGTACAAGAAATTTGAAAATTGTACGTAATTTCACGGTAGTGCTTATGGTCGATCCCGTTTCTCGGCTTCAGAGCTACTTTCTTGACTGTATTTTGAGTTAAGCAGTTGGCGCGATTTCAGTTCTAGCCTATAAAGTCAAATCTTGTGTGATTCCTCGATGGTAACATAGCTGCCCGAGGTCTCAAAGTTAGCAAGTACAAGAAATTTGAAAATTGTACGTAATTTCACGGTAGTGCTACTTTCTTGACTGTATTTTGAGTTAAGCAGTTGGCGCGATTTCAGTTCTAGCCTATAAAGTCAAATCTTGTGTGATTCCTCGATGGTAACATAGCTGCCCGAGGTATCAAAGTTAGCAAGTACAAGAAATTTGAAAATTGTACGTAATTTCACATTAGTGCTTATGGTCGATCCCGCTTCTCGGCCTCAGAGCTACTTTCTTGACTGTATTTTGAGTTAAGCAGTTGGCGCGATTTCAGTTCTAGCCTATAAAGTCAAATCTTGTGTGATTCCTCGATGGTAACATAGCTGCCCGAGGTCTCAAAGTTAGCAAGTACAAGAAATTTGAAAATTGTACGTAATTTCACGGTAGTGCTTATGGTCGATCCCGTTTCTCGGCTTCAGAGCTACTTTCTTGACTGCATTTTGAGTTAAGCAGTTGGCGCGATTTCAGTTCTAGCCTATAAAGTCAAATCTTGTGTGATTCCTCGATGGTAACATAGCTGCCCGAGGTCTCAAAGTTAGCAAGTACAAGAAATTTGAAAATTGTACGTAATTTCACGGTAGTGCTTATGGTCGATCCCGTTTCTCGGCTTCAGAGCTACTTTCTTGACTGTATTTTGAGTTAAGCGGTTGGCGCGATTTCAGTTCTACCCTATAAAGTCAAATCTTGTGTGATTCCTCGATGGTAACATAGCTGCCCGAGGTCTCAAAGTTAGCAAGTACAAGAAATTTGAAAATTGTACGTAATTTCACGGTAGTGCTTAGGGTCGATCCCGTTTCTCGGCTTCAGAGCTACTTTCTTGACTGTATTTTGAGTTAAGCAGTTGGAGTGATTTCAGTTCTAGCCTATAAAGTCAAATCTTGTGTGATTCCTCGATGGTAACATAGCTGTCCGAGGTCGCAAAGTTAGCAAGTACAAGAAATTTGAAAATTGTACGTAATTTCACGGTAGTGCTTATGGTCGATCCCGTTTCTCGGCTTCAGAGCTACTTTCTTGACTGTATTTTGAGTTAAGCAGTTGGCGCGATTTCAGTTCTAGCCTATAAAGTCAAATCTTGTGTGATTCCTCGATGGTAACATAGCTGCCCGAGGTCTCAAAGTTAGCAAGTACAAGAAATTTGAAAATTGTACGTAATTTCACGGTAGTGCTTATGGTCGATCCCGTTTCTCGGCTTCAGAGCTACTTTCTTGACTGTATTTTGAGTTAAGCAGTTGGCGCGATTTCAGTTCTAGCCTATAAAGTCAAATCTTGTGTGATTCCTCGATGGTAACATAGCTGCCCGAGGTCTCAAAGTTAGCAAGTACAAGAAATTTGAAAATTGTACGTAATTTCACGGTAGTGCTTATGGTCGATCCCGTTTCTCGGCTTCAGAGCTACTTTCTTGACTGTATTTTGAGTTAAGCAGTTGGCGCGATTTCAGTTCTAGCCTATAAAGTCAAATCTTGTCTGATTCCTCGATGGTAACATAGCTGCCCGAGGTCTCAAAGTTAGCAAGTACAAGAAATTTGAAAATTGTACGTAATTTCACGGTAGTGCTTATGGTCGATCCCGTTTCTCGGCTTCAGAGCTACTTTCTTGACTGTATTTTAAGCTAAACAGTTGGCGCGACTGCAGTTCTAGCCTATAAAGTCAAATCTTGTGTCATTCCTCCATGGTAACATAGCTGCCCGAGGTCTCAAAGTTAGCAAGTACAAGAAATTTGAAAATTGTACGTAATTTCACATTAGTGCTTATGGTCGATCCCGTTTCTCGGGTTCAGAGCTACTTTCTTGACTGTATTTAAGCTAAACAGTTGGCGCGACTGCAGTTCTAGCCTGTAAAGTCAAATCTTTTGTCATTCCTCCATGGTAACATAGCTGCCCGAGGTCGCAAAGTTAGCAAGTACAAGAAATTTGAAAATTGTACGTAATTTCACGGTAGTGCTTATGGTCGATCCCGTTTCTCGGCTTCAGAGCTACTTTCTTGACTGTATTTTGAGTTAAGTAGTTGGCGCGATTTCAGTTCTAGCCTATAAAGTCAAATCTTGTCTGATTCCTCCATGGTAGCATAGCTGCCCGAGGTCGCAAAGTTAGCAAGTACAAGAAATTTGAAAATTGTACGTAATTTCACATTAGTGCTTAGGGTCGATCCCGCTTCTCGGCTTCAGAGCTACTTTCTTGACTGTATTTTGAGTTAAGCAGTTGGCGCGATTTCAGTTCTAGCCTATAAAGTCAAATCTTGTCTGATGCCTCGATGGTAACATAGCTGCCCGAGGTCTCAAAGTTAGCAAGTACAAGAAATTTGAAAATTGTACGTAATTTCACGGTAGTGCTTATGGTCGATCCCGTTTCTCGGCTTCAGAGTTTCTTTCTTGACTGTATTTTGAGTTAAGCAGTTGGCGCGACTTCAGTTCTAGATTATAAAGTCAAATGTTGTGTGGTTCCTCCATGGTAACATAGCTGCCCGAGGTCGCAAAGTTAGCAAGTACAAGAAATTTGAAAATTGTACGTAATTTCACGGTAGTGCTTAGGGTCGATCCCGTTTCTCGGCTTCAGAGCTACTTTCTTGACTGTATTTTGAGTTAAGCAGTTGGCGCGATTTCAGTTCTAGCCTATAAAGTCAAATCTTGTGTGATTCCTCGATGGTAACATAGCTGCCCGAGGTCGCAAAGTCAGCAAGTACAAGAAATTTGAAAATTGTACGTAATTTCACGGTAGTGCTTATGGTCGATCCCGTTTCTCGGCTTCAGAGCTACTTTCTTGACTGTATTTTGAGTTAAGCAGTTGGCGCGATTTCAGTTCTAGCCTATAAAGTCAAATCTTGTGTGATTCCTCGATGGTAACATAGCTGCCCGAGGTCTCAAAGTTAGCAAGTACAAGAAATTTGAAAATTGTACGTAATTTCACGGTAGTGCTACTTTCTTGACTGTATTTTGAGTTAGGCAGTTGGCGCGATTTCAGTTCTAGCCTATAAAGTCAAATCTTGTGTGATTCCTCGATGGTAACATAGCTGCCCGAGGTCTCAAAGTTAGCAAGTACAAGAAATTTGAAAATTGTACGTAATTTCACGGTAGTGCTACTTTCTTGACTGTATTTTGAGATAAGCAGTTGGCGCGATTTCAGTTCTAGCCTATAAAGTCAAATCTTGTGTGATTCCTCGATGGTAACATAGCTGCCCGAGGTATCAAAGTTAGCAAGTACAAGAAATTTGAAAATTGTACCTAATTTCACATTAGTGCTTATGGTCGATCCCGCTTCTCGGCTTCAGAGCTACTTTCTTGACTGTATTTTGAGTTAAGCAGTTGGCGCGATTTCAGTTCTAGCCTATAAAGTCAAATCTTGTGTGATTCCTCGATGGTAACATAGCTGCCCGAGGTCTCAAAGTTAGGAAGTACAAGAAATTTAAAAATTGTACGTAATTTCACATTAGTGCTTATGGTCGATCCCGCTTCTCGGCCTCAGAGCTACTTTCTTGACTGTATTTTGAGTTAAGCAGTTGGCGCGATTTCAGTTCTAGCCTATAAAGTCAAATCTTGTGTGATTCCTCGATGGTAACATAGCTGCCCGAGGTATCAAAGTTAGCAAGTACAAGAAATTTGAAAATTGTACGTAACTTCACATTAGTGCTTATGGTCGATCCCGCTTCTCGGCTTCAGAGCTACTTTCTTGACTGTATTTTGAGTTAAGCAGTTGGCGCGATTTCAGTTCTAGCCTATAAAGTCAAATCTTGTCTGATTCCTCGATGGTAACATAGCTGCCCGAGGTCGCAAAGTTAGCAAGTACAAGAAATTTGAAAATTGTACGTAATTTCACGGTAGTGCTTATGGTCGATCCCGTTTCTCGGCTTCAGAGCTACTTTCTTGACTGTATTTTGAGTTAAGCAGTTGGCGCGATTTCAGTTTAGCCTATAAAGTCAAATCTTGTGTGATTCCTCGATGGTAACATAGCTGCCCGAGGTCTCAAAGTTAGGAAGTACAAGAAATTTAAAAATTGTACGTAATTTCACATTAGTGCTTATGGTCGTACCCGCTTCTCGGCTTCAGAGCTACTTTTTTGACTGTATTTTGAGTTAAGCAGTTGGCGCGATTTCAGTTCTAGCCTATAAAGTCAAATCTTGTGTGATTCCTCGATGGTAACATAGCTGCCCGAGGTCTCAAAGTTAGCAAGTACAAGAAATTTGAAAATTGTACGTAATTTCACGGTAGTGCTTATGGTCGATCCCGTTTCTCGGCTTCAGAGCTACTTTCTTGACTGTATTTTGAGTTAAGCAGTTGGCGCGATTTCAGTTCTAGCCTATAAAGTCAAATCTTGTGTGATTCCTCGATGGTAACATAGCTGCCCGAGGTCGCAAAGTTAGCAAGTACAAGAAATTTGAAAATTGTACGTAATTTCACGGTAGTGCTTATGGTCGATCCCGTTTCTCGGCTTCAGAGCTACTTTCTTGACTGTATTTTGAGTTAAGCAGTTGGCGCAATTTCAGTTCTAGCCTATAAAGTCAAATCTTGTGTGATTCCTCGATGGTAACATAGCTGCCCGAGGTCTCAAAGTTAGCAAGTACAAGAAATTTGAAAATTGTACGTAATTTCACGGTAATGCTTATGGTCGATCCCGTTTCTCGGCTTCAGAGCTACTTTCTTGACTGTATTTTGAGTTAAGCAGTTGGCGCGATTTCAGTTCTAGCCTATAAAGTCAAATCTTGTGTGATTCCTCGATGGTAACATAGCTGCCCGAGGTCGCAAAGTTAGCAAGTACAAGAAATTTGAAAATTGTACGTAATTTCACGGTAGTGCTTATGGTCGATCCCGTTTCTCGGCTTCAGAGCTACTTTCTTGACTGTATTTTCAGTTAAGCAGTTGGCGCGATTTCAGTTCTAGCCTATAAAGTCAAATCTTGTCTGATTCCTCGATGGTAACATAGCTGCCCGAGGTCTCAAAATTAGCAAGTACAAGAAATTTGAATATTGTACGTAATTTCACATTAGTGCTTATGGTCGATCCCGCTTCTCGGCTTCAGAGCTACTTTCTTGACTGTATTTTGAGTTAAGCAGTTGGCGCGATTTCAGTTCTAGCCTATAAAGTCAAACCTTGTCTGATTTCACGGTATAAAGCTACTTTCTTGACTGTATTTTGAGTTAAGCAGTTGGCGCGATTTCAGTTCTAGCCTATAAAGTCAAATCTTGTGTGATTCCTCGATGGTAACATAGCTGCCCGAGGTCTCAAAGTTAGCAAGTACAAGAAATTTGAAAATTGTACGTAATTTCACGGTAGTGCTTATGGTCGATCCCGTTTCTCGGCTTCAGAGCTTCTTTCTTGACTGTATTTTGAGCTAAGCAGTTATCGCGACATCAGCTCTAGCCTATAAAGTCAAACAATGTGTGGTTCCTCGATGGTAACATAGCTGCCCGAGGTCGCAAAATTAGCAAGTACAAGAAATTTGAAAATAGTACGTAATTTCACATTAGTGCTTATGGTCGATCCCGTTTCTCGGCTTCAGAGCTACTTTCTTGACTGTATTTTGAGTTAAGCAGTTGGCGCGATTTCAGTTCTAGCCTATAAAGTCAAATCTTGTGTGATTCCTCGATGGTAACATAGCTGCCCGAGGTCGCAAAGTTAGCAAGTACAAGAAATTTGAAAATTGTACGTAATTTCACGGTAGTGCTTATGGTCGATCCCGTTTCTCGGCTTCAGAGCTACTTTCTTGACTGTATTTTGAGTTAAGCAGTTGGCGCGATTTCAGTTCTAGCCTATAAAGTCAAATCTTGTGTGATTCCTTGATGGTAACATAGCTGCCCGAGGTCGCAAAGTTAGCAAGTACAAGAAATTTGAAAATTGTACGTAATTTCACGGTAGTGTTTATGGTCGATCCCGTTTCTCGGCTTCAGAGCTACTTTCTTGACTGTATTTTGAGTTAAGCAGTTGGCGCGATTTCAGTTCTAGCCTATAAAGTCAAATCTTGTGTGATTCCTTGATGGTAACATAGCTGCCCGAGGTCGCAAAGTTAGCAAGTACAAGAAATTTGAAAATTGTACGTAATTTCACGGTAGTGTTTATGGTCGATCCCGTTTCTCGGCTTCAGAGCTACTTTCTTGACTGTATTTTGAGTTAAGCAGTTGGCTTGATTTCAGTTCTAGCCAATAAAGTCAAATCTTGTCTGATTCCTCGATGGTAACATAGCTGCCCGAGGTCTCAAAGTTAGCAAGTACAAGAAATTTGAAAATTGTACGTAATTTCACGGTAGTGCTTATGGTCGATCCCGTTTCTCGGCTTCAGAGCTACTTTCTTGACTGTATTTTGAGTTAAGCAGTTGGCGCGATTTCAGTTCTAGCCTATAAAGTCAAATCTTGTGTGGTTCCTCGATGGTAACATAGCTGCCCGAGGTCGCAAATACAAGAAATTTGAAAATTGTACGTAATTTCACGGTAGTGCTTATGGTCGATCCCGTTTCTCGGCTTCAGAGCTACTTTCTTGACTGTATTTTGAGTTAAGCAGTTGGCGCGATTTCAGTTTAGCCTATAAAGTCAAATCTTGTGTGATTCCTCGATGGTAACATAGCTGCCCGAGGTCTCAAAGTTAGGAAGTACAAGAAATTTAAAAATTGTACGTAATTTCACATTAGTGCTTATGGTCGTACCCGCTTCTCGGCTTCAGAGCTACTTTTTTGACTGTATTTTGAGTTAAGCAGTTGGCGCGATTTCAGTTCTAGCCTATAAAGTCAAATCTTGTGTGATTCCTCGATGGTGACATAGCTGCCCGAGGTCTCAAAGTTAGCAAGTACAAGAAATTTGAAAATTGTACGTAATTTCACGGTAGTGCTTATGGTCGATCCCGTTTCTCGGCTTCAGGGCTACTTTCTTGACTGTATTTTGAGTTAAGCAGTTGGCGCGATTTCAGTTCTAGCCTATAAAGTCAAATCTTGTGTGATTCCTCGATGGTAACATAGCTGCCCGAGGTCGCAAAGTTAGCAAGTACAAGAAATTTGAAAATTGTACGTAATTTCACGGTAGTGCTTATGGTCGATCCCGTTTCTCGGCTTCAGAGCTACTTTCTTGACTGTATTTTGAGTTAAGCAGTTGGCGCAATTTCAGTTCTAGCCTATAAAGTCAAATCTTGTGTGATTCCTCGATGGTAACATAGCTGCCCGAGGTCTCAAAGTTAGCAAGTACAAGAAATTTGAAAATTGTACGTAATTTCACGGTAATGCTTATGGTCGATCCCGTTTCTCGGCTTCAGAGCTACTTTCTTGACTGTATTTTGAGTTAAGCAGTTGGCGCGATTTCAGTTCTAGCCTATAAAGTCAAATCTTGTCTGATTCCTCGATGGTAACATAGCTGCCCGAGGTCTCAAAATTAGCAAGTACAAGAAATTTGAATATTGTACGTAATTTCACATTAGTGCTTATGGTCGATCCCGCTTCTCGGCTTCAGAGCTACTTTCTTGACTGTATTTTGAGTTAAGCAGTTGGCGCGATTTCAGTTCTAGCCTATAAAGTCAAACCTTGTCTGATTTCACGGTATAAAGCTACTTTCTTGACTGTATTTTGAGTTAAGCAGTTGGCGCGATTTCAGTTCTAGCCTATAAAGTCAAATCTTGTGTGATTCCTCGATGGTAACATAGCTGCCCGAGGTCTCAAAGTTAGCAAGTACAAGAAATTTGAAAATTGTACGTAATTTCACGGTAGTGCTTATGGTCGATCCCGTTTCTCGGCTTCAGAGCTTCTTTCTTGACTGTATTTTGAGCTAAGCAGTTATCGCGACATCAGCTCTAGCCTATAAAGTCAAATCATGTGTGGTTCCTCGATGGTAACATAGCTGCCCGAGGTCGCAAAATTAGCAAGTACAAGAAATTTGAAAATAGTACGTAATTTCACATTAGTGCTTATGGTCGATCCCGTTTCTCGGCTTCAGAGCTACTTTCTTGACTGTATTTTGAGTTAAGCAGTTGGCGCGATTTCAGTTCTAGCCTATAAAGTCAAATCTTGTGTGATTCCTCGATGGTAACATAGCTGCCCGAGGTCGCAAAGTTAGCAAGTACAAGAAATTTGAAAATTGTACGTAATTTCACGGTAGTGCTTATGGTCGATCCCGTTTCTCGGCTTCAGAGCTACTTTCTTGACTGTATTTTGAGTTAAGCAGTTGGCGCGATTTCAGTTCTAGCCTATAAAGTCAAATCTTGTGTGATTCCTTGATGGTAACATAGCTGCCCGAGGTCGCAAAGTTAGCAAGTACAAGAAATTTGAAAATTGTACGTAATTTCACGGTAGTGTTTATGGTCGATCCCGTTTCTCGGCTTCAGAGCTACTTTCTTGACTGTATTTTGAGTTAAGCAGTTGGCTTGATTTCAGTTCTAGTCAATAAAGTCAAATCTTGTCTGATTCCTCGATGGTAACATAGCTGCCCGAGGTCTCAAAGTTAGCAAGTACAAGAAATTTGAAAATTGTACGTAATTTCACGGTAGTGCTTATGGTCGATCCCGTTTCTCGGCTTCAGAGCTACTTTCTTGACTGTATTTTGAGTTAAGCAGTTGGCGCGATTTCAGTTCTAGCCTATAAAGTCAAATCTTGTGTGGTTCCTCGATGGTAACATAGCTGCCCGAGGTCGCAAATACAAGAAATTTGAAAATTGTACGTAATTTCACATTAGTGCTTATGGTCGATCCCGTTTCTCGGCTTCAGAGCTACTTTCTTGACTGTATTTTGAGCTAAACAGTTATCGCGACATCAGCTTTAGCCTATAAAGTCAAATCTTGTCTGATTCCTCGATGGTAACATAGCTGCCCGAGGTCTCAAAGTTAGCAAGTACAAGAAATTTGAAAATTGTACGTAATTTCACGGTAGTGCTTATGGTCGATCCCGTTTCTCGGCTTCAGAGCTACTTTCTTGACTGTATTTTGAGTTAAGCAGTTGGCGCGATTTCAGTTCTAGCCTATAAAGTCAAATCTTGTCTGATTCCTCGATGGTAACATAGCTGCCCGAGGTCTCAAAGTTAGCAAGTACAAGAAATTTGAAAATTGTACGTAATTTCACGGTAGTGCTTATGGTCGATCCCGTTTCTCGGCTTCAGAGCTACTTTCTTGACTGTATTTTGAGTTAAGCAGTTGGCGCGTTTTCAGTTCTAGCCTATAAAGTCAAATCTTGTCTGATTCCTCGATGGTAACATAGCTGCCCGCGGTCTCAAAGTTAGCAAGTACAAGAAATTTGAAAATTGTACGTAATTTCACGGTAGTGCTTATGGTCGATCCCGTTTCTCGGCTTCAGAGCTACTTTCTTGACTGTATTTTGAGTTAAGCAGTTGGCGCGATTTCAGTTCTAGCCTATAAAGTCAAATCTTGTGTGATTCCTCGATGGTAACATAGCTGCCCGAGGTCTCAAAGTTAGCAAGTACAAGAAATTTGAAAATTGTACGTAATTTCACATTAGTGCTTATGGTCGATCCCGCTTCTCGGCTTCAGAGCTACTTTCTTGACTGTATTTTGAGTTAAGCAGTTGGCGCGATTTCAGTTCTAGCCTATAAAGTCAAATCTTGTGTGATTCCTCGATGGTAACATAGCTGCCCGAGGTCTCAAAGTTAGCAAGTACAAGAAATTTGAAAATTGTACGTAATTTCACGGTAGTGCTTATGGTCGATCCCGTTTCTCGGCTTCAGAGCTTCTTTCTTGACTGTATTTTGAGCTAAACAGTTATCGCGACATCAGCTCTAGCCTATAAAGTCAAATCTTGTGTGGTTCCTCGATGGTAACATAGCTGCCCGAGGTCGCAAAGTTAGCAGGTACAAGAAATTTGAAAATTGTACGTAATTTCACATTAGTGCTTATGGTCGATCCCGTTTCTCGGCTTCAGAGCTACTTTCTTGACTGTATTTTGAGCTAAACAGTTATCGCAACATCAGCTCTAGCCTATAAAGTCAAATCTTGTCTGATTCCTCGATGGTAACATAGCTGCCCGAGGTCTCAAAGTTAGCAAGTACAAGAAATTTGAAAATTGTACGTAATTTCACGGTAGTGCTTATGGTCGATCCCGTTTCTCGGCTTCAGAGCTACTTTCTTGACTGTATTTTGAGTTAAGCAGTTGGCGCGATTTCAGTTCTACCCTATAAAGTCAAATCTTGTCTGATTCCTCGATGGTAACATAGCTGCCCGAGGTCTCAAAGTTAGCAAGTACAAGAAATTTGAAAATTTTACGTAATTTCACATTAGTGCTTATGGTCGATCCCGCTTCTCGGCTTCAGAGCTACTTTCTTGACTGTATTTTGAGTTAAGCAGTTGGCGCGATTTCAGTTCTAGCCTATAAAGTCAAATCTTGTGTGATTCCTCGATGGTAACATAGCTGCCCGAGGTCTCAAAGTTAGCAAGTACAAGAAATTTGAAAATTGTACGTAATTTCACGGTAGTGCTTATGGTCGATCCCGTTTCTCGGCTTCAGAGCTTCTTTCTTGACTGTATTTTGAGCTAAACAGTTATCGCGACATCAGCTCTAGCCTATAAAGTCAAATCTTGTGTGGTTCCTCGATGGTAACATAGCTGCCCGAGGTCGCAAAGTTAGCAAGTACAAGAAATTTGAAAATTGTACGTAATTTCACATTAGTGCTTATGGTCGATCCCGTTTCTCGGCTTCAGAGCTACTTTCTTGACTGTATTTTGAGTTAAGCAGGTGGCGCGATTTCAGTTCTAGCCTATAAAGTCAAATCTTGTGTGATTCCTCGATGGTAACATAGCTGCCCGAGGTCGCAAAGTTAGCAAGTATAAGAAATTTGAAAACTGTACGTAATTTCACGGTAGTGCTTATGGTCGATCCCGCTTCTCGGCTTCAGAGCTACTTTCTTGACTGTATTTTGAGTTAAGCAGTTGGCGCGATTTCAGTTCTAGCCTATAAAGTCAAATCTTGTGTGATTCCTCGATGGTAACATAGCTGCCCGAGGTCTCAAAGTTAGCAAGTACAAGAAATTTGAAAATTGTACGTAATTTCACGGTAGTGCTTATGGTCGATCCCGTTTCTCGGCTTCAGAGCTTCTTTCTTGACTGTATTTTGAGCTAAACAGTTATCGCGACATCAGCTCTAGCCTATAAAGTCAAATCTTGTGTGATTCCTCGATGGTAACATAGCTGCCCGAGGTCGCAAAGTTAGCAAGTACAAGAAATTTGAAAATTGTACGTAATTTCACATTAGTGCTTATGGTCGATCCCGTTTCTCGGCTTCAGAGCTACTTTCTTGACTGTATTTTGAGTTAAGCAGTTGGCGCGATTTCAGTTCTAGCCTATAAAGTCAAATCTTGTGTGATTCCTCGATGGTAACATAGCTGCCCGAGGTCGCAAAGTTAGCAAGTACAAGAAATTTGAAAATTGTACGTAATTTCACGGTAGTGCTTATGGTCGATCCCGTTTCTCGGCTTCAGAGCTACTTTCTTGACTGTATTTTGAGTTAAGCAGTTGGCGCGATTTCAGTTCTAGCCTATAAAGTCAAATCTTGTGTGATTCCTTGATGGTAACATAGCTGCCCGAGGTCGCAAAGTTAGCAAGTACAAGAAATTTGAAAATTGTACGTAATTTCACGGTAGTGTTTATGGTCGATCCCGTTTCTCGGCTTCAGAGCTACTTTCTTGACTGTATTTTGAGTTAAGCAGTTGGCGCGATTTCAGTTCTAGCCTATAAAGTCAAATCTTGTGTGATTCCTCGATGGTAACATAGCTGCCCGAGGTCTCAAAGTTAGCAAGTACAAGAAATTTGAAAATTGTACGTAATTTCACATTAGTGCTTATGGTCGATCCCGCTTCTCGGCTTCAGAGCTACTTTCTTGACTGTATTTTGAGTTAAGCAGTTGGCGCGATTTCAGTTCTAGCCTATAAAGTCAAATCTTGTGTGATTCCTCGATGGTAACATAGCTGCCCGAGGTCTCAAAGTTAGCAAGTACAAGAAATTTGAAAATTGTACGTAATTTCACGGTAGTGCTTATGGTCGATCCCGTTTCTCGGCTTCAGAGCTTCTTTCTTGACTGTATTTTGAGCTAAACAGTTATCGCGACATCAGCTCTAGCCTATAAAGTCAAATCTTGTGTGGTTCCTCGATGGTAACATAGCTGCCCGAGGTCGCAAAGTTAGCAGGTACAAGAAATTTGAAAATTGTACGTAATTTCACATTAGTGCTTATGGTCGATCCCGTTTCTCGGCTTCAGAGCTACTTTCTTGACTGTATTTTGAGCTAAACAGTTATCGCAACATCAGCTCTAGCCTATAAAGTCAAATCTTGTCTGATTCCTCGATGGTAACATAGCTGCCCGAGGTCTCAAAGTTAGCAAGTACAAGAAATTTGAAAATTGTACGTAATTTCACGGTAGTGCTTATGGTCGATCCCGTTTCTCGGCTTCAGAGCTACTTTCTTGACTGTATTTTGAGTTAAGCAGTTGGCGCGATTTCAGTTCTAACCTATAAAGTCAAATCTTGTCTGATTCCTCGATGGTAACATAGCTGCCCGAGGTCTCAAAGTTAGCAAGTACAAGAAATTTGAAAATTTTACGTAATTTCACATTAGTGCTTATGGTCGATCCCGCTTCTCGGCTTCAGAGCTACTTTCTTGACTGTATTTTGAGTTAAGCAGTTGGCGCGATTTCAGTTCTAGCCTATAAAGTCAAAAAAGTCAAATCTTGTGTGATTCCTCGATGGTAACATAGCTGCCCGAGGTCTCAAAGTTAGCAAGTACAAGAAATTTGAAAATTGTACGTAATTTCACGGTAGTGCTTATGGTCGATCCCGTTTCTCGGCTTCAGAGCTTCTTTCTTGACTGTATTTTGAGCTAAACAGTTATCGCGACATCAGCTCTAGCCTATAAAGTCAAATCTTGTGTGGTTCCTCGATGGTAACATAGCTGCCCGAGGTCGCAAAGTTAGCAAGTACAAGAAATTTGAAAATTGTACGTAATTTCACATTAGTGCTTATGGTCGATCCCGTTTCTCGGCTTCAGAGCTACTTTCTTGACTGTATTTTGAGTTAAGCAGGTGGCGCGATTTCAGTTCTAGCCTATAAAGTCAAATCTTGTGTGATTCCTCGATGGTAACATAGCTGCCCGAGGTCGCAAAGTTAGCAAGTATAAGAAATTTGAAAACTGTACGTAATTTCACGGTAGTGCTTATGGTCGATCCCGCTTCTCGGCTTCAGAGCTACTTTCTTGACTGTATTTTGAGTTAAGCAGTTGGCGCGATTTCAGTTCTAGCCTATAAAGTCAAATCTTGTGTGATTCCTCGATGGTAACATAGCTGCCCGAGGTCTCAAAGTTAGCAAGTACAAGAAATTTGAAAATTGTACGTAATTTCACGGTAGTGCTTATGGTCGATCCCGTTTCTCGGCTTCAGAGCTTCTTTCTTGACTGTATTTTGAGCTAAACAGTTATCGCGACATCAGCTCTAGCCTATAAAGTCAAATCTTGTGTGGTTCCTCGATGGTAACATAGCTGCCCGAGGTCGCAAAGTTAGCAAGTACAAGAAATTTGAAAATTGTACGTAATTTCACATTAGTGCTTATGGTCGATCCCGTTTCTCGGCTTCAGAGCTACTTTCTTGACTGTATTTTGAGTTAAGCGGGTGGCGCGATTTCAGTTCTAGCCTATAAAGTCAAATCTTGTGTGATTCCTCGATGGTAACATAGCTGCCCGAGGTCGCAAAGTTAGCAAGTATAAGAAATTTGAAAATTGTACGTAATTTCACGGTAGTGCTTATGGTCGATCCCGTTTCTCGGCTTCAGAGCTACTTTCTTGACTGTATTTTGAGTTAAGCAGTTGGCGCGATTTCAGTTCTAGCCTATAAAGTCAAATCTTGTGTGATTCCTCGATGGTAACATAGCTGCCCGAGGTCTCAAAGTTAGCAAGTACAAGAAATTTGAAAATTGTACGTAATTTCACGGTAGTGTTTATGGTCGATCCCGTTTCTCGGCTTCAGAGCTACTCTCTTGACTGTATTTTGAGTTAAGCAGTTGGCGCGATTTCAGTTCTAGCGTATAAAGTCAAATCTTGTGTGGTTCCTCTATGGTAACATAGCTGCCCGAGGTCGCAAAGTTAGCAAGTACAAGAAATTTGAAAATTGTACGTAATTTCACATTAGTGCTTATGGTCGATCCCGTTTCTCGGCTTCAGAGCTACTTTCTTGACTGTATTTTGAGCTAAACAGTTATCGCGACATCAGCTCTAGCCTATAAAGTCAAATCTTGTCTGATTCCTCGATGGTAACATAGCTGCCCGAGGTCTCAAAGTTAGCAAGTACAAGAAATTTGAAAATTGTACGTAATTTCACGGTAGTGCTTATGGTCGATCCCGTTTCTCGGCTTCAGAGCTACTTTCTTGACTGTATTTTGAGTTAAGCAGTTGGCGCGATTTTAGCTCTAGCCTATAAAGTCAAATCTTGTCTGATTCCTCGATGGTAACATAGCTGCCCGAGGTCTCAAATTTAGCAAGTACAAGAAATTTGAAAATTGTACGTAATTTCACATTAGTGCTTATGGTCGATCCCGTTTCTCGGCTTCAGAGCTACTTTCTTGACTGTATTTTGAGTTAAGCAGTTGGCGCGATTTCAGTTCTAGCCTATAAAGTCAAATCTTGTATGATTATTCGATGGTAACATAGCTGCCCGAGGTCTCAAAGTTAGCAAGTACAAGAAATTTGAAAAGTGTACGTAATTTCACGGTAGTGCTTATGGTCGATCCCGTTTCTCGGCTTCAGAGCTTCTTTCTTGACTGTATTTTGAGCTAAACAGTTATCGCGACATCAGCTCTAGCCTATAAAGTCAAATCTTGTGTGGTTCCTCGATGGTAACATAGCTGCCCGAGGTCGCAAAGTTAGCAAGTACAAGAAATTTGAAAATTGTACGTAATTTCACATTAGTGCTTATGGTCGATCCCGTTTCTCGGCTTCAGAGCTACTTTCTTGACTGTATTTTGAGTTATGCAGTTGGCGCGATTTCAGTTCTAGCCTATAAAGTCAAATCTTGTGTGATTCCTCGATGGTAACATAGCTGCCCGAGGTCTCAAAGTTAGCAAGTACAAGAAATTTGAAAATTGTACGTAATTTCACGGTAGTGTTTATGGTCGATCCCGTTTCTCGGCTTCAGAGCTACTTTCTTGACTGTATTTTGAGTTAAGCAGTTGGCGCGATTTCAGTTCTAGCCTATAAAGTCAAATCTTGTCTGATTCCTCGATGGTAACATAGCTGCCCGAGGTCTCAAAGTTAGCAAGTACAAGAAATTTGAAAATTGTACGTAATTTCACGGTAGTGCTTATGGTCGATCCCGTTTCTCGGCTTCAGAGCTTCTTTCTTGACTGTATTTTGAGTTAAGCAGTTGGCGCGATTTCAGTTCTAGCCTATAAAGTCAAATCTTGTGTGATTCCTCGATGGTAACATAGCTGCCCGAGGTCTCAAAGTTAGCAAGTACAAGAAATTTGAAAATTGTACGTAATTTCACGGTAGTGTTTATGGTCGATCCCGTTTCTCGGCTTCAGAGCTACTTTCTTGACTGTATTTTGAGTTAAGCAGTTGGCGCGATTTCAGTTCTAGCGTATAAAGTCAAATCTTGTCTGATTCCTCGATGGTAACATAGCTGCCCGAGGTCTCAAAGTTAGCAAGTACAAGAAATTTGAAAATTGTACGTAATTTCACGGTAGTGCTTATGGTCGATCCCGTTTCTCGGCTTCAGAGCTTCTTTCTTGACTGTATTTTGAGCTAAACGGTTATCGCGACATCAGCTCTAGCCTATAAAGTCAAATCTTGTGTGGTTCCTCTATGGTAACATAGCTGCCCGAGGTCGCAAAGTTAGCAAGTACAAGAAATTTGAAAATTGTACGTAATTTCACATTAGTGCTTATGGTCGATCCCGTTTCTCGGCTTCAGAGCTACTTTCTTGACTGTATTTTGAGCTAAACAGTTATCGCGACATCAGCTCTAGCCTATAAAGTCAAATCTTGTCTGATTCCTCGATGGTAACATAGCTGCCCGAGGTCTCAAAGTTAGCAAGTACAAGAAATTTGAAAATTGTACGTAATTTCACGGTAGTGCTTATGGTCGATCCCGTTTCTCGGCTTCAGAGCTACTTTCTTGACTGTATTTTGAGTTAAGCAGTTGGCGCGATTTTAGTTCTAGCCTATAAAGTCAAATCTTGTCTGATTCCTCGATGGTAACATAGCTGCCCGAGGTCTCAAATTTAGCAAGTACAAGAAATTTGAAAATTGTACGTAATTTCACATTAGTGCTTATGGTCGATCCCGTTTCTCGGCTTCAGAGCTACTTTCTTGACTGTATTTTGAGTTAAGCAGTTGGCGCGATTTCAGTTCTAGCCTATAAAGTCAAATCTTATATGATTATTCGATGGTAACATAGCTGCCCGAGGTCTCAAAGTTAGCAAGTACAAGAAATTTGAAAAGTGTACGTAATTTCACGGTAGTGCTTATGGTCGATCCCGTTTCTCGGCTTCAGAGCTTCTTTCTTGACTGTATTTTGAGCTAAGCAGTTATCGCGACATCAGCTCTAGCCTATAAAGTCAAATCTTGTGTGGTTCCTCGATGGTAACATAGCTGCCCGAGGTCGCAAAGTTAGCAAGTACAAGAAATTTGAAAATTGTACGTAATTTCACATTAGTGCTTATGGTCGATCCCGTTTCTCGGCTTCAGAGCTACTTTCTTGACTGTATTTTGAGTTAAGCAGTTGGCGCGATTTCAGTTCTAGCCTATAAAGTCAAATCTTGTCTGATTCCTCGATGGTAACATAGCTGCCCGAGGTCTCAAAGTTAGCAAGTACAAGAAATTTGAAAATTGTACGTAATTTCACGGTAGTGCTTATGGTCGATCCCGTTTCTCGGCTTCAGAGCTTCTTTCTTGACTGTATTTTGAGTTAAGCAGTTGGCGCGATTTCAGTTCTAGCCTATAAAGTCAAATCTTGTGTGATTCCTCGATGGTAACATAGCTGCCCGAGGTCTCAAAGTTAGCAAGTACAAGAAATTTGAAAATTGTACGTAATTTCACGGTAGTGTTTATGGTCGATCCCGTTTCTCGGCTTCAGAGCTTTTTTCTTGACTGTATTTTGAGTTAAGCAGTTGGCGCGATTTCAGTTCTAGCGTATAAAGTCAAATCTTGTCTGATTCCTCGATGGTAACATAGCTGCCCGAGGTCTCAAAGTTAGCAAGTACAAGAAATTTGAAAATTGTACGTAATTTCACGGTAGTGCTTATGGTCGATCCCGTTTCTCGGCTTCAGAGCTTCTTTCTTGACTGTATTTTGAGCTAAACGGTTATCGCGACATCAGCTCTAGCCTATAAAGTCAAATCTTGTGTGGTTCCTCTATGGTAACATAGCTGCCCGAGGTCGCAAAGTTAGCAAGTACAAGAAATTTGAAAATTGTACGTAATTTCACATTAGTGCTTATGGTCGATCCCGTTTCTCGGCTTCAGAGCTACTTTCTTGACTGTATTTTGAGCTAAACAGTTATCGCGACATCAGCTCTAGCCTATAAAGTCAAATCTTGTGTGGTTCCTCGATGGTAACATAGCTGCCCGAGGTCTCAATGTTAGCAAGTACAAGAAATTTGAAAATTATACGTAATTTCACGGTAGTGCTTATGCTCGATCCCGTTTCTCGGCTTCAGAGCTACTTTCTTGACTGTATTTTGAGTTAAGCAGTTGGCGCGATTTCAGTTCTAGCCTACAAAGTCAAATCTTCAATGATTCCTCGATGGTAACATAGCTGCCCGAGGTCTCAAAGTTAGCAAGTACAAGAAATTTTAAAATTGTACGTAATTTCACGGTAGTGCTTATGGTCGATCTCGTTTCTCGGCTTCAGAGCTACTTTCTTGACTGTATTTTGAGTTAAGCAGTTGGCGCGATTTCAGTTCTAGCCTATAAAGTCAAATCTTGTGTGATTCCTCGATGGTAACATAGCTGCCCGAGGTCGCAAAATTAGCAAATGCAAGAAATTTGAAAATTGTACTTAATTTCACGGTAGTGCTTATGGTCGATCCCGTTTCTCGGCTTCAGAGCTACTTTCTTGACTGTATTTTGAGTTAAGCAGTTGGCGCGATTTCAGTTCTAGCCTATAAAGTCAAATCTTGTGTGATTCCTCGATAGTAACATAGCTGCCCGAGGTCTCAAAGTTAGCAAGTACAAGAAATTTGAAAATTGTACGTAATTTCACGGTACAGCAGTTGGCGCGATTTCAGTTCTAGCCTATAAAGTCAAATCTTGTGTGATTCCTCGATGGTAACATAGCTGCCCGAGGTCTCAAAGTTAGCAAGTACAAGAAATTTGAAAGTTGTACGTAATTTCACGGTAGTGCTTATGGTCGATCCCGTTTCTCGGCTTCAGAGCTACTTTCTTGACTGTATTTTGAGTTAAGCAGTTGGCGCGATTTCAGTTCTAACCTATAAAGTCAAATCTTGTCTGATTCCTCGATGGTAACATAGCTGCCCGAGGTCTCAAAGTTAGCAAGTACAAGAAATTTGAAAATTTTACGTAATTTCACATTAGTGCTTATGGTCGATCCCGCTTCTCGGCTTCAGAGCTACTTTCTTGACTGTATTTTGAGTTAAGCAGTTGGCGCGATTTCAGTTCTAGCCTATAAAGTCAAAAAAGTCAAATCTTGTGTGATTCCTCGATGGTAACATAGCTGCCCGAGGTCTCAAAGTTAGCAAGTACAAGAAATTTGAAAATTGTACGTAATTTCACGGTAGTGCTTATGGTCGATCCCGTTTCTCGGCTTCAGAGCTTCTTTCTTGACTGTATTTTGAGCTAAACAGTTATCGCGACATCAGCTCTAGCCTATAAAGTCAAATCTTGTGTGGTTCCTCGATGGTAACATAGCTGCCCGAGGTCGCAAAGTTAGCAAGTACAAGAAATTTGAAAATTGTACGTAATTTCACATTAGTGCTTATGGTCGATCCCGTTTCTCGGCTTCAGAGCTACTTTCTTGACTGTATTTTGAGTTAAGCAGGTGGCGCGATTTCAGTTCTAGCCTATAAAGTCAAATCTTGTGTGATTCCTCGATGGTAACATAGCTGCCCGAGGTCGCAAAGTTAGCAAGTATAAGAAATTTGAAAACTGTACGTAATTTCACGGTAGTGCTTATGGTCGATCCCGCTTCTCGGCTTCAGAGCTACTTTCTTGACTGTATTTTGAGTTAAGCAGTTGGCGCGATTTCAGTTCTAGCCTATAAAGTCAAATCTTGTGTGATTCCTCGATGGTAACATAGCTGCCCGAGGTCTCAAAGTTAGCAAGTACAAGAAATTTGAAAATTGTACGTAATTTCACGGTAGTGCTTATGGTCGATCCCGTTTCTCGGCTTCAGAGCTTCTTTCTTGACTGTATTTTGAGCTAAACAGTTATCGCGACATCAGCTCTAGCCTATAAAGTCAAATCTTGTGTGGTTCCTCGATGGTAACATAGCTGCCCGAGGTCGCAAAGTTAGCAAGTACAAGAAATTTGAAAATTGTACGTAATTTCACATTAGTGCTTATGGTCGATCCCGTTTCTCCTCTTCAGAGCTACTTTCTTGACTGTATTTTGAGTTAAGCGGGTGGCGCGATTTCAGTTCTAGCCTATAAAGTCAAATCTTGTGTGATTCCTCGATGGTAACATAGCTGCCCGAGGTCGCAAAGTTAGCAAGTATAAGAAATTTGAAAATTGTACGTAATTTCACGGTAGTGCTTATGGTCGATCCCGTTTCTCGGCTTCAGAGCTACTTTCTTGACTGTATTTTGAGTTAAGCAGTTGGCGCGATTTCAGTTCTAGCCTATAAAGTCAAATCTTGTGTGATTCCTCGATGGTAACATAGCTGCCCGAGATCTCAAAGTTAGCAAGTACAAGAAATTTGAAAATTGTACGTAATTTCACGGTAGTGTTTATGGTCGATCCCGTTTCTCGGCTTCAGAGCTACTCTCTTGACTGTATTTTGAGTTAAGCAGTTGGCGCGATTTCAGTTCTAGCGTATAAAGTCAAATCTTGTGTGGTTCCTCTATGGTAACATAGCTGCCCGAGGTCGCAAAGTTAGCAAGTACAAGAAATTTGAAAATTGTACGTAATTTCACATTAGTGCTTATGGTCGATCCCGTTTCTCGGCTTCAGAGCTACTTTCTTGACTGTATTTTGAGCTAAACAGTTATCGCGACATCAGCTCTAGCCTATAAAGTCAAATCTTGTCTGATTCCTCGATGGTAACATAGCTGCCCGAGGTCTCAAAGTTAGCAAGTACAAGAAATTTGAAAATTGTACGTAATTTCACGGTAGTGCTTATGGTCGATCCCGTTTCTCGGCTTCAGAGCTACTTTCTTGACTGTATTTTGAGTTAAGCAGTTGGCGCGATTTTAGCTCTAGCCTATAAAGTCAAATCTTGTCTGATTCCTCGATGGTAACATAGCTGCCCGAGGTCTCAAATTTAGCAAGTACAAGAAATTTGAAAATTGTACGTAATTTCACATTAGTGCTTATGGTCGATCCCGTTTCTCGGCTTCAGAGCTACTTTCTTGACTGTATTTTGAGTTAAGCAGTTGGCGCGATTTCAGTTCTAGCCTATAAAGTCAAATCTTGTATGATTATTCGATGGTAACATAGCTGCCCGAGGTCTCAAAGTTAGCAAGTACAAGAAATTTGAAAAGTGTACGTAATTTCACGGTAGTGCTTATGGTCGATCCCGTTTCTCGGCTTCAGAGCTTCTTTCTTGACTGTATTTTGAGCTAAACAGTTATCGCGACATCAGCTCTAGCCTATAAAGTCAAATCTTGTGTGGTTCCTCGATGGTAACATAGCTGCCCGAGGTCGCAAAGTTAGCAAGTACAAGAAATTTGAAAATTGTACGTAATTTCACATTAGTGCTTATGGTCGATCCCGTTTCTCGGCTTCAGAGCTACTTTCTTGACTGTATTTTGAGTTATGCAGTTGGCGCGATTTCAGTTCTAGCCTATAAAGTCAAATCTTGTGTGATTCCTCGATGGTAACATAGCTGCCCGAGGTCTCAAAGTTAGCAAGTACAAGAAATTTGAAAATTGTACGTAATTTCACGGTAGTGTTTATGGTCGATCCCGTTTCTCGGCTTCAGAGCTACTTTCTTGACTGTATTTTGAGTTAAGCAGTTGGCGCGATTTCAGTTCTAGCCTATAAAGTCAAATCTTGTCTGATTCCTCGATGGTAACATAGCTGCCCGAGGTCTCAAAGTTAGCAAGTACAAGAAATTTGAAAATTGTACGTAATTTCACGGTAGTGCTTATGGTCGATCCCGTTTCTCGGCTTCAGAGCTTCTTTCTTGACTGTATTTTGAGTTAAGCAGTTGGCGCGATTTCAGTTCTAGCCTATAAAGTCAAATCTTGTGTGATTCCTCGATGGTAACATAGCTGCCCGAGGTCTCAAATTTAGCAAGTACAAGAAATTTGAAAATTGTACGTAATTTCACGGTAGTGTTTATGGTCGATCCCGTTTCTCGGCTTCAGAGCTACTTTCTTGACTGTATTTTGAGTTAAGCAGTTGGCGCGATTTCAGTTCTAGCGTATAAAGTCAAATCTTGTCTGATTCCTCGATGGTAACATAGCTGCCCGAGGTCTCAAAGTTAGCAAGTACAAGAAATTTGAAAATTGTACGTAATTTCACGGTAGTGCTTATGGTCGATCCCGTTTCTCGGCTTCAGAGCTTCTTTCTTGACTGTATTTTGAGCTAAACGGTTATCGCGACATCAGCTCTAGCCTATAAAGTCAAATCTTGTGTGGTTCCTCTATGGTAACATAGCTGCCCGAGGTCGCAAAGTTAGCAAGTACAAGAAATTTGAAAATTGTACGTAATTTCACATTAGTGCTTATGGTCGATCCCGTTTCTCGGCTTCAGAGCTACTTTCTTGACTGTATTTTGAGCTAAACAGTTATCGCGACATCAGCTCTAGCCTATAAAGTCAAATCTTGTCTGATTCCTCGATGGTAACATAGCTGCCCGAGGTCTCAAAGTTAGCAAGTACAAGAAATTTGAAAATTGTACGTAATTTCACGGTAGTGCTTATGGTCGATCCCGTTTCTCGGCTTCAGAGCTACTTTCTTGACTGTATTTTGAGTTAAGCAGTTGGCGCGATTTTAGTTCTAGCCTATAAAGTCAAATCTTGTCTGATTCCTCGATGGTAACATAGCTGCCCGAGGTCTCAAATTTAGCAAGTACAAGAAATTTGAAAATTGTACGTAATTTCACATTAGTGCTTATGGTCGATCCCGTTTCTCGGCTTCAGAGCTACTTTCTTGACTGTATTTTGAGTTAAGCAGTTGGCGCGATTTCAGTTCTAGCCTATAAAGTCAAATCTTATATGATTATTCGATGGTAACATAGCTGCCCGAGGTCTCAAAGTTAGCAAGTACAAGAAATTTGAAAAGTGTACGTAATTTCACGGTAGTGCTTATGGTCGATCCCGTTTCTCGGCTTCAGAGCTTCTTTCTTGACTGTATTTTGAGCTAAGCAGTTATCGCGACATCAGCTCTAGCCTATAAAGTCAAATCTTGTGTGGTTCCTCGATGGTAACATAGCTGCCCGAGGTCGCAAAGTTAGCAAGTACAAGAAATTTGAAAATTGTACGTAATTTCACATTAGTGCTTATGGTCGATCCCGTTTCTCGGCTTCAGAGCTACTTTCTTGACTGTATTTTGAGTTAAGCAGTTGGCGCGATTTCAGTTCTAGCCTATAAAGTCAAATCTTGTCTGATTCCTCGATGGTAACATAGCTGCCCGAGGTCTCAAAGTTAGCAAGTACAAGAAATTTGAAAATTGTACGTAATTTCACGGTAGTGCTTATGGTCGATCCCGTTTCTCGGCTTCAGAGCTTCTTTCTTGACTGTATTTTGAGTTAAGCAGTTGGCGCGATTTCAGTTCTAGCCTATAAAGTCAAATCTTGTGTGATTCCTCGATGGTAACATAGCTGCCCGAGGTCTCAAAGTTAGCAAGTACAAGAAATTTGAAAATTGTACGTAATTTCACGGTAGTGTTTATGGTCGATCCCGTTTCTCGGCTTCAGAGCTTTTTTCTTGACTGTATTTTGAGTTAAGCAGTTGGCGCGATTTCAGTTCTAGCGTATAAAGTCAAATCTTGTCTGATTCCTCGATGGTAACATAGCTGCCCGAGGTCTCAAAGTTAGCAAGTACAAGAAATTTGAAAATTGTACGTAATTTCACGGTAGTGCTTATGGTCGATCCCGTTTCTCGGCTTCAGAGCTTCTTTCTTGACTGTATTTTGAGCTAAACGGTTATCGCGACATCAGCTCTAGCCTATAAAGTCAAATCTTGTGTGGTTCCTCTATGGTAACATAGCTGCCCGAGGTCGCAAAGTTAGCAAGTACAAGAAATTTGAAAATTGTACGTAATTTCACATTAGTGCTTATGGTCGATCCCGTTTCTCGGCTTCAGAGCTACTTTCTTGACTGTATTTTGAGCTAAACAGTTATCGCGACATCAGCTCTAGCCTATAAAGTCAAATCTTGTGTGGTTCCTCGATGGTAACATAGCTGCCCGAGGTCTCAATGTTAGCAAGTACAAGAAATTTGAAAATTATACGTAATTTCACGGTAGTGCTTATGCTCGATCCCGTTTCTCGGCTTCAGAGCTACTTTCTTGACTGTATTTTGAGTTAAGCAGTTGGCGCGATTTCAGTTCTAGCCTACAAAGTCAAATCTTCAATGATTCCTCGATGGTAACATAGCTGCCCGAGGTCTCAAAGTTAGCAAGTACAAGAAATTTTAAAATTGTACGTAATTTCACGGTAGTGCTTATGGTCGATCTCGTTTCTCGGCTTCAGAGCTACTTTCTTGACTGTATTTTGAGTTAAGCAGTTGGCGCGATTTCAGTTCTAGCCTATAAAGTCAAATCTTGTGTGATTCCTCGATGGTAACATAGCTGCCCGAGGTCGCAAAATTAGCAAATGCAAGAAATTTGAAAATTGTACTTAATTTCACGGTAGTGCTTATGGTCGATCCCGTTTCTCGGCTTCAGAGCTACTTTCTTGACTGTATTTTGAGTTAAGCAGTTGGCGCGATTTCAGTTCTAGCCTATAAAGTCAAATCTTGTGTGATTCCTCGATAGTAACATAGCTGCCCGAGGTCTCAAAGTTAGCAAGTACAAGAAATTTGAAAATTGTACGTAATTTCACGGTACAGCAGTTGGCGCGATTTTAGTTCTAGCCTATAAAGTCAAATCTTGTCTGATTCCTCGATGGTAACATAGCTGCCCGAGGTCACAAAGTTAGCAAGTACAAGAAATTTGAAAATTGTACGTAATTTCACGGTAGTGCTTATGGTCGATCCCGTTTCTCGGCTTCAGAGCTACTTTCTTGACTGTATTTTGAGTTAAGCAGTTGGCGCGATTTCAGTTCTAGCCTACAAAGTCAAATCTTCAATGATTCCTCGATGGTAACATAGCTGCCCGAGGTCTCAAAGTTAGCAAGTACAAGAAATTTGAAAATTGTACGTAATTTCACGGTAGTGCTTATGGTCGATCTCGTTTCTCGGCTTCAGAGCTACTTTCTTGACTGTATTTTGAGTTAAGCAGTTGGCGCGATTTCAGTTCTAGCCTATAAAGTCAAATCTTGTGTGATTCCTCGATGGTAACATAGCTGCCCGAGGTCTCAAAGTTAGCAAGTACAAGAAATTTGAAAATTGTACGTAATTTCACGGTAGTGTTTATGGTCGATCCCGTTTCTCGGCTTCAGAGCTACTTTCTTGACTGTATTTTGAGTTAAGCAGTTGGCGCGATTTCAGTTCTAGCGTATAAAGTCAAATCTTGTCTGATTCCTCGATGGTAACATAGCTGCCCGAGGTCTCAAAGTTAGCAAGTACAAGAAATTTGAAAATTCTACGTAATTTCACGGTAGTGCTTATGGTCGATCCCGTTTCTCGGCTTCAGAGCTTCTTTCTTGACTGTATTTTGAGCTAAACGGTTATCGCGACATCAGCTCTAGCCTATAAAGTCAAATCTTGTGTGGTTCCTCTATGGTAACATAGCTGCCCGAGGTCGCAAAGTTAGCAAGTACAAGAAATTTGAAAATTGTACGTAATTTCACATTAGTGCTTATGGTCGATCCCGTTTCTCGGCTTCAGAGCTACTTTCTTGACTGTATTTTGAGCTAAACAGTTATCGCGACATCAGCTCTAGCCTATAAAGTCAAATCTTGTGTGGTTCCTCGATGGTAACATAGCTGCCCGAGGTCTCAAAGTTAGCAAGTACAAGAAATTTGAAAATTGTACGTAATTTCACGGTAGTGCTTATGGTCGATCCCGTTTCTCGGCTTCAGAGCTACTTTCTTGACTGTATTTTGAGTTAAGCAGTTGGCGCGATTTCAGTTCTAGCCTACAAAGTCAAATCTTCAATGATTCCTCGATGGTAACATAGCTGCCCGAGGTCTCAAAGTTAGCAAGTACAAGAAATTTGAAAATTGTACGTAATTTCACGGTAGTGCTTATGGTCGATCTCGTTTCTCGGCTTCAGAGCTACTTTCTTGACTGTATTTTGAGTTAAGCAGTTGGCGCGATTTCAGTTCTAGCCTATAAAGTCAAATCTTGTGTGATTCCTCGATGGTAACATAGCTGCCCGAGGTCGCAAAATTAGCAAGTGCAAGAAATTTGAAAATTGTACGTAATTTCACGGTAGTGCTTATGGTCGATCCCGTTTCTCGGCTTCAGAGCTACTTTCTTGACTGTATTTTGAGTTAAGCAGTTGGCGCGATTTCAGTTCTAGCCTATAAAGTCAAATCTCGTGTGATTCCTCGATAGTAACATAGCTGCCCGAGGTCTCAAAGTTAGCAAGTACAAGAAATTTGAAAATTGTACGTAATTTCACGGTAGTGCTTATGGTCGATGCCGTTTCTCGGCTTCAGAGCTACTTTCTTGACTGTATTTTGAGCTAAACAGTTATCGCGACATCAGCTCTAGCCTATAAAGTCAAATCTTGTGTGGTTCCTCGATGGTAACATAGCTGCCCGAGGTCTCAAAGTTAGCAAGTACAAGAAATTTGAAAATTGTACGTAATTTCACGGTAGTGCTTATGGTCGATCCCGTTTCTCGGCTTCAGAGGTTCTTTCTTGACTGTATTTTGAGCTAAACGGTTATCGCGACATCAGCTCTAGCCTATAAAGTCAAATCTTGTATGGTTCCTCTATGGTAACATAGCTGCCCGAGGTCGCAAAGTTAGCAAGTACAAGAAATTTGAAAATTGTACGTAATTTCACGGTAGTGCTTATGGTCGATCCCGTTTCTCGGCTTCAGAGCTACTTTCTTGACTGTATTTTGAGTTAAGCAGTTGGCGCGATTTCAGTTTAGCCTATAAAGTCAAATCTTGTGTGATTCCTCGATGGTAACATAGCTGCCCGAGGTATCAAAGTTAGCAAGTACAAGAAATTTGAAAATTGTACGTAATTTCACGGTAGTGCTTATGGTCGATCCCGTTTCTCGGCTTCAGAGCTACTTTCTTGACTGTATTTTGAGTTAAGCAGTTGGCGCGATTTCAGTTCTAGCCTATAAAGTCAAACCTTGTCTGATTCCTCGATGGTAACATAGCTGCCCGAGGTCGCAAAGTTAGCAAGTACAAGAAATTTGAAAATTGTACGTAATTTCACGGTAGTGCTTATGGTCGATCCCGTTTCTCGGCTTCAGAGCTACTTTCTTGACTGTATTTTGAGTTAAGCAGTTGGCGCGATTTCAGTTTAGCCTATAAAGTCAAATCTTGTGTGATTCCTCGATGGTAACATAGCTGCCCGAGGTATCAAAGTTAGCAAGTACAAGAAATTTGAAAATTGTACGTAATTTCACATTAGTGCTTATGGTCGATCCCGCTTCTCGGCTTCAGAGCTACTTTCTTGACTGTATTTTGAGTTAAGCAGTTGGCGCGATTTCAGTTCTAGCCTATAAAGTCAAATCTTGTGTCATTCCTATATGGTAACATAGCTGCCCGAGGTCTCAAAGTTAGCAAGTACAAGAAATTTGAAAATTGTACGTAATTTCACGGTAGTGCTACTTTCTTGACTGTATTTTGAGTTAAGCAGTTGGCGCGATTTCAGTTCTAGCCTATAAAGTCAAATCTTGTGTGATTCCTCGATGGTAACATAGCTGCCCGAGGTCTCAAATTTAGCAAGTACAAGAAATTTGAAAATTGTACGTAATTTCACGGTAGTGCTTATGGTCGATCCCGTTTCTCGGCTTCAGAGCTACTTTCTTGACTGTATTTTGAGTTAAGCAGTTGGCGCGATTTCAGTTCTAGCCTATAAAGTCAAATCTTGTCTGATTCCTCGATGGTAACATAGCTGCCCGAGGTATCAAAGTTAGCAAGTACAAGAAATTTGAAAATTGTACCTAATTTCACATTAGTGCTTATGGTCGATCCCGCTTCTCGGCTTCAGAGCTACTTTCTTGACTGTATTTTGAGTTAAGCAGTTGGCGCGATTTCAGTTCTAGCCTATAAAGTCAAATCTTGTCTGATTCCTCGATGGTAACATAGCTGCCCGAGGTCGCAAAGTTAGCAAGTACAAGAAATTTGAAAATTGTACGTAATTTCACGGTAGTGCTTATGGTCGATCCCGTTTCTCGGCTTCAGAGCTACTTTCTTGACTGTATTTTGAGTTAAGCAGTTGGCGCGATTTCAGTTTAGCCTATAAAGTCAAATCTTGTGTGATTCCTCGATGGTAACATAGCTGCCCGAGGTCTCAAAGTTAGGAAGTACAAGAAATTTAAAAATTGTACGTAATTTCACATTAGTGCTTATGGTCGTACCCGCTTCTCGGCTTCAGAGCTACTTTTTTGACTGTATTTTGAGTTAAGCAGTTGGCGCGATTTCAGTTCTAGCCTATAAAGTCAAATCTTGTGTGATTCCTCGATGGTAACATAGCTGCCCGAGGTCTCAAAGTTAGCAAGTACAAGAAATTTGAAAATTGTACGTAATTTCACGGTAGTGCTTATGGTCGATCCCGTTTCTCTGCTTCAGAGCTACTTTCTTGACTGTATTTTGAGTTAAGCAGTTGGCGCGATTTCAGTTCTAGCCTATAAAGTCAAATCTTGTGTGATTCCTCGATGGTAACATAGCTGCCCGAGGTCGCAAAGTTAGCAAGTACAAGAAATTTGAAAATTGTACGTAATTTCACGGTAGTGCTTATGGTCGATCCCGTTTCTCGGCTTCAGAGCTACTTTCTTGACTGTATTTCGAGTTAAGCAGTTGGCGCGATTTCAGTTCTAGCCTATAAAGTCAAATCTTGTCTGATTCCTCGATGGTAACATAGCTGCCCGAGGTCTCAAAGTTAGCAAGTACAAGAAATTTGAAAATTGTACGTAATTTCACATTAGTGCTTATGGTCGATCCCGCTTCTCGGCTTCAGAGCTACTTTCTTGACTGTATTTTGAGTTAAGCAGTTGGCGCGATTTCAGTTCTAGCCTATAAAGTCAAATCTTGTCTGATTCCTCGATGGTAACATAGCTGCCCGAGGTCTCAAAGTTAGCAAGTACAAGAAATTTGAAAATTGTACGTAATTTCACGGTAGTGCTTATGGTCGATCCCGTTTCTCGGCTTCAGAGCTACTTTCTTGACTGTATTTTGAGTTAAGCAGTTGGCGCGATTTCAGTTCTAGCCTATAAAGTCAAACCTTGTCTGATTCCTCGATTGTAACATAGCTGCCCGAGGTCGCAAAATTAGCAAGTACAAGAAATTTGAAAATTGTACGTAATTTCACGGTAGTGCTTATGGTCGATCCCGTTTCTCGGCTTCAGAGCTACTTTCTTGACTGTATTTTGAGTTAAGCAGTTGGCGCGATTTCAGTTTAGCCTATAAAGTCAAATCTTGTGTGATTCCTCGATGGTAACATAGCTGCCCGAGGTGGCAAAATTAGCAAGTACAAGAAATTTGAAAATTGTACGTAATTTCACGGTAGTGCTTATGGTCGATCCCGTTTCTCGGCTTCAGAGCTACTTTCTTGACTGTATTTTGAGTTAAGCAGTTGGCGCGATTTCAGTTCTAGCCTATAAAGTCAAACCTTGTCTGATTCCTCGATGGTAACATAGCTGCCCGAGGTCGCAAAGTTAGCAAGTACAAGAAATTTGAAAATTGTACGTAATTTCACGGTAGTGCTTATGGTCGATCCCGTTTCTCGGCTTCAGAGCTACTTTCTTGACTGTATTTTGAGTTAAGCAGTTGGCGCGATTTCAGTTTAGCCTATAAAGTCAAATCTTGTGTGATTCCTCGATGGTAACATAGCTGCCCGAGGTATCAAAGTTAGCAAGTACAAGAAATTTGAAAATTGTACGTAATTTCACATTAGTGCTTATGGTCGATCCCGCTTCTCGGCTTCAGAGCTACTTTCTTGACTGTATTTTGAGTTAAGCAGTTGGCGCGATTTCAGTTCTAGCCTATAAAGTCAAATCTCGTGTGATTCCTCGATAGTAACATAGCTGCCCGAGGTCTCAAAGTTAGCAAGTACAAGAAATTTGAAAATTGTACGTAATTTCACGGTAGTGCTTATGGTCGATGCCGTTTCTCGGCTTCAGAGCTACTTTCTTGACTGTATTTTGAGCTAAACAGTTATCGCGACATCAGCTCTAGCCTATAAAGTCAAATCTTGTGTGGTTCCTCGATGGTAACATAGCTGCCCGAGGTCTCAAAGTTAGCAAGTACAAGAAATTTGAAAATTGTACGTAATTTCACGGTAGTGCTTATGGTCGATCCCGTTTCTCGGCTTCAGAGCTACTTTCTTGACTGTATTTTGAGTTAAGCAGTTGGCGCGATTTCAGTTCTAGCCTATAAAGTCAAATCTTGTGTGATTCCTCGATGGTAACATAGCTGCCCGAGGTCGCAAAATTAGCAAATGCAAGAAATTTGAAAATTGTACTTAATTTCACGGTAGTGCTTATGGTCGATCCCGTTTCTCGGCTTCAGAGCTACTTTCTTGACTGTATTTTGAGTTAAGCAGTTGGCGCGATTTCAGTTCTAGCCTATAAAGTCAAATCTTGTGTGATTCCTCGATAGTAACATAGCTGCCCGAGGTCTCAAAGTTAGCAAGTACAAGAAATTTGAAAATTGTACGTAATTTCACGGTACAGCAGTTGGCGCGATTTTAGTTCTAGCCTATAAAGTCAAATCTTGTCTGATTCCTCGATGGTAACATAGCTGCCCGAGGTCACAAAGTTAGCAAGTACAAGAAATTTGAAAATTGTACGTAATTTCACGGTAGTGCTTATGGTCGATCCCGTTTCTCGGCTTCAGAGCTACTTTCTTGACTGTATTTTGAGTTAAGCAGTTGGCGCGATTTCAGTTCTAGCCTACAAAGTCAAATCTTCAATGATTCCTCGATGGTAACATAGCCGCCCGAGGTCTCAAAGTTAGCAAGTACAAGAAATTTGAAAATTGTACGTAATTTCACATTAGTGCTTATGGTCGTACCCGCTTCTCGGCTTCAGAGCTACTTTTTTGACTGTATTTTGAGTTAAGCAGTTGGCGCGATTTCAGTTTAGCCTATAAAGTCAAATCTTGTGTGATTCCTCGATGGTAACATAGCTGCCCGAGGTCTCAAAGTTAGGAAGTACAAGAAATTTAAAAATTGTACGTAATTTCACATTAGTGCTTATGGTCGTACCCGCTTCTCGGCTTCAGAGCTACTTTTTTGACTGTATTTTGAGTTAAGCAGTTGGCGCGATTTCAGTTCTAGCCTATAAAGTCAAATCTTGTGTGATTCCTCGATGGTAACATAGCTGCCCGAGGTCTCAAAGTTAGCAAGTACAAGAAATTTGAAAATTGTACGTAATTTCACGGTAGTGCTTATGGTCGATCCCGTTTCTCTGCTTCAGAGCTACTTTCTTGACTGTATTTTGAGTTAAGCAGTTGGCGCGATTTCAGTTCTAGCCTATAAAGTCAAATCTTGTGTGATTCCTCGATGGTAACATAGCTGCCCGAGGTCTCAAAGTTAGCAAGTACAAGAAATTTGAAAATTGTACGTAATTTCACGGTAGTGCTTATGGTCGATCCCGTTTCTCGGCTTCAGAGCTACTTTCTTGACTGTATTTTGAGTTAAGCAGTTGGCGCGATTTCAGTTCTACCCTATAAAGTCAAATCTTGTCTGATTCCTCGATGGTAACATAGCTGCCCGAGGTCTCAAAGTTAGCAAGTACAAGAAATTTGAAAATTGTACGTAATTTCACGGTAGTGCTTATGGTCGATCCCGTTTCTCGGCTTCAGAGCTACTTTCTTGACTGTATTTTGAGTTAAGCAGTTGGCGCGATTTCAGTTCTAGCCTATAAAGTCAAATCTTGTGTGATTCCTCGATGGTAACATAGCTGCCCGAGGTCTCAAAATTAGCAAGTACAAGAAATTTGAAAATTGTACGTAATTTCACGGTAGTGTTTATGGTCGATCCCGTTTCTCGGCTTCAGAGCTTCTTTCTTGACTGTATTTTGAGCTAAACAGTTATCGCGACATCAGCTCTAGCCTATAAAGTCAAATGTTGTGTGGTTCCTCGATGGTAACATAGCTGCCCGAGGTCGCAAAGTTAGCAAGTACAAGAAATTTGAAAATTGTACGTAATTTCACATTAGTGCTTAT
The DNA here is from genome assembly GCA_958301585.1 of Merodon equestris. Classification (NCBI taxonomy): domain Eukaryota; kingdom Metazoa; phylum Arthropoda; class Insecta; order Diptera; family Syrphidae; genus Merodon; species Merodon equestris. The sequence continues at coordinate 40,045,254 of OY284415.1, forward strand.
GGTCGATCCCGTTTCTCGGCTTCAGAGCTACTTTCTTGACTGTATTTTGAGCTAAACAGTTATCGCGACATCAGCTCTAGCCTATAAAGTCAAATCTTGTCTGATTCCTCGATGGTAACATAGCTGCCCGAGGTCTCAAAGTTAGCAAGTACAAGAAATTTGAAAATTGTACGTAATTTCACATTAGTGCTTATGGTCGATCCCGCTTCTCGGCTTCAGAGCTACTTTCTTGACTGTATTTTGAGTTAAGCAGTTGGCGCGATTTCAGTTCTAGCCTATAAAGTCAAATCTTGTGTGATTCCTCGATGGTAACATAGCTGCCCGAGGTCTCAAAGTTAGCAAGTACAAGAAATTTGAAAATTGTACGTAATTTCACATTAGTGCTTATGGTCGATCCCGCTTCTCGGCTTCAGAGCTACTTTCTTGACTGTATTTTGAGTTAAGCAGTTGGCGCGATTTCAGTTCTAGCCTATAAAGTCAAATCTTGTGTGATTCCTCGATGGTAACATAGCTGCCCGAGGTCTCAAAGTTAGCAAGTACAAGAAATTTGAAAATTTTACGTAATTTCACATTAGTGCTTATGGTCGATCCCGCTTCTCGGCTTCAGAGCTACTTTCTTGACTGTATTTTGAGTTAAGCAGTTGGCGCGATTTCAGTTCTAGCCTATAAAGTCAAATCTTGTGTGATTCCTCGATGGTAACATAGCTGCCCGAGGTCTCAAAGTTAGCAAGTACAAGAAATTTGAAAATTGTACGTAATTTCACGGTAGTGCTTATGGTCGATCCCGTTTCTCGGCTTCAGAGCTTCTTTCTTGACTGTATTTTGAGCTAAACAGTTATCGCGACATCAGCTCTAGCCTATAAAGTCAAATCTTGTGTGGTTCCTCGATGGTAACATAGCTGCCCGAGGTCGCAAAGTTAGCAAGTACAAGAAATTTGAAAATTGTACGTAATTTCACATTAGTGCTTATGGTCGATCCCGTTTCTCGGCTTCAGAGCTACTTTCTTGACTGTATTTTGAGTTAAGCAGTTGGCGCGATTTCAGTTCTACCCTATAAAGTCAAATCTTGTCTGATTCCTCGATGGTAACATAGCTGCCCGAGGTCTCAAAGTTAGCAAGTACAAGAAATTTGAAAATTTTACGTAATTTCACATTAGTGCTTATGGTCGATCCCGCTTCTCGGCTTCAGAGCTACTTTCTTGACTGTATTTTGAGTTAAGCAGTTGGCGCGATTTCAGTTCTAGCCTATAAAGTCAAATCTTGTGTGATTCCTCGATGGTAACATAGCTGCCCGAGGTCTCAAAGTTAGCAAGTACAAGAAATTTGAAAATTGTACGTAATTTCACGGTAGTGCTTATGGTCGATCCCGTTTCTCGGCTTCAGAGCTTCTTTCTTGACTGTATTTTGAGCTAAACAGTTATCGCGACATCAGCTCTAGCCTATAAAGTCAAATCTTGTGTGGTTCCTCGATGGTAACATAGCTGCCCGAGGTCGCAAAGTTAGCAAGTACAAGAAATTTGAAAATTGTACGTAATTTCACATTAGTGCTTATGGTCGATCCCGTTTCTCGGCTTCAGAGCTACTTTCTTGACTGTATTTTGAGTTAAGCAGGTGGCGCGATTTCAGTTCTAGCCTATAAAGTCAAATCTTGTGTGATTCCTCGATGGTAACATAGCTGCCCGAGGTCGCAAAGTTAGCAAGTATAAGAAATTTGAAAACTGTACGTAATTTCACGGTAGTGCTTATGGTCGATCCCGCTTCTCGGCTTCAGAGCTACTTTCTTGACTGTATTTTGAGTTAAGCAGTTGGCGCGATTTCAGTTCTAGCCTATAAAGTCAAATCTTGTGTGATTCCTCGATGGTAACATAGCTGCCCGAGGTCTCAAAGTTAGCAAGTACAAGAAATTTGAAAATTGTACGTAATTTCACGGTAGTGCTTATGGTCGATCCCGTTTCTCGGCTTCAGAGCTTCTTTCTTGACTGTATTTTGAGCTAAACAGTTATCGCGACATCAGCTCTAGCCTATAAAGTCAAATCTTGTGTGATTCCTCGATGGTAACATAGCTGCCCGAGGTCGCAAAGTTAGCAAGTACAAGAAATTTGAAAATTGTACGTAATTTCACATTAGTGCTTATGGTCGATCCCGTTTCTCGGCTTCAGAGCTACTTTCTTGACTGTATTTTGAGTTAAGCAGTTGGCGCGATTTCAGTTCTAGCCTATAAAGTCAAATCTTGTGTGATTCCTCGATGGTAACATAGCTGCCCGAGGTCGCAAAGTTAGCAAGTACAAGAAATTTGAAAATTGTACGTAATTTCACGGTAGTGCTTATGGTCGATCCCGTTTCTCGGCTTCAGAGCTACTTTCTTGACTGTATTTTGAGTTAAGCAGTTGGCGCGATTTCAGTTCTAGCCTATAAAGTCAAATCTTGTGTGATTCCTTGATGGTAACATAGCTGCCCGAGGTCGCAAAGTTAGCAAGTACAAGAAATTTGAAAATTGTACGTAATTTCACGGTAGTGTTTATGGTCGATCCCGTTTCTCGGCTTCAGAGCTTCTTTCTTGACTGTATTTTGAGTTAAGCAGTTGGCGCGATTTCAGTTCTAGCCTATAAAGTCAAATCTTGTGTGATTCCTCGATGGTAACATAGCTGCCCGAGGTCTCAAAGTTAGCAAGTACAAGAAATTTGAAAATTGTACGTAATTTCACATTAGTGCTTATGGTCGATCCCGCTTCTCGGCTTCAGAGCTACTTTCTTGACTGTATTTTGAGTTAAGCAGTTGGCGCGATTTCAGTTCTAGCCTATAAAGTCAAATCTTGTGTGATTCCTCGATGGTAACATAGCTGCCCGAGGTCTCAAAGTTAGCAAGTACAAGAAATTTGAAAATTGTACGTAATTTCACGGTAGTGCTTATGGTCGATCCCGTTTCTCGGCTTCAGAGCTTCTTTCTTGACTGTATTTTGAGCTAAACAGTTATCGCGACATCAGCTCTAGCCTATAAAGTCAAATCTTGTGTGGTTCCTCGATGGTAACATAGCTGCCCGAGGTCGCAAAGTTAGCAGGTACAAGAAATTTGAAAATTGTACGTAATTTCACATTAGTGCTTATGGTCGATCCCGTTTCTCGGCTTCAGAGCTACTTTCTTGACTGTATTTTGAGCTAAACAGTTATCGCAACATCAGCTCTAGCCTATAAAGTCAAATCTTGTCTGATTCCTCGATGGTAACATAGCTGCCCGAGGTCTCAAAGTTAGCAAGTACAAGAAATTTGAAAATTGTACGTAATTTCACGGTAGTGCTTATGGTCGATCCCGTTTCTCGGCTTCAGAGCTACTTTCTTGACTGTATTTTGAGTTAAGCAGTTGGCGCGATTTCAATTCTAACCTATAAAGTCAAATCTTGTCTGATTCCTCGATGGTAACATAGCTGCCCGAGGTCTCAAAGTTAGCAAGTACAAGAAATTTGAAAATTTTACGTAATTTCACATTAGTGCTTATGGTCGATCCCGCTTCTCGGCTTCAGAGCTACTTTCTTGACTGTATTTTGAGTTAAGCAGTTGGCGCGATTTCAGTTCTAGCCTATAAAGTCAAAAAAGTCAAATCTTGTGTGATTCCTCGATGGTAACATAGCTGCCCGAGGTCTCAAAGTTAGCAAGTACAAGAAATTTGAAAATTGTACGTAATTTCACGGTAGTGCTTATGGTCGATCCCGTTTCTCGGCTTCAGAGCTTCTTTCTTGACTGTATTTTGAGCTAAACAGTTATCGCGACATCAGCTCTAGCCTATAAAGTCAAATCTTGTGTGGTTCCTCGATGGTAACATAGCTGCCCGAGGTCGCAAAGTTAGCAAGTACAAGAAATTTGAAAATTGTACGTAATTTCACATTAGTGCTTATGGTCGATCCCGTTTCTCGGCTTCAGAGCTACTTTCTTGACTGTATTTTGAGTTAAGCAGGTGGCGCGATTTCAGTTCTAGCCTATAAAGTCAAATCTTGTGTGATTCCTCGATGGTAACATAGCTGCCCGAGGTCGCAAAGTTAGCAAGTATAAGAAATTTGAAAACTGTACGTAATTTCACGGTAGTGCTTATGGTCGATCCCGCTTCTCGGCTTCAGAGCTACTTTCTTGACTGTATTTTGAGTTAAGCAGTTGGCGCGATTTCAGTTCTAGCCTATAAAGTCAAATCTTGTGTGATTCCTCGATGGTAACATAGCTGCCCGAGGTCTCAAAGTTAGCAAGTACAAGAAATTTGAAAATTGTACGTAATTTCACGGTAGTGCTTATGGTCGATCCCGTTTCTCGGCTTCAGAGCTTCTTTCTTGACTGTATTTTGAGCTAAACAGTTATCGCGACATCAGCTCTAGCCTATAAAGTCAAATCTTGTGTGGTTCCTCGATGGTAACATAGCTGCCCGAGGTCGCAAAGTTAGCAAGTACAAGAAATTTGAAAATTGTACGTAATTTCACATTAGTGCTTATGGTCGATCCCGTTTCTCGGCTTCAGAGCTACTTTCTTGACTGTATTTTGAGTTAAGCGGGTGGCGCGATTTCAGTTCTAGCCTATAAAGTCAAATCTTGTGTGATTCCTCGATGGTAACATAGCTGCCCGAGGTCGCAAAGTTAGCAAGTATAAGAAATTTGAAAATTGTACGTAATTTCACGGTAGTGCTTATGGTCGATCCCGTTTCTCGGCTTCAGAGCTACTTTCTTGACTGTATTTTGAGTTAAGCAGTTGGCGCGATTTCAGTTCTAGCCTATAAAGTCAAATCTTGTGTGATTCCTCGATGGTAACATAGCTGCCCGAGGTCTCAAAGTTAGCAAGTACAAGAAATTTGAAAATTGTACGTAATTTCACGGTAGTGTTTATGGTCGATCCCGTTTCTCGGCTTCAGAGCTACTCTCTTGACTGTATTTTGAGTTAAGCAGTTGGCGCGATTTCAGTTCTAGCGTATAAAGTCAAATCTTGTGTGGTTCCTCTATGGTAACATAGCTGCCCGAGGTCGCAAAGTTAGCAAGTACAAGAAATTTGAAAATTGTACGTAATTTCACATTAGTGCTTATGGTCGATCCCGTTTCTCGGCTTCAGAGCTACTTTCTTGACTGTATTTTGAGCTAAACAGTTATCGCGACATCAGCTCTAGCCTATAAAGTCAAATCTTGTCTGATTCCTCGATGGTAACATAGCTGCCCGAGGTCTCAAAGTTAGCAAGTACAAGAAATTTGAAAATTGTACGTAATTTCACGGTAGTGCTTATGGTCGATCCCGTTTCTCGGCTTCAGAGCTACTTTCTTGACTGTATTTTGAGTTAAGCAGTTGGCGCGATTTTAGCTCTAGCCTATAAAGTCAAATCTTGTCTGATTCCTCGATGGTAACATAGCTGCCCGAGGTCTCAAATTTAGCAAGTACAAGAAATTTGAAAATTGTACGTAATTTCACATTAGTGCTTATGGTCGATCCCGTTTCTCGGCTTCAGAGCTACTTTCTTGACTGTATTTTGAGTTAAGCAGTTGGCGCGATTTCAGTTCTAGCCTATAAAGTCAAATCTTGTATGATTATTCGATGGTAACATAGCTGCCCGAGGTCTCAAAGTTAGCAAGTACAAGAAATTTGAAAAGTGTACGTAATTTCACGGTAGTGCTTATGGTCGATCCCGTTTCTCGGCTTCAGAGCTTCTTTCTTGACTGTATTTTGAGCTAAACAGTTATCGCGACATCAGCTCTAGCCTATAAAGTCAAATCTTGTGTGGTTCCTCGATGGTAACATAGCTGCCCGAGGTCGCAAATTTAGCAAGTACAAGAAATTTGAAAATTGTACGTAATTTCACATTAGTGCTTATGGTCGATCCCGTTTCTCGGCTTCAGAGCTACTTTCTTGACTGTATTTTGAGTTATGCAGTTGGCGCGATTTCAGTTCTAGCCTATAAAGTCAAATCTTGTGTGATTCCTCGATGGTAACATAGCTGCCCGAGGTCTCAAAGTTAGCAAGTACAAGAAATTTGAAAATTGTACGTAATTTCACGGTAGTGTTTATGGTCGATCCCGTTTCTCGGCTTCAGAGCTACTTTCTTGACTGTATTTTGAGTTAAGCAGTTGGCGCGATTTCAGTTCTAGCCTATAAAGTCAAATCTTGTCTGATTCCTCGATGGTAACATAGCTGCCCGAGGTCTCAAAGTTAGCAAGTACAAGAAATTTGAAAATTGTACGTAATTTCACGGTAGTGCTTATGGTCGATCCCGTTTCTCGGCTTCAGAGCTTCTTTCTTGACTGTATTTTGAGTTAAGCAGTTGGCGCGATTTCAGTTCTAGCCTATAAAGTCAAATCTTGTGTGATTCCTCGATGGTAACATAGCTGCCCGAGGTCTCAAAGTTAGCAAGTACAAGAAATTTGAAAATTGTACGTAATTTCACGGTAGTGTTTATGGTCGATCCCGTTTCTCGGCTTCAGAGCTACTTTCTTGACTGTATTTTGAGTTAAGCAGTTGGCGCGATTTCAGTTCTAGCGTATAAAGTCAAATCTTGTCTGATTCCTCGATGGTAACATAGCTGCCCGAGGTCTCAAAGTTAGCAAGTACAAGAAATTTGAAAATTGTACGTAATTTCACGGTAGTGCTTATGGTCGATCCCGTTTCTCGGCTTCAGAGCTTCTTTCTTGACTGTATTTTGAGCTAAACGGTTATCGCGACATCAGCTCTAGCCTATAAAGTCAAATCTTGTGTGGTTCCTCTATGGTAACATAGCTGCCCGAGGTCGCAAAGTTAGCAAGTACAAGAAATTTGAAAATTGTACGTAATTTCACATTAGTGCTTATGGTCGATCCCGTTTCTCGGCTTCAGAGCTACTTTCTTGACTGTATTTTGAGCTAAACAGTTATCGCGACATCAGCTCTAGCCTATAAAGTCAAATCTTGTCTGATTCCTCGATGGTAACATAGCTGCCCGAGGTCTCAAAGTTAGCAAGTACAAGAAATTTGAAAATTGTACGTAATTTCACGGTAGTGCTTATGGTCGATCCCGTTTCTCGGCTTCAGAGCTACTTTCTTGACTGTATTTTGAGTTAAGCAGTTGGCGCGATTTTAGTTCTAGCCTATAAAGTCAAATCTTGTCTGATTCCTCGATGGTAACATAGCTGCCCGAGGTCTCAAATTTAGCAAGTACAAGAAATTTGAAAATTGTACGTAATTTCACATTAGTGCTTATGGTCGATCCCGTTTCTCGGCTTCAGAGCTACTTTCTTGACTGTATTTTGAGTTAAGCAGTTGGCGCGATTTCAGTTCTAGCCTATAAAGTCAAATCTTATATGATTATTCGATGGTAACATAGCTGCCCGAGGTCTCAAAGTTAGCAAGTACCAGAAATTTGAAAAGTGTACGTAATTTCACGGTAGTGCTTATGGTCGATCCCGTTTCTCGGCTTCAGAGCTTCTTTCTTGACTGTATTTTGAGCTAAGCAGTTATCGCGACATCAGCTCTAGCCTATAAAGTCAAATCTTGTGTGGTTCCTCGATGGTAACATAGCTGCCCGAGGTCGCAAAGTTAGCAAGTACAAGAAATTTGAAAATTGTACGTAATTTCACATTAGTGCTTATGGTCGATCCCGTTTCTCGGCTTCAGAGCTACTTTCTTGACTGTATTTTGAGTTAAGCAGTTGGCGCGATTTCAGTTCTAGCCTATAAAGTCAAATCTTGTCTGATTCCTCGATGGTAACATAGCTGCCCGAGGTCTCAAAGTTAGCAAGTACAAGAAATTTGAAAATTGTACGTAATTTCACGGTAGTGCTTATGGTCGATCCCGTTTCTCGGCTTCAGAGCTTCTTTCTTGACTGTATTTTGAGTTAAGCAGTTGGCGCGATTTCAGTTCTAGCCTATAAAGTCAAATCTTGTGTGATTCCTCGATGGTAACATAGCTGCCCGAGGTCTCAAAGTTAGCAAGTACAAGAAATTTGAAAATTGTACGTAATTTCACGGTAGTGTTTATGGTCGATCCCGTTTCTCGGCTTCAGAGCTACTTTCTTGACTGTATTTTGAGTTAAGCAGTTGGCGCGATTTCAGTTCTAGCGTATAAAGTCAAATCTTGTCTGATTCCTCGATGGTAACATAGCTGCCCGAGGTCTCAAAGTTAGCAAGTACAAGAAATTTGAAAATTGTACGTAATTTCACGGTAGTGCTTATGGTCGATCCCGTTTCTCGGCTTCAGAGCTTCTTTCTTGACTGTATTTTGAGCTAAACGGTTATCGCGACATCAGCTCTAGCCTATAAAGTCAAATCTTGTGTGGTTCCTCTATGGTAACATAGCTGCCCGAGGTCGCAAAGTTAGCAAGTACAAGAAATTTGAAAATTGTACGTAATTTCACATTAGTGCTTATGGTCGATCCCGTTTCTCGGCTTCAGAGCTACTTTCTTGACTGTATTTTGAGCTAAACAGTTATCGCGACATCAGCTCTAGCCTATAAAGTCAAATCTTGTGTGGTTCCTCGATGGTAACATAGCTGCCCGAGGTCTCAATGTTAGCAAGTACAAGAAATTTGAAAATTATACGTAATTTCACGGTAGTGCTTATGCTCGATCCCGTTTCTCGGCTTCAGAGCTACTTTCTTGACTGTATTTTGAGTTAAGCAGTTGGCGCGATTTCAGTTCTAGCCTACAAAGTCAAATCTTCAATGATTCCTCGATGGTAACATAGCTGCCCGAGGTCTCAAAGTTAGCAAGTACAAGAAATTTTAAAATTGTACGTAATTTCACGGTAGTGCTTATGGTCGATCTCGTTTCTCGGCTTCAGAGCTACTTTCTTGACTGTATTTTGAGTTAAGCAGTTGGCGCGATTTCAGTTCTAGCCTATAAAGTCAAATCTTGTGTGATTCCTCGATGGTAACATAGCTGCCCGAGGTCGCAAAATTAGCAAATGCAAGAAATTTGAAAATTGTACTTAATTTCACGGTAGTGCTTATGGTCGATCCCGTTTCTCGGCTTCAGAGCTACTTTCTTGACTGTATTTTGAGTTAAGCAGTTGGCGCGATTTCAGTTCTAGCCTATAAAGTCAAATCTTGTGTGATTCCTCGATAGTAACATAGCTGCCCGAGGTCTCAAAGTTAGCAAGTACAAGAAATTTGAAAATTGTACGTAATTTCACGGTACAGCAGTTGGCGCGATTTTAGTTCTAGCCTATAAAGTCAAATCTTGTCTGATTCCTCGATGGTAACATAGCTGCCCGAGGTCACAAAGTTAGCAAGTACAAGAAATTTGAAAATTGTACGTAATTTCACGGTAGTGCTTATGGTCGATCCCGTTTCTCGGCTTCAGAGCTACTTTCTTGACTGTATTTTGAGTTAAGCAGTTGGCGCGATTTCAGTTCTAGCCTACAAAGTCAAATCTTCAATGATTCCTCGATGGTAACATAGCTGCCCGAGGTCTCAAAGTTAGCAAGTACAAGAAATTTGAAAATTGTACGTAATTTCACGGTAGTGCTTATGGTCGATCTCGTTTCTCGGCTTCAGAGCTACTTTCTTGACTGTATTTTGAGTTAAGCAGTTGGCGCGATTTCAGTTCTAGCCTATAAAGTCAAATCTTGTGTGATTCCTCGATGGTAACATAGCTGCCCGAGGTCTCAAAGTTAGCAAGTACAAGAAATTTGAAAATTGTACGTAATTTCACGGTAGTGTTTATGGTCGATCCCGTTTCTCGGCTTCAGAGCTACTTTCTTGACTGTATTTTGAGTTAAGCAGTTGGCGCGATTTCAGTTCTAGCGTATAAAGTCAAATCTTGTCTGATTCCTCGATGGTAACATAGCTGCCCGAGGTCTCAAAGTTAGCAAGTACAAGAAATTTGAAAATTCTACGTAATTTCACGGTAGTGCTTATGGTCGATCCCGTTTCTCGGCTTCAGAGCTTCTTTCTTGACTGTATTTTGAGCTAAACGGTTATCGCGACATCAGCTCTAGCCTATAAAGTCAAATCTTGTGTGGTTCCTCTATGGTAACATAGCTGCCCGAGGTCGCAAAGTTAGCAAGTACAAGAAATTTGAAAATTGTACGTAATTTCACATTAGTGCTTATGGTCGATCCCGTTTCTCGGCTTCAGAGCTACTTTCTTGACTGTATTTTGAGCTAAACAGTTATCGCGACATCAGCTCTAGCCTATAAAGTCAAATCTTGTGTGGTTCCTCGATGGTAACATAGCTGCCCGAGGTCTCAAAGTTAGCAAGTACAAGAAATTTGAAAATTGTACGTAATTTCACGGTAGTGCTTATGGTCGATCCCGTTTCTCGGCTTCAGAGCTACTTTCTTGACTGTATTTTGAGTTAAGCAGTTGGCGCGATTTCAGTTCTAGCCTACAAAGTCAAATCTTCAATGATTCCTCGATGGTAACATAGCTGCCCGAGGTCTCAAAGTTAGCAAGTACAAGAAATTTGAAAATTGTACGTAATTTCACGGTAGTGCTTATGGTCGATCTCGTTTCTCGGCTTCAGAGCTACTTTCTTGACTGTATTTTGAGTTAAGCAGTTGGCGCGATTTCAGTTCTAGCCTATAAAGTCAAATCTTGTGTGATTCCTCGATGGTAACATAGCTGCCCGAGGTCGCAAAATTAGCAAGTGCAAGAAATTTGAAAATTGTACGTAATTTCACGGTAGTGCTTATGGTCGATCCCGTTTCTCGGCTTCAGAGCTACTTTCTTGACTGTATTTTGAGTTAAGCAGTTGGCGCGATTTCAGTTCTAGCCTATAAAGTCAAATCTCGTGTGATTCCTCGATAGTAACATAGCTGCCCGAGGTCTCAAAGTTAGCAAGTACAAGAAATTTGAAAATTGTACGTAATTTCACGGTAGTGCTTATGGTCGATGCCGTTTCTCGGCTTCAGAGCTACTTTCTTGACTGTATTTTGAGCTAAACAGTTATCGCGACATCAGCTCTAGCCTATAAAGTCAAATCTTGTGTGGTTCCTCGATGGTAACATAGCTGCCCGAGGTCTCAAAGTTAGCAAGTACAAGAAATTTGAAAATTGTACGTAATTTCACGGTAGTGCTTATGGTCGATCCCGTTTCTCGGCTTCAGAGGTTCTTTCTTGACTGTATTTTGAGCTAAACGGCTATCGCGACATCAGCTCTAGCCTATAAAGTCAAATCTTGTATGGTTCCTCTATGGTAACATAGCTGCCCGAGGTCGCAAAGTTAGCAAGTACAAGAAATTTGAAAATTGTACGTAATTTCACGGTAGTGCTTATGGTCGATCCCGTTTCTCGGCTTCAGAGCTACTTTCTTGACTGTATTTTGAGTTAAGCAGTTGGCGCGATTTCAGTTTAGCCTATAAAGTCAAATCTTGTGTGATTCCTCGATGGTAACATAGCTGCCCGAGGTATCAAAGTTAGCAAGTACAAGAAATTTGAAAATTGTACGTAATTTCACGGTAGTGCTTATGGTCGATCCCGTTTCTCGGCTTCAGAGCTACTTTCTTGACTGTATTTTGAGTTAAGCAGTTGGCGCGATTTCAGTTCTAGCCTATAAAGTCAAACCTTGTCTGATTCCTCGATGGTAACATAGCTGCCCGAGGTCGCAAAGTTAGCAAGTACAAGAAATTTGAAAATTGTACGTAATTTCACGGTAGTGCTTATGGTCGATCCCGTTTCTCGGCTTCAGAGCTACTTTCTTGACTGTATTTTGAGTTAAGCAGTTGGCGCGATTTCAGTTCTAGCCTATAAAGTCAAATCTTGTGTCATTCCTATATGGTAACATAGCTGCCCGAGGTCTCAAAGTTAGCAAGTACAAGAAATTTGAAAATTGTACGTAATTTCACGGTAGTGCTACTTTCTTGACTGTATTTTGAGTTAAGCAGTTGGCGCGATTTCAGTTCTAGCCTATAAAGTCAAATCTTGTGTGATTCCTCGATGGTAACATAGCTGCCCGAGGTCTCAAATTTAGCAAGTACAAGAAATTTGAAAATTGTACGTAATTTCACGGTAGTGCTTATGGTCGATCCCGTTTCTCGGCTTCAGAGCTACTTTCTTGACTGTATTTTGAGTTAAGCAGTTGGCGCGATTTCAGTTCTAGCCTATAAAGTCAAATCTTGTCTGATTCCTCGATGGTAACATAGCTGCCCGAGGTATCAAAGTTAGCAAGTACAAGAAATTTGAAAATTGTACCTAATTTCACATTAGTGCTTATGGTCGATCCCGCTTCTCGGCTTCAGAGCTACTTTCTTGACTGTATTTTGAGTTAAGCAGTTGGCGCGATTTCAGTTCTAGCCTATAAAGTCAAATCTTGTCTGATTCCTCGATGGTAACATAGCTGCCCGAGGTCGCAAAGTTAGCAAGTACAAGAAATTTGAAAATTGTACGTAATTTCACGGTAGTGCTTATGGTCGATCCCGTTTCTCGGCTTCAGAGCTACTTTCTTGACTGTATTTTGAGTTAAGCAGTTGGCGCGATTTCAGTTTAGCCTATAAAGTCAAATCTTGTGTGATTCCTCGATGGTAACATAGCTGCCCGAGGTCTCAAAGTTAGGAAGTACAAGAAATTTAAAAATTGTACGTAATTTCACATTAGTGCTTATGGTCGTACCCGCTTCTCGGCTTCAGAGCTACTTTTTTGACTGTATTTTGAGTTAAGCAGTTGGCGCGATTTCAGTTCTAGCCTATAAAGTCAAATCTTGTGTGATTCCTCGATGGTAACATAGCTGCCCGAGGTCTCAAAGTTAGCAAGTACAAGAAATTTGAAAATTGTACGTAATTTCACGGTAGTGCTTATGGTCGATCCCGTTTCTCTGCTTCAGAGCTACTTTCTTGACTGTATTTTGAGTTAAGCAGTTGGCGCGATTTCAGTTCTAGCCTATAAAGTCAAATCTTGTGTGATTCCTCGATGGTAACATAGCTGCCCGAGGTCGCAAAGTTAGCAAGTACAAGAAATTTGAAAATTGTACGTAATTTCACGGTAGTGCTTATGGTCGATCCCGTTTCTCGGCTTCAGAGCTACTTTCTTGACTGTATTTCGAGTTAAGCAGTTGGCGCGATTTCAGTTCTAGCCTATAAAGTCAAATCTTGTCTGATTCCTCGATGGTAACATAGCTGCCCGAGGTCTCAAAGTTAGCAAGTACAAGAAATTTGAAAATTGTACGTAATTTCACATTAGTGCTTATGGTCGATCCCGCTTCTCGGCTTCAGAGCTACTTTCTTGACTGTATTTTGAGTTAAGCAGTTGGCGCGATTTCAGTTCTAGCCTATAAAGTCAAATCTTGTCTGATTCCTCGATGGTAACATAGCTGCCCGAGGTCTCAAAGTTAGCAAGTACAAGAAATTTGAAAATTGTACGTAATTTCACGGTAGTGCTTATGGTCGATCCCGTTTCTCGGCTTCAGAGCTACTTTCTTGACTGTATTTTGAGTTAAGCAGTTGGCGCGATTTCAGTTCTAGCCTATAAAGTCAAACCTTGTCTGATTCCTCGATTGTAACATAGCTGCCCGAGGTCGCAAAGTTAGCAAGTACAAGAAATTTGAAAATTGTACGTAATTTCACGGTAGTGCTTATGGTCGATCCCGTTTCTCGGCTTCAGAGCTACTTTCTTGACTGTATTTTGAGTTAAGCAGTTGGCGCGATTTCAGTTCTAGCCTATAAAGTCAAATCTTGTGTGATTCCTCGATGGTAACATAGCTGCCCGAGGTATCAAAGTTAGCAAGTACAAGAAATTTGAAAATTGTACGTAATTTCACATTAGTGCTTATGGTCGATCCCGTTTCTCGGCTTCAGAGCTACTTTCTTGACTGTATTTTGAGTTAAGCAGGTGGCGCGATTTCAGTTCTAGCCTATAAAGTCAAATCTTGTGTGATTCCTCGATGGTAACATAGCTGCCCGAGGTCGCAAAGTTAGCAAGTATAAGAAATTTGAAAACTGTACGTAATTTCACGGTAGTGCTTATGGTCGATCCCGCTTCTCGGCTTCAGAGCTACTTTCTTGACTGTATTTTGAGTTAAGCAGTTGGCGCGATTTCAGTTCTAGCCTATAAAGTCAAATCTTGTGTGATTCCTCGATGGTAACATAGCTGCCCGAGGTCTCAAAGTTAGCAAGTACAAGAAATTTGAAAATTGTACGTAATTTCACGGTAGTGCTTATGGTCGATCCCGTTTCTCGGCTTCAGAGCTTCTTTCTTGACTGTATTTTGAGCTAAACAGTTATCGCGACATCAGCTCTAGCCTATAAAGTCAAATCTTGTGTGGTTCCTCGATGGTAACATAGCTGCCCGAGGTCGCAAAGTTAGCAAGTACAAGAAATTTGAAAATTGTACGTAATTTCACATTAGTGCTTATGGTCGATCCCGTTTCTCGGCTTCAGAGCTACTTTCTTGACTGTATTTTGAGTTAAGCGGGTGGCGCGATTTCAGTTCTAGCCTATAAAGTCAAATCTTGTGTGATTCCTCGATGGTAACATAGCTGCCCGAGGTCGCAAAGTTAGCAAGTATAAGAAATTTGAAAATTGTACGTAATTTCACGGTAGTGCTTATGGTCGATCCCGTTTCTCGGCTTCAGAGCTACTTTCTTGACTGTATTTTGAGTTAAGCAGTTGGCGCGATTTCAGTTCTAGCCTATAAAGTCAAATCTTGTGTGATTCCTCGATGGTAACATAGCTGCCCGAGGTCTCAAAGTTAGCAAGTACAAGAAATTTGAAAATTGTACGTAATTTCACGGTAGTGTTTATGGTCGATCCCGTTTCTCGGCTTCAGAGCTACTCTCTTGACTGTATTTTGAGTTAAGCAGTTGGCGCGATTTCAGTTCTAGCGTATAAAGTCAAATCTTGTGTGGTTCCTCTATGGTAACATAGCTGCCCGAGGTCGCAAAGTTAGCAAGTACAAGAAATTTGAAAATTGTACGTAATTTCACATTAGTGCTTATGGTCGATCCCGTTTCTCGGCTTCAGAGCTACTTTCTTGACTGTATTTTGAGCTAAACAGTTATCGCGACATCAGCTCTAGCCTATAAAGTCAAATCTTGTCTGATTCCTCGATGGTAACATAGCTGCCCGAGGTCTCAAAGTTAGCAAGTACAAGAAATTTGAAAATTGTACGTAATTTCACGGTAGTGCTTATGGTCGATCCCGTTTCTCGGCTTCAGAGCTACTTTCTTGACTGTATTTTGAGTTAAGCAGTTGGCGCGATTTTAGCTCTAGCCTATAAAGTCAAATCTTGTCTGATTCCTCGATGGTAACATAGCTGCCCGAGGTCTCAAATTTAGCAAGTACAAGAAATTTGAAAATTGTACGTAATTTCACATTAGTGCTTATGGTCGATCCCGTTTCTCGGCTTCAGAGCTACTTTCTTGACTGTATTTTGAGTTAAGCAGTTGGCGCGATTTCAGTTCTAGCCTATAAAGTCAAATCTTGTATGATTATTCGATGGTAACATAGCTGCCCGAGGTCTCAAAGTTAGCAAGTACAAGAAATTTGAAAAGTGTACGTAATTTCACGGTAGTGCTTATGGTCGATCCCGTTTCTCGGCTTCAGAGCTTCTTTCTTGACTGTATTTTGAGCTAAACAGTTATCGCGACATCAGCTCTAGCCTATAAAGTCAAATCTTGTGTGGTTCCTCGATGGTAACATAGCTGCCCGAGGTCGCAAATTTAGCAAGTACAAGAAATTTGAAAATTGTACGTAATTTCACATTAGTGCTTATGGTCGATCCCGTTTCTCGGCTTCAGAGCTACTTTCTTGACTGTATTTTGAGTTATGCAGTTGGCGCGATTTCAGTTCTAGCCTATAAAGTCAAATCTTGTGTGATTCCTCGATGGTAACATAGCTGCCCGAGGTCTCAAAGTTAGCAAGTACAAGAAATTTGAAAATTGTACGTAATTTCACGGTAGTGTTTATGGTCGATCCCGTTTCTCGGCTTCAGAGCTACTTTCTTGACTGTATTTTGAGTTAAGCAGTTGGCGCGATTTCAGTTCTAGCCTATAAAGTCAAATCTTGTCTGATTCCTCGATGGTAACATAGCTGCCCGAGGTCTCAAAGTTAGCAAGTACAAGAAATTTGAAAATTGTACGTAATTTCACGGTAGTGCTTATGGTCGATCCCGTTTCTCGGCTTCAGAGCTTCTTTCTTGACTGTATTTTGAGTTAAGCAGTTGGCGCGATTTCAGTTCTAGCCTATAAAGTCAAATCTTGTGTGATTCCTCGATGGTAACATAGCTGCCCGAGGTCTCAAAGTTAGCAAGTACAAGAAATTTGAAAATTGTACGTAATTTCACGGTAGTGTTTATGGTCGATCCCGTTTCTCGGCTTCAGAGCTACTTTCTTGACTGTATTTTGAGTTAAGCAGTTGGCGCGATTTCAGTTCTAGCGTATAAAGTCAAATCTTGTCTGATTCCTCGATGGTAACATAGCTGCCCGAGGTCTCAAAGTTAGCAAGTACAAGAAATTTGAAAATTGTACGTAATTTCACGGTAGTGCTTATGGTCGATCCCGTTTCTCGGCTTCAGAGCTTCTTTCTTGACTGTATTTTGAGCTAAACGGTTATCGCGACATCAGCTCTAGCCTATAAAGTCAAATCTTGTGTGGTTCCTCTATGGTAACATAGCTGCCCGAGGTCGCAAAGTTAGCAAGTACAAGAAATTTGAAAATTGTACGTAATTTCACATTAGTGCTTATGGTCGATCCCGTTTCTCGGCTTCAGAGCTACTTTCTTGACTGTATTTTGAGCTAAACAGTTATCGCGACATCAGCTCTAGCCTATAAAGTCAAATCTTGTCTGATTCCTCGATGGTAACATAGCTGCCCGAGGTCTCAAAGTTAGCAAGTACAAGAAATTTGAAAATTGTACGTAATTTCACGGTAGTGCTTATGGTCGATCCCGTTTCTCGGCTTCAGAGCTACTTTCTTGACTGTATTTTGAGTTAAGCAGTTGGCGCGATTTTAGTTCTAGCCTATAAAGTCAAATCTTGTCTGATTCCTCGATGGTAACATAGCTGCCCGAGGTCTCAAATTTAGCAAGTACAAGAAATTTGAAAATTGTACGTAATTTCACATTAGTGCTTATGGTCGATCCCGTTTCTCGGCTTCAGAGCTACTTTCTTGACTGTATTTTGAGTTAAGCAGTTGGCGCGATTTCAGTTCTAGCCTATAAAGTCAAATCTTATATGATTATTCGATGGTAACATAGCTGCCCGAGGTCTCAAAGTTAGCAAGTACAAGAAATTTGAAAAGTGTACGTAATTTCACGGTAGTGCTTATGGTCGATCCCGTTTCTCGGCTTCAGAGCTTCTTTCTTGACTGTATTTTGAGCTAAGCAGTTATCGCGACATCAGCTCTAGCCTATAAAGTCAAATCTTGTGTGGTTCCTCGATGGTAACATAGCTGCCCGAGGTCGCAAAGTTAGCAAGTACAAGAAATTTGAAAATTGTACGTAATTTCACATTAGTGCTTATGGTCGATCCCGTTTCTCGGCTTCAGAGCTACTTTCTTGACTGTATTTTGAGTTAAGCAGTTGGCGCGATTTCAGTTCTAGCCTATAAAGTCAAATCTTGTCTGATTCCTCGATGGTAACATAGCTGCCCGAGGTCTCAAAGTTAGCAAGTACAAGAAATTTGAAAATTGTACGTAATTTCACGGTAGTGCTTATGGTCGATCCCGTTTCTCGGCTTCAGAGCTTCTTTCTTGACTGTATTTTGAGTTAAGCAGTTGGCGCGATTTCAGTTCTAGCCTATAAAGTCAAATCTTGTGTGATTCCTCGATGGTAACATAGCTGCCCGAGGTCTCAAAGTTAGCAAGTACAAGAAATTTGAAAATTGTACGTAATTTCACGGTAGTGTTTATGGTCGATCCCGTTTCTCGGCTTCAGAGCTACTTTCTTGACTGTATTTTGAGTTAAGCAGTTGGCGCGATTTCAGTTCTAGCGTATAAAGTCAAATCTTGTCTGATTCCTCGATGGTAACATAGCTGCCCGAGGTCTCAAAGTTAGCAAGTACAAGAAATTTGAAAATTGTACGTAATTTCACGGTAGTGCTTATGGTCGATCCCGTTTCTCGGCTTCAGAGCTTCTTTCTTGACTGTATTTTGAGCTAAACGGTTATCGCGACATCAGCTCTAGCCTATAAAGTCAAATCTTGTGTGGTTCCTCTATGGTAACATAGCTGCCCGAGGTCGCAAAGTTAGCAAGTACAAGAAATTTGAAAATTGTACGTAATTTCACATTAGTGCTTATGGTCGATCCCGTTTCTCGGCTTCAGAGCTACTTTCTTGACTGTATTTTGAGCTAAACAGTTATCGCGACATCAGCTCTAGCCTATAAAGTCAAATCTTGTGTGGTTCCTCGATGGTAACATAGCTGCCCGAGGTCTCAATGTTAGCAAGTACAAGAAATTTGAAAATTATACGTAATTTCACGGTAGTGCTTATGCTCGATCCCGTTTCTCGGCTTCAGAGCTACTTTCTTGACTGTATTTTGAGTTAAGCAGTTGGCGCGATTTCAGTTCTAGCCTACAAAGTCAAATCTTCAATGATTCCTCGATGGTAACATAGCTGCCCGAGGTCTCAAAGTTAGCAAGTACAAGAAATTTTAAAATTGTACGTAATTTCACGGTAGTGCTTATGGTCGATCTCGTTTCTCGGCTTCAGAGCTACTTTCTTGACTGTATTTTGAGTTAAGCAGTTGGCGCGATTTCAGTTCTAGCCTATAAAGTCAAATCTTGTGTGATTCCTCGATGGTAACATAGCTGCCCGAGGTCGCAAAATTAGCAAATGCAAGAAATTTGAAAATTGTACTTAATTTCACGGTAGTGCTTATGGTCGATCCCGTTTCTCGGCTTCAGAGCTACTTTCTTGACTGTATTTTGAGTTAAGCAGTTGGCGCGATTTCAGTTCTAGCCTATAAAGTCAAATCTTGTGTGATTCCTCGATAGTAACATAGCTGCCCGAGGTCTCAAAGTTAGCAAGTACAAGAAATTTGAAAATTGTACGTAATTTCACGGTACAGCAGTTGGCGCGATTTTAGTTCTAGCCTATAAAGTCAAATCTTGTCTGATTCCTCGATGGTAACATAGCTGCCCGAGGTCACAAAGTTAGCAAGTACAAGAAATTTGAAAATTGTACGTAATTTCACGGTAGTGCTTATGGTCGATCCCGTTTCTCGGCTTCAGAGCTACTTTCTTGACTGTATTTTGAGTTAAGCAGTTGGCGCGATTTCAGTTCTAGCCTACAAAGTCAAATCTTCAATGATTCCTCGATGGTAACATAGCTGCCCGAGGTCTCAAAGTTAGCAAGTACAAGAAATTTGAAAATTGTACGTAATTTCACGGTAGTGCTTATGGTCGATCTCGTTTCTCGGCTTCAGAGCTACTTTCTTGACTGTATTTTGAGTTAAGCAGTTGGCGCGATTTCAGTTCTAGCCTATAAAGTCAAATCTTGTGTGATTCCTCGATGGTAACATAGCTGCCCGAGGTCTCAAAGTTAGCAAGTACAAGAAATTTGAAAATTGTACGTAATTTCACGGTAGTGTTTATGGTCGATCCCGTTTCTCGGCTTCAGAGCTACTTTCTTGACTGTATTTTGAGTTAAGCAGTTGGCGCGATTT
Source organism: Merodon equestris (assembly GCA_958301585.1). NCBI lineage: Eukaryota > Metazoa > Arthropoda > Insecta > Diptera > Syrphidae > Merodon > Merodon equestris. The sequence goes on from OY284415.1 coordinate 40,064,772, forward strand.
CAGTTCTAGCGTATAAAGTCAAATCTTGTCTGATTCCTCGATGGTAACATAGCTGCCCGAGGTCTCAAAGTTAGCAAGTACAAGAAATTTGAAAATTCTACGTAATTTCACGGTAGTGCTTATGGTCGATCCCGTTTCTCGGCTTCAGAGCTTCTTTCTTGACTGTATTTTGAGCTAAACGGTTATCGCGACATCAGCTCTAGCCTATAAAGTCAAATCTTGTGTGGTTCCTCTATGGTAACATAGCTGCCCGAGGTCGCAAAGTTAGCAAGTACAAGAAATTTGAAAATTGTACGTAATTTCACATTAGTGCTTATGGTCGATCCCGTTTCTCGGCTTCAGAGCTACTTTCTTGACTGTATTTTGAGCTAAACAGTTATCGCGACATCAGCTCTAGCCTATAAAGTCAAATCTTGTGTGGTTCCTCGATGGTAACATAGCTGCCCGAGGTCTCAAAGTTAGCAAGTACAAGAAATTTGAAAATTGTACGTAATTTCACGGTAGTGCTTATGGTCGATCCCGTTTCTCGGCTTCAGAGCTACTTTCTTGACTGTATTTTGAGTTAAGCAGTTGGCGCGATTTCAGTTCTAGCCTACAAAGTCAAATCTTCAATGATTCCTCGATGGTAACATAGCTGCCCGAGGTCTCAAAGTTAGCAAGTACAAGAAATTTGAAAATTGTACGTAATTTCACGGTAGTGCTTATGGTCGATCTCGTTTCTCGGCTTCAGAGCTACTTTCTTGACTGTATTTTGAGTTAAGCAGTTGGCGCGATTTCAGTTCTAGCCTATAAAGTCAAATCTTGTGTGATTCCTCGATGGTAACATAGCTGCCCGAGGTCGCAAAATTAGCAAGTGCAAGAAATTTGAAAATTGTACGTAATTTCACGGTAGTGCTTATGGTCGATCCCGTTTCTCGGCTTCAGAGCTACTTTCTTGACTGTATTTTGAGTTAAGCAGTTGGCGCGATTTCAGTTCTAGCCTATAAAGTCAAATCTCGTGTGATTCCTCGATAGTAACATAGCTGCCCGAGGTCTCAAAGTTAGCAAGTACAAGAAATTTGAAAATTGTACGTAATTTCACGGTAGTGCTTATGGTCGATGCCGTTTCTCGGCTTCAGAGCTACTTTCTTGACTGTATTTTGAGCTAAACAGTTATCGCGACATCAGCTCTAGCCTATAAAGTCAAATCTTGTGTGGTTCCTCGATGGTAACATAGCTGCCCGAGGTCTCAAAGTTAGCAAGTACAAGAAATTTGAAAATTGTACGTAATTTCACGGTAGTGCTTATGGTCGATCCCGTTTCTCGGCTTCAGAGGTTCTTTCTTGACTGTATTTTGAGCTAAACGGCTATCGCGACATCAGCTCTAGCCTATAAAGTCAAATCTTGTATGGTTCCTCTATGGTAACATAGCTGCCCGAGGTCGCAAAGTTAGCAAGTACAAGAAATTTGAAAATTGTACGTAATTTCACGGTAGTGCTTATGGTCGATCCCGTTTCTCGGCTTCAGAGCTACTTTCTTGACTGTATTTTGAGTTAAGCAGTTGGCGCGATTTCAGTTTAGCCTATAAAGTCAAATCTTGTGTGATTCCTCGATGGTAACATAGCTGCCCGAGGTATCAAAGTTAGCAAGTACAAGAAATTTGAAAATTGTACGTAATTTCACGGTAGTGCTTATGGTCGATCCCGTTTCTCGGCTTCAGAGCTACTTTCTTGACTGTATTTTGAGTTAAGCAGTTGGCGCGATTTCAGTTCTAGCCTATAAAGTCAAACCTTGTCTGATTCCTCGATGGTAACATAGCTGCCCGAGGTCGCAAAGTTAGCAAGTACAAGAAATTTGAAAATTGTACGTAATTTCACGGTAGTGCTTATGGTCGATCCCGTTTCTCGGCTTCAGAGCTACTTTCTTGACTGTATTTTGAGTTAAGCAGTTGGCGCGATTTCAGTTCTAGCCTATAAAGTCAAATCTTGTGTCATTCCTATATGGTAACATAGCTGCCCGAGGTCTCAAAGTTAGCAAGTACAAGAAATTTGAAAATTGTACGTAATTTCACGGTAGTGCTACTTTCTTGACTGTATTTTGAGTTAAGCAGTTGGCGCGATTTCAGTTCTAGCCTATAAAGTCAAATCTTGTGTGATTCCTCGATGGTAACATAGCTGCCCGAGGTCTCAAATTTAGCAAGTACAAGAAATTTGAAAATTGTACGTAATTTCACGGTAGTGCTTATGGTCGATCCCGTTTCTCGGCTTCAGAGCTACTTTCTTGACTGTATTTTGAGTTAAGCAGTTGGCGCGATTTCAGTTCTAGCCTATAAAGTCAAATCTTGTCTGATTCCTCGATGGTAACATAGCTGCCCGAGGTATCAAAGTTAGCAAGTACAAGAAATTTGAAAATTGTACCTAATTTCACATTAGTGCTTATGGTCGATCCCGCTTCTCGGCTTCAGAGCTACTTTCTTGACTGTATTTTGAGTTAAGCAGTTGGCGCGATTTCAGTTCTAGCCTATAAAGTCAAATCTTGTCTGATTCCTCGATGGTAACATAGCTGCCCGAGGTCGCAAAGTTAGCAAGTACAAGAAATTTGAAAATTGTACGTAATTTCACGGTAGTGCTTATGGTCGATCCCGTTTCTCGGCTTCAGAGCTACTTTCTTGACTGTATTTTGAGTTAAGCAGTTGGCGCGATTTCAGTTTAGCCTATAAAGTCAAATCTTGTGTGATTCCTCGATGGTAACATAGCTGCCCGAGGTCTCAAAGTTAGGAAGTACAAGAAATTTAAAAATTGTACGTAATTTCACATTAGTGCTTATGGTCGTACCCGCTTCTCGGCTTCAGAGCTACTTTTTTGACTGTATTTTGAGTTAAGCAGTTGGCGCGATTTCAGTTCTAGCCTATAAAGTCAAATCTTGTGTGATTCCTCGATGGTAACATAGCTGCCCGAGGTCTCAAAGTTAGCAAGTACAAGAAATTTGAAAATTGTACGTAATTTCACGGTAGTGCTTATGGTCGATCCCGTTTCTCTGCTTCAGAGCTACTTTCTTGACTGTATTTTGAGTTAAGCAGTTGGCGCGATTTCAGTTCTAGCCTATAAAGTCAAATCTTGTGTGATTCCTCGATGGTAACATAGCTGCCCGAGGTCGCAAAGTTAGCAAGTACAAGAAATTTGAAAATTGTACGTAATTTCACGGTAGTGCTTATGGTCGATCCCGTTTCTCGGCTTCAGAGCTACTTTCTTGACTGTATTTCGAGTTAAGCAGTTGGCGCGATTTCAGTTCTAGCCTATAAAGTCAAATCTTGTCTGATTCCTCGATGGTAACATAGCTGCCCGAGGTCTCAAAGTTAGCAAGTACAAGAAATTTGAAAATTGTACGTAATTTCACATTAGTGCTTATGGTCGATCCCGCTTCTCGGCTTCAGAGCTACTTTCTTGACTGTATTTTGAGTTAAGCAGTTGGCGCGATTTCAGTTCTAGCCTATAAAGTCAAATCTTGTCTGATTCCTCGATGGTAACATAGCTGCCCGAGGTCTCAAAGTTAGCAAGTACAAGAAATTTGAAAATTGTACGTAATTTCACGGTAGTGCTTATGGTCGATCCCGTTTCTCGGCTTCAGAGCTACTTTCTTGACTGTATTTTGAGTTAAGCAGTTGGCGCGATTTCAGTTCTAGCCTATAAAGTCAAACCTTGTCTGATTCCTCGATTGTAACATAGCTGCCCGAGGTCGCAAAGTTAGCAAGTACAAGAAATTTGAAAATTGTACGTAATTTCACGGTAGTGCTTATGGTCGATCCCGTTTCTCGGCTTCAGAGCTACTTTCTTGACTGTATTTTGAGTTAAGCAGTTGGCGCGATTTCAGTTTAGCCTATAAAGTCAAATCTTGTGTGATTCCTCGATGGTAACATAGCTGCCCGAGGTGGCAAAATTAGCAAGTACAAGAAATTTGAAAATTGTACGTAATTTCACGGTAGTGCTTATGGTCGATCCCGTTTCTCGGCTTCAGAGCTACTTTCTTGACTGTATTTTGAGTTAAGCAGTTGGCGCGATTTCAGTTCTAGCCTATAAAGTCAAACCTTGTCTGATTCCTCGATGGTAACATAGCTGCCCGAGGTCGCAAAGTTAGCAAGTACAAGAAATTTGAAAATTGTACGTAATTTCACGGTAGTGCTTATGGTCGATCCCGTTTCTCGGCTTCAGAGCTACTTTCTTGACTGTATTTTGAGTTAAGCAGTTGGCGCGATTTCAGTTTAGCCTATAAAGTCAAATCTTGTGTGATTCCTCGATGGTAACATAGCTGCCCGAGGTATCAAAGTTAGCAAGTACAAGAAATTTGAAAATTGTACGTAATTTCACATTAGTGCTTATGGTCGATCCCGCTTCTCGGCTTCAGAGCTACTTTCTTGACTGTATTTTGAGTTAAGCAGTTGGCGCGATTTCAGTTCTAGCCTATAAAGTCAAATCTCGTGTGATTCCTCGATAGTAACATAGCTGCCCGAGGTCTCAAAGTTAGCAAGTACAAGAAATTTGAAAATTGTACGTAATTTCACGGTAGTGCTTATGGTCGATGCCGTTTCTCGGCTTCAGAGCTACTTTCTTGACTGTATTTTGAGCTAAACAGTTATCGCGACATCAGCTCTAGCCTATAAAGTCAAATCTTGTGTGGTTCCTCGATGGTAACATAGCTGCCCGAGGTCTCAAAGTTAGCAAGTACAAGAAATTTGAAAATTGTACGTAATTTCACGGTAGTGCTTATGGTCGATCCCGTTTCTCGGCTTCAGAGCTACTTTCTTGACTGTATTTTGAGTTAAGCAGTTGGCGCGATTTCAGTTCTAGCCTATAAAGTCAAATCTTGTGTGATTCCTCGATGGTAACATAGCTGCCCGAGGTCGCAAAATTAGCAAATGCAAGAAATTTGAAAATTGTACTTAATTTCACGGTAGTGCTTATGGTCGATCCCGTTTCTCGGCTTCAGAGCTACTTTCTTGACTGTATTTTGAGTTAAGCAGTTGGCGCGATTTCAGTTCTAGCCTATAAAGTCAAATCTTGTGTGATTCCTCGATAGTAACATAGCTGCCCGAGGTCTCAAAGTTAGCAAGTACAAGAAATTTGAAAATTGTACGTAATTTCACGGTACAGCAGTTGGCGCGATTTTAGTTCTAGCCTATAAAGTCAAATCTTGTCTGATTCCTCGATGGTAACATAGCTGCCCGAGGTCACAAAGTTAGCAAGTACAAGAAATTTGAAAATTGTACGTAATTTCACGGTAGTGCTTATGGTCGATCCCGTTTCTCGGCTTCAGAGCTATTTTCTTGACTGTATTTTGAGTTAAGCAGTTGGCGCGATTTCAGTTCTAGCCTACAAAGTCAAATCTTCAATGATTCCTCGATGGTAACATAGCCGCCCGAGGTCTCAAAGTTAGCAAGTACAAGAAATTTGAAAATTGTACGTAATTTCACGGTAGTGCTTATGGTCGATCTCGTTTCTCGGCTTCAGAGCTACTTTCTTGACTGTATTTTGAGTTAAGCAGTTGGCGCGATTTCAGTTCTAGCCTATAAAGTCAAATCTTGTGTGATTCCTCGATGGTAACATAGCTGCCCGAGGTCTCAAAGTTAGCAAGTACAAGAAATTTGAAAATTGTACGTAATTTCACGGTAGTGTTTATGGTCGATCCCGTTTCTCGGCTTCAGAGCTACTTTCTTGACTGTATTTTGAGTTAAGCAGTTGGCGCGATTTCAGTTCTAGCGTATAAAGTCAAATCTTGTCTGATTCCTCGATGGTAACATAGCTGCCCGAGGTCTCAAAGTTAGCAAGTACAAGAAATTTGAAAATTGTACGTAATTTCACGGTAGTGCTTATGGTCGATCCCGTTTCTCGGCTTCAGAGCTTCTTTCTTGACTGTATTTTGAGCTAAACGGTTATCGCGACATCAGCTCTAGCCTATAAAGTCAAATCTTGTGTGGTTCCTCTATGGTAACATAGCTGCCCGAGGTCGCAAAGTTAGCAAGTACAAGAAATTTGAAAATTGTACGTAATTTCACATTAGTGCTTATGGTCGATCCCGTTTCTCGGCTTCAGAGCTACTTTCTTGACTGTATTTTGAGCTAAACAGTTATCGCGACATCAGCTCTAGCCTATAAAGTCAAATCTTGTGTGGTTCCTCGATGGTAACATAGCTGCCCGAGGTCTCAAAGTTAGCAAGTACAAGAAATTTGAAAATTGTACGTAATTTCACGGTAGTGCTTATGGTCGATCCCGTTTCTCGGCTTCAGAGCTACTTTCTTGACTGTATTTTGAGTTAAGCAGTTGGCGCGATTTCAGTTCTAGCCTACAAAGTCAAATCTTCAATGATTCCTCGATGGTAACATAGCTGCCCGAGGTCTCAAAGTTAGCAAGTACAAGAAATTTGAAAATTGTACGTAATTTCACGGTAGTGCTTATGGTCGATCTCGTTTCTCGGCTTCAGAGCTACTTTCTTGACTGTATTTTGAGTTAAGCAGTTGGCGCGATTTCAGTTCTAGCCTATAAAGTCAAATCTTGTGTGATTCCTCGATGGTAACATAGCTGCCCGAGGTCGCAAAATTAGCAAGTGCAAGAAATTTGAAAATTGTACGTAATTTCACGGTAGTGCTTATGGTCGATCCCGTTTCTCGGCTTCAGAGCTACTTTCTTGACTGTATTTTGAGTTAAGCAGTTGGCGCGATTTCAGTTCTAGCCTATAAAGTCAAATCTCGTGTGATTCCTCGATAGTAACATAGCTGCCCGAGGTCTCAAAGTTAGCAAGTACAAGAAATTTGAAAATTGTACGTAATTTCACGGTAGTGCTTATGGTCGATGCCGGTTCTCGGCTTCAGAGCTACTTTCTTGACTGTATTTTGAGCTAAACAGTTATCGCGACATCAGCTCTAGCCTATAAAGTCAAATCTTGTGTGGTTCCTCGATGGTAACATAGCTGCCCGAGGTCTCAAAGTTAGCAAGTACAAGAAATTTGAAAATTGTACGTAATTTCACGGTAGTGCTTATGGTCGATCCCGTTTCTCGGCTTCAGAGCTTCTTTCTTGACTGTATTTTGAGCTAAACGGTTATCGCGACATCAGCTCTAGCCTATAAAGTCAAATCTTGTGTGGTTCCTCTATGGTAACATAGCTGCCCGAGGTCGCAAAGTTAGCAAGTACAAGAAATTTGAAAATTGTACGTAATTTCACGGTAGTGCTTATGGTCGATCCCGTTTCTCGGCTTCAGAGCTTCTTTCTTGACTGTATTTTGAGCTAAACGGTTATCGCGACATCAGCTCTAGCCTATAAAGTCAAATCTTGTGTGGTTCCTCGATGGTAACATAGCTGCCCGAGGTCTCAAAGTTAGCAAGTACAAGAAATTTGAAAATTGTACGTAATTTCACGGTAGTGCTTATGGTCGATCCCGTTTCTCGGCTTCAGAGCTACTTTCTTGACTGTATTTTGAGTTAAGCAGTTGGCGCGATTTCAGTTCTAGCCTATAAAGTCAAATCTCGTGTGATTCCTCGATAGTAACATAGCTGCCCGAGGTCTCAAAGTTAGCAAGTACAAGAAATTTGAAAATTGTACGTAATTTCACGGTACAGCAGTTGGCGCGATTTTAGTTCTAGCCTATAAAGTCAAATCTTGTCTGATTCCTCGATGGTAACATAGCTGCCCGAGGTCACAAAGTTAGCAAGTACAAGAAATTTGAAAATTGTACGTAATTTCACGGTAGTGCTTATGGTCGATCCCGTTTCTCGGCTTCAGAGCTACTTTCTTGACTGTATTTTGAGTTAAGCAGTTGGCGCGATTTCAGTTCTAGCCTACAAAGTCAAATCTTCAATGATTCCTCGATGGTAACATAGCTGCCCGAGGTCTCAAAGTTAGCAAGTACAAGAAATTTGAAAATTGTACGTAATTTCACGGTAGTGCTTATGGTCGATCTCGTTTCTCGGCTTCAGAGCTACTTTCTTGACTGTATTTTGAGTTAAGCAGTTGGCGCGATTTCAGTTCTAGCCTATAAAGTCAAATCTTGTGTGATTCCTCGATGGTAACATAGCTGCCCGAGGTCTCAAAGTTAGCAAGTACAAGAAATTTGAAAATTGTACGTAATTTCACGGTAGTGTTTATGGTCGATCCCGTTTCTCGGCTTCAGAGCTACTTTCTTGACTGTATTTTGAGTTAAGCAGTTGGCGCGATTTCAGTTCTAGCGTATAAAGTCAAATCTTGTCTGATTCCTCGATGGTAACATAGCTGCCCGAGGTCTCAAAGTTAGCAAGTACAAGAAATTTGAAAATTGTACGTAATTTCACGGTAGTGCTTATGGTCGATCCCGTTTCTCGGCTTCAGAGCTTCTTTCTTGACTGTATTTTGAGCTAAGCGGTTATCGCGACATCAGCTCTAGCCTATAAAGTCAAATCTTGTGTGGTTCCTCTATGGTAACATAGCTGCCCGAGGTCGCAAAGTTAGCAAGTACAAGAAATTTGAAAATTGTACGTAATTTCACATTAGTGCTTATGGTCGATCCCGTTTCTCGGCTTCAGAGCTACTTTCTTGACTGTATTTTGAGCTAAACAGTTATCGCGACATCAGCTCTAGCCTATAAAGTCAAATCTTGTGTGGTTCCTCGATGGTAACATAGCTGCCCGAGGTCTCAAAGTTAGCAAGTACAAGAAATTTGAAAATTGTACGTAATTTCACGGTAGTGCTTATGGTCGATCCCGTTTCTCGGCTTCAGAGCTACTTTCTTGACTGTATTTTGAGTTAAGCAGTTGGCGCGATTTCAGTTCTAGCCTACAAAGTCAAATCTTCAATGATTCCTCGATGGTAACATAGCTGCCCGAGGTCTCAAAGTTAGCAAGTACAAGAAATTTGAAAATTGTACGTAATTTCACGGTAGTGCTTATGGTCGATCTCGTTTCTCGGCTTCAGAGCTACTTTCTTGACTGTATTTTGAGTTAAGCAGTTGGCGCGATTTCAGTTCTAGCCTATAAAGTCAAATCTTGTGTGATTCCTCGATGGTAACATAGCTGCCCGAGGTCGCAAAATTAGCAAGTGCAAGAAATTTGAAAATTGTACGTAATTTCACGGTAGTGCTTATGGTCGATCCCGTTTCTCGGCTTCAGAGCTACTTTCTTGACTGTATTTTGAGTTAAGCAGTTGGCGCGATTTCAGTTCTAGCCTATAAAGTCAAATCTCGTGTGATTCCTCGATAGTAACATAGCTGCCCGAGGTCTCAAAATTAGCAAGTACAAGAAATTTGAAAATTGTACGTAATTTCACGGTAGTGCTTATGGTCGATGCCGTTTCTCGGCTTCAGAGCTACTTTCTTGACTGTATTTTGAGCTAAACAGTTATCGCGACATCAGCTCTAGCCTATAAAGTCAAATCTTGTGTGGTTCCTCGATGGTAACATAGCTGCCCGAGGTCTCAAAGTTAGCAAGTACAAGAAATTTGAAAATTGTACGTAATTTCACGGTAGTGCTTATGGTCGATCCCGTTTCTCGGCTTCAGAGCTTCTTTCTTGACTGTATTTTGAGCTAAACGGTTATCGCGACATCAGCTCTAGCCTATAAAGTCAAATCTTGTGTGGTTCCTCTATGGTAACATAGCTGCCCGAGGTCGCAAATTTAGCAAGTACAAGAAATTTGAAAATTGTACGTAATTTCACGGTAGTGCTTATGGTCGATCCCGTTTCTCGGCTTCAGAGCTACTTTCTTGACTGTATTTTGAGTTAAGCAGTTGGCGCGATTTCAGTTTAGCCTATATAGTCAAATCTTGTGTGATTCCTCGATGGTAACATAGCTGCCCGAGGTATCAAAGTTAGCAAGTACAAGAAATTTGAAAATTGTACGTAATTTCACGGTAGTGCTTATGGTCGATCCCGTTTCTCGGCTTCAGAGCTACTTTCTTGACTGTATTTTGAGTTAAGCAGTTGGCGCGATTTCAGTTCTAGCCTATAAAGTCAAACCTTGTCTGATTCCTCGATGGTAACATAGCTGCCCGAGGTCGCAAAGTTAGCAAGTACAAGAAATTTGAAAATTGTACGTAATTTCACGGTAGTGCTTATGGTCGATCCCGTTTCTCGGCTTCAGAGCTACTTTCTTGACTGTATTTTGAGTTAAGCAGTTGGCGCGATTTCAGTTTAGCCTATAAAGTCAAATCTTGTGTGATTCCTCGATGGTAACATAGCTGCCCGAGGTATCAAAGTTAGCAAGTACAAGAAATTTGAAAATTGTACGCAATTTCACATTAGTGCTTATGGTCGATCCCGCTTCTCGGCTTCAGAGCTACTTTCTTGACTGTATTTTGAGTTAAGCAGTTGGCGCGATTTCAGTTCTAGCCTATAAAGTCAAATCTTGTGTCATTCCTATATGGTAACATAGCTGCCCGAGGTCTCAAAGTTAGCAAGTACAAGAAATTTGAAAATTGTACGTAATTTCACGGTAGTGCTACTTTCTTGACTGTATTTTGAGTTAAGCAGTTGGCGCGATTTCAGTTCTAGCCTATAAAGTCAAATCTTGTGTGATTCCTCGATGGTAACATAGCTGCCCGAGGTCTCAAATTTAGCAAGTACAAGAAATTTGAAAATTGTACGTAATTTCACGGTAGTGCTTATGGTCGATCCCGTTTCTCGGCTTCAGAGCTACTTTCTTGACTGTATTTTGAGTTAAGCAGTTGGCGCGATTTCAGTTCTAGCCTATAAAGTCAAATCTTGTCTGATTCCTCGATGGTAACATAGCTGCCCGAGGTATCAAAGTTAGCAAGTACAAGAAATTTGAAAATTGTACCTAATTTCACATTAGTGCTTATGGTCGATCCCGCTTCTCGGCTTCAGAGCTACTTTCTTGACTGTATTTTGAGTTAAGCAGTTGGCGCGATTTCAGTTCTAGCCTATAAAGTCAAATCTTGTCTGATTCCTCGATGGTAACATAGCTGCCCGAGGTCGCAAAGTTAGCAAGTACAAGAAATTTGAAAATTGTACGTAATTTCACGGTAGTGCTTATGGTCGATCCCGTTTCTCGGCTTCAGAGCTACTTTCTTGACTGTATTTTGAGTTAAGCAGTTGGCGCGATTTCAGTTTAGCCTATAAAGTCAAATCTTGTGTGATTCCTCGATGGTAACATAGCTGCCCGAGGTCTCAAAGTTAGGAAGTACAAGAAATTTAAAAATTGTACGTAATTTCACATTAGTGCTTATGGTCGTACCCGCTTCTCGGCTTCAGAGCTACTTTTTTGACTGTATTTTGAGTTAAGCAGTTGGCGCGATTTCAGTTCTAGCCTATAAAGTCAAATCTTGTGTGATTCCTCGATGGTAACATAGCTGCCCGAGGTCTCAAAGTTAGCAAGTACAAGAAATTTGAAAATTGTACGTAATTTCACGGTAGTGCTTATGGTCGATCCCGTTTCTCTGCTTCAGAGCTACTTTCTTGACTGTATTTTGAGTTAAGCAGTTGGCGCGATTTCAGTTCTAGCCTATAAAGTCAAATCTTGTGTGATTCCTCGATGGTAACATAGCTGCCCGAGGTCGCAAAGTTAGCAAGTACAAGAAATTTGAAAATTGTACGTAATTTCACGGTAGTGCTTATGGTCGATCCCGTTTCTCGGCTTCAGAGCTACTTTCTTGACTGTATTTCGAGTTAAGCAGTTGGCGCGATTTCAGTTCTAGCCTATAAAGTCAAATCTTGTGTGATTCCTCGATGGTAACATAGCTGCCCGAGGTCTCAAATTTAGCAAGTACAAGAAATTTGAAAATTGTACGTAATTTCACGGTAGTGCTTATGGTCGATCCCGTTTCTCGGCTTCAGAGCTACTTTCTTGACTGTATTTTGAGTTAAGCAGTTGGCGCGATTTCAGTTCTAGCCTATAAAGTCAAATCTTGTCTGATTCCTCGATGGTAACATAGCTGCCCGAGGTATCAAAGTTAGCAAGTACAAGAAATTTGAAAATTGTACGTAATTTCACATTAGTGCTTATGGTCGATCCCGCTTCTCGGCTTCAGAGCTACTTTCTTGACTGTATTTTGAGTTAAGCAGTTGGCGCGATTTCAGTTCTAGCCTATAAAGTCAAATCTTGTCTGATTCCTCGATGGTAACATAGCTGCCCGAGGTCGCAAAGTTAGCAAGTACAAGAAATTTGAAAATTGTACGTAATTTCACGGTAGTGCTTATGGTCGATCCCGTTTCTCGGCTTCAGAGCTACTTTCTTGACTGTATTTTGAGTTAAGCAGTTGGCGCGATTTCAGTTTAGCCTATAAAGTCAAATCTTGTGTGATTCCTCGATGGTAACATAGCTGCCCGAGGTCTCAAAGTTAGGAAGTACAAGAAATTTAAAAATTGTACGTAATTTCACATTAGTGCTTATGGTCGTACCCGCTTCTCGGCTTCAGAGCTACTTTTTTGACTGTATTTTGAGTTAAGCAGTTGGCGCGATTTCAGTTCTAGCCTATAAAGTCAAATCTTGTGTGATTCCTCGATGGTAACATAGCTGCCCGAGGTCTCAAAGTTAGCAAGTACAAGAAATTTGAAAATTGTACGTAATTTCACGGTAGTGCTTATGGTCGATCCCGTTTCTCTGCTTCAGAGCTACTTTCTTGACTGTATTTTGAGTTAAGCAGTTGGCGCGATTTCAGTTCTAGCCTATAAAGTCAAATCTTGTGTGATTCCTCGATGGTAACATAGCTGCCCGAGGTCGCAAAGTTAGCAAGTACAAGAAATTTGAAAATTGTACGTAATTTCACGGTAGTGCTTATGGTCGATCCCGTTTCTCGGCTTCAGAGCTACTTTCTTGACTGTATTTCGAGTTAAGCAGTTGGCGCGATTTCAGTTCTAGCCTATAAAGTCAAATCTTGTCTGATTCCTCGATGGTAACATAGCTGCCCGAGATCTCAAAGTTAGCAAGTACAAGAAATTTGAAAATTGTACGTAATTTCACATTAGTGCTTATGGTCGATCCCGCTTCTCGGCTTCAGAGCTACTTTCTTGACTGTATTTTGAGTTAAGCAGTTGGCGCGATTTCAGTTCTAGCCTATAAAGTCAAATCTTGTCTGATTCCTCGATGGTAACATAGCTGCCCGAGGTCTCAAAGTTAGCAAGTACAAGAAATTTGAAAATTGTACGTAATTTCACGGTAGTGCTTATGGTCGATCCCGTTTCTCGGCTTCAGAGCTACTTTCTTGACTGTATTTTGAGTTAAGCAGTTGGCGCGATTTCAGTTCTAGCCTATAAAGTCAAACCTTGTCTGATTCCTCGATGGTAACATAGCTGCCCGAGGTCGCAAATTTAGCAAGTACAAGAAATTTGAAAATTGTACGTAATTTCACGGTAGTGCTTATGGTCGATCCCGTTTCTCGGCTTCAGAGCTACTTTCTTGACTGTATTTTGAGTTAAGCAGTTGGCGCGATTTCAGTTTAGCCTATAAAGTCAAATCTTGTGTGATTCCTCGATGGTAACATAGCTGCCCGAGGTCGCAAAGTTAGCAAGTACAAGAAATTTGAAAATTGTACGTAATTTCACGGTAGTGCTTATGGTCGATCCCGTTTCTCGGCTTCAGAGCTACTTTCTTGACTGTATTTTGAGTTAAGCAGTTGGCGCGATTTCAGTTCTAGCCTATAAAGTCAAATCTTGTGTGATTCCTCGATGGTAACATAGCTGCCCGAGGTCTCAAAGTTAGCAAGTACAAGAAATTTGAAAATTGTACGTAATTTCACGGTAGTGCTTATGGTCGATCCCGTTTCTCGGCTTCAGAGCTACTTTCTTGACTGTATTTTGAGTTAAGCAGTTGGCGCGATTTCAGTTCTAGCCTATAAAGTCAAATCTTGTGTGATTCCTCGATGGTAACATAGCTGCCCGAGGTCGCAAAGTTAGCAAGTACAAGAAATTTGAAAATTGTACGTAATTTCACGGTAGTGCTTATGGTCGATCCCGTTTCTCGGCTTCAGAGCTACTTTCTTGACTGTATTTTGAGTTAAGCAGTTGGCGCGATTTCAGTTCTAGCCTATAAAGTCAAATCTTGTCTGATTCCTCGATGGTAACATAGCTGCCCGAGGTCTCAAAGTTAGCAAGTACAAGAAATTTGAAAATTGTACGTAATTTCACATTAGTGCTTATGGTCGATCCCGCTTCTCGGCTTCAGAGCTACTTTCTTGACTGTATTTTGAGTTAAGCAGTTGGCGTGATTTCAGTTCTAGCCTATAAAGTCAAATCTTGTCTGATTCCTCGATGGTAACATAGCTGCCCGAGGTCGCAAAGTTAGCAAGTACAAGAAATTTGAAAATTGTACGTAATTTCACGGTAGTGCTTATGGTCGATCCCGTTTCTCGGCTTCAGAGCTACTTTCTTGACTGTATTTTGAGTTAAGCAGTTGGCGCGATTTCAGTTCTAGCCTATAAAGTCAAACCTTGTCTGATTCCTCGATGGTAACATAGCTGCCCGAGGTCGCAAAGTTAGCAAGTACAAGAAATTTAAAAATTGTACGTAATTTCACATTAGTGCTTATGGTCGATCCCGCTTCTCGGCTTCAGAGCTACTTTCTTGACTGTATTTTGAGTTAAGCAGTTGGCGCGATTTCAGTTCTAGCCTATAAAGTCAAATCTTGTGTGATTCCTCGATGGTAACATAGCTGCCCGAGGTCTCAAAGTTAGCAAGTACAAGAAATTTGAAAATTGTACGTAATTTCACGGTAGTGCTTATGGACGATCCCGTTTCTCGGCTTCAGAGCTACTTTCTTGACTGTATTTTGAGTTAAGCAGTTGGCGCTATTTCAGTTTAGCCTATAAAGTCAAATCTTGTGTGATTCCTCGATGGTAACATAGCTGCCCGAGGTCTCAAAGTTAGGAAGTACAAGAAATTTAAAAATTGTACGTAATTTCACATTAGTGCTTATGGTCGATCCCGCTTCTCGGCTTCAGAGCTACTTTCTTGACTGTATTTTGAGTTAAGCAGTTGGCGCGATTTCAGTTCTAGCCTATAAAGTCAAACCTTGTCTGATTCCTCGATGGTAACATAGCTGCCCGAGGTCACAAAGTTAGCAAGTACAAGAAATTTGAAAATTGTACGTAATTTCACGGTAGTGCTTATGGTCGATCCCGTTTCTCGGCTTCAGAGCTACTTTCTTGACTGTATTTTGAGTTAAGCAGTTGGCGCGATTTCAGTTTAGCCTATAAAGTCAAATCTTGTGTGATTCCTCGATGGTAACATAGCTGCCCGAGGTCGCAAAGTTAGCAAGTACAAGAAATTTGAAAATTGTACGTAATTTCACGGTAGTGCTTATGGTCGATCCCGTTTCTCGGCTTCAGAGCTACTTTCTTGACTGTATTTTGAGTTAAGCAGTTGGCGCGATTTCAGTTCTAGCCTATAAAGTCAAATCTTGTGTGATTCCTCGATGGTAACATAGCTGCCCGAGGTCTCAAAGTTAGCAAGTACAAGAAATTTGAAAATTGTACGTAATTTCACGGTAGTGCTTATGGTCGATCCCGTTTCTCGGCTTCAGAGCTACTTTCTTGACTGTATTTTGAGTTAAGCAGTTGGCGCGATTTCAGTTCTAGCCTATAAAGTCAAATCTTGTGTGATTCCTCGATGGTAACATAGCTGCCCGAGGTCGCAAAGTTAGCAAGTACAAGAAATTTGAAAATTGTACGTAATTTCACGGTAGTGCTTATGGTCGATCCCGTTTCTCGGCTTCAGAGCTACTTTCTTGACTGTATTTTGAGTTAAGCAGTTGGCGCGATTTCAGTTCTAGCCTATAAAGTCAAATCTTGTCTGATTCCTCGATGGTAACATAGCTGCCCGAGGTCTCAAAGTTAGCAAGTACAAGAAATTTGAAAATTGTACGTAATTTCACATTAGTGCTTATGGTCGATCCCGCTTCTCGGCTTCAGAGCTACTTTCTTGACTGTATTTTGAGTTAAGCAGTTGGCGCGATTTCAGTTCTAGCCTATAAAGTCAAATCTTGTCTGATTCCTCGATGGTAACATAGCTGCCCGAGGTCGCAAAGTTAGCAAGTACAAGAAATTTGAAAATTGTACGTAATTTCACGGTAGTGCTTATGGTCGATCCCGTTTCTCGGCTTCAGAGCTACTTTCTTGACTGTATTTTGAGTTAAGCAGTTGGCGCGATTTCAGTTCTGGCCTATAAAGTCAAACCTTGTCTGATTCCTCGATGGTAACATAGCTGCCCGAGGTCGCAAAGTTAGCAAGTACAAGAAATTTGAAAATTGTACGTAATTTCACGGTAGTGCTTATGGTCGATCCCGTTTCTCGGCTTCAGAGCTACTTTCTTGACTGTATTTTGAGTTAAGCAGTTGGCGCGATTTCAGTTTAGCCTATAAAGTCAAATCTTGTGTGATTCCTCGATGGTAACATAGCTGCCCGAGGTCTCAAAGTTAGGAAGTACAAGAAATTTAAAAATTGTACGTAATTTCACATTAGTGCTTATGGTCGATCCCGCTTCTCGGCTTCAGAGCTACTTTCTTGACTGTATTTTGAGTTAAGCAGTTGGCGCGATTTCAGTTCTAGCCTATAAAGTCAAATCTTGTCTGATTCCTCGATGGTAACATAGCTGCCCGAGGTCTCAAAATTAGCAAGTACAAGAAATTTGAAAATTGTACGTAATTTCACGGTAGTGCTTATGGTCGATCCCGTTTCTCGGCTTCAGAGCTACTTTCTTGACTGTATTTTGAGTTAAGCAGTTGGCGCGATTTCAGTTTAGCCTATAAAGTCAAATCTTGTGTGATTCCTCGATGGTAACATAGCTGCCCGAGGTCTCAAAGTTAGGAAGTACAAGAAATTTAAAAATTGTACGTAATTTCACATTAGTGCTTATGGTCGATCCCGCTTCTCGGCTTCAGAGCTACTTTCTTGACTGTATTTTGAGTTAAGCAGTTGGCGCGATTTCAGTTCTAGCCTATAAAGTCAAATCTTGTGTGATTCCTCGATGGTAACATAGCTGCCCGAGGTCTCAAAGTTAGCAAGTACAAGAAATTTGAAAATTGTACGTAATTTCACGGTAGTGCTTATGGTCGATCCCGTTTCTCGGCTTCAGAGCTACTTTCTTGACTGTATTTTGAGTTAAGCAGTTGGCGCGATTTCAGTTCTAGCCTATAAAGTCAAATCTTGTCTGATTCCTCGATGGTAACATAGCTGCCCGAGGTCGCAAAGTTAGCAAGCACAAGAAATTTGAAAATTGTACGTAATTTCACGGTAGTGCTTATGGTCGATCCCGTTTCTCGGCTTCAGAGCTACTTTCTTGACTGTATTTTGAGTTAAGCAGTTGGCGCGATTTCAGTTCTAGCCTATAAAGTCAAACCTTGTCTGATTCCTCGATGGTAACATAGCTGCCCGAGGTCGCAAAATTAGCAAGCACAAGAAATTTGAAAATTGTACGTAATTTCACGGTAGTGCTTATGGTCGATCCCGTTTCTCGGCTTCAGAGCTACTTTCTTGACTGTATTTTGAGTTAAGCAGTTGGCGCGATTTCAGTTCTAGCCTATAAAGTCAAATCTTGTCTGATTCCTCGATGGTAACATAGCTGCCCGAGGTCTCAAAGTTAGCAAGTACAAGAAATTTGAAAATTGTACGTAATTTCACATTAGTGCTTATGGTCGATCCCGCTTCTCGGCTTCAGAGCTACTTTCTTGACTGTATTTTGAGTTAAGCAGTTGGCGCGATTTCAGTTCTAGCCTATAAAGTCAAATCTTGTCTGATTCCTCGATGGTAACATAGCTGCCCGAGGTCTCAAAGTTAGCAAGTACAAGAAATTTGAAAATTGTACGTAATTTCACGGTAGTGCTTATGGTCGATCCCGTTTCTCGGCTTCAGAGCTACTTTCTTGACTGTATTTTGAGTTAAGCAGTTGGCGCGATTTCAGTTTAGCCTATAAAGTCAAATCTTGTGTGATTCCTCGATGGTAACATAGCTGCCCGAGGTCTCAAAGTTAGGAAGTACAAGAAATTTAAAAATTGTACGTAATTTCACATTAGTGCTTATGGTCGATCCCGCTTCTCGGCTTCAGAGCTACTTTCTTGACTGTATTTTGAGTTAAGCAGTTGGCGCGATTTCAGTTCTAGCCTATAAAGTCAAATCTTGTGTGATTCCTCGATGGTAACATAGCTGCCCGAGGTCTCAAAGTTAGCAAGTACAAGAAATTTGAAAATTGTACGTAATTTCACGGTAGTGCTTATGGTCGATCCCGTTTCTCGGCTTCAGAGCTACTTTCTTGACTGTATTTTGAGTTAAGCAGTTGGCGCGATTTCAGTTTAGCCTATAAAGTCAAATCTTGTGTGATTCCTCGATGGTAACATAGCTGCCCGAGGTCTCAAAGTTAGGAAGTACAAGAAATTTAAAAATTGTACGTAATTTCACATTAGTGCTTATGGTCGATCCCGCTTCTCGGCTTCAGAGCTACTTTCTTGACTGTATTTTGAGTTAAGCAGTTGGCGCGATTTCAGTTCTAGCCTATAAAGTCAAATCTTGTGTGATTCCTCGATGGTAACATAGCTGCCCGAGGTCTCAAAGTTAGCAAGTACAAGAAATTTGAAAATTGTACGTAATTTCACGGTAGTGCTTATGGTCGATCCCGTTTCTCGGCTTCAGAGCTACTTTCTTGACTGTATTTTGAGTTAAGCAGTTGGCGCGATTTCAGTTCTAGCCTATAAAGTCAAATCTTGTCTGATTCCTCGATGGTAACATAGCTGCCCGAGGTCTCAAAGTTAGCAAGTACAAGAAATTTGAAAATTGTACGTAATTTCACGGTAGTGCTTATGGTCGATCCCGTTTCTCGGCTTCAGAGCTACTTTCTTGACTGTATTTTGAGTTAAGCAGTTGGCGCGATTTCAGTTCTAGCCTATAAAGTCAAACCTTGTCTGATTCCTCGATGGTAACATAGCTGCCCGAGGTCGCAAAGTTAGCAAGCACAAGAAATTTGAAAATTGTACGTAATTTCACGGTAGTGCTTATGGTCGATCCCGTTTCTCGGCTTCAGAGCTACTTTCTTGACTGTATTTTGAGTTAAGCAGTTGGCGCGATTTCAGTTCTAGCCTATAAAGTCAAATCTTGTCTGATTCCTCGATGGTAACATAGCTGCCCGAGGTCTCAAAGTTAGCAAGTACAAGAAATTTGAAAATTGTACGTAATTTCACGGTAGTGCTTATGGTCGATCCCGTTTCTCGGCTTCAGAGCAGTAGTATAAATAGGAGGGTTCTGGCCCAACCGCAATGTTGCGGTTACCGTGACTAGATTAGGAGGGTTCTGGCGCAATCGCAGCGTTGCGGTTGCGCGGTGACCGCAGGTTGGCCCGTGCCGATAAGAGATAAAGTCAGCACGGGGCATTGACCGCCGGTGGGCACGGGGCATTGGCCGCAGGTGGGCACGGGGCATTGGGCACATGGCATTGACCGCAGGTGTCCTGGCGGTTCGGCTTTGGTAGCACGCGCCCGCGTGCCGGTCGGTGGTCGTCGTCGTGGTCAAGGTCACCGATTTTTGTGTGGCTTTTGACATTCTTCGCGCGAGAACATTCGAGAACATTCGAGAACATTCTAGAACATTCTAGAATATTCGTGTGGTGTAGAATATTCGCGTGAATATTCGGCGGGAATACGTACTGTATATCATTTGGTAAAAATGCACAGAATATGTGTTGCTATTAGCGTCGTAGAGTTGCGGTTTTGCTGCGATCAGTTGTGACAGGGGTCAGTGACTGACCCAATTGTTTGTTATGTGTGTGATATCGTTTTTCATTATGTGATGACGAATTTAGAATAACAATAAATATCTTCGTCGTCGTCGTCGTCGTCGTCGTCGTGGTGGTGGGGTGGTCAAGGTCATATCGGGAAGTAGGAATAGGGACCGCAGCAGGTTTCTATATTAGGCTTTTGGCTTTTCGGACATTCGAGAATATTCTAAATATTCGTGAATTATCTATGTACGATCAAACAGCAGGCGGTCGTCATTTAAAAGTGGTTACAGAAAAAAGACTTACATTATGAATATATTTAAGGGATATGATGATAACGAGTCCGTGGGAAAATGTGAGAATGGACGCGTTACCGTTGGGACACCGTTTTGGGGATATGATAACGCGATAGTGTGGAAAAATGTGATAATAGTCACGTTACTGTTGGCGGACACTGTGGGTTATGTGAAATGTGTGAAATGACAACCGCGCCAAAAAAAGAAAAACAAATAATAATTAACCGTAATTCTGGCGATAACAATAGCTATATAAAAAGAGAGCTTGCTTTAAATCAGAACACTCATCAACCATGAACAGTATCGAAAGGGCAATCGAGAGGCAAATTACCGAATTCGGTTGGGATTACTCTCAACTGGTGGCCCAGGCTAGGGCGCTGTTAAGCGATATTAAAGAAAAGAAGGATTTCGCTAGACTGAAGGCGATTATTCACCTCCTACAAGCAATGGAGGATATAGTTGACCTGGAGGGACTGCAGATGACGCCAGTAACAGAGTTACTGAAGGATGTAACCCTCTATGGATAGGTAAGCAAATTCTAAACAAAAACAAAAAACCTAAAAAATGTATTTACAAATATATCTTTTTTCACTTATAGGTCTACATACGAGAGTTACCCCAAGAGAAGAGGGCTTCAGTAAAAAACTTTTCCTCATCAAACCTATTAAGAAAACACCTGAAACAAAACCTAAGTATCAGAGAAATATTAAAGAACCTACTCAACCTAACATAGAAATAATTAATAAAATGTTATCTATACTTAGAATTAAAGTATAATATCTCTCTACTTATTTAACCTCAGAGCCGATAGCCTTCTGCTGCTAGTGCTCTTAGTATTACTATTAATAATAGATTTTAATGTATTATTGATATGAAAATAAAACAAAAAAAAAAAAAAAAAAAAAAAAAAAAAAAAACTTTTCCTTTAATTAATTTTTTAGAATAAAAATATATATATAGTTGGTCGTTAAAATGTCAATAAAAAATATTTTATTAAAAAATTATTCAGTTTTCTTTTTATTTAAATTTTTTCATAAGCGATGTTTGTTGTTGGTGGTATTGCTTATATACAGAGCATCATCTCTTCTTTCTCTCTCTATTTCTATGCTTCGCTGATTGCAGGAACATAGAATTTAAGATATATTCATTTCATAAGTTTGCTTAAACTTCTTAATATCAATCAATTCTACATCTGAATGATAGGTTGGATCGAGCGCTTTGAAAACTTCTATTTCACCATTGCTTAAGATCCTCTCACTCTCAATTTCGCGATATTCAAAACAACTTATATTTAATGTACGTTCTGCATAACGACTATCATAAGTACAACGAATATTTACATATACATCGTCGTACTCTAACCTAAAATGTCGATAAAATTTATTTTCGCTTTCAATCACTCCAGCTATATCTTTTTCTTTACGAATTAGATCTTGCCTAAATGCTTCTATAGCTTTCGCAACAGTGAAGTATTTAACGTCCGGTTTTACTGTTGTTGTTGTTGTTGTTGACATTGCTGTTGCTGGTGCAACTAGATCATTTTGAGGTTTATTCAAAATTTCACTAGGCCGCATCAATTGAAACGATAAATCAATTTTCAAACTGTCATTATTAGGTAGTAATACGCTAAACTCCAAGTTTCCCTTATTATTATTATCTATAGTCGTTAAATTGATTGGTATTGGACTAGCTTTCAAATAGCTCGCAGCCAATACACAAAATAAGCCCAATAAATTAATATTTCTTCCCATTTTACAATATTACAATACAAGAATAATACACTGCGACTAAACTCACTGAAAGAAGATTGAAATGATACTAATCAAGATTTAGTTGAAACATTGCTTTTTATTTCAAACGTTCATATAGTAACATTAGTTTTTTTATACGTATCATCATGTTTTCCATCATAAAACATGCACAAGTATCTAGTTTATCCTGACTGCTATCTGAACACATGCTGCATACAGTGCGTTGATATCCGTTCTCATATGTAATAGTATAAATGTCTTTGAATTGGTTTATTTTTGAATAACATGTTGTTATCTCCCCTAAATGCTCGTCCAATATATTTTCCTTGTGTTCTATTAGAAATGTTTTAATCTGCTTCAGGAACTCTGAACAACTTATCATGTTTGTCATGATTTATATCTTTTATGTATTGGGTTCAGTTGTACTTAGCTTATCTAAAAGTTCTATATCTTCTTCATCAATGTCACTCAGTTCAAATTTACTCAAAATATCAATATCATTAAAAGCACATAATTCTTTAAAACTATTTATGTTTTTTATACGCTTAGCACCGTCATACGATTTGCCCAATATAGTTACTGAACCACCAACTACTTCGATTCTCATATGATCGTTAATATCAAATTCAAAGTGTACTGCTGACAAATAAGTGGGATATGATTCTCCTCTACGCATGCTCAATAACAGAGTTCTATGACCATCTTCTACGGTGGCATATACTGTCAAGAATGAATCAATCACATCCGCTTTTAATATACGAAAGGATTTCCACGTTGAATGACACACGCAGTATTTATCGCCCGATTTTATCGTCTGAATCCAAAACATTGAACTCAATATATCATTTACGCAAAACTATTTTATACGCACGCAAACGCGAACACGGTTTAGTACACGTACAGTTTTTGTTGTATGATTGTATTATTGTAATCCAAAACATCTATGTATATATATATAAATCACTACGGCTGTCAGCGATTCTCCCTTGAAACTTACTTTCTCACTAAACATTAATTGAATTTATTGCAACTATTTATATTGTCTTGTACTAAATACTTATATACCTATCTCTTTAATTCAATAAAATAAATCATGAGGCTATCTCTTTTACATAACTTCAATAAATCAGTAAATAGAAAAAATGTTCACATGGAGAGAGAGAGAGAAGAGATATGTTTATATGATATGAAATTTAGCAGCAGTAACAGTTTCTTCTTCTCTTTCCATTCATTCAATCAATTATAAAAAGTTTGAATGAAAAAACAAATGTATTATTATTATTATTTTTTTTTTTAAATAAAAAGCTATTTTTATTTATTAAGTATTTTTATTTGCGTTATTTAAATTGTACAGAAATTTCAAACAAAGATGTCCGCAATTGAAGGAGTTATAGTTTTGATATTGGCTATAATTGTATTGAATATTTTTTCCACCCATATATTTAATAATCTCTCTTGGTGGCTGCAGATTTCCAAAACTATCGAAATATTCTGTGCGATTTTTGTTCCTATCGTATGCTACCCAATGGGTTCCGGGACCGTGAGAAGAATCCAAATTGACGATGCCACATTCCTTTTGATGTGCGCGTTTCGGTAAAGTATCAAGCATGAATACACCTCTGAAATGTGGCAACAACAACATTTTGGAGTACTTCATCAAATCTCTATCGGTAAGTGCGTGGTTGGGTAGCTTCCTTAATAGTTTTTTGCTCTCGCTGTCGTACTATAAAATAAGCCGTAACCCTTTTTGTATGGCTTAAGGTATAACCCTTTACCAATAGCAATGGATTCCATAGTTTTATTATGACGATTTGCTTCTTCCAGTTGTTTCTTAGCAGATTTAGTTTCATTGATTGCCTTAAAAATGGGGCTTCCACCCGTTGCCAAGGCTCCAACTGCTCCGAGAGCTGATAGGATTGGTATGAGAGGGAGAAAACCACCAATTTTGGGAACTGGTATTACACGTGGAATTTGAATTGAAGATTTCTTTCTCCTTAAGATATTATTAACAGTTTTTCGTGCAATTTGTGTTGCACTTTCCATATCTTTTGGTTTCTTCTCACGTAAAATCCTTTTAGTTTTTCTTATGGCCTCATTGAAGAGATTCTTCCTACCACCACCGCATTTGCTCTTCCTCATTTTACTCATATTATTACCCATGCCGAATTTGACTTTAGTTTTCATAGCATTGGTCACAAACCATGCGCTTGCACGTTCCGCAAAATTACTGTCTTTAGACTTTACTCTACTCCACGCGTTGTTAGCTAATATTCGATCGGCTTCGTGTCGCTTATTAAGATCTTTTGATTGAAAATAAGCAATATCGTGTTGTTTACATGCCTCATCCAGTGGGTTAATTCCTGTATCACCTCTGGCCAGTCGTTTTTTGAGTTTAGTGCCTGGTCCACAAAATTGATAGAAGATGAAGTTCTATTGGTAGAGTATTGATTATTTTATCCACCAAACCTCTTCCGACTGCGTTTCTATTATGACTAATTGATCTTCGATAAATCATAACCATTTTTAATATGAAAGTATGATTCAGACTGAAATAATTTATCAACTTCACACGGTTTTATACACAGATGAGTGCATGCGTTTGGGTGTATGTACATACATGTATATAAAATATGTTCTAGTATGTCATATAAATGCATTAGTCGTAAATATGCGTTTCGTGAAACAACATAAAGATTTGGTTGTGCGAAATATTGATTTCGCAACGACAACAACAAATAGCACATCAGAGAGAAGACATAGTTTTCTTTTACCAAATACAATTCGAGCTTTATTAGTTGGTCCCTCAAATTGTGGTAAAACTAATGTAATGTTGAGTTTAATAGAGAGTCCAAATGGATTAAAGTTTAAAAATATCTATATTTATTCAAAATCATTGTATCAACCCAAATATAAATATCTACAAGGATTAATACAACCTATAAAGGGTATGAGATATTATACATTCTCTGAAAATGACCAGGTTCTAGTACCGGACGAAGCAAAACCTAATTCTATTATGATTTTCGATGATGTGGCATGTGAGAAACAAAATAATATAAGACTATATTTTTGTATGGGCCGTCACAGAAACATTGACACCTTTTATTTGTGTCAGTCGTACACACGGATTCCAAAACATCTTATACGCGACAATGCGAATATGATTATAATGTTCAAGCAAGATGAAATGAATATGAGACATGTGTACAATGATCACGTGGGTACTGATATGAATTTCAAAGAATTTTCAAATATTTGCAGTACGTGCTGGATAGATAATTATGGATTCCTCGTCATATGCAAAGATGATCCTATAGATGGCGGACGTTATAGAAAAGGATTTGATGTTTTTATTCAACTATAAACGTTTACTCCCTAGGGCTTTTGTAGTTAGTATATAAGAGGATTTCACGCAGTCATAATATATTGGTAGCAGCAGCGATAATGAATAAGAAAAAAGAACGATTACTAAAGGATGTTATAAATACTAGAAGGGTGTTGAGAAAAAAGTTTAAAAGTATCAAAAATCATGACTTAGAAACAGAAGACCTATTGGAGGATACTTTTAAGCCTATCACTAAACCTCTCAGGGAATTAGTCGAAGGTGTTAAACAAAAACAGGCTGAAACTAAAATAGATTACGGCACAGAATTTCTGAAAAAAAAAGTTCCATTAAAAACGAATACTAGCACTCCCAAGGCAAATCAAAAACAAAAAAATACTCTTGATAGTAGTAAGGAATCTACATTCTATACACAAAGGAATGAAAGCGGTCACGACGACGTCGACGACGACGACGACGACGACGATGATGATGGTAGCGGTATTAGCGATAGGGGCAACAAAAATAACCCATTGTTATTGAATCTCACAGCGTTGGATCGGGACAACAAATTAGATAAAGTATATGGTCCATATAAAGATCGAAATGATAAATGGAAATTGGGTAATGCTGAATTTGACTTAGGCACAAATGAGATTGTCATCAATGGTGGAAATGCCTGGTCTATTACACCGGGTCTCTTTGAATTGCTCTTTCACAAAACACCAAAGCACTATAACGATCATGACCTACAACAATATAAGGAAATTTTAGTTGAAACAAATGCTCATAAGCGTAAGCATGATAGAAACGAACAAATAAAGGGGACTAGAGCAATCAAGTACACAAAGATTATAAAATCATTATTCCACCACGGTGGAAAAAAAGGGGGTGGTTTAATGACAGTAAATGCACAGAAACCAAGTTATATATACTGGGATAATCCTAATGAATTAGTTGACAGATTACGACTTTTGAGTTCATCACAATCAGCTGGTCATACGAATCATAACAATGAAATTGTATCCATCGTTGAGGAATTGAGAGAAAGCAATATAATTGCATAGATCTATATGTACACATCCATTTCAAAAATGAGTGCTAACAAGTTTGGTAGTTCATCCCATCATCAAGATAGACGTCTAAGAAGTGCCTTAGGCTTTCGTTTAGATCGCCGCGATAGGAACATTAATTTTTATTCTAAACGATTAAAAAACGTAGGTTTACCCATTGACGACAATGATGCAGCCTCCAAGTTATTTGTTAACGAACAAGTGAATCACATAACTTTGAGAGTTCAAAAAGATAACACATTATTGAAGAATAAATTTATAGAAGAAATTGAAAAAATAGCGGCGGATCTACAAAGTGAGAAAGAAACACATACGAAATCGATTAAAACGTTGAAGGAGGATACCGAGAAGGCTTTAGAATCACATATAAATTATACTGAAACAAGATTTAAAGGAATTGAGGATTATATTTTCCAGCAATTAATCAGTCCAGAAGTGATAGCGTTGTCGGAGGATAAACATATTAGTAAAACTAATTTATAAAAAGCGTTGATAAAATATGAATAGCGATGAAAAGAGACGTATTGTAGATGAACTTCACAGAGGGGCTCGTAGAAATTTCAAAAGACGACGAGTAATTATGAAAGGAATAGACGATCTCTGGCAAGCAGATTTAGTTGAAATGGGTGCATATTCAAAATTCAACAGAGGCTATCATTTTCTCTTAACTGTCATCGATACTTTCTCCAAATTTGCGTGGGTTGTTCCGCTTAAAACGAAAAATGCTTCTGACGTCACAAAAGCTTTGAAAAGTATATTTGTTGGGGGAGAACGATCGCCAAAAAATCTACACACCGACGACGGAAAGGAGTTCTTCAACAAAAAATTTCAAAATCTAATGACAAATTATGGTGTTAATCATTATTCAACGTATAGCATTTTAAAGGCATCAATTATCGAACGATTTAACAGAACGCTAAAGAGTCTAATGTGGAAACAGTTTAGCTATAATGGTTCATACAAGTGGCTTGGGATATACAAAGAATTGATTATGAAATACAATGATATAAAGCATCGAACTATTGAAATGCGGCCAAGTAATGTAAATTCTTCGAATGAAAAGCTGATATTAAACTCTGCCTACAACAATGTGAAAACCTATGACAAACCAAATTTTTTTGTTGGCGATCACGTACGTATCAGTAAATATAAACATACGTTTGAGAAGGGCTACACACCGAATTGGACAACGGAAATTTTCAAAATTAAAACAATTAAACATACGTATCCGGCTACATATATATTAGAGGATTATCAGGGAAATGTAATCCGAGGAGGATTCTATGAGTATGAACTGATGAAAACGCAATATTTAAATAATTATCTTGTTGAAAAAATTCTACTCACGAAAGGTGATCGAGTTTTTGTGAAATGGTTGGGTTTTTCAAACGAACACAACTCTTGGATTAGTAAAAATAATATTCTGTAATATAGAAATATTCACAAATACATACACATACATGTGTATATACATATCTTTGTATTCAATAAAAAATAAAAAATAAAAAATACATATATATTGTTTAAAAAGCGTTGTATTTTAATTTTCCATTTCATTATATAGTTGATCGTTAAAATGTCAATAACATTAATTTTAACTGGAAATTCATCGAGTCTCACTACGGATTACTTTCCACCAATCGATCTAGGCCGCGAGTATGAGTGTGGACTAATAGACTTTCACACATATAATTCAGTGCCCAACATTGACTTGAATAATAATTTATTTCACATACGCGATCAAATCATTGAAGTTCCTGTAGGCACATATGAATTCGAAGATATCGTTGAGTATTTGCAAAAAGAATACGTCAGTATAAATAAATCGGGGAGTCTTTTCATTGATGCCAATTACAATACATTCAAAACAGAAATTTATTGTAGTGATAATAATGATTTTACCCAAAATCGAACTATTGGTTCAATACTTGGTTTTAGCAAGAAAATATTAAAAGCAAAAACTGGTTATGAATCAGACATACCTATTAACATTACAAATCTTAATGTAGTACGCGTGGAATGTAACATTGTGTGCGGATCATATATAAATAGTTCAAGCGCACACACACTTCATGAATTTTCCCTACACGTTAGTCCTGGACATAAATTAGATGAAATTCCTAGAAATGTAATTTATTTACCTGTGACCGTCAGACAGATAGGTTCAATAACAGTTAAAGTTGTCGATCAGGACAATAATCTGGTTAATTTTCGTGGAGAAACAATTGCTCTCAGATTACATTTAAGACCAAAGGATAAATGATTATTTATAATAAAAGCAATACGAATTTCGGACCTCCTGTCACTTTCTCGTCGTCATCCAACAAAGAAACAGTGATAAGAAGAAACCCGTCATCGTCAACAATAACACCAACAACAACAGCAACTACTACTAAAAAATTGACAATAGTTAATAAAATTTTTTTAAAATCACTAGGATTTCGGATCAAGTGAAAGAAAAGAAAGGAAAAAGATCATGAATGACGTTCTAAATGTTCTACAAAAACCTATCTACGATGAAAGCATTATAAAGAAAGAGTATCACAGTTATATGCCATACTTACAATCGTACAAAAATAACGATGAAATTAGAATATCAATACAGAATCAAGACCTCTATCTACTGCCTTGTGAGAGTTACATTTATATCGAGGGATTTGTAACACTGGAGAATGGAACAAAATCAAACAATATTAAACTGAAAAACAACTGCGTAGCGTTTTTATTTGATGAAATCCGCTATGAAATCAATGCAGTCGAAGTAGACCGCACACGATATACAGGAATAACATCGATGATTAAAAATTTTGTATCGTTAAACCATAACGAGAGTACAATGTTAAAAAATGCTGGATGGTTTGCAATGGGGAATCAATTTATTGAAAATGGTTATTTTAATTTTTGCGTACCACTTAAAATGCTTCTTGGTTTTGCTGAAGACTTTAATAAAGTGGTTTTGAATTCCAAGCATGAGCTTATATTATTACGTTCGAAGTCGGATATAGATGCTGTCTACTCAACAGACGTAAAAGAAAAAGTTCAGCTAAACATTTTGAATATGACCTGGAAAGTTCCTCACATACAATTGGCAGATTTTTCGAAATTGGGAATTCTTAAAACAATAAGCTCAGGACAGAGTTTAAAAATGGCATTTCGAAGCTGGGATTGTCATTTTAATCCTGTTCTATCCCAGGGCGTTCATAACTTATGGATGGTGAAACTTTCACCGCAGAGCGAAAGACCTCGGTTTATCTTAATCATTTTTCATTGTGATTTGTCAGATGTAAAAGTGCATCTTAACTCTGATACATATCCATATGATGATCTAAAAATAAACTTTAGTCGAAATCGTTATGCCCTTCTCTATGATATGTATGCTAAATTTCAACAGAGCTATTACATGCGGGAACCTCAGCCTCTACTATCATGCGAGGAATTTGCAGAAGTAGCTCCAATTATTGTGGTCGATGTGACGCATCAGAATGAATCTGTAAAAAGGGGACCCATTGATATAAAAATAGAACTGACTACCAACAAAAATTTGCCTCCAAACACCTCAGCATATTGCGTTCTAATACATGACCGACTCGTAGAATATGTTCCACTTACGGGCGAGATTAGAAGAGTTGTTTAGTATAAAGTTATATTTAAGACGTAACTAACATCAACAACGAGGAAGTGGAAGCTGTGCGCAGTAGAAAATTCAATGTTGATAAAATATATTGTAAACAAATCAAAATCAAAAAGATAATAAAACAATTTTTTCAAAAATATTTTTACATTTTTCTATTTATTTTTTTTTTTTTATTTCTTGGTAATCTCTATATGAGAAGTTTTATTTAGTGGTCCATGATATGTCAAAGTAAATCCTTTTTTATTGATTGCTTGAATCGTCGCATCAGACATTTTAGAATATCGAGATGGAAGGAAAACCTGGGCGTAAAAAAAAGACAAATAAACAAATATGTAATATATTTTTTTTTTTACTTACTTTAAAATTTTCCAGATCACATAGAACTGCATTTCCATACATAGTATTGCAAACCTTTAATCCTTCGATATTATATGGTAAGCCGATAGTCAATGTTGTCAATTTTACGGTTTGGTTATGAGCAACCTTTTCTAGTTGATTTAATTCTTTCTGAGGGTCCATTGTCATCGATGTCTGTTCGCACTGGTTAATTGTTGCTTATAGAACTATTTTTAATGTAGTGGATCATTTCTTTATACTATTTCAGTAATAATATTATTAGGTATATAAACGTGTGTATATATATATATATATATATATATATATATATATATAGCTATGTGTATGTGTTTGAAACGATAAGAAATATTTATACATAACTTATCTGTACCCCTTAAAATTGAATTCTGTGTGTTAGGTCTTCGCGCAACAGTACATTACCATATTTTTCATAACTATTATTTTTGTTGCTGTCAGATCTGAGGGGGAAAACACCTATTTTGGGCCAGAAATTACGCCTTTGTATTGTCCACAAAAGTTGTGGGAAAACAATTTTCAGTGCTTTTTTCATTTTTGTCACCCAAATATCAGACCTTTGATCTGATACAGTTTTCTTGCTTATAATTTTTGACACAGCATTTACCTTAGTAAATTCTTTATCGACGGGTTCGTAGTCGTCGTCGTCGTCGTCGTCGTCGTTGTTATTGGAAAGAATTGAACATGGACTTTCTGGGAGTGTTTCGTTGCAATATAAATTGACATCTATGTCTTCACGGCCGGAATGAATGTTTTCATCTAGTTTTATTTCATCTTGGTGTTCTTCATTAAACAATATGCCTAATTCCGATTCGAATGACAAAGTATTATCATCATATTGGAACAACCATGATGCAAAGTCTTGTTCGTCAACCATTTTTTCTTATTTTGCTATAGGCTGAATGTGTATGTGTGTATGTGGGTGTAAGAGAAAGAGAGAATAATTTTCTTTTTTTACATCAATTATCATTTATTGGTATTCTCTTATGTCCCCAAGCATAAGTACTTATCCCATCATTACATATATATCTTTTAGTGTCGTCATAACTTAAAGCTAACTTATTAATAGACTGCGTATAAACATTATGTAACTTACTTCTAAATATAAACATTGATCTAAACAACAATATCTAAACTATCAGTAACCGACTTTTTAATTCCCTTTGCCTTTTTCACCACATCATTGGTCTCTAATATAAAGGAGTACATTTTTGCTCTTAATCCAATGAATTCTAACATTTTCCGAGAGTTATTTTCATCTTTAAATTTCCCGAGAACTTTACCGTTTGTTTGCGGAAAATTATGTACATTGTCTATGGGATATTCTGAAGTATCAAACCTTGATTTCTCGGGATCAATGACGTCATGATATATATCAGAATAAAAATCACCTGTCATTACTGAATAAATAAATGAATCCGTATCCATATAGTTTAATCGAATCGATTTTCCAAACTTTTTTCTCATATACTCATAATGAAAGTCGTACATAAGCCATTTTGAAAGCTCCAATACAATGAATCCTAAATAAATAGGTTTATCGTATACAACTCGTCCCTTGGCCATTTCAATAGCACACATCTCTGGTGTAAATATAGATCTACTATGAAAATTAGGATGTGCAATTAATTTTCTAGCACACAATGAATTTCGTTGACCATCCCATTGAGTTACAATTTTCACGTCTCGCCGCTTTTCTACATTTTCCATTGTTTTGCCGTAAACACTGTTATTCATTAATTTGAAAAAGTCTCTTTCAAACTTACTGTTCGCCTTTTTCCTACATTCGGTGTTCAGGTTTATATACTTCTGTAACCATTCCGATTGAGTAAAAGACAACACTCTATGAACTTTAGTGAGAATTAACCCGTTGTTCAGGCATTGCTGTAAATTCCTTAAATGAATTATATAATTAGTCTTAACATTTAAATTGGCAATTAGCTTAGGAATTTTACTTCCCTGTGCAAACATATTTTCGGGACAAAACGGAAGATCATTGTGTACATCGTGAAAATCTGTTGGATAGTCTAAATCTACTTCTAATACATAACCAAATTTATCGTCTTTTTCCAATTTCAAAATATACTCTGTGGTATAGATTTCAGGATCATTCCATTGAAAATTTCCATTGGGAAGCGGTTGAGACATTGCCCAACCGTACAAGTTATTTGCATCAAGGTACATAAGGTATTCATTTGGTTTGGCTTTATCATACTTCTTTACATACTTATTATTGGATGTGGCATATCGATGACTACACTGACATAAACCACCTCTAATACCTTTCTTAAAGAAATTAAACATATCAACGTCAGTGAAGAGCTCTAGATTAGCTTCCGTTATTTTCAACATTGCATCCCAAGATAAACCAGGGGATGTATAGTAATAACATGGATCTAATTTATATATTTTTATGCAGACCTTACGAAAATTCTCGAATATATCGGCCAACAACAGCACATCGCTCGTTAGATATAAAAGCATGTAATCTTTTAATGATTTACAATTGAAATGCTTCCATACTTTTAGGGCATAATCATAATCTGTATCTAAACAATCTTTACCTGTTAATTTATTATAAAATTCGGAAATTGGTGGAAGAGACAAATCATCCAACCGATTCCAGGAACTGAGATAATCGTAGGGAAATACCCCTTTCCTAGTCATTAATCTGAATGAGTCAGCATGTTTGTAATATCCCTTGCTAAGAATAAAATCATCTTCTGATAAATTTTTTGTTAATGAATCTATACTCGACTGAAGGAATCGAAATTAATCTAAAAACCTAATTTCGAAGGTGTTATCTACGTCTAAATGCACTTGCTTGGAAAGTGATATGTAATTCTCCTTATTTAATGGAATTATTTTTATTGCGCCATCAATATTACTTAAACTTTTGACAAAAAGATGACAGTCGTAGCCCGACAAATTATGTAATAGAATTGGGAAAAATGTTGGTACACGAAAGTTTAAATTACACTGGTTATGTGCAGCTCCTCTATATAGACCAGTGAAATGACAATGATCTTTTACTCTTATATCTGACTGACTAAAACTACGATTGCATATACAACATATTGAAGTACTGTGATGGTTGTAGTTTTCAACATCTGTCAATTGATTCATCGCTTTTGGTTTTTGAAAGTACTCCCTATGTAGGTGTGTTAAGTCTTCAACTAACATCCTCACGAATTCATCAGATGAATTTTCTCCTACAAAAAAAATACAAAGGAGACATTGGTTTTGTTCTTAGTTGTCATAACTAAATATAATTTCTCACCAACAAATGTTCTATGTTTGTTTAAGTTATCATCAAATGAGCACTTAATAAAATACGAAAACGCACAAGGTATGTGTTGTTGCACAGTAGTTGTTGATGAAGATTCTGGATTCGGTATACAATGACTCACAGGTAAAAGAATAGACTCAAAGTCGGCATACACGACAAATGGAACACGTTGCTTTCGATTGTGTTTGACAAACTTGAGTATTTTGTTTCCTTCATCCGGCATAATCGTTATCAGTTTCCGACATTCACTTTTGTGTTGCAGCAGACGGGATTCATTGGGTAATCGTTGTAAGCACCCATTACAAAGATGCATTTGATTTTTTTTCTTCGTTATTTGACTTCTCATCAAACGTGACATATTTTTGATATATACATAATGCGTTCGATCACTATCAGAACTTTCACAATAAAGCAAGTTAATATGTTTTGCTTTTTCTTCGGTCGTATGATAGTAGGGCCCAATTAAATAGCATTCATTCTTATCATTGATTTCATAACCAAAAACGTTTACACTGATTGTTGGATTATTCAACTCGAATATATGTATATCTTTGATCATAAGAGGAAATTGCATATTTCTAAAACAAAGAATTTCACCATTAACTTGTATTGTTTCACTAGTTATGTCGCGAATTGCATATGATGATGGTCTGTCATGTTTACATATAACTTTGCTATCCAAAGCTGATATAATAGCCCATTTAAAACAATATTCATCGGTGTTTTTCACATTTATACATGCATGTTTGTTTAATAACTGTGATGGTAGATTAAGATAAGCAGAAGCTCGAAGCGGGTCGTATTTATTTATATTTATTTCGGTTCTTAGGAATGACAACAAAGCCCATCCGCTATCTCTTTCCTGGAATTCCTCTAGTTTAACCTTGATGTCATTTATAATAGTTTTTAATTTTTCAGATATATCAGACTCTACTAGGATTGTACACATTTTGGTTTGCATACTTTTAACATCCTGGATCATATCGTCATTTTCCTTTACATGCTTCACGAACACCGCAAATAATTCCATATTAAATTTATAAGCATGCAAAACTTCCAATTCATTTTCCAACAGCTCGATAATTAAATACATGTTTTTTTCATATAGGACTTCTACATTTAATATGCTCTCATCATTATTAGTAATGTAAAATGTTTTTATACGATTTTTGAAAGCGCTTGTTATACTGTAGACATTCTCTTTTAGAATCTTCTTAGCCTTTGTTTTATGTGAGTTTTTGCGTTGATGTTGAGACCAAAGGTTTTCCTCAACATCCTCCTCGCAAAATAAACATCTTTTGTGAATAGTCTGCTTAAGTTTCTTACTTTTGGGTTGCACACCTAACATCTGTAACGTCTCCTGTTGCGGCAGCTCTCGACCCTCACTCGATTCACAATCATTTATTTTGCAGATATGTACATCGATTTAGCTTACGATGACGGACAAAAGAAGATTTATCCCAAAATTCTCTTTGACACTTTTCACATTGAAACATTTTCTTTTTTTTATTTTTTTTTTTTTAGTCTGTACTAAAACGAATGATACCGATATTTGTAACAAGTTTTATTATACACTTATGTTATAACTAAAAGTGGGTGGGGGAAAGAATATACATAATATATAGTATATACATATGTACATATATTCATTAATATTATATAATAGCATACCTGAAACTAATTTACACTACTCGTTGACACTTTTAATATTTACTAATCAATTATCTGTATGATTTGATATAATCTGGTTCGTTATTACTACCCCAATGTCACATTACATAGGAAATTCCCTATTTATATACACGGGCATTTCACATTTCACATAACCCACAGTGTCCCAACAGTAACGCGTCTATTATCACATTTTCCCACACTGTCGTTATCATATCCCCAAATATTCATAATGTAAGTCTTTTTTCTGTAACCACTTTTAAATGATCGCCTGTTTAATCATACATAGATATTTATTGTTATTCTAACCTGTCATAACTCACAAAACCACACAACTCTACGATAGTAAATAACAACACACATCCACGACGCGAAGATATTTATTGTTATTCTAAATTCGTCACATAATGAAAAAAAAACGATATCACACACATAACAAACAATTGGATCAGTCACTGACCTGCCACAACTGCTCGCAAAACCACAACTCTACGACGCTAATAGCAATACACATTCTGCATTTTTACCAAATGATATATGTACGTATTCCCGAATATTCACGCGAATATTCTACACGAATATTCTAGAATATTCTCGAATGTTCTCGCGCGAAGAATGTCAAAAGCCACACAAAAATCTATCAAAGCCGAACCGCCTTGCGCCCGACGACAGCCCAGGACACCTGCGGTCAATGCCATGTGCCCAATGCCCCGTGCCCACCTGCGGCCAATGCCCCGTGCCCACCTGCGGTCAATGCCCTGTGCCCACCTGCGGTCAATGCCCCGTGCCCACCTGCGGTCAATGCCCCGTGTCCACCTGCGGTCATGACTTTATCTCTTATCGGCACGCGCCAACCTGCGGTCACCGCAACCGCAACGCTGCGATTGCGCCAGAACCCTCCTAGTCTAGTCACGGTAACCGCAACGTTGCGGTTGGGCCAGAACCCTCCTATTTAAACTACTAGCGGTCACCGCAACCGCAACGCTGCGATTGCGCCAGAACCCTCCTAGTCTAGTCACGGTAACCGCAACGTTGCGGTTGGGCCAGAACCCTCCTATTTAAACTACTCACCGTTCATCGATAATGAGGGAATTTTACGCGTTGGAGGCAGAATTCAACAGGCCTCAGTTTCGTTCAACATTAAACACCTATAATCTTGTGCGGAAGTCATCCGCTCTCAGCTTTAATTATTACAGATCTCCATCGAAAATACCTTCACCCAGGAGTATCGGAAACATTTGTATTGGTGCGCCAACAATACTGGATTCTTGGTGCTCGCAATCTCGTACGAAAAATTATATTTCAATGTAAGCCTTGCTTCCTTCTACGAAGACAAACCTGCCAGCAGATGATGGGCAACCTACCATCGTATCGTCTCCAACCTTGTCGTCCATTCTTCAATACCGGGGTGGACTACGCTGGTCCGTTGACAATTAAGATGTCTCGAGCTCGAAAACCTCAACTCTCTAAAGCATATATTGCCTTATTTGTATGCATGTCCACCAAGGCTATGCATCTGGAGTTGTCTAGCGACCTCACAACAGACGCTTTTATTGCTGCGCTGCGTCGGTTCATCTCTCGTCGTGGAAAATGCGGTAATATTTACTCTGATAATGGATCGAACTTTAAGGGAGGCCACCGGTGTTTGACAGAGTTTCAAAGGCAAGCATTCTCATCGGTACATAACAACGTTGTATCTGCTGCACTTGCTGAAGATGGAATCGCATGGCATTTTTCACCACCCTCTGCTCCTCACTTTGGTGGATTATGGGAGGCAGGCGTTAAATCGGTCAAATTTCACCTAAAACGTGTCATCGGACCCGCTGTTCTTACGTTTGAAGCTCTCTCTACGGTGTTGTGCCAAATTGAGGCAATTGTCAACTCACGTCCTTTGTGTTGGCTGTCCGATACTGATATTAACCCACTCACCCCATCCCATTTTCTTATAGGGGAGCCTCTAACAGCACTACCTGAACCTAGCTATGTCGACATCCCAAGTAATCGACTAAGTTACTACCAACAACTCCAATCAATGGTCCAGGGCTTTTGGAAGAGATGGCACATAGAATACTTGACGGCCCTTCAGGAGAGGCCCAAATGGCAGCAATCAACCCCCAACCTCAAAGTCGGAGACTTAGTTGTTTTGAAGGAACCCAATCAACCTCCAACCAAGTGGGTCATGGGCCGCATAACCGATGTAAACTACGGTCGTGATAACCTGGCCAGAGTAGCTACTGTGAAGACAGCCTGTGGCACATTTACCCGTCCCATCACAAAATTGGCATTGTTACCGGTTTCCTGAACTCCTTCAGGGGGGCCGGGATGTTTAAGAATGAGTTGTGTTTTTTATATATATTTGTATTAAAAATATTGCAATTAATAATTTGTACCATAATTGATGTGACCAACTGTACATCCATCACGCAAACCCACTAATATTAATGTATGCTCGCTCTGTGTACAGCATGTAATGTAATTTAATCTCGCGTGATGTATGTACAATTGGAATCTGGTGACACGCATTGAGATCACCCCATTCTTGTAAATTGATTTTTTATGTAAACTAACCGTAAAATCGGCTGATGTCTGTTACCAACATTCGATGTTAAGTCGTTGGTTCGATGGTTGCTGTTGAGTGGTAACAGAGTCAGTGCGAAGCAGACGGTGTTGATGTTAAGACGAATAATAATATTTAAAGAATTTATAAGTCGAAGTCGTTATTGTGCTTTTTTTATTCTTTCGTCGTCGTTCTTTTAGTTTTCGATCGCATTGCTAAACACTATCGATGCAGCGATACCACCGTCTAATAGAGCATCTTATAAATTATTAAATGCAATACAGAGTTTATTTGATATTCTCAAAAGTTGGGCAAAAATAGCTCAAAACCCAGGAAAAAGACATTTTCTCGAGTTAACTACTATATAAAATTTTAAATGTCAATATCGTTGGAGTCCTTGCACCTATAGCGATACCACCGTCTTTTAGAGCATCTTATAGGCTATTAAATGCAATACAGAATTTCTTTAAGAGTCTTGAAAATTGGGCAAAAATAGGTCAAAATCTAGGAAAAACGCTCTTTCTTACAAATAACTTACACCTATCGACGCAGCGATACCACCGTCTAATAGAGCATCTTATAAGCTATCAGCATCTTATATGCAATACAGAGTTTATTTGATATTCGCAAAAGTTGGGCAAAAATAGCTCAAAACCCAGGAAAAAGACATTTTCTCGAGTTAACTACTATATAAAATTTTAAATGTCAATAGCGTTGGAGTCCTTACACCTATCGATTCAGGGATACCGCCATCTTTTAGATCATCTTATAGGCTATTAAATGCAATACAGAGTTTATTTAAGAGTCTTGAAAATTGGGCAAAAATAGGTCAAAATCTGGGAAAAAGGCTCTTTCTTCCACCTAACTTACACCTATCGATTCAGCGATACCACCGTCTTTTAGAGCATCTTATAGGCTATTAAATGCAATACAGAATTTCTTTAAGAGTCTTGAAAATTGGGCAAAAATAGGTCAAAATCTAGGAAAAAGGCTCTTTCTTACAAATAACTTACACCTATCGACGCAGCGATACCACCGTCTAATAGAGCATCTTATAAGCTATCAGCATCTTATATGCAATACAGAGTTTATTTGATATTCGCAAAAGTTGGGCAAAAATAGCTCAAAACCCAGGAAAAAGACAT
Source organism: Merodon equestris (assembly GCA_958301585.1). Taxonomy (NCBI): domain Eukaryota; kingdom Metazoa; phylum Arthropoda; class Insecta; order Diptera; family Syrphidae; genus Merodon; species Merodon equestris. The sequence goes on from OY284415.1 coordinate 40,103,531, forward strand.
TTTCTCGAGTTAACTACTATATAAAATTTTAAATGTCAATATCGTTGGAGTCCTTGCACCTATAGCGATACCACCGTCTTTTAGAGCATCTTATAGGCTATTAAATGCAATACAGAATTTCTTTAAGAGTCTTGAAAATTGGGCAAAAATAGGTCAAAATCTAGGAAAAAGGCTCTTTCTTACAAATAACTTACACCTATCGACGCAGCGATACCACCGTCTAATAGAGCATCTTATAAGCTATCAGCATCTTATATGCAATACAGAGTTTATTTGATATTCGCAAAAGTTGGGCAAAAATAGCTCAAAACCCAGGAAAAAGACATTTTCTCGAGTTAACTACTATATAAAATTTTAAATGTCAATATCGTTGGAGTCCTTGCACCTATAGCGATACCACCGTCTTTTAGAGCATCTTATAGGCTATTAAATGCAATACAGAATTTCTTTAAGAGTCTTGAAAATTGGGCAAAAATAGGTCAAAATCTAGGAAAAAGGCTCTTTCTTACAAATAACTTACACCTATCGACGCAGCGATACCACCGTCTAATAGAGCATCTTATAAGCTATCAGCATCTTATATGCAATACAGAGTTTATTTGATATTCGCAAAAGTTGGGCAAAAATAGCTCGAAACCCAAGAAAATGACATTTTCTGGAGTTAAATACTAAATAAAATTTTAAATGTCAATATCGTTGGAGTCCTTGCACCTATAGCGATACCACCGTCTTTTAGAGCATCTTATAGGCTATTAAATGCAATACAGAATTTCTTTAAGAGTCTTGAAAATTGGGCAAAAATAGGTCAAAATCTAGGAAAAAGGCTCTTTCTTACAAATAACTTACACCTATCGACGCAGCGATACCACCGTCTAATAGAGCATCTTATAAGCTATCAGCATCTTATATGCAATACAGAGTTTATTTGATATTCGCAAAAGTTGGGCAAAAATAGCTCAAAACCCAAGAAAATGACATTTTCTGGAGTTAAATACTAAATAAAATTTTAAATGTCAATATCGTTGGAGTCCTTGCACCTATAGCGATACCACCGTCTTTTAGAGCATCTTATAGGCTATTAAATGCAATACAGAATTTCTTTAAGAGTCTTGAAAATTGGGCAAAAATAGGTCAAAATCTAGGAAAAAGGCTCTTTCTTACAAATAACTTACACCTATCGACGCAGCGATACCACCGTCTAATAGAGCATCTTATAAGCTATCAGCATCTTATATGCAATACAGAGTTTATTTGATATTCGCAAAAGTTGGGCAAAAATAGCTCAAAACCCAGGAAAAAGACATTTTCTCGAGTTAACTACTATATAAAATTTTAAATGTCAATATCGTTGGAGTCCTTGCACCTATAGCGATACCACCGTCTTTTAGAGCATCTTATAGGCTATTAAATGCAATACAGAATTTCTTTAAGAGTCTTGAAAATTGGGCAAAAATAGGTCAAAATCTAGGAAAAAGGCTCTTTCTTACAAATAACTTACACCTATCGACGCAGCGATACCACCGTCTAATAGAGCATCTTATAAGCTATCAGCATCTTATATGCAATACAGAGTTTATTTGATATTCGCAAAAGTTGGGCAAAAATAGCTCAAAACCCAGGAAAAAGACATTTTCTCGAGTTAACTACTATATAAAATTTTAAATGTCAATATCGTTGGAGTCCTTGCACCTATAGCGATACCACCGTCTTTTAGAGCATCTTATAGGCTATTAAATGCAATACAGAATTTCTTTAAGAGTCTTGAAAATTGGGCAAAAATAGGTCAAAATCTAGGAAAAAGGCTCTTTCTTACAAATAACTTACACCTATCGACGCAGCGATACCACCGTCTAATAGAGCATCTTATAAGCTATCAGCATCTTATATGCAATACAGAGTTTATTTGATATTCGCAAAAGTTGGGCAAAAATAGCTCAAAACCCAGGAAAAAGACATTTTCTCGAGTTAACTACTATATAAAATTTTAAATGTCAATATCGTTGGAGTCCTTGCACCTATAGCGATACCACCGTCTTTTAGAGCATCTTATAGGCTATTAAATGCAATACAGAATTTCTTTAAGAGTCTTGAAAATTGGGCAAAAATAGGTCAAAATCTAGGAAAAAGGCTCTTTCTTACAAATAACTTACACCTATCGACGCAGCGATACCACCGTCTAATAGAGCATCTTATAAGCTATCAGCATCTTATATGCAATACAGAGTTTATTTGATATTCGCAAAAGTTGGGCAAAAATAGCTCAAAACCCAAGAAAATGACATTTTCTGGAGTTAAATACTAAATAAAATTTTAAATGTCAATATCGTTGGAGTCCTTGCACCTATAGCGATACCACCGTCTTTTAGAGCATCTTATAGGCTATTAAATGCAATACAGAATTTCTTTAAGAGTCTTGAAAATTGGGCAAAAATAGGTCAAAATCTAGGAAAAAGGCTCTTTCTTACAAATAACTTACACCTATCGACGCAGCGATACCACCGTCTAATAGAGCATCTTATAAGCTATCAGCATCTTATATGCAATACAGAGTTTATTTGATATTCGCAAAAGTTGGGCAAAAATAGCTCAAAACCCAGGAAAAAGACATTTTCTCGAGTTAACTACTATATAAAATTTTAAATGTCAATATCGTTGGAGTCCTTGCACCTATAGCGATACCACCGTCTTTTAGAGCATCTTATAGGCTATTAAATGCAATACAGAATTTCTTTAAGAGTCTTGAAAATTGGGCAAAAATAGGTCAAAATCTAGGAAAAAGGCTCTTTCTTACAAATAACTTACACCTATCGACGCAGCGATACCACCGTCTAATAGAGCATCTTATAAGCTATCAGCATCTTATATGCAATACAGAGTTTATTTGATATTCGCAAAAGTTGGGCAAAAATAGCTCAAAACCCAGGAAAAAGACATTTTCTCGAGTTAACTACTATATAAAATTTTAAATGTCAATATCGTTGGAGTCCTTGCACCTATAGCGATACCACCGTCTTTTAGAGCATCTTATAGGCTATTAAATGCAATACAGAATTTCTTTAAGAGTCTTGAAAATTGGGCAAAAATAGGTCAAAATCTAGGAAAAAGGCTCTTTCTTACAAATAACTTACACCTATCGACGCAGCGATACCACCGTCTAATAGAGCATCTTATAAGCTATCAGCATCTTATATGCAATACAGAGTTTATTTGATATTCGCAAAAGTTGGGCAAAAATAGCTCAAAACCCAGGAAAAAGACATTTTCTCGAGTTAACTACTATATAAAATTTTAAATGTCAATATCGTTGGAGTCCTTGCACCTATAGCGATACCACCGTCTTTTAGAGCATCTTATAGGCTATTAAATGCAATACAGAATTTCTTTAAGAGTCTTGAAAATTGGGCAAAAATAGGTCAAAATCTAGGAAAAAGGCTCTTTCTTACAAATAACTTACACCTATCGACGCAGCGATACCACCGTCTAATAGAGCATCTTATAAGCTATCAGCATCTTATATGCAATACAGAGTTTATTTGATATTCGCAAAAGTTGGGCAAAAATAGCTCAAAACCCAGGAAAAAGACATTTTCTCGAGTTAACTACTATATAAAATTTTAAATGTCAATATCGTTGGAGTCCTTGCACCTATAGCGATACCACCGTCTTTTAGAGCATCTTATAGGCTATTAAATGCAATACAGAATTTCTTTAAGAGTCTTGAAAATTGGGCAAAAATAGGTCAAAATCTAGGAAAAAGGCTCTTTCTTACAAATAACTTACACCTATCGACGCAGCGATACCACCGTCTAATAGAGCATCTTATAAGCTATCAGCATCTTATATGCAATACAGAGTTTATTTGATATTCGCAAAAGTTGGGCAAAAATAGCTCAAAACCCAAGAAAATGACATTTTCTGGAGTTAAATACTAAATAAAATTTTAAATGTCAATATCGTTGGAGTCCTTGCACCTATAGCGATACCACCGTCTTTTAGAGCATCTTATAGGCTATTAAATGCAATACAGAATTTCTTTAAGAGTCTTGAAAATTGGGCAAAAATAGGTCAAAATCTAGGAAAAAGGCTCTTTCTTACAAATAACTTACACCTATCGACGCAGCGATACCACCGTCTAATAGAGCATCTTATAAGCTATCAGCATCTTATATGCAATACAGAGTTTATTTGATATTCGCAAAAGTTGGGCAAAAATAGCTCAAAACCCAGGAAAAAGACATTTTCTCGAGTTAACTACTATATAAAATTTTAAATGTCAATATCGTTGGAGTCCTTGCACCTATAGCGATACCACCGTCTTTTAGAGCATCTTATAGGCTATTAAATGCAATACAGAATTTCTTTAAGAGTCTTGAAAATTGGGCAAAAATAGGTCAAAATCTAGGAAAAAGGCTCTTTCTTACAAATAACTTACACCTATCGACGCAGCGATACCACCGTCTAATAGAGCATCTTATAAGCTATCAGCATCTTATATGCAATACAGAGTTTATTTGATATTCGCAAAAGTTGGGCAAAAATAGCTCAAAACCCAGGAAAAAGACATTTTCTCGAGTTAACTACTATATAAAATTTTAAATGTCAATATCGTTGGAGTCCTTGCACCTATAGCGATACCACCGTCTTTTAGAGCATCTTATAGGCTATTAAATGCAATACAGAATTTCTTTAAGAGTCTTGAAAATTGGGCAAAAATAGGTCAAAATCTAGGAAAAAGGCTCTTTCTTACAAATAACTTACACCTATCGACGCAGCGATACCACCGTCTAATAGAGCATCTTATAAGCTATCAGCATCTTATATGCAATACAGAGTTTATTTGATATTCGCAAAAGTTGGGCAAAAATAGCTCAAAACCCAGGAAAAAGACATTTTCTCGAGTTAACTACTATATAAAATTTTAAATGTCAATATCGTTGGAGTCCTTGCACCTATAGCGATACCACCGTCTATTAGAGCATCTTATAGGCTATTAAATGCAATACAGAATTTCTTTAAGAGTCTTGAAAATTGGGCAAAAATAGGTCAAAATCTAGGAAAAAGGCTCTTTCTTACAAATAACTTACACCTATCGACGCAGCGATACCACCGTCTAATAGAGCATCTTATAAGCTATCAGCATCTTATATGCAATACAGAGTTTATTTGATATTCGCAAAAGTTGGGCAAAAATAGCTCAAAACCCAAGAAAATGACATTTTCTGGAGTTAAATACTAAATAAAATTTTAAATGTCAATATCGTTGGAGTCCTTGCACCTATAGCGATACCACCGTCTTTTAGAGCATCTTATAGGCTATTAAATGCAATACAGAATTTCTTTAAGAGTCTTGAAAATTGGGCAAGAATAGGTCAAAATCTAGGAAAAAGGCTCTTTCTTACAAATAACTTACACCTATCGACGCAGCGATACCACCGTCTAATAGAGCACCTTATAAGCTATCAGCATCTTATATGCAATACAGAGTTTATTTGATATTCGCAAAAGTTGGGCAAAAATAGCTCAAAACCCAGGAAAAAGACATTTTCTCGAGTTAACTACTATATAAAATTTTAAATGTCAATATCGTTGGAGTCCTTGCACCTATAGCGATACCACCGTCTTTTAGAGCATCTTATAGGCTATTAAATGCAATACAGAATTTCTTTAAGAGTCTTGAAAATTGGGCAAAAATAGGTCAAAATCTAGGAAAAAGGCTCTTTCTTACAAATAACTTACACCTATCGACGCAGCGATACCACCGTCTAATAGAGCATCTTATAAGCTATCAGCATCTTATATGCAATACAGAGTTTATTTGATATTCGCAAAAGTTGGGCAAAAATAGCTCAAAACCCAGGAAAAAGACATTTTCTCGAGTTAACTACTATATAAAATTTTAAATGTCAATATCGTTGGAGTCCTTGCACCTATAGCGATACCACCGTCTTTTAGAGCATCTTATAGGCTATTAAATGCAATACAGAATTTCTTTAAGAGTCTTGAAAATTGGGCAAAAATAGGTCAAAATCTAGGAAAAAGGCTCTTTCTTACAAATAACTTACACCTATCGACGCAGCGATACCACCGTCTAATAGAGCATCTTATAAGCTATCAGCATCTTATATGCAATACAGAGTTTATTTGATATTCGCAAAAGTTGGGCAAAAATAGCTCAAAACCCAGGAAAAAGACATTTTCTCGAGTTAACTACTATATAAAATTTTAAATGTCAATATCGTTGGAGTCCTTGCACCTATAGCGATACCACCGTCTTTTAGAGCATCTTATAGGCTATTAAATGCAATACAGAATTTCTTTAAGAGTCTTGAAAATTGGGCAAAAATAGGTCAAAATCTAGGAAAAAGGCTCTTTCTTACAAATAACTTACACCTATCGACGCAGCGATACCACCGTCTAATAGAGCATCTTATAAGCTATCAGCATCTTATATGCAATACAGAGTTTATTTGATATTCGCAAAAGTTGGGCAAAAATAGCTCAAAACCCAAGAAAATGACATTTTCTGGAGTTAAATACTAAATAAAATTTTAAATGTCAATATCGTTGGAGTCCTTGCACCTATAGCGATACCACCGTCTTTTAGAGCATCTTATAGGCTATTAAATGCAATACAGAATTTCTTTAAGAGTCTTGAAAATTGGGCAAAAATAGGTCAAAATCTAGGAAAAAGGCTCTTTCTTACAAATAACTTACACCTATCGACGCAGCGATACCACCGTCTAATAGAGCATCTTATAAGCTATCAGCATCTTATATGCAATACAGAGTTTATTTGATATTCGCAAAAGTTGGGCAAAAATAGCTCAAAACCCAGGAAAAAGACATTTTCTCGAGTTAACTACTATATAAAATTTTAAATGTCAATATCGTTGGAGTCCTTGCACCTATAGCGATACCACCGTCTTTTAGAGCATCTTATAGGCTATTAAATGCAATACAGAATTTCTTTAAGAGTCTTGAAAATTGGGCAAAAATAGGTCAAAATCTAGGAAAAAGGCTCTTTCTTACAAATAACTTACACCTATCGACGCAGCGATACCACCGTCTAATAGAGCATCTTATAAGCTATCAGCATCTTATATGCAATACAGAGTTTATTTGATATTCGCAAAAGTTGGGCAAAAATAGCTCAAAACCCAGGAAAAAGACATTTTCTCGAGTTAACTACTATATAAAATTTTAAATGTCAATATCGTTGGAGTCCTTGCACCTATAGCGATACCACCGTCTTTTAGAGCATCTTATAGGCTATTAAATGCAATACAGAATTTCTTTAAGAGTCTTGAAAATTGGGCAAAAATAGGTCAAAATCTAGGAAAAAGGCTCTTTCTTACAAATAACTTACACCTATCGACGCAGCGATACCACCGTCTAATAGAGCATCTTATAAGCTATCAGCATCTTATATGCAATACAGAGTTTATTTGATATTCGCAAAAGTTGGGCAAAAATAGCTCAAAACCCAGGAAAAAGACATTTTCTCGAGTTAACTACTATATAAAATTTTAAATGTCAATATCGTTGGAGTCCTTGCACCTATAGCGATACCACCGTCTTTTAGAGCATCTTATAGGCTATTAAATGCAATACAGAATTTCTTTAAGAGTCTTGAAAATTGGGCAAAAATAGGTCAAAATCTAGGAAAAAGGCTCTTTCTTACAAATAACTTACACCTATCGACGCAGCGATACCACCGTCTAATAGAGCATCTTATAAGCTATCAGCATCTTATATGCAATACAGAGTTTATTTGATATTCGCAAAAGTTGGGCAAAAATAGCTCAAAACCCAGGAAAAAGACATTTTCTCGAGTTAACTACTATATAAAATTTTAAATGTCAATATCGTTGGAGTCCTTGCACCTATAGCGATACCACCGTCTTTTAGAGCATCTTATAGGCTATTAAATGCAATACAGAATTTCTTTAAGAGTCTTGAAAATTGGGCAAAAATAGGTCAAAATCTAGGAAAAAGGCTCTTTCTTACAAATAACTTACACCTATCGACGCAGCGATACCACCGTCTAATAGAGCATCTTATAAGCTATCAGCATCTTATATGCAATACAGAGTTTATTTGATATTCGCAAAAGTTGGGCAAAAATAGCTCAAAACCCAAGAAAATGACATTTTCTGGAGTTAAATACTAAATAAAATTTTAAATGTCAATATCGTTGGAGTCCTTGCACCTATAGCGATACCACCGTCTTTTAGAGCATCTTATAGGCTATTAAATGCAATACAGAATTTCTTTAAGAGTCTTGAAAATTGGGCAAAAATAATTCAAAATCTAGGAAAAAGGCTCTTTCTTACAAATAACTTACACCTATCGACGCAGCGATACCACCGTCTAATAGAGCATCTTATAAGCTATCAGCATCTTATATGCAATACAGAGTTTATTTGATATTCGCAAAAGTTGGGCAAAAATAGCTCAAAACCCAGGAAAAAGACATTTTCTCGAGTTAACTACTATATAAAATTTTAAATGTCAATATCGTTGGAGTCCTTGCACCTATAGCGATACCACCGTCTTTTAGAGCATCTTATAGGCTATTAAATGCAATACAGAATTTCTTTAAGAGTCTTGAAAATTGGGCAAAAATAGGTCAAAATCTAGGAAAAAGGCTCTTTCTTACAAATAACTTACACCTATCGACGCAGCGATACCACCGTCTAATAGAGCATCTTATAAGCTATCAGCATCTTATATGCAATACAGAGTTTATTTGATATTCGCAAAAGTTGGGCAAAAATAGCTCAAAACCCAGGAAAAAGACATTTTCTCGAGTTAACTACTATATAAAATTTTAAATGTCAATATCGTTGGAGTCCTTGCACCTATAGCGATACCACCGTCTTTTAGAGCATCTTATAGGCTATTAAATGCAATACAGAATTTCTTTAAGAGTCTTGAAAATTGGGCAAAAATAGGTCAAAATCTAGGAAAAAGGCTCTTTCTTACAAATAACTTACACCTATCGACGCAGCGATACCACCGTCTAATAGAGCATCTTATAAGCTATCAGCATCTTATATGCAATACAGAGTTTATTTGATATTCGCAAAAGTTGGGCAAAAATAGCTCAAAACCCAGGAAAAAGACATTTTCTCGAGTTAACTACTATATAAAATTTTAAATGTCAATATCGTTGGAGTCCTTGCACCTATAGCGATACCACCGTCTTTTAGAGCATCTTATAGGCTATTAAATGCAATACAGAATTTCTTTAAGAGTCTTGAAAATTGGGCAAAAATAGGTCAAAATCTAGGAAAAAGGCTCTTTCTTACAAATAACTTACACCTATCGACGCAGCGATACCACCGTCTAATAGAGCATCTTATAAGCTATCAGCATCTTATATGCAATACAGAGTTTATTTGATATTCGCAAAAGTTGGGCAAAAATAGCTCAAAACCCAGGAAAAAGACATTTTCTCGAGTTAACTACTATATAAAATTTTAAATGTCAATATCGTTGGAGTCCTTGCACCTATAGCGATACCACCGTCTTTTAGAGCATCTTATAGGCTATTAAATGCAATACAGAATTTCTTTAAGAGTCTTGAAAATTGGGCAAAAATAGGTCAAAATCTAGGAAAAAGGCTCTTTCTTACAAATAACTTACACCTATCGACGCAGCGATACCACCGTCTAATAGAGCATCTTATAAGCTATCAGCATCTTATATGCAATACAGAGTTTATTTGATATTCGCAAAAGTTGGGCAAAAATAGCTCAAAACCCAAGAAAATGACATTTTCTGGAGTTAAATACTAAATAAAATTTTAAATGTCAATATCGTTGGAGTCCTTGCACCTATAGCGATACCACCGTCTTTTAGAGCATCTTATAGGCTATTAAATGCAATACAGAATTTCTTTAAGAGTCTTGAAAATTGGGCAAAAATAGGTCAAAATCTAGGAAAAAGGCTCTTTCTTACAAATAACTTACACCTATCGACGCAGCGATACCACCGTCTAATAGAGCATCTTATAAGCTATCAGCATCTTATATGCAATACAGAGTTTATTTGATATTCGCAAAAGTTGGGCAAAAATAGCTCAAAACCCAGGAAAAAGACATTTTCTCGAGTTAACTACTATATAAAATTTTAAATGTCAATATCGTTGGAGTCCTTGCACCTATAGCGATACCACCGTCTTTTAGAGCATCTTATAGGCTATTAAATGCAATACAGAATTTCTTTAAGAGTCTTGAAAATTGGGCAAAAATAGGTCAAAATCTAGGAAAAAGGCTCTTTCTTACAAATAACTTACACCTATCGACGCAGCGATACCACCGTCTAATAGAGCATCTTATAAGCTATCAGCATCTTATATGCAATACAGAGTTTATTTGATATTCGCAAAAGTTGGGCAAAAATAGCTCAAAACCCAGGAAAAAGACATTTTCTCGAGTTAACTACTATATAAAATTTTAAATGTCAATATCGTTGGAGTCCTTGCACCTATAGCGATACCACCGTCTTTTAGAGCATCTTATAGGCTATTAAATGCAATACAGAATTTCTTTAAGAGTCTTGAAAATTGGGCAAAAATAGGTCAAAATCTAGGAAAAAGGCTCTTTCTTACAAATAACTTACACCTATCGACGCAGCGATACCACCGTCTAATAGAGCATCTTATAAGCTATCAGCATCTTATATGCAATACAGAGTTTATTTGATATTCGCAAAAGTTGGGCAAAAATAGCTCAAAACCCAGGAAAAAGACATTTTCTCGAGTTAACTACTATATAAAATTTTAAATGTCAATATCGCTGGAGTCCTTGCACCTATCGATTCAGCGATAGCACCGTCTTTTAGAGCATCTTATAGGCTATTAAATGCAATACAGAATTTCTTTAAGAGTCTTGAAAATTGGGCAAAAATAGGTCAAAACCTGGGAAAAAGACTCTTTCTTACACTTAACTTTTGATTCTATTCCATCGAATTTACGAATTTTAAAAACTTTTTATTCAGATCTGCAAAGTTTTCCCTTTTAAAGAGATATCCCCTTTCATACCGGAACAGCATTTTGGCAGCACTGTCGGAAAATATGCCAGGTAGTTATTGCGCCACATCCATTCTCGCTTCTTCCTACGAACGTCGTTCATAAAACAAATGAAACAAGAAACAGCTGATCGATTTACTTGTTTTTCTCTCATTCCCTTTAATTCGCCTCCTTTCAAGGCCAAATCAAAAGTCAAAACAGCCATTTCCCGCCCCCTCGGTTGGAATAATACTAGTCGAAGCGAAAAACAAATTAAAAGAAAACACACGCAAAACGATAAGATTTCCAATTTCCTTTTCGCTCGTTCTATGTTATTTCGGTTATTCGTATCGCTCGTCGCTTCATCGCCGTTGCCTTGCACACGAATTCTTCGAAATAGATTTTCAGTCAAAATCGAAATATTGAAGTAAAATGTCGTTGGAGTAGTGAAACATTTATTTTTTCATTTTTCTCAAATTTTTAATTCTTCTTCGGACTACTGTTCATTTTGGTGACAAGAAAACAAAAATATATTTTGAAAATTTTAAGTCTAACTTTGGACAGTTAGTTGTGCGCAATTCAATTCGAAATACAAAAGGCAGAATCAAAAACAAAAAGAAAAAAAAAACAAATAAAAGAAAAACCCCAAAAAAATAGTTTCGAAAGCTTGTGGAATATCCGCAACAGTTGCTCGAGTGTTGTGAATTGTGCTAAAAAACAAAACAAAACAATTTTTTCAAGCAACATTCGGGTTTCGCCTTTGGGTTCCTCGCCTTCATTAGCGCGACGCTTGCTTCGCATTTCAAAACAACTTCAGTAAGCAATTGAAAAGTGTGTGCGGCGAAGTTAGCAACAGATACAGCAACAAAAAAAATTAAAAGAAATATTTTCGGACTATTCGTTGCAAAATTTTCTGTAAAATACTTTGAAAGGTAACTCTAGAAGCAGAAGAATAAGAATAAAAACTAAACTGGTTCCTGGACACAACTCTAAATCTATACCGTTCAATGTGAGTACCCTCCCCTGGCCGATACCTTGTTTGTATGTATCTGCAAGTCGACGGCTCGGCATCTGTAATAGTTGTCTTAATGATTTACAGATGTTTGTTGATATTCGAAGTAGTCCGATCGGCTCAATTCACTTGAATTCAATGAGTAAAAGTAAATCGGGGGCTGGTTAGAGGGCGCTAATGCCCCGGTTTTCTTTGGTCAACTCTCGATTGGCGACGACAACCAAGCCCCTTAAGCTCGATTACAAAACCGTTGTCACTACGTCTTGCTTTTTGCAATTCACTTGTTGTTTTTATTTTTATTTTGCTTCGCCTTGTCTCTGTGTGCTGTGTATACTCGCGTACGTACTATCGAGCGAGAATAAAAAATAATGGAAAGGAGGGCAAACGAGGAATAAGTGAAGGAAAAATACGACTCGTGATGCCTGAACGAGTTTTTTTTTTTTTTTACAGCGCGGTAATATCATAACAAATTACCAAAACCGCGGGGGGCATTGATCACTCGCATGATCGTTGTACAATCGTAGGGTAATAAATTGACGTTGCATTTGGCAGAGTGTTCGACGGCAAGGATTGCGATGAATGAAATGAGCTAAGAGTTTGGCACGCTGAAGGTCATAGTGCTTGCTTGGTGCTTGGCTCATGTTTGTTTTGAATCGATTGGATTACTTTGTATTCAAACGGCAGCGGGAGAAGGGCGGTTGGCGTTCGGGCGATGTATAGGCGGTCAGGGTTGGGATTCGTTTAGTATGAACTCTGGGGTATATTTTGAATATTTAGCCGGTATGTAGTGGCATGATGGAAGTACATTTTTAATACCGAAACGAGGGAGGTCATTGGGGAAGTGATTTATCGAATAGGCGCCGCTTGGCTCCAATGAAACAGTTTGCACTTGTCTGTAAACAATTTTAAAATCAGGTATATGAGGCATTTTAGGCATTTAAAAATCATGTGCCTTTCAAGTATTTATGTTACTCCGTCAATACACCTGCACCGGGTAACTTATCACCTAAATCACGTTTTGGTGGAAAACTCCATTGGTCAAACAGGTATGCCTAAAGGGCACCTATTTATTGGAATGTCTTGTCCTTGCGCCAGAGATACTTAAACTTATTCAAAAGAATTTTCTTTGCACAACCATTACTACCACCGAAAAAGGTTGTGGGATCAATAAATCCTTTGTTAATGCTTGAAAATGTATAGGTAAACCCTATGGACTGTTTCCAGAATCCTCGAGTAATCCTATACTCTTTCGGTTTTCGCCATTATCTTTTGTCTTCAAGCAATATTTTCCAAAAAAAAAAAGAGCGGTATGCACTCGGGTTTACATGGAACACAGCCTGTGATACCTGCTTTGAGATTAGATCGGGTTCCATTTAAGTTTGATATATCTAATTCAACGACTTCACGCCTAAATCTCTACTGTTTTTGTTGGTAAAATAGAATGAAGAAAATCATCATGTTCAAAAAATAACAGGAATTTCATGTTTTTTCTATTCACTTTCAAATTGTCTCCATTGGATGATATCCGTTTATGCTTATAAGGCCATCTAACAAGAGGTGTCATATTAAATTGATAGGAAAAACCCAGCATTTTCATGAAAAGTGATGATATTTACGTCTAAGGTATAAAATGTGAGTTTACACCTTCCCCAGCATAAATAGGCTCGAACTGTTCCCATCAAATTTTAATGTTTATCGCTATGACGAACTCAGCCGACCCACTGATGGTTGCCCTTGTCGAGGCATCCTACTAGGCGTCCTTAATAAAGGGTGTTTTTTATAGAGGTATAGAACTTTGAAATGGAATAAAACAAAGATGATTTTTTTAAATTGACATGAAATTGACTTTATTCGAAAGATAATCTCCTAACATTATAATTGAAATATAATTTCTGGCATATGACCGCCACGGCTGGCTCGGACGTAGTCTAATCTGGAGGTCCAATTTTCGATGATTTTTTCCAACATTTGTGGCCGCATATCTGCAATAACGCGGCGAATGTTGTTCTCCAAGTGGTCAATCGTTTCAGGTTTATCGGCGTAGACTAGCGACTTCACATATCCCCACAGACAATAGTCAAGCAGCGTTAAATCACACGATCTTGGAGGCCAATTCACGGGTCCGTAAGGTGAAATTATGCTGTTACCAAACGTTTCCTTCAATAAATCAATTGTGGCACGAGCTGTGTGACATGTTGCGCCGTCTTGTTGAGACCACAACTTCTGCACATCATGGTTGTTCAATTGATGAACGAAAAAGTCAGTCATCATGGCTCTATAGCGGTCACCATTGACTGTAACGTTCTGGCCAGCATCGTTTTTAAAGAAGTACGGACCCACTCATAAAGCACACCAAACAGTTAGTTTTTGTGGATGTAACGGTGCTTCAACATACACTTGAGGATTATCATCACTCCAAATACGGCAGTTTTGTTTATTGACGCATCCATTCAACCAAAAGTGAGCTTCATCGCTAAACAAAATTCAATTATGAAAATTGGGATCAACGGCAATCTTGTTTTTGGCGGTCATATGCCAGAAATTATATTTAAATTATAATGTTAGAAGATTATCTTTCGAATAAAGTCAATTTCATGTCAATTTAAAAAATCATCTTTGTTTTATCCCATTTCAAAATTCTATACCTCTATAAAATACACCCTTTACAATTGACTCTTTCCTTATTGCAATATCATTCTCCCCACTTCTCAACCTTGTTTCAATTAAGATTGTTCTACCCTAGAAGACATTATACATCATTTGTTTCTACATCTTGCCCTCACAACCACACAACTGACCAAATAATCTATTTAAGAGACCGTCAGGATGAAATCCTTCTCTTCGGTGACTTCAACCTTCCTCATCTCAAATGGGCTTAATCAGACGATCAATCGTTCTATATTGCCACCAATCCCACTACTGCCAAAGAATGTCTCTTCTTGGATCGCCTAGCAGGTTCAAACCCTAGCCAAGTTAGTGGTGTCTTAAACTACATGGAGAGACAACTAGACCTCATATTCACAACTAATCCCTTCAACTATTCTGTTTCACTTTCAACCATCGATAACTTCCACCCACCCCTCCTCCTTTCCTTTTACCACGATTCTCTATTACAAAACAATCCCCCTACAGTTCTGGCCTTTCACGATTTACACATAGCAAAATTTCACCTAATCAATGAATACCTTAAAAAAGGCCCTCTCAATTTTGATAACCTAGCCTTAAATGATGCAATATCAATATTCTACAGTGGACAATCTTCCTTCGTACTAACTTCCCTAATGACTTTTCTAACTATGTACCTGGACAGCTATCTCCTCTTTACCGCCCTTCACAGCTCCCTCTATCAACGCTATTTAACTGAAACGCAAGCCAATCTTATAAGTGGTCCTAAGTCCTTCTTTAAGTTTGTTAACTACAAAAGAAAATCTGATGGCTACCTATCTCACTCTCCTTCCATGATCAAACCTCGAATGACCCCAATATTATCGCCAACTTTTTCGCCTTTAAACCTTTCTTAAACAATCTTTTGCTCCGGACTTCGCTTACTTCAATTATTTACCGAATTTCTCCCTTGGACCATTTTTTCCTCGTACAGTCGATTCCCATACCCGAGTTTCCCCGAGTGTACTTTCCAAGAGCCGCCCCGAATCATGCCGAAATATCCGACATCACAGTCGAAGAAGTTCGGTACGCGGTTAAAAACTCCAAGAAAAGAAAAGCTGTTGGGCCGGACGGGATACCCTCAGAGTTCTGGAAAAAGATGGGAGACATCGGGTCTAGATGGCTCATGGTTCTTATCTCCAAACTTATGAGAGGCGACACTATGCCTAATCAATGGAGGGAAAGCTATCTTCTTCCATTGCACAAAGGAAAGGGTGATACGCGAAAGTGTGATAACTACCGTTCTGTCAAGCTGATGTCGCACACCATGAAGATCGTTGAACGGGTATTAGATAGCCGACTGCGGAAAATAATACGACTATCTGATGACCAGTGCGGGTTTGTCTCGGGTAAATCAACAACAGATGCAATCCAAAGTATAAGGATCATGATGGAAAAGCATCGTGATTCGTCAAAGGACTTGCATATGGTGTTGGTTGATTTCGAGAAGGCCTTTGACCGGCAACCAAGAGATCTTTTATGGGTAGCGCTAAGATAAAAAGGAGTTCCAGAAACCTACGTGCGAGTGATCATGGACATGTACGAGAGAGCAACGACAAGAGTAAGATGCACCGCAGGAGTCACCGAAGAGTTCGCAATCAAAGTCGGTGTACACCAAGGGAGCGTCCTCAGCCCACTGCTCTTTATAGCAGTCCTTGATTGTTTGCTTGAAGGAAAAGTGACGGACCCCAATGTGCACCAGCTATTCTTTGCTGGCGATGGGGCCATTATAAGTGATGATCAGGCGTCCCTACAACGAGCACTTGATGTGTGGGTGGACATTTTTGAGGGACATGGGTATCGTATTAGTTAAAAGAAGACAGAGTATCTGTGCTGCCCGTTCTCTGACTCTCATCAGCCTATTCCAGACATTTACTTGAATGGAAGAGTGCTTCCCAAGTGTGAAAAGTTTAAATATCTGGGATCTATGATTAATAGAGAAGCAACTTGTGATGACGATATCAAACATCGCGTAAGCGTAGGGTGGATGAAGTGGCGGGAAAACTCCGCCATCTTCTGTGATGGAAAAATGCCCCCTAAGCTGAAAGGAAGGCTCGACACTTCAGTTGTACGTCCGGCGCTCACATACGGTTCACAATGGTGGACAATGCACAAAAAGTATGAGAGCAAATTAACGGCAGCTGAAATGAAGATGCTTCGCATGACAGCGGGAGTAACAAAGCGTGACAGAATTAGAAGTTCAAAGATCCGAGGAAGCCTCCACGTAAAAGAAACCATCACAAGAAATATAGAGCGCGACCGACTCAGTTGGTATTGCCATGTTCAAAGGAGAGATCCTTTGAACCCCGTCCAAAAGGCGTTATCAATCAACATTCCAATTTCAACACGCAAAAAAGGCAGGCCGAAAAACAATTGGTGCAAACAAATGCAAAAACACCAGCATTTGATTGGCCTCAGCGATGAAGTAATCCCAAACCGGGAAGCCTGCCGCTACTTTCTGAGGTCAAACCGGCGGACCCCACAAGCGGACCAGTAGGAATGCAGTTAAGTGGGAAGGTTATGGTCCTACACTTCTGACCATAACAACGCCGGAGAAAAAAAGGAAAAGAAGAAGACAGTCGATTCCCATACCATCGAAAACAAATTAAATCTACTTAATGATGAATTCACTCCTGAAGGCTTTCCTGCCATATTTCTAAAAAAAATGCTCCTTAACCCTCTCTTCCCCTTCGAAAATCTTCAGTCTATCCCTATCTCTAGGTCAATTCCCCCGCTTATGGAAAACCTCATTTATCACCCCTATACAGAAAAAAGGTCCGAAGAACGTTGTTAAAAACTATCGTCCCATTGCCAAACTGTCACATATACCCAAACTCTTCGAGAGTAGTTTGTACGAAAAGTTTTCGCTGAAAGTCTTAAATCTCCCCTAGACAACGGGGTTTTCTCAAATGCAGACCTACAACTACTAATCTTGTTGAATTTGTGTCCTTTACCCTATCAGCCTTAGAGAACGGCAAAGAAGTCGACGTTATTTCAACCGATTTCAGTAAATCTTTCGATAGAATTTCCCACAGACTGATACTCTTCAAATTGTCCTCCCTTAGCTTCGACCCCATTTCTTTGAAGTGGATATCTTCTTACCTGGAAAATCGCTATTACAGTGTTCGTTTTAGATCTGTTTTTTCTAACCCTTTTTTAGCTTCCTCCGGCGTCCCCTAAGGCAGCCACTTAGGTCCACTTCTTTTCGTTCTTACCGCTTCTTGGCATATTATGTGACCAGGATCTAAATTTTCTGGCACACATCGATGAGATAATCCTTAAAGCTAATTCTGCACTCGGTTTCGTGAAGCGATGCTTTAAAGAATTCTCGAACCCTTACCCTTTTTGTATTATTTTTTTTTTTTTTTTTTTTGTTACTATGTTAGTAAAATAAAACTAAAACAGTAGGCTTTAATGTTACAGCTTACAGAATTTTGTCAGTTTTATAAATATTTCTTTAGTGTCCCTATCATTTTCACATGACTGTGTGTACATCCCGAACAACTTCCCACAATTGGTTGCTATTTTGGTAATTAACTGTCTTAATACCGAACAAAGATGTACAAGGGGTTCAAGTCAGGAGATTGAGCTGCCCATTTAAAAGCTTTAATTCCGATGTCGCGGGACCGGTCGCCCACATGTCACCTGGTATGTTTAGGATCATAAGCCTGCTGTAGGACTCATTTTGAAGACATTTACCGCTCTACATATAGCACCATAACATTTTCCAGAATACCCACATAAACGTACATATTGGTCTATTGCATTAACAGCTCTATAAAAGGGGGCAGTTCCATAGCAGGAAAAGCAGGCCAATATCATTATTCTTGAACCCTCATTTTTACGTTCATACATGGGCAGGATTTCGGTGTTAAGGGGGCGCCTGATATACTGCCGAGAACCAAGTCCACCAAACAAAACAATTCGTTTCGTCCGCCTACACACTTGGAAACTGGCCAATTAGCATACTTTTTTTTGTAGAAATCCAAGCCGTTTTGCCATATGTTTGTTTTTTTTTTTTTTTAGAAAGAGGTCGTTTTGTTCTTCCTTTGTGCTGATAAACTAGCCTCTAGTAGGAAGGATCATATTTGCCCAAAATTTCACGATCTCATTTGGAGAATAACTTTCCTTTCTTCGACGACCTAATAAACAAATCAATAAACCTTATGCAAATTACAACAAACAACCTACTTGTTTTTCAATTCCGGTTCTTGAACCTTGAATTACTCGTATAATATTTTTTTTCGAATAAATTACGCATAAAACAAGCTCTACTATTTTATTGTTCTCTAAATCACATAACGTTGAAGATCAAGGATAGCCGTTAAGTCGTCTTTGACAGAGACAGCGTTCCTATCTAGAATATGACAACTTTCATTCATTCACTTAGACGAATTCACAGAGACGAATGCAAGCGAAATTTAAAAAAGATTTATTAGAGATGCTATGTGCGCCACCTTAGAATAATTGTCCTTTATAGTTTGCTGCTGAACAGTTTTTGGTTGAATCTTCTACTCCATTTCTTTCCATCCGCTTTGGAAAAAAATCATAATTTTTCGGGCCTTCTAAGCTAGTTCAACAGCGGTTGGCAAGATTGTCAACGTTAGCGTATGTATGTATATGGGGGGGTGGTCGTGGTGCAATGGTAATCATCACCGATTGTTGAAACGAAGGTCTGTAGTTCAAATCCGTCCATAATCAAGAACAATTCCTCTAGGGAAAAACTGTGCAACAACATCAGTTGTGAATGAGAGATGATCAACAAGTGCTGGCGAAGGCATAACACTAGCAGGATAAGATCACTTCAAAATTCTTTCTCTGTGTAACAAAAAGAGTTACTGTGAACTACAACGCAAATTCAGTCGAATCTCTCAAATCCTATCTAGGACAATCACCCCCGGAGCGTAGTGAACGAACATCTTCGACACAAACCATCTGCACTCCGTCCAGATTGCGTAACAAACACCATAAAAGCGTACACTCTTGAGCCTGCACGAATTATAAAAAAAAAAGATAAAAATGTTACTACAGAACCATGGTAGCCGAAGTCTTTCACAACCTTAAAGTTACATGTATCTGCCAATACGTACGTGGTTTCGAAAAATAGTTATTTATTCGTCAATACCTACTTTGAGCCCTTCAAAGTATGGTAATCTCCGACAGATATAATACACTTGCACCAGCGCTTTTTCCAATCCTCGAAGCACTTCTGATATTCGCTTTTTGGTCTTGACTTGAGCTCTTCTAGTGATGCCATCTCTATCTCCTCAATCGTGGCAAATCTCTGTCTTTTCATGGAGCTTTTCAGTTTGTGGAAGTTCGCAGGGGCAAAGTCTGATCAAACGGGGGGCTGAGGAATGATTACGGTGTATAAAACGACGCACAAGCAACGATGAGTCATAATCTTCGTATTGCTTCTCGTAAGCGGCGCTTAACTTTAAGGTAATATTCCTTATAAACCGTATGACCTTCCGGCAAGAACTCATGATGGACCACGTAATTGTAATTGAAGAAAACAGTGAGCAAAACGTTCACATTTGACCGAACTTCACTTTTTTTTTTATTTGGCTTTTTGGCCGCTTCCTTTCGGCTTTGATTTCGACGTTATAACTATATAACCATATTTTGTCACAAGTGAAGGATTATCAACAAATTTAGATCGTCATTCACATCATTCAAGAGCTTCTGAGCGATGCTCTTGCGACGGGTCTTTTGGCCAACATTTAGCAATTTTGGAACAAACTTCGCTGGCACACGTTACATGTAAAAAATATCCGAAAATCATTTCGTGGCATGAGTCAACCGATATGCTACTATTCTCGGCAACTTCTCTGATAGTGATTCGCCGATTCTCCTTAACAATTTACTTCACTGCTCCACAGTTTTCAACCGTTGTTAATGCATTAACATCTTTTCGGTCTTCTGTGAAGAGCTTGTACCATTCAAAAACCTTTTTTGTTATGCTCAGAGTAGACTCGCAAAACGCCACAGTCATCATTTAAAGTACGCTGGAGGACTTAATTTAGTTTTTTCCACAAAATTTTTTGTTAATGGCACAAAATCACCAACTACACCAAAACACGTCTAACTTTTATAACTGAAAAACAGACTAAATATCCAAAATAGCTGACAATTTAAACATACATATGTTAGGGGACATGTGTACCACCAACATAGAATTTGGTGGTACGAAAATCGAATGTACTCAGCTCGCGAAATTCAAAAAATCACTTTATTTCTTGAACAAACCTCGTACATTCCGGCTAGTACATACAGCATACAGTATACTTCGTCTTGTTCTCATTTACCGCCAACTCTGTTGTAACCGATTCGGTCGTCCAGAAACTTTTTGTTGACCTCTCGCTGCTGGACGGACTTGAAAATCGGGCATCTTGTAATGATCAACAATTTCTGCATAATACGCGCCGTCACAGGGCTTTTTTAACATCGAAAGCGTCCCAGCCCTTATGGAGAACATCGAAAATTCTGCAAAACAATCATGCACAACCTGGCAAGTTCACTAGGGATATTAAAGCTAGACCTGGCACTGTATACCTAGTCAATAAACGCACTGTCATATACGGCTTTAAAGTCGTCAGATAGGTGGTAGGTGGTGAGTATTGATCTGGAATTCGTGATTTTCTTTCCCACTGCCTTAGTGTGATGGCGGACTTCCCACTATTCGGTTACAGACAGTTTTAGGCGCTCGCACGAAATGGCAGAGGCGATAATAATTTCTCTTGTAGTCCAGGCAACATATACTAATATACTGCCAGGCTCTCGCTTGCGATGCAGCGTACCCTTGTATGCTTTCTGTTTTGCTACACTTATCCTCCTGCATTCATCCTCAGACCAAAGATTTCTTAGAGGTGACTCCAGATGGCTTGTTGATAGTATTTCCGGTTCTAACTTCCCAAAATTTTCAAATTTATTGATGAAATTCACAGCTGTGCGACAAGGAACTTGGC
Source organism: Merodon equestris (assembly GCA_958301585.1). Taxonomy (NCBI): domain Eukaryota; kingdom Metazoa; phylum Arthropoda; class Insecta; order Diptera; family Syrphidae; genus Merodon; species Merodon equestris. Next base: position 40,125,189 of record OY284415.1, read on the forward strand.
AAACTTTATACCAGATTCCCGTGAAATGTCCACATTGTGATGAAGTGTGTTGATCAATATTTACGACGGTGGTCCGATAAGTACTTAGCATCACCGCCAGATGGCGCCAGTATCGCAAGAGCAACTTATTATCGTGTAGTACTTACTTACGGCTACTGTCGAAATTTCAGCCGGATCGGAATCGTAGTTTTGTTTTGACCGCGTGTGGAAGCGGGACTGTCCGCGGATTTTAGAAAAATGGAAAAAGACTAATATCGGTCGGTGATTCGATTCTTGTTTTTGGAAGGGAAATCGCGCAGCGAAATCAAAGAGCGTTTGGATGCTGTGTACGGTGACTCTTCTCCTTCGATGGCGACCATCAAAAATTGGTTTAACGAGTTTCAGCGTTTCAGCCACGTCCAGGTGCTCCGAAAACAGCTACCACGGAGAATAACGTGACAAAAATCCACGATCTCGTATTGGCAGACCGCCGATTGAAGGTGCGCGAGATAGCTGAGACAGTAGGAATTTCAAAAGATCGCGTGGGTCATATCCTGCAAGAAATTTTGGGCATGAGAAAGCTGTCGGCGCGATGTGTGCCGCGTTTGCTCACTCCGGACAACAAGCGCAACCGTGAGACCACTTCAGAGCAGTGTTTGACGCTGTTTAAGCGCAATCCAAAGGAGTTTCTGCGTCGTTTCGTGACAGTCGACGAAACATGGATCCACTGGTACACACCAGAGACCAAGGAACAGTTGAAACAGTGGACTTCACCCGGCGAACGTGATCCGAAGAAGGCGAAGACTGTCCCATCGGCCGGAAAGGTGATTGCCACTGTTTTCTGGGATTCACAAGGTGTGATCCACATCGACTACCTGGGAAAGGGCAAAACGGTCACAGGGCTGTACTATGCCAAATTATTGGGCCGATTCGACGCCGAATTGAAGAAAAAACGGCCCCACTTGGCGAAGAAAAAAGTGCTTTTCCACCATGATAACGCACCGGCTCATACCTTCGCCCTCGCCCTCGCCACGGCCAAATGGGTCGAATTGGGCTACGAACTGCTGCCCCATCCACCGTATTCTCCAGATTTGGCGCCGTGCGACTTCTTTTTGTTTCCAAACTTGAAAAAGTCACTCGCCATGCAGAAATTTCAGTCGAATGAGGAGGTCATCGCCGCCACAGAGGCCTACTTTGTAGTCCTCGAGAAAACGTATTTTTCAGACGGGTTCAAGAAGTTGGAGCATCGCTGGATCAAGTGTATCGAGCTAAAAGGAGACTATATGGAAAAATAAATCGCCATTTCTCCAAAATTTTTGTTTTTCTTTTGTAGACTAGTACTTATCGGACCACCCTCGTAATTGCCTCCTTTTTTTTACATATTAAAAGTCGTAACATTCCTAGTTGCTCCAAAATTGCACCTGACATGACACCTCTTGTTGGTTAAGCCTTTTACACTCGTAACCCTAATCTTAATCAAGGGAGACTCAGCAAACGCAATATTTAAAATTCCTACAACTCTGCTCAACTGTTTTCCGAGATGGAATGCAAAATCTCTAATCCATTTTGTAAACAAACAAATAATCGCCGAAGGTACCAAAACACATGTAACTTTCTGGATAGCTTACATCACAATAAAAAAAATTGGAATAGGTTCGCAAGATACATATTTATATCTTTAAGACATGTTTCTGTACACAACAAAGACAAAGCCGCGCGAAGCACCCTAATCTATGAAAGAACATAATTCCCATAACTTTTTGAACAAACTTCCTCCTTTTTCTTTTGGTATCCGCAACAACCTCTTTTGGGCCTATCTTTTGTTCATATTCATTGTAGATGATGTCAGAATAAATTATTTCTATCCTTTAAAAAACTTGAAATATTTGATAACCAGAAATCTGTTTTCTGACATCAATTGTAAAAGTTTGTTGATCGGACATTCATAAGTTATTTTCTTCATTGAGCTTAGTCTACTCACGTGGCTTTCGTTATTGCGCGATAAAAACCTATAATATCGGGTTAGGATTTAGAACTTTATGCTTCAGCCCAAAATAAATCGCCCCTTGTCTGGTTTTAGTTTTTCAAAAATCTCGTCTGGCATTTTGATCTTCACACTTTGCTTTAATTAATCATTCTACGCATACAAAATAAACTTTGTCAAAAGTGGACTGAAATCTATCTACTTCCGCAGTCAACATACGAAAATATAAACAAAACTTTTCCAAAATTCGTTCGTGTAGGCACGAGAGTTCACTCTCACCAAACTACCATTTCCCACGCATTGGCAATTTTAGATTCCCTGACTCGCACGTTTCCAGATCGAAAATGTGTGTCAGACGGAATCGGTACTTGTTGTTTCAACGAGAATTTATCCGACGACCTGGTGGGGTCGTTAAGTCGTTTAAATTTCACTTGGCAACTCAGAATGGTTTTACCTTATTTATTGGTTCAAAAGAAGAGGATTCATTTATGTGAAACTTGACCTACAAACATGACCCATAACTGCCAGTTTGTTTTAAGCAATGTTTTGTGTACAGTCAGCACCACTAACTTGCATAAATATTTATTGGCAAAATGATCATTGTTTCCAATATTTCCTTAAAGCAAGAAGGAGAAAAATGCGTTTCAGAAACCCATCGACAGAAACAAATACAAAAATCATTCCCGAAAACAACAAATAGCAATCATATCACTGTGTCTAGTTATTCCTTATAGGCCTTTCAGCCAAGTGTTGAACGTCTGCCAAGACGTCTATTAATATCGCGACGAACAGCGAACAACCACGCGTTGTTTGTTTTCATTTTCTTCAATAAATTGCTTTCGAATGCACGAGCTGAAAGCAGAAAATGACGGTAAATAGTCGCTGTTTTGATCAGACGCGTTCGAGCGTAAAATTTTATTTTATTTTTTATTAGATACAAATATCTTCGACTTCAAAAAAACAAAATGTTGACGCTAATACAAGAGTCGCATTCGCAATCCAAAAGGTCTCAGCATTTTTGCAGGAAATGAGTGTTTCGCAAAAAATTGTGTTATTTTTGGTATTTTTCCCAATTATCCGCCAAGACAAAGAGAGCAGCGGGTAGCGCATCTGCGTCGAAAAATACTTTCATTGAGACAAAGGATGAGATTTATTTTCGTGTTATAGTTCACTATCCTCCTTCGCATTTCCAATCGAACAAAGATCACGAGAATGAAAAGGTAGCCAAAATGACAAACAAAACCGAGAAACTGCGCAGGAGGCTTGTCACGCTATGATGCAAGGCGGGTGGTGTTGAAACCCAATGGTGATGATGATAATGCGAATCACCTGAGGGAATGTTACAGTGTTGGCATGCACCATCACATCTTGCTCGTTGGAAATATTTATAAGAATGACACCTTAGTCATCTAGAGGGCTTAAATGTCAATGCCATTATCGGATTACACTGCTAACTCGCTGGTTGTCTTATTTTTCTTATAGCCAAAATAGTCGGTAGCCTTAGACAAAAGTCTTGTTACTCGTATATTGTAATCAAACAGATTTTTGCTTGCTCACGAGCCACGCGCACCCTGTCTGCTTGTTGGCAGTGTTCTAGTTTTCGAATAAAAGTGAAAAACCAACTCGGGAGACCTGGGTTTTCGGTTCCTTTTGAAAGATAACGAAAACACAATGTCATGGTTGGTTGTTCACGAATACGGAATATTAGCGGCAAGGCGAATCACTAAATGCATTCGAAGTTACGTTCATACATTCGCGTAATTACCTATAAAAAAGTTAATTATAAAAGTGGCTGACTCATACGTTGTTATTTTTAAATCAAGTTTTTTTTATTAATTTTTATTGCCGACTGAGTAATGAATTGAACTTGTACTAAAGGTGCTGTGCTGTTATTTGGATCTTGGGTTTTTCCATGCAATTATCAAGCCTGCCACCCCCAGTTGGATAGAATGTTCCCAAGTTCCACGGTCTAATAGTAGAAACACAATGTGGCGTTCGCGCGGTCGCGCATTTGACAGGCTTCGCACCGACTTACGATAAACATATGTCAAACGGGCGATCTAGGAATTTCTATAACGAAATGTGGCTTCAGACGTTCGGCGGATCAAAGATCGGGAATAGGACAGAATGGAAGCAATGTTGCCTCAAACAACCCATACATACATTCAGCACTTTTTTTCCCTTTTTTACAAATACACGAAGTAACCTATATGGAAGGCCTATATCAGGAGTTGGAAGAAATATCGTCTTCCGCGTCTGACAGGAACCAGGCTACCCAGGAGCTTCGACAAAGCAATTTGAACAAAGGAGCAAATATCTTTAAGATAGCCGCCCAGAGAAGAAGAAATGCTCAGGAGATTCGTTTCCCAAAGTTTATTAACAATGCTGAAGGCCAACTCCTTGTGGAAGACGATAAAATTCTCCACAGATGGCGACAGTATTGCGAGGAACTTCTGAACGAACAGTTTCCCCGAGTGTACTTTCCAAGAGCCGCCCCGAATCATGCCGAAATATCCGACATCACAGTCGAAGAAGTTCGGTACGCGGTTAAAAACTCCAAGAAAAGAAAAGCTGTTGGGCCGGACGGGATACCCTCTGAGTTCTGGAAAAAGATGGGAGACATCGGGTCTAGATGGCTCATGGTTCTTATCTCCAAACTTATGAGAGGCGACACTATGCCTAATCAATGGAGGGAAAGCTATCTTCTTCCTTTGCACAAAGGAAAGGGTGATACGCGAAATTGTGATAACTACCGTTCTGTCAAGCTGATGTCGCACACCATGAAGATCGTTGAACGGGTATTAGATAGCCGACTGCGGAAAATAATACGGCTATCTGATGACCAGTGCGGGTTTGTTTCGGGTAAATCAACAACAGATGCAATCCAAAGTATAAGGGTCATGATGGAAAAGCATCGTGATTCGTCAAAGGACTTGCATATGGTGTTGGTTGATTTCGAGAAGGCCTTTGACCGGCAACCAAGAGATCTTTTATGGGTAGCGCTAAGGCAAAAAGGAGTTCCAAAAACCTACGTGCGAGTGATCATGGACATGTACAAGAGAGCAACGACAAGAGTAAGATGCACCGCAGGAGTCACCGAAGAATTCGCAATCAAAGTCGGTGTACACCAAGGGAGCGTCCTCAGCCCACTGCTCTTTATAGCAGTCCTTGATTGTTTGCTTGAAGGAAAAGTGATGGACCCCAATGAGCACCATATATTCTTTGCTGACGATGGAGCCATTATAAGTGATGATCAGGCGTCCCTACAACGAGCACTTGATGTGTGGGTGGACATTTTTGAGGGACACGGGTATCGTATTAGTTCAAAGAAGACAGAGTATCTGTGCTGCCCGTTCTCTGACCCTCATCAGCCTATTCCAGACATTTACTCGAATGGAAGAGTGCTTCCCAAGTGTGAAAAGTTTAAATATCTGGGATCTATGATTAATAAAGAAGCAACTTGTGATGACGACACCAACCATCGCGTAAGCGTAGGGTGGATGAAGTGGCGGGAAAACTCCGCCATCTTCTGTGATCGAAAAATGCCTCCTAAGCTGAAAGGAAGGCTCTACACTTCAGTTGTACGTCCGGCGCTCACATACGGTTCACAATGGTGGACAATGCACAAAAAGTATGAGAGCAAATTAACGGCAGCTGAAATGAAGATGCTTCGCATGACAGCGGGAGTAACAAAGCGTGACAGAATTAGAAGTTCAAAGATCCGAGGAAGCCTCCACGTAAAAGAAACCATCACAAGAAATATAGAGCGCGACCGACTCAGTTGGTATTGCCATGTTCAAAGGAGAGATCCTTTGAACCCCGTCCAAAAGGCGTTATCAATCAACATTCCAATTTCAGCACGCAAAAAAGGCAGGCCGAAAAACAATTGGTGCAAACAAATGCAAAAACACCAGCATTTGATTGGCCTCAGCGATGAAGTAATCCCAAACCGGGAAGCCTGCCGCTATTTTCTGAGGTCAAACCGGCGGACCCCACAAGCGGACCAGTAGGAATGCAGTTAAGTGGGAAGGTTATGGAAGGTAAGGAAAAGAAGAAGAAGACACGAAGTAACCTATACAACCATTGTCATCTGTCAAAACGCACGACAAAGTAGAAAGTAGCTCTACTTCGGCATTGAGATTGGGCTTACGATATTTACGATAAAAAGCCGATCAAACGCATGAAGTCGTATTATGTGTTTCCCCATAAGATACCATTGTTTCTAGTCAATCTGTCAACGCGCGACCGACCGAACGCCAAATTGTGTTTCTACTATAATGCTTGCACCCGCTTGTTGACGTATGAAAAACGTGTACATAGTATAGTAGCTCCGGAGCTTTTGTATATAGAACGGATTCTAATGGCTCAAAATCAAGTCCAACGAATTAGGGCTGATTGCACTGATTGAAAAAAAAGGTTTGCGGGTCTATCGACTAGTCTATCCAACTATCAAGTGTACAGATGTGAATCCACCGTTTTTCAGTAGATGGCGCTAGCAATATGTGCAGGTCCAAAATGTCAGATTAGGAACGTCGCATAGTATCTGCCAACACTTCAACTCATGAATTCTATTTCTCACCGGCTTCATATCGAACATTTTTTGAGCGTGCTTTCGTCAGTCAACTTTCGAGCCAAATAAGCGTCATTTGCGATAAGTTCCGCCTTTCGACTTCAGTTCGAAAAATCTGCGACTGAGGCGCGTCGAATAAATTTACATGAGGCTTCTATTACTGAAGAAACGTGGTTTTAAGGCTATAAAAAGTGATGGTTTTGTCGTGGAAAACACTGGATCGGTGAAAGAGGTATAAGACACAGACGCAGGAAAAGCATTCAAATTCATTGGCCGACAAATACGCACCCGACAATGGACTGTGATTTTACATCTCTCTCTCTCTCTCCAACATCACTATTCTTTAATGGAAGGGAGAGTCTAGAAATTTGTTTCCCAGAAACAAATTTCGTCAAGTTTGGGTACAGATGGAAGGGTGCCAAATCAGGAGAATATGGACTTGGAGCAAACCCAGATCCCGCAGTTTTCCCATCGCCTTGTGTTCACGTGCATTGTACTGATGAAAAATTACTACTAATTTTAGCATCCAGCTGGTCAAGAAGCTTTAAGTGGTATTCGCCTGTAATTGTTCTGTCTTTTACAAGGTAAACACGTTGGCCGCGACCTTTCCGGCAGATTTTTTTTTTTAGAATTGACGCGTGCACAAGGGGTTATTACTATCCTTAAATGTCAAGACACAGCACGGGCCGAAGGTATAGAGAGAGATCGCTCGCTTTTTTTTTATTGTATCTAGCACGTGCAGAGAGGTCTTGGGAGCAACAAACCAGATATGAGCGTTGTACTCAAGCTTGGGACGGATGTAGAACTTGTAAATTGAAGCCAAATCCTAGGGGATGAAATATTGTTCGTATCGTTTGAGGAAACCTAGACATTTCGCAGCGTTATGGTCATTCCTACTAAGAGTTTTATTAACACACATACCAAGGATGGAAAGTCTTTCGGTTTCATCGACACAAGCGCCATTCAAGAATAATGGCTGATTATTAATGGTTAGTTTGAGTGACAGTAGACAGCGTTGTGTTTTGGAAGCATTAAATTTCGCTCTATTGCTTATGCCCGGGACGAGGGTTCTGGAACGAATATGAAAAGCTAAGAGTACCGTCAACAGCGAAGGAGTGTATCGGATTAGAAGTAGCAGTTAAGAGACCATTTAACAAAATGAGGAAGGGTGTTGGTGACATAACAGAACCCTGGGGAACACCAATGTATATTTGGTGGTTATCAGACTTGAAACCGTCCAAAACAACTTGAAAGGTAATTTCTAATCCATAGACGAAGGGACCCGTCGATACCCTGAGCACATTTATATTGAGTTTGTACGAGGTATTCATTTGGGAGAGTGAAGTGGTACATTGTCCCACCTCATTGATAGCTTGCAATACTAATGCAAAAGTCGTGAGGTGCCTCAGAGTATGACAAGAATTGAAGTGAGAAAAATATTTTTTTTGAGGTGTTGGGATATTTTTGTACTAGTGTATGGGGCATGAGGACGTGTGGTGTATCGAAAACAACGAATGCCTTTAAGCCGATTATTAAGGCAAAGAGGCGCCAAGTGATTTTGCAACCCGACAATGCTCGGCCACCTGTTGCTCAAGTCATTAAAATCGAGCTAAAAAAAACTGACTCGCCGTATTTTCTAGACATCATTCCTCACGACTATCACCTGTTCCGATCGCTTGTTAAGAAGCCATTCATTCAAAAATGCGATTCGTCTAAATATGATTTTTCGGCCAAAATCGGGAACCTCTTCCAAACGCTCCGAAGCCCAGTCATCGAGCAAACGGCGTTGTCTATGATCACAAACTTGAGCTCCTGAGGCAGTTGAACACTATCACCTGTTCCGATCGATGTCATATGGCCTGGCTGAGCAACACTTTAAATCTTTCAGAGGAGCCCAAAATTGAGACGAATCGTAGATTCCCTTAGAAAACGTGCATTTTTTCCAACTTCACATCGGAATCGATATCATTGGGAGTTCTCGAGATACACGAGGCGAAAAGAAGCTCACGAACGTAAGCACGCACATAACGGTTTTGTGGATTTTGAAACGTGGAAAAATGTCAACATTTTTAATTCGAAAAATCTGACTCATTACAATAGTTTCGAGATACGAAGGTAACAAATGAAAACTCTACATTCTTAGAATTCAGTCTTCGGCTCTGATGTTTTCCGTCAAGTATATGGTACAGCATTATGGACAGGCCCCTCGTGTATTAATATCACAAGTGTTAAACTGACAATGAGCGTGTATTGTGCCTCATCTCACATGACATGTCGTTTTCAATGACTATTTGCCCAATCAGCTGTGACAACAAACATTAAACAAAGACTGTTCTGTACGAGTACAAACCCAAACTCTTGGGTCTTGAATGAATGGTGACGTCGAAGGGGTGTTTAGCTGGTGCTTTGATGATGTTTGTGGATCATCCTCAATGGAACGGCATACGGGATCAATGTTGTGGTCTGAACGTAGTTTTTCTCAAGACTTTTCTGCTTTGATGTGTATCGCATACGTCAGGTTTATCAATTAATCATATCATGTCATCAGTGTCCCTGGTGATAAAAATATGTTTTAAGGCCACGTTCAGCAAGTCATAAATAAATGAATTTCGAAGGGAAAAGGGGGTTGACGGCTTCTTAGTTTCTAGGCATGTAATGCTAATTATCACCGAGTGATGTGTCATTTGCCTCAAGTCGTTTCAAATGATAGAAGAAAGTAAAAATATCAACACATCCGAGAGGAATATTATAAACTTCTGACCTGGCTGGCTTTTATGGATATTAAATTTGATTAGGAACTGAAACTCCTAAACAAAAGCTTTCACTATAGACTTTTTGTTTTAAAAGACAAAGTTATTATTATTATTATTAATTCTAGGATTTTGGGTGGTAAGCAAGAATAGATCAAGAAACACAATGGCTAATGTTAAATAAATTTATCGCAATCACAATAAAATCAAGGGAAAGATATCTTCTTCAGTACAAACCGCTCAAAATACTTGGATGACATCATCTAGAGATTTAAAAAAATTCCATCTTCCATTCAAAGCTTTTGCGGCTTGACGTGGAGATTAATTTTTATTTGGTATGTCTTGAGTATAGAAGCATTTTGACATTGCAAACGGAACAAGACTTGAAAAGGGTCGTCCAACAAAGAGATTCATTTTAGATTTCGCGCCCTTGTTAAATAATGAAAAATCAACAACGATTGCGATGACTTTCGATGAGTAAAAACAAGGAGATTATTAAATACAAATCCACATAGATAATAATATATAGGTTATTTTTGAAACGTTTGTTTTTTAAAAATAACAAGAAAATTGCAAAATTGTATAAAGTTTTTGTGTTGATAAATAAATGCTTGCCATCCACTTTGTAAAGATTATTTCGTGTAATTGTCGACCACTACTGCGTTTTAAATGATTTATACGGAGAGTTCGGTTTCTAGTCACTTTTTCGAGCATATTTGCTGCTATCTCGCTAATAACACGTATAATATTGAATTTCAAGGCTACAATCGACTCTGGCCTATCAGCATTGACAAGTGATTTGACGAGTGATATCCCCATTAAAAATAGTCTAAAGGCGTCAAAGCGGACGATCTAGCCTCATTGAACTCATTTCTCAAACTGCGTCGTCTTGCTAGAACCACATGGCGGCCAGGTTCAGCCCATGCATTTTGGGAAAAAGTCATTGAATTAACTAGCGACGATCAGTGTCATCTCTGAAAAAATTCGCGCCAATGATTCCGGCGGGTCATAAACTGCACCAAAAAGTGCATTTTTCCGGGTAGATTGGCGGCTCTTGTATTGCCCGAGGCTGCTCATTGGTCCAAACACGGCAGTTCTGTTAATTAACATACCCATTCACCGAGCTTCGTCGGTGAAGATAATTTTCCGATAAAAAAGCAGATCATCCTACAGTCTTTCTAAGGCACACCCACTGAAAATTCGAAGCTAATCGTTCGGCTTCAGTTCTTCCATGAACTGGATATCGTTAAGCTTAGACCAAGATCCTTGCGAGTAACACAATCTCAAATGCTGTGATCACCGACGAATAGACAAATCACTGTAGGCATTCTGCACGTCGATTATGACAACCGTAAAATAGGCGAAGTTTGCGAAAACATTTTTCACAGAGCACATATTTTGATATTAAAATTCGTATGTAAGCGTTGTTCAGGTGTAAGCGGATAAATGCTAATGGATGAAATGGCAATGCTAGCTGAGCATGCTTGATTTGACACATGTCACGAATCACGTATGAGATGACAAAAATAGAACACTGAAAATCCAAACAGAAAAAAAAACATCCTTTCCATAAAGATCAGTCCCCTTTGGCCCTTCTGCATATGCTCAGGAGAAACAATCCTAGTTCCTTAGACACTACACAGTTTGCGTTATAAATGATAGCGTACTATGCACAACGCTTGACATTTTTCGTGGGATCAATACTCTTTCAGGATACACGGGTTGATATCAATATCTTCAACCTTATGAAAAAGATGCACAGACAGATTGCATGGCGCTTGTTACTCTTTGAAGACATCTTTTACGAAATTAGTTATCTGTTTGCCCAGTTTTTATTTACCAGACTATTAAAGACATCGATCGAGAGGGACGTTCTCTGGAGAATCCGGGTGGGTAAAACGTCCTATTTGATTGTTCCCAGGTAGCTTTAAAAATGTTGCCGAGCGTATTCTTGCTAAAGGTTTTATTCAATAAGGGGGGATAGATGTTGAAATGGAATAAAACAAGCTGTGTGTGAGGTATTAACATTTTTTTTTTTTTATTTGAAAGGCCCAAGTATGCCATTGTGTATGGAACATGACATCGGTCAAATGCCCGCCTCGGCTTCTTACGGTGGCAATTTTCAATGACTCTTCCACATTTTTATTTTTTTTTTTAGACTTCTACTATCTGTTGGAGCACTCAGACACAAATACTGCCAGACAGACAGAGAAAAGTGAAGAGGAGCTGCAGTGATGTAGAGCTAAGAGATTCGGCATACACCACGTCAGCCCCAAGGGTGCGCCACCGCAAAGAAAGTGTTCTGCTGTTCCATTCTCCTCGCAACATGCAGCACAAGTAGGAGTCTCACTGATGCCAAGCACTTAGATATGTTTGGCAAAAATATAATGACCCGTAATGACGCCCGCAAGCCTTCTGCTGAGGATTACTTGCAGACATCAGGGCGTACGCGCTTAGTCATCCTGAATCCTGGATATTCCCTCCATCTACGTTTGTGGGAATTAAAGACCCAATCGTTGATGTAGCTTCAGGTCCTGGGAAACTCTCTTCTGAGCCCTTCTAGCGAGTTCATAGGAGATCTCGTTTCCTGGAATCCCAGAGTGACCTCGAATCCATACAAGCCTTAAAGAATTTAGTCTTCCGATTTTGTTGTACTAAATGCACTAATTTAGAGCTGTACATAGTGCATGGCCGTCAGGATTGCATATATCTCTGATTGAAAGACAGACGCATATTTTCCTAACGAGAAGTGCAGTCGAATGTTTTCGCGCTCAACGAAAACTCCAGCGCCGGACTCCCGCCCAGTCCTGGAGCCATCAGTAAAAATGCGAAGACACTCCATTTCAGGTTCAGTATCTGGCCAAAGTCAGTCCTGACGCCATGGAAATGTAACTGTGAAATGACAGAGAAGTAGGATTGCAGGTGTCACAAGGCAATACCATAAGACAGGGGTCGTGGAATATTTCTCACGCAGGTACACTTTCCCTCCGATGCGAGTTGAACCAAAACCATTTCTCTTTAGGCGAGACATGGCTTTCAGTGCGCATCCTCTGATATATGTATATGTCAAGGGGTGAAAGATTCATCATAGCATCTAGAGCAGCTCCCGATGTGCTGCGGAAGGCCGCCGTGCGACTGAGACAGACTGCTCCACCAAACAACCGATGCATATGAGATTATCGGTCTTATCATAACATACCTTTGCATTGCCAAAAAGCTGACAGCGCTTTGGTGGTTTTGCACTCAACATGCTCTGACTAAAGAAGCTTGTTATCTAAGTTGGCTAAGATGACAGGCGCTTGGCTTCCTTGGATATCCGGATGGATGTGCCTTTTAGCACCCGCTGAGTAATGCCAGTGTTTTTCTCCTTCTCGTGAAGAGAGCGACATCAGTCTTAAGAGGATTAACCGACAGCTCATTACTCGTGCACCAGTCCTCGATCACATCTAGCGCCGCCTGCGCTTTGAGACAGACAGTCGCTAAACAGCATCGAGCAGAGTCGACCGCCATGCACCATAACAGCGGAGACAGGACGCCACCCTGCGGCAAGCCCCTGTTTACGCCAGACTTGACACATTGTCCGAGGTCTGTATCAGCGATCAATGTCTTATGCACAAGCATTGCCTTGATCCATAAAACTAGTGCTTCATCTACGCCATGCCTTCTAGCAGCGTTACACATGCAGTCGAATGTAACGTTATCAAAAGTTCCCTCAATGTCAACGAAAATGCCCAGTACGTACTCTTTCTTCTCGAGAGCGCATTTAATTCTCCCAATTAGGTTTTGAAGCGCAGTCTCGCAGGATTTTCAACGCTGATAAGCATGTTGCATCTCCTAGAGAGGATGCATTCGAAGGGCATCTTTGAACACGTGCAACTCTACTAGTCTCTCCATGCTTTTCAGCAAGAAGAATGTTAGAATGATTTGTCTAAAATTCTTGGCGAGTTCCACCTAGATGCGGTTGAATTTGAGCGATGACCTGTGTTCTGTTCACCTTAAGGGCATCAGTCGATTGTGGTTTATTCGCATAGACTTACACTTACGGAATATATAAACAGCTTTGATTGGGATGCACTACTGAACACCTCCAATTTAAAAGGTAATTACGATGTATTTATGGGAAAAATTAATTCTGGTCTTGACTTATGTGTACCTAAAACGCGTCAAAATAACCACTACAGAATTCCGTGGTCGAAAAAGAGATTGATAAATTTACGAAATGTAAAAAGAAAAGCATACTCGGCTTATTTTAAATAAAACGAACTCTAACCGCGAACTTTTTTTAAGATTCAGAAAGGAATATGAGTTCTTGAATAGATTTTTTTATATGCAGTACATCTTGTCCGTAGAGTCATCGGTAAAGAATAATGATAAATCATTTTGGAATTACATTAACACAAAAAGAAATACCTCAGGCTTGCCTAGGGTGATGGAATTTGATAATGCAATTTCAACAGATTTGAATGGAAGTGAGTTATTTGCCAACTTGTTCGAGTCGGTTTATAATAATTCTCGAGTCCAATCAACGACGAACCATTACTCTAATATTACTGAATCGTTGGATATTGGTGTGTTGCAACTTGCGAATGAAGACGTAATAAACGCGTTAAAGAAACTGGAATTAAACTGTAGTCCAGGTCCTGATGGAATCCCTGCGATAATATAAAAAAAGTGTTTATCTTCCATTTTTTATCCATTTAAAATTACCTTTAATCAATCACTTATCACCGGAAAATTCCTCAGTGAATGGAAATATTCATTTATTACACCTATATTTAAGAGCGGTTTTAGACAAAAAGTTGAAAACTATCGGCCTATGTCTAAGCTTTCTGCAATCCCAAAATTGTTTGAAAGCATTGTTAAGGATAAGCTTTTTTTCGCTGTTAAAGAAATTATTTCCAGTAACCAGCATGGCTTTGTTCGCGGTAGGTCATGTACTACAAATTTAGCTTTATTAAGAAATATATTTTTGATAGTTTTGAAAATCATTTACAAGTAGATATACTCTACACTGACTTTACGAAAGCTTTTGGTAGAGTACATCACACTTTACTATTGGCTAAACTACAATCGCTGGGTTTCCACTCTTCTATGCTGATGTGGCTTTCAACTTATTTATGTAATCGAAAGCAATTGGTAAAGATTAATAGTTTTACATCTCGTGTAATAGAAGCAACTTCGGGCGTTCCCCAGGGTAGTCATCTCGGCCCGTTGTTGTTTATTTTATTCTTAAATGATGTTCACGAAATATTTGATTTCTGTGAAGTTTTAGCATTCGCGGACGACTTAAAACTGTTTGCACGCATCAATAATATTACAGACTGTATGCGTTTTCAACTAGATATTTATAAACTGTCGGAATGGTGTAAGCATAATGCATTACAACTTAATGTTTCTAAATGTAAGATATTTACAGCGCACCGTATTGTATAATTATTTTATGAACGATTTTCTGCTCCTTCGTCTTGACGAAGTTAAGGATCTAGGGATCATATTTGACACTAAACTAAATTTTAATTTACATTACGATTACGCCATATCTAATTCTAACTCCATGTTAGGCTAAGGCCACGCACTGAGCGGCAAGCGGCAAAAAGCTGAGCGGCAAGAAGCTGAGCGGCAAAAAAAATTTAAAACACATGAAATCGTATGGCTGTGGCCACACAGTCTCTGAGCGGCAAGCGACGTTTTTGAGCGGCAGAGCGGCGTCGCTCAGCTTTCAACTCTGTTCTATTATTGCTGAGCGGCAAGAAGGAATAATGGCAAATTTAAGAAATATTGACAGCAAATCAAATGATTGTACTGACATACGTAGGTATTGTCTGAATCGGTCTTCGTGTTGTCGAAGATTATTATACAAATGGTGAAATTCGCCATAACCTGATCTTTTTCGGTTTATTGGATGAACTCCAAATCTTCTTTTTTTAAGCTTAAGATAACTCTGTAAATGTTAAAACGACTTTCTTGTAAAATATTGCGGCGAACAGCACTCGTTAACGACATTTTCAGAACTAATCGCTAAGAATTGCTGCTCAGTGAGTTGCCGCTCAGAAAATTGCCGCTCAGTAAATAGCCACTTGCCGCTTAAGTTTGTCGCTCAGCTTTTTGCAGCTTTGCCGCTCTGCCGCTTGCCGCTCAGTGCGTGGCCTTAGCCTTAGGATTTCTCAAAAGGAATAGCAAAGACTTCCAAGATGTTTATAGTCTTAAGACTTTATTCACCTCGTTGGTCAGACCTTATTTAGAATATTCTTCGATTATTTGGGATTCGCCATATAATGCTCAAGAGCTTAGGTTAGAAAGAGTTCAAAAGAATTTCACGAGATATGCTATTCGCAAATTAAACATGTTTGACGAACTTCCTCCTTATGACGTAAGATGTACATAAGTTAATTGGCTTGCAAACCTTGAGTTTTAGGCGGAAGGCATCGTCAGTCATGTTTATTCGCGACATAATTAATTATCATATTATTTCACCAGAATTAGTTTTTCTTATAAACATATATGCTCCCCAAAAATCTCTTCGGGTGAGAAATGTGCTTTACGACAGAAGGCATAGAACAAATTATGGTTGCAATGAGCCAATTACTAGGTGCATAAAAACATTCAATGAGCTTTGTAACGAAATTGATTTCAGCGTAACTCGGTTGGTATTTAAAAATTGTGTTCTTTCATTGATTTTAAATTAGTAATATTGTTTGTCTGAGTAGTCTACGAGATGCAAAATCGGTAGATGATCCTTAGTCGCGCAACAAATATCTGTTGAGTAAAGCGATACTGAGAGTATACACTAGAGAACGTACTGTTCTGTGTACTCTGTGATGGACAAAAAAAAATAAAAAATAGACCCGTGACTTTAGGAAACCCCACAAGAAAAAGTATATCGGGGTCAAGTCGCATTATCTTGGTGGCCAATTTACGTCACCTCTGCGAGAGATAACTTTGCCCTCAAAACGTTCATGCAGAATGTCAATCGTGGCGTCTGCTGTGTGGTACGTAGCCCAGTCCTGCTGAAACCATATGTCGTCAGGTCCCTATGGGCAATACGAAATCGGTTATCATTGTTCTGTAACGCTCGCCATTGACGGTAACCGCCTTACTAACGTCGGACCAATGATGCCGCGGCGCCGGCCCAAAATCCACACCAAATGATAACTTTTTGAGGATGCATTGTCACCTAGTGAACCTCGCGTGGATTTGTGTTAACAAGCCATTTATTCAAACAAGATGGGATCAGCTTGCTGGGAGCCAAGCTACAATTCCAGATCTTCTATTTTGAATTTTGCAAACTTTTACCTGGATCTCAGTAGCTAGGTTTCTCAGACCGGTCGCTATGCTCAGAATCTTGTACTCTATAACACAGCCAAGTTTCAGACTCATAGCTACTCGGCAAGTTTGGTTTGATATATGCGTACGGACGGATGGACGGACAGGAAAGCCTTTGCATAAGTCGTCCCTACCCCAGCTTTGCAAGGTAAAAAACTAAAATTGGGGTCTTCTTCTGAACGTTACGAAGCCCAGTCAGCCAACAAACGGCGTCGTCTATAGTCATGAACCAGCTCCTCGGACAGTTGCACCTGGCACGGTTGCAGGCCGATGCAAAATTCGCCTAGTTCAAGTCTGCGACAGGCTGAGTTCCTGTGCACGGCGAAGAATCGACTGCCTCCGGTTCTTCGGTACGGACCGCGGCGTAGTTCTCGGCTTCCACAGACAGCCGAAATCGACCGCGCCAATTGAAAAACCCTTTACAAAAACACTCTGTCGCCCGGGTGAGCCAAGATTTCTTTAAATTTAAGGGAAAGAGAGTATCGAGATCCATAGTTTCCAATGCTGCTTTTGCTTAATATGACTCCAATTAAAGGAATTGACAGCGTCATCAAGTGATTATAACGACAAGATCCATCAGAATATCAGGAACAAAGTGAACATTTCACGGCACCCATTCCTACTTTACATTCAGTTGCTCATCTAATCGCAATAATGCGGTTTTATGTAAGTAGATAAGATGATGAGCTCAATGTTTACAAGATTGGATTCACCTACTGCCACCGGAAGCCCTCCCCCACGAATCTATTCCCATTCTATCTAATCGATTATTAAATATGTTTCCCGACAGTGCCCATCACGTGTTTGCCCTTCTGTCGACTGTAAAACCAAACAATTGTCTTCCAATCTCTTTTGCTTGGCATTGGGATTCATTTTTTCCCTCCGACGACGACTGCATTCTGACGTTTGCGCACAAACATTACTCGTATCACCAAACTAGTCTTGTCTGACTACAATCATCTACACGAGACGGCGTTTATCTTTTGTTTGACGGCACTGCTGTCGTTGTCTTTATTTACAGATGATGGCGTCAGGTAATCAGCGACGAATTGAAGGGTGGAAAGCGATAATGGGCTGTGTAAAGAAAATGTTTAAAGGTTTAAGGGTGACCTTGCGTGTTGACTTTGATTGAGAGCCAAATATGCACTCGAAGAAGGAGCCTTGTGGGAAAGAAAATGTTTTGCCTTTCAAGTCACTTATCGATTAAGCGATTATCTACTATTCACTCGAACTAACATACACAAACCATACGCATACATCATTACTTAAAATAGACGCAAAAGTCGTTCTACCGCCTTATGATAGCCTGTCCAACAAGTTTCTGACTATGGAACGCGTCATATCGTTAGAACAAACTTTTCGCAAAACACAAACAACTTAGCGAGCCAACTGTAATCAATCCGATTTCCTGGTAGGTCATCCACACCTACATTCTTCCCTTCTAACTGTTTATGATAGATACACCAACAGCCAAAGTGCCTAACGAACACATGTCACACATCACACCATTTCGATCGATTTACGACATCGCTGCGCATTATTTACCTCCACATTCAAACAAACACTTCGCAAACGCGAACAAAAATTTATCACTTCCACATAAAAACAAAAGACAAAATCGTGTAGAAAACAAACGCAAACAAAGGCGATACGTTCTAGATCGCGGATGGATTGAAAAAGCCAAAATAAATAAACAACTTGTCTCGATTCATCATCATCATCATCGTTATAACGACCGTGCTTCTTGGCTTATCATGTAAAAATAAGTCGCACGACTCAATTCAATCGGGCTCTGTGCCCCCATAAAGCACTAGTGCCCGACATCGAATTGCTATAAAAAGAAATGAATTGCTCCAGTGTGTCGCAACACTCCAGACATCATTCCGCCAGGTTCAAGCAAACCTACGTCATTTGTGTCGTGTGCGATTTGCACAAGATCTCGCTGTGATTTCATCAGCACCCGGTTCTTTGTAGCCATGCCCCCATCAGTAAAACTGACCCCAGACACATACCTAAACACCCAAGCCGTGCACTCTACATGGTAGGCCACGTCAACCTGTCGCTGTGTTCGTGTTGTATCCACTATACACACGTTGGCGAATGAACCATTGCTCATGAGACGTACAGTCCACAAAGAAAACGACAAGTAACGCACCTTCTAATACACTTGCAAACGAATCCACGTCAGAACCGATTTAATTATCTCTCTGATATGCATCGACTCACTCAGCCTAGTTCCTTGTCATTTAAGTAGTTATTCATCTTCTTTTCAGAGATTAACATGGAAAGGGATCCGAATTCAACCTCGGCGGGAGATGTATCACCCCTCACAACCAGTACCGAATCGGAGACTTTCGATACCTGGACTTTGATTACAGATAGACAGAAAGAACTTGTACCCGATGAAATGCATTACGCATCTGTCACGCCACCCGAGAAAAACGAAGGAGTCGATGACAATGCCGACAATGATACTCAAGAAGAGGCTCCGCTGACATCAAAAGTTATCGTCGAGAGCAGGTACATCATAGATTCAATCCACATACATTTTCGTTAATTATTTTCCCCAAATCAATTACAGATTCACCGATATCGACGAACTATCGGACGGGATCTCGATTATCAGCGATTGCGAGAGTGCAGGACGCCTTACTCCGCATCCCGAACTGCAAAAACACTTGTCCGACCTG
Source organism: Merodon equestris (assembly GCA_958301585.1). NCBI lineage: Eukaryota > Metazoa > Arthropoda > Insecta > Diptera > Syrphidae > Merodon > Merodon equestris. Next base: position 40,144,485 of record OY284415.1, read on the forward strand.
AATATACGCTTCATTAATAACACAGAACTACCACCACTATCGTCTATAACTGGGGATAGGGCCACCCTCAACTATGAGGCATGCTCCGAGCGATCCTCAGATACGTTCCATCGAATCGAGCCGTTGGCTGAAAATCCCCGACGACAACGAAGGCTATCGCGTCAGCTGGTAGAGCCAACAGAATACCAATCCACATTACGAAGTAATTGGCGCGGGCTCTTCTACCTTGGAGGTCTGTTGGCTCTCCTGGCATTCATTGGCAAACTGAAATACGACTCATCGGAATGGGTAATTGGCAGCAAAGCTGAGTTTCTGGAACAGAAACACGACGAATTGCAAATGAAAATCAATCTAATGCAAATCGAAATTAATATGCTCGCCGACAAGGTGCGTCACCTCACCACGCTCAGTGAGAAGCAGCCGAGTACTTTGTCGTCGAGTAAATCGCCAAAGAGGGAAAAAATCAAAGTTACTCCCCATGATCTCAGGAATTGTGATGGGCTTTGCATAGATCGGCAATCGCTCCCATTAGAAGTGTTTGAAAGGCTGAATGAAATGAACAGCGAGATGATAACCAAGCTATTCGGGAATAAGTACGACAAAGACATTAAAAATCCGCCATTTGACGCTACACCTGCCAAAGCCAGCCAGCCGGAAAGCAGCACCACAATGCCAGAAACATCAACCATACCACCGCTAACAGATTTTGTCCCGCACGAGCACAAGCCACCACAACAAGAAAACAAAAAACGATCCACAGACGGCCACAAGAAACAACATCCCAAGTACGACAGCAGGGAGAATAAGGAACAGCGAGATCATCATCGCCATGACAAATCAACAGAAGAGCGAAACAGCGACTCAGGCGAACGTCACAAAAAGTCAAAGGATCACAAGAAATACGAAAAACAGCACTCGTCCTCGGCGTCATACGACTACGATAGTGCCAAACGTGATGCTGACGGACAATGGCACGAAAAACTCATGCAACATCGTGAAAATGCTCGCAAAAACAACGACAAATATCGTCAGGAAAAGAACTGGTTTATGGAGCGTGCCGATAGTCGCGAACAGGCACGGATCATCGACCAGAAATATCGTCCAGCTGGTGAACGATAGACGATGTCTATTCTCTCCATGTCAATTCTTTGAACCTAAGAAAGCCTAATAGTTTGTGACCCAACATGCAACATAAGTGTATTTCTATCTGATTCTTTGGAATTTGTGTTCTCCTCTCGTCCATCCTTATTCACATATTCTCTGATCCATACTTGAAGAATAATTGTTGCGACGCGTGGCCATAAGTACAGTAAAGAGGCAGAACAAGGCACTAACAACACATAAAACAATTAAAAAACAAAAAAAAATATAAAAAAAAGTAATGTGATAAAAAAACAAAAACAACAACAAATAAATAGAAGAAGGAAAAAAATGGTGACAATGTTCCGTCGGCCTAGTCCGGTTCAGCGGCCCCGGAGCATTTTGTTTTATTTTTTCTTTTTATTATTATTTTCTTCTGTTTTAAATAACAATCTCTGGAATGTATACTATCTATAGACGATTAGAAATACATGAGTGTATATTTTAAAATAAGTTTGTATTTTCATTTGGAGGCGGTTCAGACCCCGCCGGTTCTAGTTGGCGCGGTGTCGGCTTAGGAAAGTCTCTCCTAAAGAGAATTTTGGATAACAAAATGATGTCCACGAGCTTACTTTCAGATTTTAACTAACGCCACAAATTTTCGCTCGGTGACAACTCCATAAGGATCAACAAGGACCACACCGAAATCCATTCTTAGGCAAATTGAAGTGGGCCCCATCTTACTAACATAGATGACGCTGGTCTTCGAAGTGGTTTGGAACTGTTTAGACCTTATCTGACTGGGAGCATAGAATCAACAAGCTCCGCAAGTACAATGCGATGATACAGGAGTCTTTTTCTACCTATGTACATGCTATGGGACGCCCCACGCGAAGCTGACAACCGCTGGGTATTTAACACTCTTGTATCTTGTATCAAAAATGATACAATACTTTTTATTAGCTCTAAAAGTGTTTTTGTTTTGATTAACAACAATCCGTATTTATTATACGATAGAACAATATTTCCTTAACCAAATCAAAGTTAAAAAAATGGATGATGGACCCGTTGTCAGTAGTTTCTTTGATTTCGTTGATCTATAGCCAACAATTGTGAAATAGAGTGAAATCAAAAAAATAAAAAATCATGCATTTAAGGGTTAACTTCTTCCGCAAACGATATGCCATCAACCTCGTTAAGTGCACGAAGCTCACCCCTCCCAAATTCCATCGTAGAAACTGCTTCGAAATTACCATCCCTCCGCAATATGAATGGCTTTTTCGCAGCCTTCCCCCAATAAGGAAATCAAAGTCGACAGAATGAGAATTACCATTAGGGATCGTAAGAACAATATTAACATTAAACCTAAATATAAGTTTAAACTCAACACTCCCAAATCCCCTTACCAACCCGAACCTGAGCCCCCCCCCCCCCCCCCCCTTCTCAAGCCCCTCGCAATCTAGGAACTAACTGGGAATTAAGGACTGGAATTTTTCCCAATTTCTCCCGACCTCTTCCTCTTTCAATAGTTCCCAAATCAACAACTACCCTCAACATCCCTCCACCTAATAATACTTTTAACAGAGCACATACCCATAACCGCGATTCCTTTAACCTTTCGCCCGGCTCCCGATCCTCATCCCCCTCACCGAATTTTGTCAATTCAATACACAATCCCAACACCCAGGCTTCCACAATACCCAAATTGTATACACTCTGAACCCAACTCTCTTCACCTCCTCAGTTTCTTACAACACCCCCTCCAGCCCCTTCACCACCACAGCTTCTCACAACACGACCTTCCCTCTCTCCTCCCCCTCTTTCTTAGATCCACTTCTCCCTCCCACGGCCAAACTCACCAAACGAGTTTAACGCCGAAGACCGCTATGTTATGTCACGTTTAAGAGACAGAAGAATCTACGAAAATGTACGCCTCTATTTGGCCTACCTCCACGACAAACCTGACTCCATTTGTATCGACGGCAAAACTAAAACCAACGTCCTAGTTTCAATCCACCAAGAAGGCTTACCCTCCATTCCATTGATGTAAATAACGATCTCTCCACATTCGCCGCCCATGTCAATTCAAAGCGCATCGCACACTTGCAAAGTACCCGCTCTAATTTCAAAAACTATTTTAAATCCTAATGTAAACACCAATACATCTTCCCATCCATCGAATATTTACATGTACTATCAGAACGTCAGAGGATTACGCACCAAAACCTCCGCAGTACTCCTTAATTCCCACAATATATTTGCCTTAACTGAAACGAATTTATAATTTAGCATTGGAGACAGCGAGTTATTCACCTCAGATTTCATTCTGTTTCGGGCTTCTGCCGATCCGGATGGTCGCGGAGTTCTCTTGGCAATCTACAACCACTATGATCCCTTCCCCTTCAAATCGTCGAATTCCGCTGACTTCAACTTCACTACTGCCTCAATAAGTCTCCCTAAAGGGAAACTTTATCTTGCCTGCTGTTACTTAAGACCCTCACAGCCCACACAATACTACCAACTCGCCGTTGATCTCGTCGACCCAATGACATCATCATCGTCTGTGGCGATTTCAATCTCCCACACCTGAAATGGGTTCAATTCGATGATGAGACCCATTATGTCGCCGCTAACCCCTCCTTAGGTAAAGAAATCCTTTTCACGGATCATTCCTCTGACTCCGGCCTTCTGCAACTCAGGAACATCACCAATAACATGGACAGACAACTCGACCTGATTTTCTCATCTGATGCCGTAAACTGCGTTGTTACCCCGAGCAACCATTTTCTCTCTACCTTAGACCCCCTTCATCCACCTCTATCGATAACTCTTTCACTCGAGACCCAATTCACTATTCTTCCCTCCGAAAATACGTACTGTTTCAATTTTCGGAAAGCTAACTTCGGGAAACTAAATAATTTGCTCAACAATGTTAATTTTAACTTCATCTCCGCCCTGGTATACCAAGGAACTACGCCTACACACTACAAAAATTGGCACGCCTATCTTAGATCCTCCTCTGCATCTGACCTTTCTAATTACATTCAGTCCTACACTAAATTTGCACAGCTATGTGAATCACTCTACTGCCGATACCTGAATAGAATGCAATCCTCCCTTATCTCTGACCCCAAGGGTTTCTTCCACTTCATTAATACAAAAAGAAAAACCATGGCTACCCCGCTACATTTAATTTTCTCAATAACTCTTCCAACGAACCCGAAGTAATCGGCAACTTCTTTGCTCATTTCTTCAGCCAATCATCCACCGACCAGGATCTTCAACCTGATCACGACAATTTTCGATATTTGAAAGACTGCCTCCAGACGTCTCTTGTTTCACTGAACATAACTCCCGACCTAATCGCCGAAAAAACACGCAACTTAAAAGACGACTACTCTCCCGGTCCCGACTGTCTGCCTGCCACAGTATTGAAAAAGTGAGCGAACCATCTTATTTTAGCCCTAACCGTTCTACCTCTCAAGGACTCTTTCCTAAGCTTTGGAAATATGCTTATACCATTCCAGTCCACAAAAAAGGACTGAAAAGTGATGTGTCCAACTATCGTTCCATTGCCAAGCTCTCGTGCATACCCAAACTTTTCGAGAGCATCGTTTATGATGCACTATTCTTTCACTGCAAACCCATATTTTCTCCTAACCAACATGGGTTCCTAAAAGGTAGATCGACAACCACTAATCTAGTCGAGTTTGTTTCACAATGTTTGTGTGCACTCGAAGCTGGCAAAATAGTAGACGTTGTCGCCACTGACTTCAGCAAAACCTTTGACAAAATATCTCACCAAATTATTCTCCTCAAGCTCACTGCCCTCGGTTTCTCTCCCGGTTTTATCTCATGGATCAAATCTTATCTTGAAGATCGTCAATATAACGGTATCTTCAGATCTTCTATCTCTGATTCAATTAATGCTACGTCCGGTGTCCCGCAAGGTAGTCATCTCGGCCCACTGATATTTATTCTAACCATTAATGATGTTGACAGTGTTATTCTGAACTCTCATCTCTCCATATATGCAGATGATATGAAAATATTTAAACACATATCTTCCCCTGTCGACTCCTGCTCTGTCCAATTGGATCTTAACATGTTCACTACTTGGTGTCAAAAAAACCATTTCGAGCTCAATGTAAGTAAATGCCAAACCATCTCTTACTCCCGCAAGCGCTCTTCCTCACCACCCAGAACCTACATTATTCGTAATGAAATCGTTCCCCCGTCAACTTCTTGGTTGATCTAGGGGACCGCGTACTCAACTTTCGCCTCCATATCGACAACATTATCAAACGCGCTAACTCTGCCCTCGGTTTCGTGAAACGTTGGTCCAAAGAATTATCGAATCCTTACGTTGCGAAATCATTATACATCACTTTCGTTAGGTCCCTTCTTGAATATACTAGCCAAGTCTGGCCCCCCTCTTACGAATTCCACACTACACGTATTGAAGCCATTCAACCCAAGTTTATTCGTTTTGCCCTTCGTTGTCTTCCCATGTCTAGAATGCTTCGCAAAGCTAATACCAATCTTTTCGACCTTCACCTCAAAAAGTCCAGCCTTAGAATTGCCCTATACCACAACCCTTCACACTCTCCTTAATCGTTTCCATCCTGCCACTTAGTTAATAAGTTATAGTTAAGTTATAGTTTTTTGTTAAGGCTTGCATTAAGCTAATAAAGTGCCCCTATGGGCCTCATCCAATCTGGGTGTCAACACGATCTTAGCCAACGTCTTTCAGAGTCGCAGTCCAGGTTGGCTGAAGTTCCTTTCCACCTGTGTGCGTCACCTTATACGCGGTCGTCATCTGCTCGTCGTCCTCCGGGCTAGAATTGTCGACTTTTTAGCCATTGGCTCCATAGACACTTTATTAAACGTTGCCGCTGTACGGTTTTTAGTTGTATGGTTACCTCTACTGTCCAGTAGCACAAAGAGGACAAAAGATTGCACGCAGAGTTTTTCTCTTCACTTGGCTAAGGGCCTCTTAACAAAGTTTCGATAATGTCCAAGTCTCTAAGGTGGTGATCAAGGCTAAGTTAGCAGTTTCCTTGGTCGATTTGATCATGTGCTCATTAACGCCAGGCATTCATCAAACATCCTGGATATGCGAACATTTAAGGGAGCGAACGCCAACTGTGACCACTACATGCTAGCAGCACATTTCAGAGCTTCGCTATCCAAATGCCAACACTAAAGTCTTCTTTGACATTGGACGCATGAACTAACCGGAGGATGCCAAAGCCTACAGAGAACAACTGGGCGAAAGACTCTCCATAACTAGTCAAACGTAGATGTCGACAATATGGATTGTACGAGGGTTGCCTTTTAAGTTTTTACAATTGAACAATAGGTGGCGTTTATGAGTTGTGGCACCACTGTATATGTGAACATTGACGTTTAGTCAGTGGCAATTTAGAAATTGACTGAATAAGTTGTTGATAGTGAACGTTTAAAAGAAGCAAGTTTGTGCAAAAATGGAAATCACCCCTGAAGGCTTACGTTGGATGATTTTTTATGATTTAAAAAAAAGGCCTAACTCAACAACAATGCATAGAATCGCTTCGTGCAACTTTTGGTAATGAAGCACCATCAGAGAAGACTGTTTACAATTGGTTTGCAGAATTTCGTCATGGTCGTGCGTCCATCAGTGATGAGTGTCGAGAAAGTCGGCCAAAATCGGTTGTCATTCCGAGAAACATCGATGCTGTGCGCAACATGATTAAAGAAGATCGGCATGTGACTTACAGACAGGTAGAGGCGTCTCTTAGGATATCGCAGACTGAAATACAATCGATTTTGCATGAACATTTAGGTGTGAGAAAGATACGTTCCAGATGGATTCTGCATAATTTGACCGAAGCGTAAAAAAGGGGTCGTGTTGATTGGTGTTAGGAAATGTTGAAAAACATCGACCGAGGACGTTCAAAATCCGTATACAACATTGTTACAGGAGACGAAACTTGGATATATTCGTATGATCCTGAAAGCAAACAACAAGATGCGCGGACAGCGATTCTCATCAGCTCAAGAAGTTGTTGAAGACTTCCAAAACCATGTTTCTACGATATCAGCTTCAGAGTGGAAAAAATGTTTTCGGAATTGTTTTGAGCGTATGCAAAAACGTATAGACCTTAAGGGCGAACTTGTTTGTTTCTGTTTCACTTTTTGTAAAAACTTAAAAGGCAACCCTCGTAATGACAGGAAACAGCCGAGGCTACCTTAGGCCATTGATCACCGCCGTCAAGAAACCCGTGGTATGATGGCGAGTGTGAGCAAAAGAAAGAAGCAAGAGACATATCGGACAATGGAAAAAAAGAGCAGTGGAGGAGGAGAAGAAAATACTGCGACTAAGAAAAGGAATTACACAGCCTTCCAGCTCAAGGATACATATCGACATAAAATAAGGGTCGTTTTCAAAAAAAACCAAAAGCCTGGTAACAGGTTAGAAAAAGGGCACGCAGGCCCTTCGAAATTGCGCGGATAATCTTCTCACTCACCCACAGGAAATGGTGGACGCGTTCAAGCACTTCCAAATGCTGCTAACGACCAGGAAATAGAGACAGTGGCAGGGAGCGAAGAAATCACAATTCCAGGTGACTAAAGAGTCTTTCCACCCAGCATTGAAGAAGTCGGCACAGCTATCAAAAAGCTGAGGAACAACAAAGACACGAGTGCGGACCAACTTCCATCAGAGTTTTTCAAGGCTGGCGGCGATCTTTTGGTAAGAGATTGCACCAGGTCATCAGCAAAATTCGGGAAGATGAAAGCATGCTAGACGACTGTAATATCAGCGCCATCTACCGAAGTATACCTCTGCTAAATGTTGCCTACAAGATCTTATCCAACGTACTGTGTGATTGTCTAAAGCCCTTCTGCACCGCATCGGCGCATATCAGCTTCCGGCCCAGAAATCAGTTATAGACCAAATGTTCATACTAAGACAGACCCTTGAAAAGACCAGTCAGTTTAAAATCGATACGCACGCAAATCCCGGGAAAACAGAACCGTTCGACACCTGCACCGAATTTCGGCAAGGCGACCCGCTCTCACGTGACTTCTTTAAACTGGTTGTCGAACAGATAATGCGGAGGGCAGGTGAGGACATGGAAGGCACTGTCTTCTACAAGCCGATCCAACTGTTGAGATACAGAGACGATATAGGCATTATCGCGCGCTGTTGTAGAAGCATTCAGAGCGATTGAAGGACAGGCGAAGTGACCTGATCTGAAGGTAAATGAGAAGTAAATCAAGTAGATGCCGTCTAGCAAAAATCGATCTGTTACCCGTCACCTAACAATCGACAGCATAAATTTCGAGGTAGTTAAGAACCTTCCTAACTCGAAGGACCAAAATTATGCTCTTTTTCCTGCGAGTCTTATTCTATTGAACCGAAAGCTGGACGACAAGCAGGACGGCAGAGCTGATTCTGGGCTCCTTCGAAAGAAAAATTCTGCGCGTTGGATCCTGTGTGCGAGGAAGGCGAATGGAGGAGATGACACAACCGCGAACTCTATGAGCTGTACAAGGATGTGGATATAGTACGAAAAGTAAAAATCTGCCGACTACACTTGCTCGGCCACATTGAACTAATGAGTACCAACGCTCCAGCTAAGAGGGTCTTCGAATCCGAACCTCCTGGTTCGAGGAGGGGAAAACCTGGTAATGCAAGATGACTCGCTCTTGATAGCTGGACCTGACAAGGTTGGAAGGCAATTTTAGCTAAGGCTCAAACCCTCAATGGGTCGCTAGCTTGAGAAGTAAGTAAGTACAGAGTTTCCTTGATTTTTCGAGAGAGCATTATAGTTCTCAGTCGTTTCTTGAGGGCAAAGAAGTAGCAATTGACAAGAGCCAGAAACCAGAATGAGATTTGCGACTTTTGTACGTCTTGCCCGCGAAACCCTTTTGTTTAGATTAATGTCCAGGTTCCTAGCGATCAAACCCTAACAAACCAGCTATCCGTGAATACGTATAAGCTAATTTAATTTTGACGCAGTGAATTGAATATACTCCAGCCACCCACTCGGATATTTATAACAATGTGCGTGATTGTTGACATAATTTTGACGAATTTCCAGGGCTTGCTACAACTTGTATGCAAATGTCCATTTAAAGTCGGAGGTCTCTTTCTGGTTTCTGACAAGAGCTATTCCGCGTCACTACCGCTTGTCACTAATGAGCTAAGGCAGATGACATCCTTGACTGCTTTACAGTTCAAGCCTGTGTCAATGTGTTGGCTATTTGCGCATCTCGCTGCGTTCGTCCAATCATATCAATATCATCTGCGTTACCAGATCATGGTTATGAGTTAGGACATGCCCCTTTGTATGGGCCAGTAAGTCCCGAATGATGTTGAAGAAATCTGATGAGAATGAGTTCCCCTGCCTCAATCCTTTTTTAACAACGTCTAGTCCATTACCGACGTTAATGGAGCCGCCGGAATTGTCCATTGTCATCTTGCATACCTGGCGTCTTAAGCGGGAATATTCAAACATGACATGGCTTTGTTTAGCTTATCTCTATAGTCTAATGTGGCCTTAAAGTCGACATAAAGGTGGTGTATATGTGCCCCCATCTGTAGCTGGCCCTAACTTCACCCAACGCTTTACCCTCCAAATCGACGCTGGCGATTACGGATTAGGAACTGTTGGATGGCGCCGAAAAAATAATCGCCTACGCCAGTCGACGGCTCAATGAAAACGAGACAAACTACTCCCCCACAGAAAAGGAATCCCTAGCGACCGTATGGGGGATACGCTAGCTACGGGAAGGATTGCAAAGTGGGCCCTGGAACTCCAGCAGCACAATTTTGACGTCCAATATCCGAAAGGGAAGTGGAACGTGGTGGCAGAAGCGCTGTCACGATAGCCCCTTACTAGGTTGGAGACGGCAACAGCGAAGTGTAGCTGGTACAGGAGCAGACTGAGCGAGGTTCAGAAAGAAAGGCACAAGAATCATCGCCCAATTCTCGAAGGATTACCAATGAAACAACACTGATAGAAGACTATAAAATTGGTAGCTTGAAAAGGAAAGCATCAGAGACAGTGTGTCTGTTAGTGTTTTGACTGCTATTCTATGGCTTGTGCAGATTGCATCAAGTCTTGGACTCCGTTGATTCTGTAAAATCCACATCCATGCCTGGGTTACAACAGGGTTTTGATCCGCACCGATGTTGGCTCCTCGGAAGGTTCGGACATCCAGGATGTTGGAGGAGTGTCTAGCGTCGATGGCTATATGATCCACTTGCTAAGTTGTCAAGTGATCAAGGGTTCACCAGATGGACTGGCTACTATGAGATTACGTACGTCTCTAGCTTAAATCCGTTTTCTAAGGTAGGTTTTGTTTAGGCTATGCTTTCCTGCGGCTCGTTCAATGTTATTCTCTTTATCCAGGCTCATTTTAAAATTTTCTAGAACATTTTCAGTGCCATAGCTGGGACATTGATTGTATACTCTATCTAGAAGGTCATAAAAGTCATGATTAAGTCGTCTTTTAAACTTTTGTATGTTTTTGGGAGATGTTATAGTCGTTTTCCTATCAAATCTTTGCTCTTTCACTGCTTTGTATGAGGATGTGTCGATCAATTCAAGAAATTCAATCTGACACCTCTTGTCATCACAATCGTAAAAAAAATCAAACATCAATCGTGTAACGCCCTGTTTTTGAGAATAAAAATTTCCCACAGTTCAAATATCTTTCGTGAGAGATTTGAAAAATAATTCCCCCTTCGACCATTTAAATTTCATCACATACTTTTAGTAGGAACACATAGCATCATGGTTGCCCGCCGTTGTCGAGATTCGAGTATCGAATGTCATTTTAACTAAAAACCAAATCTGTCACAAGTGTCAATCGCAAGAAGGAGAGGAAAAATCGCACTTTCGTTCTTCATGCCGGTGTTATGACCGAATTTCGTAAATTTTATTAGATTGCGTTCAATAAAAAATGGCTCAACGAAGTTTAATTAATTTCGTGAAAACATGCAGTAACAGTTCGAGCAAGAATCTATGGAAATCGCATCAACATTTATTAAGTAATCGTGAATTAAAGTGCAGATCATCGGTCGTTTGTTGCAATAATGTCAACCAATTCATTGTGTTCCAGCGACGTTCTCTGACCACTGAAAGTAAGGTTATTCGGTGTTGTGGGATTAGAGTGATTACGAAGTTTTTTTTTTTCTATGGTTAATTTCTAGAAGACGATAAGGGTGCGACGAGGGCACCGCAGATTCTATCGAAATTGTTCCCGCAGACTGCCGTCACGGATGATGAAGAGACTGAGCGCGAGCGAAAGAAGAAAGAAGAGGAAGAGGCTAAGGAAAACGAAAAGGCATGGAAGCGGATGAAATTCGGGTGAGATTGACACTCTGGAGCCTTTTCAAAACAATTCGCTGAAACTGTATACTCTTTCATTTTGGGGTCTGAAGCTTTGCACTTTTTGGTGGAACAGCGATAGCAATGGGTGTATGGGCAGTGTACGAGTTGGGTAGGCCAGAAGTCGACAGTGAAGGCAACATTATCGACGACGAATTCAGCAATCAGCCTGTAGTGCAACAATATCTGCAGCGAATGTGGAAATCAATGAACTACTACCAGAAGATGATTCAGGAGCCATCGCGCGATAAGCTGTTGCCCGATCCTTTGAAACCTCCATACATTCAACCGCCGTACACCCTCGTTCTGGAAATGAAAGACGTTCTTGTCCATCCAGATTGGACGTATCAGACTGGGTGGCGGTTCAAGAAACGACCGGGCGTCGATCATTTCTTAGAGCAATGCGCCAAGCATTTTGAAATTGTCGTTTTCACTGCCGAACAAGGGATGACGGTGTTTCCTATTTTGGATGCCTTAGATCCTAATGGTTACATTATGTATCGTTTGGTGCGTGACGCTACACACTTTGTAGACGGTCATCATGTCAAGAACTTGGACAACCTAAACCGGGACTTGAAAAAGGTACATTTTGTGGTAAATTTCTGATCCGACTTGCACTCTATGTGTTTCGTTTTGTCAACAGGTTATTGTTGTCGATTGGGACGCAAATTCGACCAAACTCCATCCGGAGAATACGTTCAATATCACACGATGGCTGGGAAACGATGACGACGCCTCACTATTTGATTTGATAAACTTTTTAAAGAGTAAGTCAAGCCCACACCACAAACAGTCCGTCTTTAGAAAAATCTTTTCCATTTTAGCCCTGGCGACCGCCGAAGTCGATGACGTTCGAGAGGTCCTTACTTACTACAAACAATTCGACGATCCGCTCGAGAAGTTTAGAGAAAACCAGCGCATACTCCTCGAACAAATGGAGGAGCAGGAACGTCTTGAAAAGCTAAAAGCAAAACCAATAGTTAAAAAGTGGACGCCCAGCTTCATGAGTCGTTCGTAAATTTACCTGTTACATGGGGACGAGTAACATGACGACCGGTGTTGCTCGTTTCAATCGATGCTTTCGCAATTTCTATCATTTGTACTGCAGAGCGGCACGGTTTTAAGATTCGATGATTTTACTTCACAACCAAACGTGATTGCATTCGGTTATAGAAATTACAAACTGCTTTGGGGGTAGAGTCATCAAATGTGTTATTTGTGCCATGCTCTGTACATAATGCAGTCACGTAAACAACTTAAGTTTAATCCAAAAGAAACAAAAACAAAACGAAAATTCCCTAAGTCATCCGTATTGGTTTCAAGTTTTTTTTTTGCTATAACATATTGTTAAATATTTTAGTTACAAACAAAATAAAATCACAACAATGAAAGTCGCTGGAAAGTTATTTATTTTTTAATCAAGGAAAGTGGGTTGGTCGCTTGCGATCGACTTAATGTTTTAAAATGTGAATTGACTTAGCAAAGGATGTGTCCACAGGTCCCTGCTTGGAGAAATATATTGCTTAATTACCTGTGTTAGTCTGAAGGATGCTTAAAAGTGTGCTTTATGGAGTGGGCAAATTCGTACCGTCCGACACCCTTCCAAAATCCAAAGACACATCGCCACTCGGCTAATAGCAGGGAATCGCTTACTGGGCCCCCTCAACTATATGTGTATGAATTGTGCTACGAGTATACTAGCCTCTACCCTTGCGGCAACGTTTATGACTAGATTTCGGGATGAAGTTTGTTCAAAAAATAAGGTGACATTTTTATTCTTCTCGAAAAATATATTTATTATGCGCATTATCATGATGCAATTGCCATGAATTTTTTTCCTCGTAAATCTGGACATTTTCTTCGTATTGCTTCACACAAATGGCGCATAACTTAAAGGTAATATTCCACATTGATATTACGACCTTCCGGCAAGAACCAATGATAAACCATGCCAAGTGGTTCGTCACCAGTGATGACTTTTTCATCAAGTCTGAATCGGTATTCACGTCATTCAACCTGAACTACCCTACCCTACCCATTGGACACAGCTCTATAAGGAAAGTATCTGTTGGGATTTAAAGGAAACAACGCGAGCACGTCACAGACAAGAAAGAGAATTTATTTCACATGTACTTGGGTTTTTATACAAAAGCTTATGTAGAAAGTTAAACAAGTGGAATATGTATTCGTGTTTGTATAGTATACATGTACTCGTTAAGTTTTGTCAAGTGTATACATATGTATTTCCAAATACGATTCACAATACTCCCCTTCAAAACTAACTAGTACAAAAGAATCCAAATCATTGAAATAAGTTAAATTATAAATTCAAAATATTTTAGTGACAAAATAAATGCAAAGTTTACTATTTAATCTTTCAATCCAAGTGATTCTGTAAATTTAGCATGTTTCGTTTTACACAAGTTCTTCGTAAATACATCAGCAATTATGTCAGTTGAAGGGGTATAACATAACTGAATGATCTTTTTGTCATAGATCTCGCGTACAAAATGGAAACGTACGTCAATGTGCTTACTACGACTGTGATAAACTGGATTTTTGATAAGTGCCTGAGCACTCAGGTTATCGCCTCGTATCATAGTTGGTTCGCTAGCTAATTCGTTGAATCCAAGCTCTACGATGAAACCTCGCAAATAAACTGCCTCTCTGGAAGCCGCTGATAGAGCCATATATTCAGCTTCAGTGCTGCTTAGGGCCACCGAGTTTTGTTTTTTCGATTCCCAGGTAATTGCAGCGTTGTTGTCACCGATAAAAAATGCGTAGCCCGTATATGATTTTCTGTCTACACTGTTGCCGGCCCAATCAGCATCAACAAACCCGTTTAGCTTTCCCTTTGTTTTTCTGTAAATAAGTTTAAAATTTTGTGTGTGATTCAAGTACCTTAAAATATGTTTTGCACCAGCAAGATGTTCAGGGTGTGGATTGACATTAAACTGTGACAGCTTGTTCACCGAATGTAGGATGTCTGGTCGTGATGACATTCCCAAGTACAATAGAGACCCAATAAATAGGTCTGTTCCCGTACCTGACAAAAACAGTCCAAATCTACGAAAAACTACGAAAGTCTGTTCCCGTACTCCAAAAATTCACACTTTTGGACAAAAGAGAGCGCTCTCGAGAGAGTAAAAAATTTCCCCATGCTGCGAATTTCAACCCAAGAAATTTATGTGGGTAGTTTGGCACAGCTTTGTGAAATCAGCTGATTTCCGTCATTCCGTCATACGACAAGAGCTCAATTTTATATTAAAATTCTTTTGTGCATTTTTAAGATGTGCATTGTCTCTATATGGCGTTATTAAATGATGAATGGATATGCTGAATCATCTAATAAATAGTAATCTGAAAATAATATGTATGTTTTTGCAAATTAGTATGTTGCACCTGCTAACGAATACAAGAATGTATCAAATTCAAACATATGTTTTTGACATTTAAAATGTGTGCAACTTTTTTGGTTTAACGCGTTCCCGTACTTTTTTATGTTTCCACTTCTCTTTGAGAGAATTTCATCCCCACTCTTGGAAATATGAGAATCTGTGAATTTCTGCCCAAAAAGTACGGGAACAGACCTAATGATTGATAGGCTGTTTTGTCGACTTTTCCACAATCAGAGCAACCACCACACCTTAAAAATGTCTGCCCTGGATCCAAAGGAGTACTGCACCTGCGGGACTGAACCATGCCTTGCTTCTCAACAAGATTGCGTATAAACTGTTGATGTGATATCGTAATACTTCCATTCGTTGATTTGTTTATCGCCATCCCAAGGAAAAAATCAACCGGTCCCTTATCGACGACTTCAAACTCCTTGCTTATACTTTCCTTGATATCCAACAGCATCTTTGTATTTGAGCACGCTAGCAAGATGTCATCAACGTAGACCGCTATGATATTCACTTCGCCATTTTTATGATATACGTATACGCAGGAGTCGGCGTTACATTGGTTGAAACCCATCGCCTTCAACGTGCTATCCAACTTCGAGTTCCATTCTCGACCAGCTTGCTTTAGTCCATACAACGCCTTCTTCAGCTTGCACACTTTTTTCTCACTGCCCTTAACAACAAAATGTTCTGGTTGGCTCATATATATGACCTCCTTTAGGTCACCGTTTAAGTAGGCCGATGTGACATCCATTTGATGCACCTCAAGATTGAATTGAGCTGCTAGAGCGAGTAATAATCTTAGCGATGAGAAGCGGACAACTGGGGAGAACGTGTCGGTGTAGTCAAGTCCGTATTTTTGATTACAACCTTTCGCCACTAGACGACATTTGTAGCGATCCACTCGTCCCAATTTATCTCTTTTGATGTTGAAGACCCATTTCGCTCCGATGACTTCTCGATTTTCTGGCAAATCCGTTAGGACCCAAGTATCATTTGCCATGAGTGAGTCGTACTCCTTTTTCATGGCTTCTAACCACCTATTACCATCACTTCTACCCAGCGCTTCGTCAACAGTTAATGGATTATGGAAACTAAGATCTGAATCATTCTTATAATACATATTTATTTGTTGTCGTGAGCGAAGTGAGTAAGGCCTACGATTTTCGAGAACAACCTTTTCACGTTTATCTGCAGGTTCTGAGTCCATACCATCATCAAATTGTTTTCTAGTACGAACCGTTCTGTTATCATCAGTAACTGTCTCCTCGTTACTTGCTACTTCATCACTTTTTACAGTAGCAGCAGCATTCTGATTCTCACCAATATTAACGATTTCATTCTCTTCGCCGACAGGAACAAAATCAACTTCTGAGCCGTTAAAATTGAATATGTCGTAGTCATTTAGATTTTTAACAGCAGAATTGTCTCCAATGCTTTCCAAGAACGTAACGTCACGACTCTGAAAAATACGCTTTGATTTGGGTTCATATAATCTGTAGGCCTTGGACTCAAACGCATATCCTACCATATAATAAGGAATACCTTTAGCACTGAATTTGGACTTACCGGGTCTTTTGTCCAACATAACAGCTCTTGAGCCAAAAACCCGAAGATGGTCCACCGAAGGCTTAATGCCACTCCAAGCCTGATACGGGGTCATCTTATCAAGCGATCTAGTATATGCACGGTTCCGAATATACACTGCAGCCTTTACCGCTTCCCCCCACAACATCTCTGGAAGTCCAGTATTGATGAGCATGCACCTTGCCATTTCCACCACTGTCCGATTTGCTCGCTCTGCAACGCCATTTTGCTGGGGTGTGTATACTGCTGTTAATTGACGTTGGATACCTTCAGATTGAAGGAAATCGGAAAAAAATTGACTAAGGTATTCGCATCCGTTGTCAGTCCGAAGCTTCTTAATTTTCTTTGATGTTTCACGTTCTACACGTGCTTTGAACATTTTGAAAACACTGAAAATTTCATTTTTGGCCTTTAATAAATATACAAAAAATTTTCGGCTATAGTCATCGATAAAAAGACAAAAATATCGATATCCTCCTGGGGTTGGCACTCTCATTGGACCACAAATGTCACTGTGAATAAGATCAAGTACGCCATGGCTTCGGTTCTTGCTAATTGGAAATGGTAAAGTACACATTTTTGCCTTTGAACAGGTCTCACAATTTAATGTTTCTTCACTTTTTGTTAAGTCTAGTCCACGTACCATCTTATGTGCATATATTAACTTAAGATCTTTTACATTGAGGTGACCGAATCTATGATGCCATCGTTCTAAATTATTATCTGATATTCGCGAATAAAGCAACTGTTTTTTCTCAAACGTAAAAAGACTACCGCACTTCATAGCTCTCATTATGGTTTTACCAGTTCTCGTTTTAATAACCGCGAAATTGTTGTCAAACATCACTCTATATCCGTTTTCCGCAACTTTACTTATTGAAATAAAATTTGTTTCAAGCAAGGGAACAAATAACACCTTATGCAACGTTAACCGTACCGCTTCTGTTGAAATTACAACATCACCGATCCCCTCCGATTGTATTTTGTGATTGGCCGCTAACTCAATTGTCTCATGGTGTGATGTAAGAGAGGTAAACATAGTTTTGTCACAACACATGTGGCTTGTTGTACCGCTATCTAAAGCCCATGTATAACTCGTGAGATTTGGATTAGTATGTGTGTTGTTTACTGCGTTAAATGCGGAGAAGTGTGCTGTTGTTTTGGTAAGACTGGACGAAGATCGACAAGCTGATGCATAATGCCCTCTTTTTTGGCACTTATAGCATTTCCCCTTCTTTTGCGATTGTATATTCTTACCCTGCTTTGAAAAAAACGAAGATTCACCACTTTCGCCGCCTGTTGCTTTTGTCTCTCCTTCCCTCCTCCGTCCTTCTTCTAAAAGTTTCGTTTTGAGTATATGCGGAGTGGGTAAATCATCTCTCGACTCAATTGCTACCACAAAATTCTCAAAGCTTTTTGGTAAGCTCGACAGTAAAATGATTGTTATTAATTCATCCTGCATTTTAATGTCTACTTCTTTTAATTTTTCGAACAAGTCGAAGAAATTATTGAGATGACAAACCATGGATGAAGATTCCGCCATTTTTAAATTTAACAATTGTTTAAAGAGAGTGACTTTCCGCGCGGGTCCCTGAGGTGCATGCACTTCCTCTAACCTCTTCCATGCAGATTTTGACGTGCTGCAATTTTTAATATGCAATACTTGCGAACTTTTGATTGATAGCGTTATTGTCGCTAGTGCCTTGCCGTCCTTCGACTTCCATTGCGCCACGCTCTCCACAGCGTTCGTTGCAGGCTCGGGAGCCTCACCGGAGACGAACATCCATAGTTCACTGTGGATTAGAATAGACCGCATCTGCACTTTCCAACTGTCGTAATTGTTGTCGTCTAATTTTTCGATCTGATATAAACCCGCACTCATTTTCACGCACTAGGGTCTGGGCCCATAACCTTTGTTGGGATTTAAAGGAAACAACGCGAGCACGTCACAGACAAGAAAGAGAATTTATTTCACATGTACTTGGGTTTTTATACAAAAGCTTATGTACAAAGTTGAACAAGTGGAATATGTATTCGTGTTTGTATAGTATACATGTACTCGTTAAGTTTTGTCAAGTGTATACATATGTATTTCCAAATACGATTCACAATAGTATCAACTAGAGGCACACCAACCCCCAGAAAACCGAGCTGGTCTTGTTCACCAGGAAAAGGAAAATCCCGATATTTGCTCCCCCAAAGTTAGAGGGTACTCCACTCAAACTCAAAGCGGAAGCCAAGTATCGAGGCATCATTCTTGACTCCAAACTCTCCTGGAAAAGGAACCTATAGGAGAGGTTGCTTGCAACCGTACATCAGTCATTGGATGTACACAGCAATCATCTACAATCATGTACAAAGGTCAGCCGCTGTTTGTGCAACGGGAGCCATGAGAAGCACGCCACAAGCAGGGTTGGACATGATACTTCATCTCCTTCCCCTGGATCTATTCATAAAAGGCTGCGCTGCAAAGAGCGCTCTCAGACTAAGGGAGTCCTTTCTGTGGAAGCAAGCCAACTATGGACATGCGGCCATACTCAGAATAATAGATGACCTGGGAAATCAACATTGTTTTAGTAGCCTCGCAGCTACGACCGGCTATATTTCCCCCCCAAATGACTTCTCTCTCAGAATACCAATCCTTTTCCCCGACAGAGAAGGGTGGCTATCAAACGCTGTGATCAACGACCAGGAGATCACTCTCTTCACCGATGGATCGAAAATGGACACAGGCACTGGGTCCGGGTTCTACTCTGATACCCTCCACAAACAGGAATCATTCAACCTCCCTGATCGATGCAGCGTTTTTCAAGTAGAAATCCTAGCAATAGAGAAAGCAGCCAAACACCTACAGGTAACCGATATCCCACCATCTTCGTAGACAGCCAGGCTGCACTGAAGTCAATAGAATCCTTGTAAAACGAGATCAAAGGCTGTCAGGAAATGTCGCGACTCATTGAAGTCCATCAGACACCACAAAGTCAAACTCTGCTGGGTCCCGGGTCACAGCTCAATCGCAGGGAACGAAAGAGCGAACGAATTGGCCAGGCAAGGGTCTGAACTGAACATCAGCGAAGTGGACACGTCATTGCAAGCACCGATCAGTGCATTATAACGGATCATAAATGACACAATCATCAAAGAAGCCAACTCGTCTTGGCTTTAAGAAACGACAGCTACACAACAAGATCATCGTGGCCAGAGCTCAATATCGGAAAAACAAAGAAGCTCTTGGCGCTGGACCGAAACTCGATCCGTATGCTCGTCGGAGTGATCACAGTCCCATTGGAGCAATGCTCCGGAAATAGGACTCGGGATCCAGCTATCTCTGCCGGAGCTGCGGCGATGAGGAAGAAACTGAGACGATCCAACATCTGCCTTGCCACTGCCCAGCTCACCAGAATCGACGCCTAGCATCGCTGGGCCAAAGATTCTTTACAGAGATTGCGGATGTGGCAGATATATCGGATCTTCTAAAATTCATAAAGAGCATGGGGTGGTTTCAGCCACCACGTGATAGGACAGGTTAATTATATGTGTACTCCACAAATGAAGGGAGTCACAATGGGCCTTTTGGCCTTCACACTCCCCTTCTTTAATCTAACCTAACCTACCTCACTCTTCTTGAATGATCAAATCTCAAATGACCCCAATATTATTGCTAAGTTTACTTTACCTTTTTAAACAATCTTTCGTTCTGAACTTCACTTACTTAATTGTTTGTCGAATTTCTCCATTGGACCATTTCTTCCTCGTACAGTCGATCCCTATGGCATCGAACACAAATTAAATCAACTTAATGATAAATTTACTCCTGTACCTGACGGTCTCTCTGCCATTTTTCTAAAAAAAACGATCCTCAACCCGCTTTCTTCCTCTCTTAAAAATCCTCAGTGAATTTCCTAGTTATGGAAAACCTCATTTTTACCCCTATACCCAAAAAAGTTCCGAAGAATGATATTAAGAACTATCGTCCCATTGCCAAACTGTCACACATACCCAAACTCTTCGAGAGTATTTTGTACGAAATTTTAAAATTTCGCAAAATTTCCTCAAACGCAGTTCTACAACCACAAATCTTGTTGAGTTTGTGTCCTTTACCCTCTCAGCCTTAGAGAATGCCAAAGAAGTTGACATTATTTCAACTGATTTCAATAAAGCTTTCGTTGAAATCTCCCACAGACTGATACTCTTCAAATTGTCCTCCCTTGGCTTTGACCCCATTTCTTTGAAGTAGATATCTTCTTACCTGGAAAATCGCTATTACATTGTTTGTTTCTGATCTGCCTTTTCTAATCCATTTTTAGCTTCCTCTGGGGTCCCTCAAGGCAGCCACTTAGGTCCACTTCTTTTCGTTTTTACCATTTACAATTTTAAAATGGTGATTAAGTATTCCCACATCTCACTATATGCCGACGTGGCATATCAAGTTCTTCAAGACCATAACCTCCAGTCATGACTCTTCCCTTATTCAATCAGATCTCAATCGTTTTTCCATCGGGTGTTCCGAAAATTGCTTGGGGCTTAACATTTCCAAATATTAATCAATAAATTTTTCACATAAACTAATCGAAGCTCCTCCTCGTCTCTACTTCTTCAATAATCAGCCCATCTTCACCGTTCAGGCTATTCGCGATCTTAGCATCTTATGTGACCAGGAGCTAAATTTTCGCGCAGATATCGACCAGATAATCCTTAAAGCTAATTGCGCACTTGGTTTTGTAAAGCGATAGGATAAAGAAGACTCCAACCCTTGCGTTACCCGATCTCTCTACATAACCTTTGTCCGGCCCTACGATTCCCAAGTGTGGTCTCCTTCCCAACAAACCCATATTTCTAGAATCGAGAGCATCCAACGCCGGTTCCTACGTTTTGCATTTCGAGTTCTCCCTCAAACAGTCCCTTGCTCTTACCACCCTATCACGACCGTCTTAAACTAATCAACATGACCACGTTAGAGGAGAGTTATATCTGACATTCTTTCAGGTACCATTGACTGCACGATCTTCTACAACCCTTTCTCTATCAAACCTAACCCTCGCAATGTACGAAATCCACGTCTTTTCTATCCACCCACCCCTCGTACCTCCTATGGCTTCAATGAACACATTTCTCGTATGCTTGGAAGTGTTAATTCGAACCCTTACTTCGATTTCAATCTCAGCGACCCATGCTTAATGACCCGTCTTTTTAATCACGCCTCCCTCTCCCGTTCTTCTTAGTTATTATGTTAGAGTAAGTTAGCTTGAATAAGGCTTAATAAATGGGGGCGTTTGCCCCCACGAAATTGAAATTGAAACTGAGCGATGACGGGCAAAATTTAACAATTTTAAAATAAACTTCGCTGACACACGTTTCATGTCCAAAATATCTGAAAAAATTCAATGCATGAGCCAACCCATATCAAACTTCTCTCATTGGACTATTCGCCATAATAATTCTCTTCACTCTTTCAACGTTTTCACCCGTTGTTGACTTGCTGATGCTCTCGGCCTAGGCAGAGAGTATACTCGCCAATGCCGACAACGTTCAACATATTATGTGAGAGTACATGTAGAGTACAAAAAAAAGTCACCTTATTTTTTGAAGAAAACTCGTATGTCGAAGTCGAGTGAATCATAGAACAGACGTAGAACTTCGGTCACTCAACCTCAGAAACAATTTTTTTTTTAACAATTCTCTGAGAAAGATCTTAAAAAGTTTCCTGAATGATGTAGCTCCTATAGCTAACAGCGCTTGAAAATGGGTTTATAAAGTAGATCCCAATCTCGTTCTTCTTCTTATCCTTTTTTTTCCGGCGTCGTTATAGTCAGAAGTGTAAGACCATAACCTTCCCACTTAACTGCATTCCTACTGGTCCGCTTGTGGGGTCCGCCGGTTTGACCTCAGAAAGTAGCGGCAGGCTTCCCGGTTTGGGATTACTTCATCGCTGAGGCCAATCAAATGCTGGTGTTTTTGCATTTGTTTGCACCAATTGTTTTTCGGCCTGCCTTTTTTGCGTGTTGAAATTGGAACGTTGATTGATATTGCCTTTTGGACGGGGTTCAGAGGATCTCTCCTTTGAACATGGCAATACCAACTGAGTCGGTCGCGCTCTATCTTTCTTGTGATGGTTTCTTTTACGTGGAGGCTTCCTCGGATCTTTGAACTTCTAATTCTGTCACGCTTTGTTACTCCCGCTGTCATGCGAAGCATCTTCATCTCAGTTGCCGTTAATTTGCTCTCATACTTTTTGTGCATTGTCCAGCATTGTGAACCGTATGTGAGCGCCGGACGTACAACTGAAGTGTCGAGCCTTCCTTTCAGCTTAGGGGGCATTTTTCGATCACAGAAGATGGCGGAGTTTTCCCGCCACTTCATCCACCCTACGCTTACGCGATGTTTGATGTCGTCATCACAAGTTGCTTCTCTATTAATCATAGATCCCAGATATTTAAACTTTTCACACTTGGGAAGCACTCTTCCATTCGAGTAAATGTCTGGAATAGGCTGATGAGGGTCAGAGAACGGGCAGCACAGATACTCTGTCTTCTTTGAACTAATACGATACCCGTGTCCCTCAAAAATGTCCACCCACACATCAAGTGCTCGTTGTAGGGACGCCTGATCATCACTTATAATGGCCCCATCGTCAGCAAAGAATAATTGGTGCACATTGGGGTCCGTCACTTTTCCTTCAAGCAAGCAATAAGGACTGCTATAAAAAGCAGTGGGCTGAGGACGCTCCCTTGGTGTACACCGACTTTGATTGCGAACTCTTCGGTGACTCCTGCGGTGCATCTTACTCTTGTCGTTGCTCTCTCGTACATGTCCATGATCACTCGCACGTAGGTTTCTGGAACTCCTTTTTGTCTTAGCGCTACCCATAAAAGATCTCTTGGTTGCCGGTCAAAGGCCTTCTCGAAATCAACCAACACCATATGCAAGTCCTTTGACGAATCACGATGCTTTTCCATCATGACCCTTATACTTTGGATTGCATCTGTTGTTGATTTACCCGAGACAAACCCGCACTGGTCATCAGATAGTCGTATTATTTTCCGCAGTCGGCTATCTAATACCCGTTCAACGATCTTCATGGCGTGCGACATCAGCTTGATGGAACGGTAGTTATCACAATTTCGCGTATTACCCTTTCCTTTGTGCAAAGGAAGAAAATTGCTTCCTCTCCATTGATTAGGCATAGTGTCGCCTCTCATAAGTTTGGAGATAAGAACCATGAGCCATCTAGAACCGACGACTCCCATATTTTTCCAAAACTCAGAGGGTATCCCGTCCGGCCCAACACCTTTTCTTTTCTTGGAGTTTTTAACCGCGTACCGAACTTCTTCGACTGTGATGTCGGATATTTCGGCATGATTCGGGGCGGCTCTTGGAAAGTACACTCGGGGAAACTGTTCGTTCAGAAGTTCCTCGCAATACTGTCGCCATCTGTGGAGAATTTTATCGTCTTCCACAAGGAGTTGGCCTTCAGCATTGTTAATAAACTTTGGGAAACGAATCTCCTGAGCATTTCTTCTTCTCTGGGCGGCTATCTTAAAGATATTTGCTCCTTTGTTCAAATTGCTTTGTCGAAGCTCCTGGGTAGCCTGGTTCCTGTCAGACGCGGAAGACGATATTTCTTCCAACTCCTGATAGAGGCCTTCCATGCTTTTCGCTTTGAATTCGGCGCATTTTTTCTTCGCGATACCTTTGCAACATCTATATACCTTTTCACGGCGAGCTTTTTCCTCTCAATTAGTAGAAGAGCACTTTGACCAAGCTTGGAAAGCCATTTTCTTTTCGTGTATCACTGCTTTGGCTTCGTCTGTCGACCACCAGGTTTCTTTTGTGTGTTGGCAGGGGCCTTTAGATGTTCCGAGCAGTGATTTGGCTTTCTCCAGGCCAGATTGTTGTAGGGAATCCCACATGTCTTGTGCTCTGCACTCCTCATTACCGACCTCATCGATAATGGAAAAAATCCCAATCTCGTTAATGGTTCGAAATGTTGATCGTTTTCTCTAAGTTTAGACTAGATACACCAAAGAAGCGAAGAAGCGATTATGGAATTCCTTATGAACTAGGCAAATTTCCATAAAATAGTGCATATCCTCACGTTCTTTAGGATTGCACAAGTCACACAATAATGGCAGGTCTGGGCGATGGGGTATGTAGTTTAAACTTTAGTGCTGCTTTAAGAAGTTGATTTTTTGTTGTCTTAGGAAGTGGTTTCCTTTACTGTAGTACGGCGGCTTATAATGATCGTTCAGCTTCATTCATGAACCATTTATACATGGGACAAATACACTTTCGCACTCGTACAGTTACAAAAGTACTTAAGAAACTCAACGTGCAGAAATCCGCTGGCTCTAATTGTATTTCCCCCAATGCTTCTGAAGCGGTTTTCTTCCACGCTGGCAAAACTTCTGCGTAAGCTTTTTCATCTTTCCTACTCTTGTGGTCTCTGTCCGAGTAGATGGAAAACAGCATTCGTCCAGTCTGTCCCTAAAAAGGATGAATTTTTGTCTGCCACCTCTTACCGACCTATAACCTTCCTTCTAAGGTCATGGAAACACTGATAAATCGTCAGCTTATGAAAATATCTTGAATTGCGGCAACTTCTTAATAACTGCAGCAACGGGTCCACTGGCGATTTGATGGCATATCTCACCGAAAAGTGGAACCAATCTTTACACCATTTCGGTGAAAGCAAGATTGTTGCGCTCGATATTTCAAAAAGCATTTGACAGAGTTTGGCATCAGGCTCTTTTGTCGGAAATGCGTGCGTATGGTATCGATGAGTTCCTTCTTCTACGGATTAGAAATTACCTTTTGGGCTGTTTAATTCAAGTTGTTTTGGACGGTTTCAAGTCTGATCTTCACCAAATAAATGCTGGTGTTCCCCAGGGTTCTGTTCTGTCACCAACACTCTTCCCTATTTTTTAATCCTGATGACAGTACTCTTAGCTTTTTATATTCGTTCCAGGACTCACGTCCTGAATATAAACAATAGAGTGGAATTTAATTCTTCCAAAACACATTGCTGCCTACCATCAATAATCAGCAATTATCCTTAAATGGCGTTTGTGTCGATGAAACCGAAAGAGCTTCCACCTTGGTAACTGTGTTAATAAGACTCTTAGTTGGAATGACTACATATTCGAGGTCGCCAAGAACGTTGCGGAATGTCTAGGTTTCCTCAAACGATAAAAGTAATATGTCACCCCCTCTGATCTGGCTTAATTTTACAAGGCCCAAGTCCACCCAAAATTTGAGTAAAATGCTCATATCTGGTCTGGTGCCCCCAAAACCTCTCTGCACCTGCTAAATATAGGGTTTTCCAAAAAGGACTTGACAACTTTTTTTTTAAATAAAACGCAAATCATTTGAGATATTTCAGAAACTTTATTATCGGCTTAAAGTACAATCAAAACATTTATGAATGGAACTCGACTTCGTTCATATGGCCACCGCGAGCGTTTGCAGTGGTCGATTCGTTGGACCCAATTTTCGATGACTCGGCCACACATTTCGGCCGAGAAGGCCGCTATTTCGCGTTCAATATTGGCTCTGAGCTCTTCCAACGTCGTCGGCTTGTTGGCATAAACCAATTACTTAACGTAGCCCCAAAGAAAATAGTCTAGAGGCGTTAAATCGCACGAACGAGGCGGTTTCTTGAGATAACACGCTCATCAAACTTACTCTTCAATAAATCGATTGTAACGTGTGCTGTGTGGCTTGTGGCACCATCCTGTTGAAACCACATGTCGTCCAAGTCCATATCTTCGAATTCGGGCCAAAAATAATCGGTAATCATGGCGCGATAACGCTGGCCATTCACAATAACGTGACGATCGTTATCGCCGACGAAAAAATATGGCCCAATAACGCCGCCGGCATGCAAACCGCACCAAACAGTTATTTTTTGTGGATGAAGTGGTGATTCATGAAGCACATGTGGATTTTCACCCGACCAAAAAAAAAATGAGCTTCGTCAGTGAAGTTGATTTTGCGATGAAATTCATCATCTTGGCGCATCTTCTTCAGAACCCAATCATAGAACGTACGTCGCTTCAAATGGTCCATCGGCTTCAATTCTTGAGTCAGCTTGATCTTGTATGGGTGTAAACCAAGATCCTTACGCAAAATACGCCATAATGTGGTCTGAGCGATGCCCAATTCTTGAGAACGCCGTGGAATTGACTGATTTGGATCGTTTGCTACGGACGCCTGAACGGCAGCGATATTTTCGACACTTCGACCAACCCGTTGTCTCACTGACACGGTAACATCACACATCGAGTATGTAGACTCAAATTTTTGCACTAAGCTTGTTATTGCCTGTCTACTAGGGCGAGAATTACGACCGAAAATTGGAGTTAACGCTCTTAAAGTTGCGGTCACCGACTCCGAAGTTCGGTAGAAATTTTTTATAATTTGCAGACGTTGCTCGTTCGTGTGAAATGATGAAAATGTTGAGTTTACTAAATAAATTGACAATGACAGTTCGATGATTAGTGAAAGGGTGCGTTCACAAATTAAATTCAAAGCTGTCCCCATTGGGAAACCCTTTAGAATACGAAACCGAACGATAAAACTCATAGGAGACATCGACGTAATGTCGCCTCTTTCATGTCTCCTCTCTCTCTCTCTCTCTCTCTCTGTTTTATCGAAATTTTAACAAACAATGCTCAAGTGAGTTAGCTTCAAGAGAGCGCCTTGGCGCAGTGTGTCGGCCGCTGACGCATGATGAGCGAGTTCGGATCCCGATAATACCAACGCCATCAAATGATTATTTCTGGGCCTCTCTCCTCGGCGGGGTTCTGGCAGAACCCCCCGTTGTAAAAAGCTTCTCGGCTCTCGCTGTTCGGAATCGGCATTAAACAATAGGTTCCGTTCACTTGTGTGGAAAACAAATCGCACACAACATAAGTCAATAAAAGAAGCTTGGCTCTGCCTCTTCATGAGCTGTAACGCCATCTAAGGTGTCTGTCTGGCAGTACAATGGACCAGTATTTGTGTCTGAGTGCTCCAACAGATAGCAGAAGCCTCAAAAAAAAAAAAAAAAGAGTTAGCTTCGAGAATTTAACCGCAATACACATCTCGCCCGGAATGCTCATCAGTTCACCCTCAAGCATGTCTTTGGACGCGCAGTCAAATTTAGCCAAACCACACGAATGTGGAATACTGGAATACACTTCCCAGCTCAACTTAAATCCGATACCTTCGGCCCGTGCTGTGTCTTGACTTCTTGACATTTAAGGGTAGTCATAACCCCTTATGCACGTGTCACTTATTTAAAAAAAATTATACTTGGGCCAGAATATCTTGTCTAAGCCTCTGACATCCGCTAATAGCCTTTCATAGTTGGAGTCGTCAATGACTCAGTTTATTTTACTTGACATCTCTTTAATTTACCCAAGCACTCTTTGGTTGACCATATTATTAATTGTTGTCTTCCACTGTAGGTACGCTGTTGTCCGCTGCATCCGAGTTTTCAGCAACCAATTTCCATGCATGTTTTCTCTGTGATCTGTGACTCACGGTGAAAGTTGATCAGACGTTTGATTCATTGGTCGATGATGTAATTTTTGATTGAATTGATAATCATTTTTAATATTTGGCGCTCAAAGTGGCTTAGCTAATTACGAGGACAAGGTTGAGATTGCCGTTGACTATACCTTCCTTCAAGTGGAGCAGTGTATTGGAATGTCTGGCAGTTTTTGACTGGTGCTGAGCAAATGAGACTACATTGTTTTATTAAATTTGGATTTCTGGCTTTCAAGAAAGGGAAGGAGAAAAGAATTTCGCGCGAATTCGCAGCGGAGAATTTCGGTTGGGGGCCGGCAAAGCAAATATCACAGAGTTCCCTTTTTGTAGCATACGTTTATGCTTGTAAGCGACCTGCCCGCAGTACGAACAATATTCGCCGCTCCGTTGAGCCTTTAAAGGTATCTGCAGGTTCCCTCGCTCTCTACTGATTCACAGACAAAAAGGGTATGGTTTTACTTGCCGGTCACTGCTCGGGCGCCAGTTAAAAAATTCCCCTAGATGGGAATTGGATTAGCATGTAGGGTAGGTTGTCGATGAAATAATGTCAATGGGACCTCTCCAGGTGTAATTGAGATAATTCAGGTTCGGAGGATTGCCCTAATCCAACGTCGACTGTTCGTGGTTGTCGGGTAAAAATGCTTCCACAATGCGTTACTTCGATGAGATGATTCACACTCGTTAGTTCGTAAGTTAGATCAATTTTAGTTAAGGGATATTTCAGAGC
The DNA here is from genome assembly GCA_958301585.1 of Merodon equestris. Taxonomy (NCBI): domain Eukaryota; kingdom Metazoa; phylum Arthropoda; class Insecta; order Diptera; family Syrphidae; genus Merodon; species Merodon equestris. The sequence continues at coordinate 40,173,194 of OY284415.1, forward strand.
CTATCATGCTTAGATGAACCTGAGAACCGACTAAGGCTTTGGTGACATCTCGGTCATGCCGAGTAAACGAAATGGTGAAGCCAAGTCGCTGAAAAATGCAATCAGGAGGGTGATTCGGAACAAAACTTACGAAGCCAACCTGATTCATAATTTTAAGATTAAAATTAAGCAGCTTAGGATAGGTTAAGCTATCAGAATAAGCAAACAAGACAAATAATAAGTCCAAGTTTTTAAGCTTTAATTTTAATAGATAGATAATAGAAGTTGTTCCACCGACTTCAGAAAAGGAACGACGTCAAACTGATTGAACGATAGGAATTAGTCAGCTGACTGGATTTTCCAGTTTAACTTCCCTCTGAATTCTTATACTTAAATGTAAATCTATTTTGCCAACAAAGCCATAATCAGCGATCGAACCAAAAACACACTAAACCTCCGAAACATTTCTACCATCAAAACACTGAAAAAATTTCGCGATCCGACTAATACCAGTTGGACAATCAATCAATTCCTGTTACTTTTTGAACATATCTTGCACGCTATAATAAGGTTTATATAAACCTTATAAAAACCTAAAAATAAAATTTGATTGGTTGAAATGAAACAGCTTGCTTTTCAGTTATTACGTTTTGTTCTGTTGTTTTTTTTTATATCATTTTTATTAATTGTAAGATATTTTACTATTTAATGTATATATAGTATATTTAATTAATTATAATTTAAAAATAATTAATAAAAAAATTACTTCTTTAATAAAGGTACTTAGAAATCGAGACTACAAAGTTTCCGGGACAGTATTTTAAAAAACAATTAAATGTGTTGGCGAATCGTAGTATTTTATCATCAACTTTAAAACTTAAAATTGATTACAATTAAAAGGATTTATCTTTTTTCAATTAATTACAATTAGAAAACTATGAGTTGAAAATGAATTCTAAACACATGGATTAAGCTTAAATATTTATTTTGATTATTTACAGGAATTGAATCGGAATCAACAGGAATTATTAGGTGGTTCGAGGACGGCTTGGGCGCTACTGAAGACAAGTGTTGCATATTGAGTCCTATAGTTCGATGAGGTGGTTTGTGAAGAATTGTGCTAGGAGATCTCGGTCCTCCAGGTTGGTAGCGTCCCAAGCAGTAAGCAGGGGTATTTATCATATACCCTGGTAGGTTATATATTTCTTTGTTTTTATTTTGAATATGTTTAAGCAATGACACGGCTTGGTGTAAGACATGGGCAGGATGGGTAATCTTGTTAACGTCTTGGTTTACCGTTTTTTTTCAGGGTTCGAGGTATGCAGGAGTCTCGACCGATGAAAAACAAAATTACAGTAGAATATCTAAAGGCAAACAAGAGGCCGTAAATGATTGCTGTTGTACATCCATGTTAGAAATTTCAAAGGACATTTTACATTTTTTTCAGGTTTCCCGATTTTTGTTTTTTGATTTTTTTGGCATTTTACATGTAATCTTGAAAGCAAATGCTTTTGCAATAAACGTCTGTTAACTCGTTCACAGTTTGATTGCGAAAAAAATAAAAATAAAAATCTATTCGACATTAGAAAAACATTCAAATCTTAGAGGTTACTTGGTCAGGGCTTGGAAGTATTCAAAAATTGCAATGAAAATTGAAAATGAAGGTAACTGCTTTAACCGCTACCGTCCATTGGTCGTTGTACTCAAAAAGCAATCAACTTACATTCGATTTTAAATAATTTCGACTCTAACAATAAATTCCTTTTTTAATAACTCATTCGATGCAAACCGATCAGTGGACGGTTGGTATTTGAATACACAATTTTCTTATTTTTTTATTTATTCATTTCTAGAGTCGAGATGCTGCTTTGAGAATCTCAAAATTACATTTATTTTTAATGAAAGAGAGCGAGAGATAGAAGAGTTGTGTGAAAATGATTTTTCCCTTTGTTGTTTATTTTTTATTTTTAGGAGAAATATTAACTTAACGATTAACATTAACAAACAACAATGAATGCTTTGCTTTGCATTTAGTTTTATTTCTATAATTGATTTTTTAATTAATTTTTTTCGTTATTTTATTAGCATTTATTTTGGTTTTTTTTTTTTTGCTTTTCTGAAATATAAATTTGAAATTTGTTTTCTATTTAACACTGTTCTATAAAGTATTTGTAAGTTATTATAACTGCTTTACCTTGCTTTTAGGAATTACTGTTTGTATCATTAATTTGCTTTAAATTTGAGTTTGTTTTTTTTTCTCTATTTTGTTAATGCACTGAGTTTTGTTTATTGAAAACAAAAAAGCCAATAATTGTTGCAATATTTCGAAATAAAACAAAAAAAATTGTTTTCACATAAATAATTCGCTCTTTTTAATAGCTTGTCTAGGGAAGAAAATTATCCATTTTAACGTTTTAACGTCCTACTGGCCAATGTTATGCCTTTTCAAAATTTCATGACATGAACGATAGTCAACGATTCCCATTTATCGGTTTTGCTCCTTCAGGATGCGATGAAGATCAAGTTGTGCTTGGTTACCAGAACCAGTTCGGAAAAAAAGAAATCAAAATTGATAAGGAGGCTCGAGAGGAGACCCGAGGATATTTGCAGTGCAATATAGTGCTTTTGGGACCTGGCTTCCCACCGTCCAGGACTGTCATGGGTGATGAAGAACTACATCCTACACGAAGGGATCTTGTAGAGAGATCATCTAGATCAAAGAAGGTCGATAAAAAAATCCATTGGGACGAAAATCCTAATAAAGCCTCAGATACAAATTTTGATAATACCAAGACCAGGCATGCTGGAACATCACATCAAACAAGTACCAAAAGCTGATCATTGACACAAAATTGATGCAAGTGCCCCCTCGGAAACTAAGAAAAAGGGAAAGACCACGCCCGGTTTGGGAATTATATACTTATCTACTCTGGAAAGAACAAAGCAGAACGCGCCTCGTCTTTTGTAGGGGAAAGACAAAATAAAAGAGGCCAATTACATAAACGATCGTCTTCTGCAGGTGGTAATGGCTTTCAATAGTAGAATCAAAACGTATTCACTGAGCGTCTATGCACTGGACATGACCAAATCTCAGGAAATGAAAGAAAATGTCGCAGACAACAATAAACTCAATCTCACCCAGAGATTAGGTCATTTTGTGCGGAGATTTCAATGCACGACCAAGTCATCCCAGCCGTGAAGTACCGCTTTAATGAGGATGTGTTCAATGAACAACTGCTCGATTTCTGCCTCCTGAAGGATCTGGGAATAAACAACACCTTCTATGATCAGTACACCTTCATGAACACAAGAGGACAGAGATCGGTGAGTGACTTTTTAATTACCAATGACAAGATCGATCCCTACAAGAATCCAAGATGTCAGAGTGCTAAGTTATGCCCACCTGTGTGGAGCCAAACAAGAAGGACACTCAAATGCCAACAGAGAAGTATAACATAGAATCATTCAAGAATATGTCCACATAAGTATTCTACCAAGCGAGACTTAGAACCAAACTAGTTGAGAACAAAATAACGGTTAATGATAGGGTAAATAAGGCTTAAAATAAGTTGTCACACAACATCTTAAAGGCTTTGGAGGAATCAATTGGGAAACGATTAATTACAAGTAAAAACAGGCCACCGAAGCACATACCTTGGTTCTGCGATGAAGTGAAAGTCTTGACGGAAGAAAACCGCAAATCTTTTCTGCGCAGCGCAATTAACTATGACGAATACTGAGCAAGGAAGAAAGGAAAAGAGTAAACGTTGCAATAATGGACATTAAAAAACGGAATTTGGAAAAAAACGTGTGGAATATGGTTAGAAATCTACTCGACATACCCATGAAAGAGCAGAAACAATCTACAGGACGAGAAGGAGTACCATGCAATACACTTACTAAGCAATGGGAGGGACTACAGCCACCAACTATTTCTATGGATTAAATCAGAGTCAATACCCAAATGCAGAAATTCCCCTGAACCAGATCTTATCACCAGCCTATTGTACCTCGAAAAAGCTGTGCTTTTTAACAAAATTCTGAACCGTTGAGCAATCCCAACTCATGGAAGGACAGCATCACGATGCCAGTTTTTAAAAAAAGCGACAGGAAAGTACTAGACAATTATAGGGGAATCACGCTCCTTAGTGCAGTGCTTAAGCGTATCAACATCTAGCAATGACGGGAAGACTATCAACATCTAGACCACCAGGAAAGACTCTCTTAGAGATGGCACGAATGATGGACTTACAGCTCGAACGAAATCGAGGCGTAAAGTTGTTATAAACAGGATTTATCCTAAAGAAGAAGAAGAAGAATGATAGAAAGCAATATACCCTAGAGATGAAGTAACATGACTTATGAGCTCAGTCAAAGCGATGAAGATGTGTGATCTTACTCATTTCTGAGGTGAAATTACCGGGGAAATATATTTATTTAAGGCCTGATGATCTGGGTTTTGCCAACGTAAACATTTTGAGCGGCATGTCTTACTTTCAACTTTTGCCTTTGAAGACGAGTATTTCTGTTTAGAAAAACGAAACCCACGAGCGTTGAGGAGGTGTCATTGACCTCATAAGGCAAAACATGCTTTTTTGAACAAGGTGTTCTTTTGAATTATAGACCTTTGGATTCAGCGATCAATCATCACGGCATGAGAGTTTTCGACCACTTGATATAGGTAGAAAAGCGAGTGACCACACATGGCTAGGATGATGTATCGTATTACAAAGCATTTCGATGATGCTGTGATTTTGTGTCTGGAGAGTTGAAAACTACCCACAACTGTGACAGGCAAGAGTCTTCAAGGCTTAGCTATGAAAGACAAAGAAAATTTCTGTGCTCATTTAACGATTTATGAAATCTTAATGTAGGGATATTATAAAATGAAAGCGCCTAACAGGCTTAGAGATACTAGCAGATCTCTATTGAATGAAACTGCTTTTGACCCTTCCCTTTTTTCTCTGTTCGAAACGTTGGTTCTGCAGGGAATTGTCTATCTTAATGTCACCTTAACGAACCTTATAATCCATTTTTGAGTTATCGACCTCCAGCTACCGATCGTGAATATCAGAATCTCAGGTCGAGATCACTTTCCGCATCTTTCTTATCTTCCAACTATCCCATAAACTTCCCGATCTAAACATACAATTAATCATCATTGTCCATAGATAAGGGCCTTGCAGTAATACCACACTTTCCCTAACCATATCTTATAAAAACTTTCCTCAAGTAATCACTCCAAAGGACAGCGAGATATGCGTGACAACGAAAAAATATTTTAAACAGGGCGACGCGCTACGGTGTGACTTTTCCAACATCGTCCTTGAAAGGATAGTGCAAATTTCACGGATCAATACTAGGGGCACGATATTTTTAAGTCCATACAGCTGCTTGCATGTGCCGCCGACATTGACATAACTGGGCGAACTCAGTAAGATGTTAATGTGGCCTTTACAAACATTCAGACGGAAGCGGCTAGAATGGGAGTGGCGGTAAACGAGGGCAAAACGAAATATATGTATGCTGTGATCGAAAAAGTACACAAACCACCGGCGTCTTAACCAGAACGCACATATTGGCAGGCATAATTTCGAAGTAGTTAAGGACTTCATCTACCTTAGCTTCGCAGTGACATGCAGCAATGACACCAGTGCCGAAATCAAACGCAGAATAACTCTTGCCAAGCGCTGTTTCTTTGGGTTCGAGGCAATTCAGAAGCAGAGCCCTCTTTCGGAAAACCAAGGTGACCATATACAAGACCCTTATCATCCCGGCCCTGCTTTAATTTAAGGTGGCGCACGCAAGTGGAATGAGACCTTAACCAACTAGGTGTGCGGCACTGGAGACTGCTGGCAAAAGATCGTGCTAGTTGGAGCTTTTTAAAGGAGGCACAGGTTCGCTATGAGCTGTAGCGCCGAAAAAGAAGAAGGTGGTGTAACTCCAGCTCCACGTTAGGGCAAAACTATATACAAAACCATTGGGGAAAGTCATGACATCCAGTAGCGTTGCTCTTTGTAAATTGTGACAATTAAAATAACGACGGATAGGACATTGGGCGAATGCACGCGGATACGAGTATGGACAGAGGCGGCGGTGAAACTTGGTCTCAGGAGGGAAATAGATGTCAGGTCTTTGAAAATAACACCTTAAAGAGAATCTGTGCTAGACAACAGGATGATAAAACTGGTGAATAGAGAAACTACACCCGATGAACTCTATTCAGCCCCAAGCATTGTCCGAGTATTGCCGTTGCGAAGACTAGGATGGACGAAAACAAATGAACAGTGGACGGAAGAAGAATAATGGGTGGAAGACTAAAGGGAAAAAGACTTCCAGGAAGGCCGCGCCGTCGATGGAAGGACATGAGGATGGGATGATGTGTTTAAAAGAGATGGAGCAGAACAGCGAAACATGGAAGGAGCACGTTAATGAAAGGGAGTACTAACCTCAGAGTCTAAACAGATGGACAGTGGACGAACAGCTAAAAAAAAAATGAGTGGAAGACTCGAAGGAAGAAGACCGCTAAGTAGGCGGCGCCATTGATGGGAGGACAATATGAGGATGAACCTAGATGAGATCAAACAGAAGAGTTAAACATAGAAGTAACACACTCATGACAGGGAAGCTTGACGAAGGGTTGTCAACGAGACTTTGAACTTCCGAGTTCCAAATAGCCGGTAAATAACTGATTTGATTACTCTGTGCATATAATGCAGTAGAGCTATAGCAACAAATTCGCTAGTGGGGGTAAAATGTAGATAGAGAGGAGGTGCAAAAAAAAACATGGTGCTATAGTAACATTGGACGTCAAAAATACGTTCAACTCCGCAAACTGGGTGCTTATAGTGTACTCTCTTAGATCAATGATGGTGCCATGGTCTCTAATAAAAATAATGATAAGCAACTTCGAGAAACTGCTCCGGCTCTACGATATCGATGATGGAGTAAGGCAGTACCATATAACTGACGGAGTACCACAAGGATCGGTATTAGGACGTCTCTTATGATAGGGTTCTAAAACTTCGAATACCAGATGAGACAATAATGTGTTGTGGCGATGACGCACCTGGAAGAAATAGAGAGCACTGGAAATGAATTAAATGAGCTCGCAGAACAAGCAGTCACAAGGAATGAGAAACAATCACAAAGAATGAGAAACAATCACAATCAAGGTAGGTGATCACGATATAACATCAAAACTATGAAATACCTAGGTGTGAGAAGAAAGAAGAAGAGAAAGAAGAAGGAGCGTGCGACAAAGCTACAAATCGGAGTGCTGCCTTATCCAGAATAAAGACGAACATCAGAGGATCCAAACAACAAAGGAGAGTATGAAGAGTGGTGCAGTCAATCATAACGTATGCGGCACCAATATGGGTCAAAGCAGTGAGAATAATGTTATACACAAAAACGATTAACTCCGTCAACCGATTATGTGCAGTGAGGGTTTGCCGTGCTTATCGGAAAGTGTCGGATGAAGCTTTGTACATAGCCATAGAGCTACAAGGGATCTACGTTGCCAGAATTCCCAAAGTTGCCAAAGTCCCGAGTTTCAGCCAAAGATATTCAAATGGAAGAAAAGAAGCAAAGCATGAGAGCTTGGCAGGATAGATGGAATCAGTCTACAAAGGGAAGATGAAGCTATCGACTTATACCCGATATCCATAAATGAATGGAACGCAATTACGGAGAAATAGATTTCTACTTAAGTCAGCTCCTATCCGGACATGGCTGCCTTCGTTCTTTCCTTAACAGGTTTGGTCTGAACGACCCTCCTCTCTGTTTAAACTGCGGAGAGGCCGGAGAAGATGCGAGGCACGTATTTTTTCAATGCCCAAGTTTTAACAGAGAGCGCAGGGAAAAAGAGGAACATCGTAAATCGTATGCTAACATCAACTATGAAACTACAACGTTCCCTCAACCGCGTAAATGACTGGACAAAGACTTGTCGAATAGAATAGCGCTTAACGACACCAAATTGGTCCATGTTAATTTTAAAAAAGCAGATAGGCTTCCCGTTTTTGTTAACGAAGCAAGAATTTCGTTCGTGAATGAGGATAAATACTCCGGGATGACTCTCAACGCGACATTAAAATGGAAGGCGCACTCAGTATTGAAAACGAGCTGCTTCTATACAAGCAAGTGCTAAAACCAATTTGGACTTATGCTGTACTATTCTGGGATCGCGTTTACGATCCTCATAGTGTCTTCTGAAGATTTTCACCTCTCCTCGTACAAAAAAAAAAAGAAACAAAATATGCTTACATCGAGTGTAGTGAGATGCGTGAAACAGGCCGCAGCAACAACCATGAAGGGTTGGAAAGAGTCAAAGAGTGAAAACCCAGCCCAGACGACAAGACTCATAAGAACATCAAATTCTGTATCCAATGTTGAACCAGTAAACAGAGAATGCACTATGTTGTGAAGCGCAAGTGGCAGGGAGAAAGCATATGCGTCTGCAGTGACAGCCAAGCTGCACTCAAAACTGTGTCCAACCTTTTAACTAGCTCCAAATTAGTGCATGAATTCAAGACCTTTTCGAACAAAGTCAGAAACCTAAATTCACTAAGACTTGTATGAGTCCGAGGTCATTCTGGGATGATAGGAAATGAGGTCTCTGATGAATTCGCTAGAAGGGACTAACAGTAGGGTTTTTCAGGACCTGAACCTACATCAACGATTGGGTCTTTAAGCGCGTACACCCTGATGTCTGCAAGAAGTCCACAATATTCTTCTTATCCTTAAGCAGAAATGATTGAAGAAGGCTTGCGGGCGTCATTATGCGCCATTACACTTTTGCAAAGCATCTCTACGTGTTTGGCATTAGTGAGACGCCTATCTTTGCTGCATGTTGCAAGGGGCATGACACAGCAGGACATTTTCTCCGTGTCTGTCCCGCCTTCGCCCGCGCACGGTGGCGCACCATTGGGGCCGACGCGACGTGGTGTATGTCGAATCTCTAAGCTGTACATCACTTCAGCTTCTCCTCACTTTTCTCTGTCGGTCTGACAGTACAGTGGAGTCGAAGACTTAGTCAAGCAGGAAATGTAGAACAAATAAACAGTGAACGAATAATCAAAAGAATAATAAGTGAAAGACCCGTAGGGAAAATAAGCCCCAGGAAGGCCGCGCCATAGATGGGGGGACACGAGGATGGGGTAAGGATGAACCTCAAAGAGATGGAACAGAGGAGCTAAGTATGGAAAGAATACACTCATGACAAGGAGGTTTGGCGAAGTGTTGTCAACGCGGCACTGATCTTCCGATATAAGTGCTTGAATTTCTCTGTGAATTTGATGCAATACAGTAGAGCAACAGCAATGTAATCGCTAGTGGGGAAGGCCTTGAACCCATAGTAAACCTTAAGATCGTAAAATGTCCCCTGGTGTGTGTGGTACAAGTTCGATAAAGTGAGGAGACATAATAAAGAAGGGCAAATCCCATCGGAGACAGGATTAAGTAGAGGAAAACACAAAACTAGAATATTAGCTGGTACCACACGAGATTCATAGTATTCGTTGGACCTTACTCGTGTATTACGACGAGATGCAGCTTTTGATATTTAAAAAGTTCGTGGTTCGAGCAATTAAGATGGGAAAGAGTACGATCTTAGTAGCTTGGAAAGTGGTTGGAAGGTATTTCTCATCATCAACCTTTTACCTAACCATTGGCTAAGGCATAGAAGAGTTTATTCCCGCCCATGTCAGTTGTGTTAAATAAATTCGTTTATTTCTTCCCTATAGCAACTAAAAATACGCGAAAAAACCTGAGCGAACACAATCGTCTAACATTCAATCTCGAATTTTGATTTTTTCATAAAATACTTATTTTGTTGCATTGTTTTTGTTCAGCTGCGACTTAGAATTTAATTTAGTTTTCTATTTAAATATCACCTCCGACTAAAGACGGTACCCTTTCCAACGTTTTTCATTTTGTTTTTCATCTCTTTTCTCTTCATTTCGTGTATTTTTTTTTGTCCCATATTTCTGCTAAAATTATTAATTTTTTTCCTCCTATGTCTTGTTTCATTTTTGTATTTTGTTTTTTTTTTGTTTTTTTTTTGAGTTGAAAAAGCTATAAAAAATAGTTCTCATGGTACAATACATTTAATTGTTTTCGTTATTATTTTCTCATATATTTCATCGATTTTTTTTTTCATTTTAATTTTAATTTTTTGTTTAAATACAATAACTTTTCTGTTTACTCGCTAGACACCTTAACTAGACATAATTAATGTTTACTCCTCATTAATTGTTTTATTTTAATTAAATTTGATTTCTATGCGTTCTCTTTTGTTTTTATTTTCATTTCTCATTTACTTAAATCATTTTTTTTAATTATAATTTATAATATTTCTTAAGGAAACTTAGAGTATATTTGTAAATATATATTTATAAAAAAATAAAACGTAAATAAAAAACACAAGAAATGAGTTGAAATAGATTTTTTTCGCTTCTTTGTTTTAAATTCTCTACAATATTAATACAAACGTATTTTTAAAAAATTGTTTCTGTGTGTGTAAAAGTTAAACAAATATACATAAATGGATTGGATGTTGTGGATAGTAGTTGGTAAGTGTTGTCAGGATATATAACAATCGTCTGATGTGGTTTGAAGGGCAACTAAATGAGGCTACCTCGTATGTGGTTCTGTTTTCAGTCTGTCTGCTTGTTTTATTTCATAGAAATCACAAGAATTTTATATTATGGAGAGAGGACAGACAAGAGTCATCCATTGATTGTTCATCGGAAGGTTTTCTTGTGGATACATTGGAGATGCGAGTACATTACTCGACTATAAAGTACAGTTTAGATGAAGGTAAAAAAAAAAAAACAGAAACAACTACACGTCAATGGATTTAAATTAGGTCGGAATCGTCTTCCCGATCATCGAATCCCTCTAGGTCGGCTGACTTTATGATTCCACGCGATAGGGCGTACTCTATGAGAGCCAAATGACAGAACACGTACTGATCTGGCATTTGTATCGAGTAAGCACGTTGCGAACGGATTTTCTCGACTGTTCCTTTAATGTCCACGGTGCCGACATCCTCTAAGCGCGATATGCATATATCGAGAGTAATAAATGTGCCTAAAAACAAATGAATTAAAATAAAAAAAATATTCAAATACACGCTTGTGTTAAGGCATTACCAGTTCGTCCGATGCCCGCACTACAGTGTACTACGATTGGTGGTCCACGAGGATGGCCGGCCCAAGTGTCGCCCAAGGCTTTCACCATTTCGGCTTGTTTTTCGCGGACTTTCTGCAAGAAATTTAACATTGCTAACGCCGAAGCTGGAACACCATAATCTGGCCAGCTAGTGAACTGCCAATGGGAGACATTCCTTGTTTCTTCAGTCTGCAAGAGAGCATAAAAGCAAATATGTTATTGGTTTGGTGTTAACTATTCTAAAGGAACAAAGAGAACATGCGAAGAATGTTTCTAAAGGGTTTCTCAATTGGCGGGAGTAGATCTTGGCGGCCTGTGAGGGCCACGTTGGTTTGGTGACATCTGTCATTTATTATTCAGTTACTGATGGCCTTCACAGTCGACTCTTCAACGTTTAGTGGCCAAATTTGAGACGACCGTTTCGGTAATGAATCAGTCACCCAACGTCAAAGGAACGCAAGATCGAGAACATTGCCGCGGTCCGTACAGTAGAACCCGAGGCAGTCGATTCCTCGCCGTGCACAAGAACTCGGCCTTTCGCAGACTTCAACTTGGCGAGGACTTGGGCCTACACCCGTACAAGATTCGAGGGCGGAGGTGTGAGCCGGTGCGTTATCATGGTGGAAGAGCACTTTTTTCTTCGCCAAGTGGGGCCGTTTTTTCTTCAATTCGGCGTCGAATCGGCTCAATAATTTGGCATAGTACAGCCCTGAGACCGTTTTGCCCTTCTCCAGGTAGTCGATGTGGATCACACCTTGTGAATCCCAGAAAACGGTGGCCATCACCTTTCCGGCCGATGGGACAGTCTTCGCCTTCTTCGGAGCACGTTCACCGGGTGAAGTCCACTGTCCACTGAAGTGACTGTTTCTTGGTCTCTGGATCCACTGGTACAGGATCCATGTTTCGTCGACTGTCACGAAACGACGCAGAAACTCCTTCGGATTGCGCTTAAACAGCGTCAAACACTGTTCTGAAGTGGTCTCACGGTTGCGCTTGTTGTCCGGAGTGAGCAAACGCGGCACCCATCGCGCCGACAGCTTTTTCATGCCCAAAATTTCATGCAGGATATGCCCCACGCGACCTTTTGAAATGCCTACTGTCTCAGCTATCTCGCACACCTTCAATCGGCGGTCTACCAATACGAGATCGTGGATTTTTTTCACGTTATCCGTCGTGGTAGCCGTTTTCGGGGCACCTGGACGTGGCTCATCAAAAACCGACGTGCGACCACGTTGAAACTCGTTAAACCAATTTTTGATGGTCGCCATCGAAGGAGAAGAGTCACCGTACACAGCATCCAAACGCTCTTTGATTTCGCTGCGCGATTTCCCTTCCAAAAACAAGAATCCAATCACCAACCGATATTGCTTTTTCCATTTTTCTAAAATCCGCGGACACTCTCGCTTCCACACGCGGTCAAAACATAACTACGAGTCCGATCCGGCCAGTAGCCGTCTACTAGAATGTACTATACGATAGTAAGTTGCTCTTGCGATACTGGCGCCATCTGGCGGTGAGGCTAAGTACTTATCGTACCACCCTCGTATTCTATTTCAACATCTACCCGTCCTTATTGAAAAACCCTTTATTTAATCCAATTAAATTGGTGGACAAGCCTCAACCTTATAGATCTGGCACACAATATGGATGGAATACAAAAATAGTTTAAAAACTGTTGTGAATAGCAAACTAATTATTCCATCACTTGCCAAGTGATAAGCTGATGTAGGAACTGAACTAAAGAGAATGACTTCCTTCATCCCTCCGTACTCACCTTAAGATTTTTGAGTTCTAATGAGGCTACCGTATAATCTTCATTAGTTTCTACATTAATTGTTCGCACATGGAAGTTTCCAAATTCGCAGGAACTTTCTTCAGCTGGTTCCCAATATTGACCGCATTTTGTTCTACCACGCTCCAGTACACGTGTTGTCATCACTATAACTAAACAATATTGCTCCCAAATCATTCGCCAAAAATCATGGGATGTCTTTGGTAATGGACCTGAAATCAAATAAGAAAAACAAACACAAACGGGTTAATATCGGATTTCTGAATACAAATGCCTTCCACACAGGGAATCTGGGGTAATGCCGTGAGATTGAAGTGAAGCGCAATCTCCTTTTTGTTCGCCTTATTTTCTGTAACCAAACATACGGTTATGAGGCCATAACTAGAGCACATCACATTCGTGTCATGGTGGCTTTACGATGGGCTGATGTTTGGTTATTGGTTTACATGCTGGCATGTCGAGCTTTTGGAGTGATGAAAATAGGTTTCGGGGGTTTTTCTGGTTATTGCGAGATTTGTTCATTTGGAATATTCGGTTCAGGGATTCTATTTTTCTTTTATTCGAATGTTTTGGTAGGTTACATGCATTGAACCTCCAAGTTTCGCATTATATTCAGCTATGGTCCAACCTATTTCATGTACGAAGGGTAATAATTCTGGTTTCCACTTCGAGAGAACTGAGCGAAGCATGATTTACGATTTCGATTTCGATTTCCCTTATTTCCTAAGGCCCGAGCACACTTTTTCACAGGAGCCCCATCAGCGTGGCTTACCCAATTTCCCCGAAATCGAAATACAAATAATTATTTCAGCCTAAATCTACAATTCCACCGAACACTCTATCTTTTTCATATTTTTTCCCCCCGAAAAATCCATTACTTCATGTTGCTAAATCACTTTGAATAAATTACACTTCACTGGAAAGCCTTGAGAGACCTACGAACCGTTAAGCCTAAGGCATGGACAACAGCACCAGCATTTCAAAGTAAATACGCAATCAAGTGGAGCAAGGGAAATAAAAGGGACTGAAAAAGCATAAAAATCTCTTTGTAAACAGAAATTTAATAATTCTTCTCGGAGACCGAATTCCCATTTCGGGCAAAATGAAGCTGATGTTGGCAGTACGTAACAGGATTTTCTATAGCTTTGACAAGAGCATACAATGCGGATAAAACTCACCTTGAGTTGAAATATACGCATTTTTTTGCTTATAACCATCAACAAAGTTGGCATTTATGTAATCTGACGAGTCTTCCGAGTCCTGTGACAGAACCACCCGGCTATGGTCGTAGCACAAGACATCCGAGTACCGATTCTTAGCCAAGTTGTTTCGCATTCTATGATTGAACAAAAGAAGTGTTAAAGAAAGGATGAACAATTTAAAGGAAAACTTACTTTGCATGAACGAATGTGCCCTCGGGCGCTCGACTTCTAATCTCGGCATATTCCCTATATAAACCATCTCTGCCGCGTTCCTTAATCATTTGAACGATCTGTTCAATTGTTTTTGGATCTCCTTCGGCCCCAGCCAGACTGTCGTCATCACTGAACCCGGACGATGCACTACTTGGCGGATTCTCCGACCAGAATTCACTCAATGGAGCCGTTGCGTCAGTATTATTATCGTTTGTTTCGACAACAACAGCAGTGCCACCAACGACACTACTTTGTTCGACTGCAGCACCACCACCACCGACGACACAGGTGCTATCGTCGCCTATAGCAACAACACTACCGCCGTTACTACTGACACCAACAAAATCGTTTGTTCCCGCTGTTGTTGACGTTGTGATTTGTAATTTGTTATCTGTTGTTGTTGGGTGCCCAATATTGGCCAATAGCTCGTCTTCACGATTCGTCATCGATTTGTAACAATGCAGTAACCATGTGGAGTGATCGACGTTTAAAGTGCCACCTAAGTGTTTGGGCAGAGCTTCACGAGGCACATGCAAACTAAGTGTCGGCACCGACACCGTGAACACTCGTTCGCGCAGTTTCTCGCGCACGAACAGTCTTAGGATCTTGAAAGGTGCCTTAAACCACAGTGGCGCTGTAACTATTAAGACCTTTTTCAATCGCGCTGGATAGCCACCCTGTAAAATGAGAAGGAAAAAATTTAGTTTAATCCAAGTTCCAATTAAAATCATGGTAAAAAGTCATACAATGATATACAGCAGTTACGATTAAGGGCGATTGGGTCATGATTCTGAGAAACATCAGTTGTGCAATAGGTACTCAACGAGTTCCGGGAATTCGGGATGGCAAAAGGCTGGCAATAATTGGAAATGGGAGTCTGCCCAACTACCCATAAACGAATGAAGGATGCAATATGGTAGCGGGTGGTGGATTCCAAGAAAGATGAGCCAAATTTCACTCGAACGGCTAAATTGAGCTCTATTCAAAGTGGGCTTACGTGCTCATCGGGGCATGAGGAGCAGAGGCTAGATGGGCATTATGTATGCATTCGATTAGTAACAACAGTAGTTGCTTATCTGTTATGTAAATGGGGGAAAAATTGATTGCTTTCGCGTGACACTTTGAAGGGTGATTCTAAAATAAGAAAAACGTACATCATGATTAGTCAAAGGTACAACATTGCGAGCTAATTGAACTCGTTTTGTTGAAAACGCCTTTAAATTCGTTGCGGAACCTTGGTCTTTTTGATTGCACTCTCTGTTTAAATGGAGTATAGGGTTTGGCCAACTGGACGTTCGATATTGTTCCTTAGCTATATAAAAAGAAATCCAGCGGCATTAAGTCGCATGAGCGAGGTAGCCATTCGACCGGATCATTTTTCGAGATTACACGAATACCAGATTCCCCTTCAATAAATCAATTTTTGTACCAGCTATGTGGCATGTGGCGCCATCTTGTATAAATTATGTCAAGTCCATCCAATAATAGCCAAAAATAATCTTCTAATATGGCACGATAGCAACCTTTTGACCGTAATTTTGCGATCATTTTAATCAACGACAAAAATACGGACCCATCGCACCTCCTCTACACTCGAGCTACACAGTCTTCTGAAGGACATGTCGGTTTGTAGCTAAGCCAAAGACGACCTTTAACGCTGAAGATGAAGTTCCAATAAAACTTCAGCTGAGTCCAATTGGATAAGTTTCGCCGCTTCAAATGGTTCATTTTAGACCGAAGCATTTAAAGCTGCAATATTTTCGGTAGTTTTATCGGTGCAGGGTCTCACTGGTACAGAAAAACTGAGAACTGAATAGGCTGACTCGAATTTATTCCTTACAGCAACCGAACATTAGAGTAGGCGCTTTTAAAGTTGCGGCAACGTTTTGACATTGAAAGTCATGCAAAATGTTTAAGGGTGTAATTTGTAATAAAATATAAAAAAAAAACACCCAATACGAGGCTTGTTCAAGAAATAAGGTGACTTTTTTTATTTTTCTCAAAAAAATATTTATTCCCCTTCAAAGTAATCTTCTTTAAATATGATACACTTTCGTCAAAGTTTCCAATCCTCGAAGAACTTCTGATGTGCGCTTTTAGATATAGCCGTGAGCTCTTTCAGCGATGCGGCAAATCTCTGTCCTACTATAGGTTCTTTCGGGAAGAGAAAAAAACTCCCAAAAGGCAGGTAAACCAATCCATACTGCCGCAAAAGAGTATAGGCCAATTAGTCTCTCGTCGTTTCTATTAAAAACCTTGGAAAGACTCCTTTACCTATACATCAGAGGACTCATCAACTCATACAACTTATGCAACACTCAACACGCCTACCTTAAAGGCAGATCAGTGGAAAGTCCTCTGCATAGTGTTGTCCTTGAAATTGAGAGCTCGTTGAACTTAAAAGAGTTTACAATGGCAGCCTTCCTCGATACAGAGGGTGCCTTCAACAACGTAAACACAGAACCATAATAACAACTCTAGAGGACATAAAAGTAGACAAATCCATTGTAATCTGGATTGAAAATATGTTGAAGAATATCAATGTTGAAGAATTATCAATGCAGACATTGAACACAGCTCTATAAGGAAAGTGACAACTAGAGGCCTACCACAGGGGGGAGTTCTCTCCCCCCTACTGTGGCTTCTTACAGTTAAAAAAATCCTCAAAATCTTTACGGAAAAAGGCACAAAGACAATAACATACGTGGATGACCTAGTTCTTCTTCTTGTTTTCCTGTTTTTCCGGCGTCGTTATAGTCAGATGTGTAGGACCATAACCTTCGCACTTAACTGCATTCCTACTGGTCCGCTTGCGGGGTCCGCCGGATGACCTAGTTATCTTGATAAAAGGTAAATTTCTACCAACTATCAGTGAACTATCAGTAATGGAATCTGCGTTAAAGGAACTCTCCTCGTGGGCAAGACAGAACGGTCTGAGAATAAACCCCCAGACAACCGAGCTGGTCTTGTTCACCAGGAAAAGGAAAATCCCGATATTTACTCCCCAAAATTACAGGGTACTTCAAACTAAAGCGGAAGCCAAGTATCTAGGCATCATTCTCGACTCCAAACTCTCCTGGAGGAAAGGATGAAAAAAATATTGAATGCTTTTTATGCATGCAGAAAGACCTTCGGGAAAGATGGGGCTTGCAACCGTACATCATTCATTGGATGTACACAGCAATCATCAGACCCATTTTAACTTATGGGGCCCTAGTCTGGTGGACTGCTAGCAGCACGAAAAGCTATGTATATGGACATGCTCAACAAATGACTTCTCTCTCAGAATACCAATCCTTTTCCCCGACAGGGAAGAGTGGCTATCAAACGCTGTGATCAACGACCACGAGATCACTCTCTTCATCGACGGATCGAAAATGTACACAAGCACTGGGGCCGGGTGCTACTCTGATACCCTCCACAAACAGGAATCATACTCCCTGATCTTTGCAGCGTTTTTCAAGTAGCAATCCTAGCAATAGAGAAAGCAGCCAAACACCTACAGGTAACCGATATCCCACCATCGGATATCACTATCTTCGTAGAGAGCCAGGCTGCACTGAAGTCAATAGGATCCTGTATAACGTGATCAAAGGCTGTCAGGAAATGTCGCGACTCACTGAAATCCATCAGACACCACAAAGTCAAACTCTGCTGGGTCCCGGGTCACAGCTCAATTGCAGGGAACGAAAGAGCAGACGAATTGACCAGGGTCTGAACTGATCATCAGCGAAGCGGACACGACATTGCAACCACCGATCAGCGCATTATACCGGATCATAAATGACACAATCATCAAAGAAGCCAACTCGTCTTGGCTTACAAGAAACGACAGCTACACGACAAGATCATCGTGGCCAGAGTTCAATATCGGAAAAACAAAGAAGCTTCTGGCGCTGGACCGTAACTCGATCCGTATTCTCGTCGGAGTGATCACAGGACACTGTCCCATTGGAGCAATGCTCCGGAAATGGGACTCGGGATCCAGCGATCTCTGCCGGGGCTGCGGCGATGAGGAGGAAACTGAGACGATCCAACATCTGCTTTGCCACTGCCCAGCTCTCCAGAATCGACGCCTAGCGTCGCTGGGCCAAAGATTCTTTACAGAGATTGCGGACGTGGCAAATGCAGATATATCGGATCTTCTTGGGGTGGTTTCAGCCACCACGTGATAGGACAGGTTAATTATATGTGTACATAATATTACATATTGTCCCACAAATGAAGGGAATCACAATGGGCCTTTTGGCCTCCGAGTGGAAGTGATGCTTAACCGTCACACTCCCCTTCGTTAACCTAACCTAAGCCCGGTAAGGCTCAGACATGATTACGGTATTGTTTTTGGCAAAAATATTATATTTGAAGGTGCATTATAGTGACGCAAGCGCCATCGATTTTTTTGCTACAAATCCGGACGTTTTCTTGATAGTGCTTGATGCAAACGGCGCATAACTTCAAGATAATATTCAATATTGACCGGCAAGAACTCATCATCGAAGAAAACAGTGGACAAAACGTTCACATTTGATCGAACTTGTTGTATTCTTTGGACATCTTGGTTGGACTTTGATTTTGTCATCATATCCATATACCCATGTTCCATCACACAGCTTCTGAGGGATGCTCATACGACGGTTCTTTTTGTCAAAATTTAGCAATTTCGGAACAAACTTTACTGAAACACGTTTTTACGACCAGGAAGGACATCGTCATTAACATATTCACGGCTTTTTATGAAGAACTTGTACTACTTATAATTTTTTTTATTTCGTTCAGAGTAGACTCGCCAAATGCCAGAGTCAAAATTACAATTAGGTACGCTGGAGGCCTTAATTTTATTTTTTATTCTTTTATCGTTATTTTTCAATAGCAAAAAGCACGCCAAAACACGACTTACTTTTATTACTTTGAAAAACAAACTGTTAGGGGACATGTGTACCAGCATAAAAAAAAATCGAAAATTGGATGTTCTTAGCTCGAGAAATTTAAAAAAAGTCACCTTATTTTTTGAACAAACTCCTGTTTCATAAAAACAAGTCGGTTTTTATCTGATTGCCTGTTGTATCGACTAGATATTTTCAAGTCAATTGATTTCTCAACATCAATCTCACTTACGATTTGTGTAAGCCTTTTTGATGAGCTCGTCGACCTATAAGTTAAAGGTTGATCCGGAAGTGAAAACAGCCACTTTATGGAAATATTTAATCGTTCGAATCGATGCTGATGATATACATAAGTGCATTTAATTCCAGTCTACCGCTTCCGTTTAAATAATGCTATTGATGTCTAAATTTAAATAAGTTAGCCCACCAGCTTTGTGCGGCCTTATAGTAGAGCCATAATATAATAAAGGAGAGCCTCTGACCCCAGGCAACGATCACTGGCAGTAATCGATCACTTATCATAATCGGCAACGACTAGGGGGAATGTAGGCAGCAACTTACCAATAGCAAGGAACAAATGGCTCGAAAGCTAGGCCGATGGCAATGAAAAATGACTATCGCAGTCGGCATACAATCGTTGTGTTATATGACATAAGCTGTTGACGAGCAATCTTTTGTTGAGTCCCTACGCACTCGCGGTACATGTCACTTTTACTCCGTAACACAACAAAAGCTGTTTATTGCAGAAAACAATCCAAAATTAAAAACTGATCCCCAAAAATACATTTCGTAAACGGTCATCAGCATTTTAGCAGTCATACAAAAAATATGCATGACATGATGCCTGTTTTTTGTTTATGAGTTCACGAGCATCCATTCGAGGTTACCGCGCACATTGTTCCACGAATATGATACACTCGTGACTCTTCATTCTTTCTGACATCACTAAATACTCACAACTTTGAACATTTTCCACCTGTCATCACACGAATACCCGAACGTCACTCGACAAATAATAATCCTCAAAGTTGATTCCTCTTCCTCCGCACTTTTTTCACTAAGTGTCTTTGGGTTTTATGTCATTTAGAAATCGAAACTTTTTTTGACGTCGCGACCGAAAAAGTTGGCGATAAAAGCGGAGAAGTCTCCGTTTTCAAGCGAGAACGAAGAATAGAATCTCACCAGGCAGTATGGGTATCTTGGCACAATTTATACGAGTGGATTTACCGAATCGAATAAGATGTCCGTTTAAATCACACTGTTAGACCGAAAGAGCGTTTTTGCTGTAACGACTTAATGAGTTTCTATTTATAAGCGTTTTTCATTTTCATCGCCCGAAATGGGACACACGGGAAAATGGAGCAACGAAAGTGACAATGGTCAGAGAGGCCGATCGACGTCGTCGCTGCTCGCATCCTAACAGAGGTGCAACTGCATTCGAAATACCAAAGAGGCCATCGACTCAACACGAGAATAAAGAAGAGAAATAAAAATGAAATGGTCGACTGCGTTGAATAGAACACTAGATATAGTGGCCGTCCCGAATGAGTGTGTTTTGAAGAAAATTATTAAAACTGTGAGATGGCGAATTGCACTCTGCTGCTTAACAGCTACATCACGTAATTGTGAACACTGCGTTCGTATTGTACTTGTTGGGATGAACATGCGGCTCCATCCAACCCCTCTTAATAGGTATTCTCGCAAGGGTTATTGGGATGTTTATGAATACACGTCCCCAACGATGTAGGCAGAACGTGGTCCAAGAAAAAAAAAACAGTCATAGACACAGAGAGAAGTACCGGCGCAATAGCAATAGTAAAGTGCAGTAGTCGTGTACACACTTTAAAATGTTCGCTTACACAATACGGCGTGCTCTCCGTGAGCACCAGTGAAATGAGACCATATTTTCACCCCTTGTTGACGGGGGAAAAAAAAAGACAACTTTTCATTCTGTTTTCAACACTAACGGTGCAATCTCTCTTGCAAGGGTGGTTACTCCTAAACGCGGATGAGGGAATAGCCAACAACAGATCTGCCGAGATAGTGCATGGGCGGGTTGGGTGGTAAAGTAAAACGGGCTTCGTGCGAGTAAATATTACACTTCGAAGAAATATTTACAAGCATTTGTTATGCAAGCTGCGAGATCAGTTAAGAAGGTGCCAGCAGCATGCGACTGCGAAAACAAATTACAGGAGTTAAATCACCGCGGATTCGAAAGTTGCTGTGCTTAATGGTTTTTCAATTAAATGCGTGGCGTTTCGGAACATATGGGAGCAATGAAAACTGGGTAAAGTGTTATTTGTAATTGTCAGTTGTTCCCAAGACCTAAGAGCTAAAAATTTAAAATATTTATTCTTGCTGTTTGGGGTTATATTTATGGTAAGTAAAGGGTGTTTTTTATAGAGGTATAGAACTTTGAAATGGAATAAAACAAAGATGATTTTTTTAAATTGACATGAAATTGACTTTATTCGAAAGATAATCTTCTG
This sequence comes from Merodon equestris, assembly GCA_958301585.1. Lineage (NCBI taxonomy): Eukaryota > Metazoa > Arthropoda > Insecta > Diptera > Syrphidae > Merodon > Merodon equestris. Next base: position 40,194,927 of record OY284415.1, read on the forward strand.
ACATTATTTAAATATAATTTCTGGCATATGATCGCCACGGCTGGCTCGGACGTAGTCTAATCTGGAGGTCCAATTTTCGATGATTTTTTCCAACATTTGTGGCCGCATATCGGCACTAACGCGGCGAATGTTGTCCTCCAAGTGGTCAATCGTTTCGGGTTTATCGGCGTAGACTAGCGACTTCACATATCCTTACAGAATATAGTCAAGCGGCGTTAAATCGCACGATCTTGAAGGCCAATTCACGGGTCCGTTACGTGAAATTATGCGGTTACCAAACGTTTCCTTCAATAAATCAATTGTGGCACGAGCTGTGTGACATGTTGCGCCGTGATTGTTTGATTGTTTCATGATTGTTCAATTGATGAACGAAAAAGTCAGTATTCATTGCTCTATAGCGGTCACCATTGACTGTAACGTTCTGGCCAGCATCGTTTTTAAAGAAGTACGGACCAACCCATAAAGCACACCAAACAGTCAGTTTTTGTGGATGTAACGGTGCCTCAACATACACTTGAGTATTATCATCACTCCAAATACGGCAGTTTTGTTTATTGACGTATCCATTCAACCAAAAGTGAGCTTCATCGCTAAACAAAATTCGCTTTGAAAATTGGGATCAACGGCAATCTTGTTTTGGGCACATTCACCGAAACTACGCCTTGCTAGGTGATCATGTGGTTTCAATTCTTGCACGAGTTGGATTTTTTAAGCACGTAAACCAAGATCTTTCCGCAAAATCTTCCATAAAGGGGATGGGCACATATCCAATTCCTGTGCACGGTGGCGGATAGACTGATTCGGGTCTTCCTCTACGCTACGATCTACAGCAGCGATGACTTCTTCTGTACGCACTGTACGACGTCTCTGTGGATGCGTATTATCATTTAGAATAAACGTGGTGCGAAAACGTTCCATAGTTATTCGAATTAATTGTTCTGATGGACGATTATGTTGACCGTAAAATCGTAGTGCGCAATACGTATTTCGAACAGAATCATGATTTTCAAAATAAATTTGCACAATTTGGAAGCGTTGTTCAGGCGTCAGTCTACTCATGTTGAAATGCCAAACCAAACTAAACATAAATCACTTAACGGCTGATAAAATGGCCGTCAGTTAAAATAGTGTTGCCAACTTAAAGTTCTATACCTCATAAAAAAACACCCTTTACGAGCATATGGAAAAAAAGAAGAAACATGTGGTATTGATCCTTGGAAAAGTGTTATGTTGGTTGGTTTCACAGCAAATGTGCTACAGATGAACGAACATCCATATGCTGGATATTCCCAGAAATAGGAATTAGGGAATTAATGTGGTGGGACTTTACCCCCGAGATGAGGACGAAAAATTCTGTTTGAGTTGTATTCTTTTTTTTTCTTTCAATAGCCCAAATTAGACTGCCTTAGTACGTTTTACTTGGAAAATGTCACCGTAAATGGTATTAACATTGGATTTTCAGGCGAAGCATTGGTATAGGTAATGACCTTGATCCTATACTTGATTGGAATCCAAATCCAAATATAGCGACCAAGGCATTAAATCCTCTTCTGGTTATACCATTGATTCGGGGAAAAAGTATTGAGAGGTTTCTAGTTATTTTTTGATTAAATCTTGGTCATTATTATATTGGATATTACGTATGAAGCATACAAAGAAGCGAATTGCGACTTTACCGACATTCCAATCATCGGCAAAATTATAAGCCAAAACCGGAAAAAAACGCGGAACGCGAGAATGTATAAAAATTCAACGTTGAAGAGTTAAAGGACTCTCGTATACAGCATCAATACTAGGACGAAATTAATAGCTGATTTACCCTATTGGTTGGCAAAGGGAAAAGTTTGTTAACATTCAGGTAGAATTTGTGGTTAAAAACACCATAGCAATGTATGCAGGGGTAAACGCTCTACGAAAAGGATACCAGGGTGGATCAAAATTTATATGCAATGATAATTGGAAGCTCGTCTCGGACAACAAAAGAGTTACAGCCATTTTTTTTATAGGGTCTGCACAGGTTCAAGAGTTACGCTCGTATGGTGTTTGTCACACAACCTGGGCGAGGTGCAGATGGTTTGTGTCACGTATGTTGGTTCACTACTCTCCGTGGGTGGTTGTCTTAGATAGGATTTGAGAGATTTGACTGAATTTATCGCGTTGGTTGTAGTTCACAGTAACTTTGTTTGTTTCTATGTCATTAAGGTGTGATATGGAGAAAATATTTCAATAAACAATTTAATGTACGCAGGTAAGTAGGTAAGGTTAACAGTTAGGTAAGGTAACAGTTCTCGGCCTGACACAAAAATAGCGTATACCAATCGGCAAAAAAACATCCAAAAAGTGCATGATATCGTGTTGGACGATTGACGAGTGAAGCTGAGGCTATGGGAATATCGGAAGGAAGGTTGCGAAACATATTGAACAAAAAATTAGAGATGGGAAAGCTCTGCGTGTAATATGGGTGCGCTTGTCCGGAATGCCAATCGAAAGCAAGTGCGCAATCAATCGGGATGCGAAAGGGATCATGTTAATTGATTACCATGGGAAAGGCAGAATATGTATTACTCCGACCTTGTTCATCAGCTGGATACCAAAATTCGCGAGGAGGCTTGGCTTAAGGAAAACTGCGAGATTTGGGGTACAACAGCAATCCCTCCTATTCTCCTGATTTGGCACCTTTATACTTCCATCTGCTCCCAAACTTAAAGAAATTTATTCTTAAAAAGCGATTCGCATCGAACATTGAAGTTATAAGGGGTGTAGATGAATATTTTCATAGCTCACAACCTTCCATACTCTCTTGCAGGCAGGTATACTGCTAGAGAGTTGGAGAAAAGCTAGACCAGGTCTGTGGAAGTCAAGGGATATTATGTAAAAAAAATAAATAATTTTTTAAATGAAAATCGCAGTCTTTCATTGGCAGGCCGTAAACCCTCGTGAAACATCTCACTCACCTTCACATTGATATCACGATTCACACGACTGTTCTTATGTACTTCATTTCAGACAAACAGCAATATGAATTTCAGTAGAATCCCTTCGCTCAGAAGGCACCTCGATATGCAGGCTCTTAAGTCACGTGTCCATTTTTCAAGGACTTTCCGAGCCTAAAATAATAAGTATTGTAACGGATATCCTATCAGAGACATATTTTTTTACAAAAAAAAAAATGAACCCAAGCTGTTTAAACTGGGAGTGTGGTGATCCCTTGAAAAACGTTAAAGGTCTTATGCCTTACTGATGGCACGAAGATGAAATCGGGCGTAAGCGCTGATATTTTTGACTTATAGTTTCTAAGGCATAGAGACTGTACCTCCCTGTCCTTATAAGGATTATGATGGCTGTTGTTTAAAAACATTATATGTTTATGAAGCATTCTACAGGAATTGAGTAATTGGGCAGAACATCCACTGAAGATGAACATCGCCCATCCACGTCTCTGAAAACATGAAAAAGGTCGAAAATATTGAAAAACATATTGCTTGGGTCACATGGATCTCAAAAGGCAGCGATCAAAGCGTCCTTTTGATATCGTGAATCTAAGTAGACAATATGGGTTTCACTAATCTCTGGTATTCGCATCTACGTAAATACGGCCAAGGCTCTCGTTGCCGCCGTGCGTGTTCTTATCGACATGATCTTATCAAGAAATATGGACTGAACATTTGCCGTCAATGCTTCAGGGAGTACGCCAATGACATTGGCTTTAAGAAGCACGACTAGTCATCCCTCTCGTTGAGGCTTCATCACCAATCCAAGCAACAGATTAAATAAGAAGTCTTTTTGTGTTTCGCTTGTTTATGATCAGTCACGAATCGTATTATTAGTTAAAATGTAAATGTTTGTCTTATTTAAGCTCTCATTGCATATGAATAAGGACTCTGCGCTTTGGCGACCGAGAATGTTAACCGACGAGTAAATGAAAAAAACGAGTCGACATTACGAGGGTTAATCTCGAGAAGGTCCAAGTAGATCGGGAAAAGTAGTTATGGTGGACTATTTGAGAAGATCTTACTACGCAGACCAAATAGCAGGAAGTCATTAAAGAAAAACGACGCAACATACTGCGAACTGGGGGCTATTTCACCAAAACAACACACCGGCTTTGAAAGGGAATTCTGGGTTTAGAAAAAAGATGGACTACCAATAGTATGCAAAAGCTTTTCCGTTTTTCTTGGTAAGAAAAATACTTTCTAGTGAAATTAATTTTTTTTATTCAAAATATGGCTATCGGCTTCTACACATTTCGCCCATCTTTCAGGTAATTTATGAATGCCATGCCAGAAAAACTGCTTGTCTTTCACGGCAAACCAATCGTCGAGCCATTTTCCAACTTACTGGAAATGGCTGTAGTGCTGCTCAGCGAGCGCACGCCCCATTGATGCGAAGAGGTGATAGTCAGATGGCGCCAAGTCTGGGGAGTACGGCGAATGCAGAAGGATGTTCCATCCAAGCGATTTCTAGGGTTAATATCTTAGGATTAACGCCCCAAGTTTTTCCAGTGAGACTTTTGCTGGTCCATAGAGAGATCCTGGCTTTCTCAATGGTTTTTGTGATGTGAGAGATCCAATGAGCTTTTCGTATAGTGTTGCACCTAGATATATGATTTCGTTTGAGATCTCTATTGTCTCACCAAATAGAGTGGGTTTTATTTTTTTTAACTACATATAATCAACGTGTTTTATTTTTATATACAGGGTGTCCCACGAGCAGTGTGCCAAAAAGCTAGAGCGAGTAGGTCTGGTCAAGACAAGAAAAAAATCGTACGGGAGGGGGAGTCTATTCCCCCCCGTTTAGCCAGGAGGGGCAATTTTCTAAAAAATTTACTTAATTTGGAAAAAAAATTATTAAAAATCAACAGTTACATCCACAATGCCGTGATATACTTTTTTGTAAAGCCAGAAACCTCTTCTTTCATCTTGTTTTTAAACGAAGCTGTTTTAAGGAATAGTTTTTGAGAAATAAATTTTCAAACTCAAAATTTTGAAAAAAATGAAAAAAAAAATTTCGAACTATTTTTTTTTAAAATTGTATGTAATTAAGTACTAATTTTTTTTTTCAAAAATTCAATTCTCTTATTAGCTTTTAGTTAAAAACAGAAAACCGGATGCAAAAATGTCTTGTAGTTTTTGAGAAATTAAAAAAAAACCCGAACCATTTTTTTCTAAGAAAAACCTTTTTTTTGGTTTTAACGCGGCTGGAAACACCGACCTCTTTTTTATTATTTTTAAAAAATTCGGAGTTTTATTATAATAAATTTTCAATATGATCCCCATTTTTTAGAAGGCAAAGATTATATCTCCTTCTAATGGCTGCACATAAGTCTATGCTTGACAAATTTTCCTGCAATTTGACTCCAGCGACTTCAATCCGTTGTTCCAAAGATACTATTTCCACTTCATAAACATAATTTTTCATGAATCCCCACACATAAAAATCTAGAGGAGTTAAATCTGGTGATCTAGGTGGCCATTTCGTGGGGCCCCTTCTTCCGATCAAACGGTCACTAAAATGATCATTCAGCCAGTTTCTAACCCGTAAGCTCTAGTGTGCTGGTGCTCCATCTTGCTGGTAGATTAAATTATCTGCTATGGCCAAAGGAACGTTGTCCATCAAATCGGGCAAAAAGTCTAGTAGGAATTGCAGGTATGATTCTCCATTAATAACGGCATTCAAAAACCGGGGCCCGATTACAGTTTGTCCAACAATACCAAGCCAAACATTACAGCTAAAGCGGTGTTGTGATTTATTTTGTTTCTTGTTGTGTGGATTGGTGCTATTCCAATGATGCAAATTGTGGAAGTTAGTAACCCCATCTCTGGTAAACTGTGCTTCATCCGTCCAGAATATTCTTGCAAAATAGTTTCGTTTAGTTTCATCTCGAAGCAGTAATGATCGACAAAATTCTGCTCTCAAAAACTTGTCGTTTGAGGTGAGTCCCTGAACTGGCCTAAAATGGTACGGGTGTAAGTTTTCGGTATGAAGCACTTTTCATACTCTAGATTTGGGCACTCCAAGCATAATAGCCATCCTCCTTGTACTAAGGGAGGGATTGCGTCGGACCAAATCCAAAATTCGGGTAGAACCCATCGGCGGCGGGCGGACCCAGACCAAATTGGCAGGTCAGTTTTCAGGCGTAATCAATGAAAAAAAAGGATTAATCCAGGGTTATTCCAATACTGTGTCACTTTATTGTATCCTCATAAAACTCCGAATTTTTTTAAAATAATAAAAAAGAGATCAATGTTTCATACACTAATTTGTCTACAAGTCCAGCCGCGTTAAAACCAAAAAAAAAGGTTTTTCTTAGAAAAAAATGGTTCGGGTTTTTTTTTAATTTCTCAAAAACTACAAGACATTTTTGCATCCGGTTTTCTGCTTTTAACTAAAAACTAATGGGAGCATTGAATTTTTGAAAAAAAATTACTACTTAATTACATACAATTTTGAAAAAAAATAATAGTTTGAAATTCTTTTTTTTTCAAAATTTTGAGCTTGAAAATTAATTTCTCAAAAACTATTCCTTAAAACAGCTTCTTTAAAAACAAGATGAAAGAAGAGGTTTCTGGCTTTACAAAAAATATATCACGGCATTGTGGATGTAACTGTTGATTTTAATTTTTTTTCCAAATTAAGTCAATTTTTTAGAAAATTGCCCTTCCCGGCTAAATTGGGGAGGAATAGACCCCCCCTCCCGTACGATTTTTTTCTTGTCTTGACCAGACCTACACGCTCTAGCTTTTTGGCACACTGCTCGTGGGACACCCTATATATGTATGTATGTCAAGAAAAAGAAAAGGTCACCTTATTTTTTGAACAAACCTCGTACTCCATAAATGCTATGATAAGGTGGACGAGGTAAAACTTCTGGAAACTGAGTTATCTACAAAGCACAACTCTTTTGTTCCACAACTTGTCTGTCACCTAATGGAACTTGGTCTCCGATTAAGAAGAAGGAAAGTAGATTTCCGGTTTTAAGCAATATCTTAAGCAGAAAATAAGAGGAAGAAACAGGTGAATGGAGAAAACTACACAATCAAGAACTCGAGATTATTCAGTCCCAATCGTTGTCAGAATAATAAGGTAGGACGCGTAAAACGAATTTACAACCGAAAGATCCTTAGGATGCTCGCGCTATAGATGGGAGCACAACAGAAGGATGAAACGGAACACACTCATAAGAGAGAGGCGATTGACAAGTTCCAAACGGTCGTTAATAATAACAATAATAATTACTAACCTCAGAGTTTGTGCTCAAGATTAACATAAAAATATCAGCAATTTTCATAAAAATGTTGCGTTTTTCTCTTGACTCGAAACGACACATTTCTTTGGATGACTATATTAAAGGAGTTCTAGACATACAATGTAATTGTTCTGAAAATGGTTTCTAGGAACATAAAAGAAAATATTGGAGAGGGTATTAAAGTTCATAGACTTTTGCTGGGGTTTTGAAAGAATTGTAATTTTTAAAAATAGAAAAATAGTCGAAAAAGCCGATATTTTCTTCATTGAACATTCTAAAAGTAAAAATTAGTGTTGGTAAATTACTCGTGTGAAAGAAAATTATCCGGTAAAGGATGGAATCTGTTCCTTTATTACAAATTCCTTTCCTTGAATCAATACCTGCGGTATTTACAAGCTCCACGGATTCCAATTATGCTCTGTGGGTGGTTTTCATTAAAGCTTTGTAATTTGAATTTCAAATACTCAATAGTGTAACAACAACATTCTACATGCCATCCTCACACGTCCCCTCCTCAATAATTTTCAAAATCACTTACGGCGATAATGAATTGTGATCCACAAACTGATTTCTGTTTCGTTACTAACCTCTCGGACTGCTTTCTTTAATATTAAAAATAATCATGAATGAAAGACTAAAAGAATGCGAGTAAGGCGCTGTGAGGGAAAAACCAAAAAAAAACAATGCACAAAAACAGGAAATATCTTAATAGAGCGCCACAGAATACAAAGCAGGCAAAAAGGTAACTCCCTTCGGTATGTTTATATCTGCCTGACCACTTTAAGGTGTATAAAGTGCACAGGTTATTCCCTCATTTCCCTTTTTAATACTCAGGTACTCGTAGACGAGCGCTATGTGAGTCTTTTTTAATCATAGAAAACCCTATATCCGAACGGAAGCAAGCATAAAAAAAATGGATAAAAGACCGATTCTCGGAATATAATCAGGGAAACCGCAAACTCGTCCTATTTACGTACCGAAGAGGTATGTAGGCTTTCATTTATCCTTTTCTCTAAAAAAGGAAGCAAACGGAGAGAATAACAAAAAAAAATATAGAGCCAGAAATATAGAGGGAAACGTGCCATTCTGGGTCAGGAGCGGGAGGAGTGGTAGAAACAGGCGGACCAGTAGCAGCTGCTGCGAACTTTTATTTCGCAATATACTCATCCAAACAACGAAACAACTCGACGACCAAACGACCCCTTTGTTCCATTTCCTATAATTTGATCCCAGTTTTTTCTATGTTATTGCGTTTTTGCCAACGTTGTGATTTTTTCCTGCATGGAGTCGATATACCAAAGAAATCGAGGACGAAATCATCGATGGTAGACCAAGGTAGCTCTACCTGATACCATGTGATTCACGGATGGAATTTCGGAAAGATCTTCTTGATATAGTCACCCAGGGCGACAGCATTTTCTCCCTAATTCATGCAATTCCAGATTCATTGGATTTCTCACTAAATTCCTCACCCAGGACAATCGTCTTACCTATCACAAGACCCACGCAGTTTTTCTGCCACTACCATCAAAATATGGAAAAAATTAACGTTCCATAGCGAGCAAGCAATCCCACGCATGTGATAGAGACACAGAATGTATCGAGTTATCACGGCACATGTACATGGATCCGTATGTGAAGCGTCAACGGCGATTAAGCTTTTTAAGTCAATTATATAAGGCCACCCACCTAAATGCCATCGTTGCTATTCGATAAACTTGAAGAACATCATAGACTGACATTAAAAGTGCCGAGCATGCACCAAGAGCCCACAGTTCTTCGAACCACCGAGCATCACGAAAGGGACGAGAAGATGAAGACGAAATCATGTCAATACCTAATTACTCTATTATTGTAAGGATTCCCTTCACTCTCCCTTCGGCTGTGACATACACTTTTAGATTAGTCGATATTTCGCTTCTATTCATAGCGTTCAGTCTTTTCCACAGCATACGTTTTCCGTACCTAGGGCTCTTTACTGTGTAAGCCTAGCTATATATCAAGGGACATTGATGTGATGACGACGATGAGGTCGTCATCGTAGTTGGCATTATCCTCAACGTAGTGCCGGTGCACTTTAATTCTCATCCGCTTAATTCGCTTCGATGATTTTTTATTTTTATCTTTTTCCTTTTTTTTTTTCACTTTCATTCTAGATCAATGGGAGAGCGCCGAATGAAAAGACGCTGACTTGCTGAGGGTTTCTTCTACTCGTCCCATGCACTATGTGTACATTTCTTATCCGCTTTGCGGGCGAAATGAAAAATAGAGGAGCAGCAGCTTTATGCAGTTGTAAAACGTTTACCCTTAGCGCATTTAGACGAATGTTTACCCTTAACCTGGTTACCCAGAAAGCTTTACACGAGCTGAAGGGAAAATGCGCTGAAAGATACAAAAAAAAAAAAAAAAAAAAACAAATCCAAACCATTTTTGAAGTGGAATAGGCAATGAATGACGTGAATTGAATCGAGGTGGTGCGCCTAGTCATCGGCACATGGTAGCCTATCCACAAACAGTGGTGAATAAAAGTTAACTAGTGCGGTGTACGTGAACATGGATTGTGTGATTTCGGGTTTAGATTGATTAATCTCATGGAAAACCAGAGGAATAGGAAATCAATATTTATTGAACTTAGGTTGTTACGAGATTGGAACTGATGAAACATTTTCGTTTTTAATTATTTTAATTAGGCAACAGCTCAAGATGCAAGAACTGAGCAATACCTGCACAGCACCAAAAACGCTCTTTCTAGATGAACTTAGACCATTAGACCTCGCCAGGATATTGCAACCATCTAGTCTCTTGCATTTAAAATAAATATCCAATCAAGAGTCAGATGAATTGTGATTACTTCTTAGGATTGATGGGATAGAGCTGGGTGTCGGGCTTGTTGGTATGCCTTTTGTGTGACCTTTACATAGTCGGTAGACGGAGTTTATGGCCTTTTTAACACATTGCACCGAAGTGGCGCCCGCACACTTGCTTTATTCAAGGAATTTTCCTTTCCGAGACGCCAATATCGACTTGGATAACCATCTTGACTACGAAGCAATGCAATCGCAAGAATCCGCCAGAGCTTTGCTGAGCAAAACCGAAAGCCCTGCATCACAAGAACAATCCATACAGCAAAAGTGGGAAAAACCATGAGGAACGCAACTTCCGATGAGCTGGGTTTGATGATGAATGCAGGAGAACATGCAGTGAAACAGGAAGCATACAAGACCGCGCTCCCAAAACAGAAGCACCCGTGAGCTACTCGTACATAATCCTTTCGCATGAGTCCCAGTCTAAACCGATGATCTAGATATGTATATCACTTCTGTAAACTGTATCGACGATGATAGAAAAGACTTGTCAGACAGAATGCTTTATTCATGGCAGACGATGATGGATGATAGAAGACCGACTGCCTGCTGGGCTCTTCAAAACAGGATATCCGATGAATGGAATTTCAGTTTCTGTGGCCGGATTCACAAGAGGAATTAATAACTTCTCTGGAATTTTTGTGAGAATCTGAAATCGCTTATAGATAGGCAGGGGAAGTACATAATTGACTAAGCATTCACACAACAGCAGAAAGAAACGAGTTCCAGATCGGCATTCACTGCAACAGCGTAATTAGCAGCTGACTATACAGAGCTAAGTCTGGCTCCCCTTGCCAAAATCATCAGGCTGTCTGGGATTAACGTTGGAGAACTCTCGATGCCCCATAAGGGATGAGACGCTTTTAACGTAAAAAAAGCCCTGGACCTGCTGCCATGTAACTTTCTTAATATAGTCAACACAAGAGGTACAAGAGGTTCATCCAAGTTCATACAATTGCTTTCCTACGCAGAAGGTATTATGTTAAAAGGAGGAGCGAGATGACAATGGGACTTTTGTGAGCATTAGGCATTAGGCTCAGGGCAGTCGAAGAACAGGGTTATCCAATTTGTGGTTCCGAAAGTAAATTTAAATTACACAAATATATGGTTTAGATTTCGACCGAATTTTTATGTCAATATATTGCTTGGATCTTGCCATTATGGAATAGAATATAATATCATCTAAAAGTCCTCTATGGAAGTTCTTACAGGAAAAAGTTTGTGTGCATAAATACGATATTTTGGTTAGTCACACAAAAAGGAATCCAAGGGCGACAGATCACACGATCCTGGGGGTCAGTTCACATCACCAAAACTCGAAATATAATAGCTCATTCAAGGAATTTTGCAGGCAAAACAGGTCGTATTGTGTGAGGTAGGGCACAGTCTAGTTGAAACCACATCCATATCTTCGATTCGGAGTCAAAAAACTTCGGTTGATATTTGCCAAAATTTTGTTCTCGACGGGAATTCGATAGATTTTGAGAGTAGATAGTACGACCAGATGGGCGACTATTTTGCGAAAGACAATTTTTACATGTTCAGTGACTGTTAAACGACTCATATTGTAAAATGGTTCACCTTAAACTAAGCACATAAAGTCTCGGATGACAGATCGGTTTGGCGTTTATAATTGAAACATGGATTTCAAAATCAGACCACGACATGGATCACTCTGTCATCGAAAAAGAATGAACGTACGCATTGGCACGTATAATTTTGAGGTAGTCAAAAGGTCAGATAGTCCAGTGCAGGTATCATATGGACAATCGCTCTTCCTACCACTGTTTCTACGGGCTCAGGACATAAGTAGCACTAGAGCCCTCTCTTGAAAAACCAAAGTGACTGACTGCGAAATGACGGAGGAGAGAAGAAGAGAGAAGAATCAGTATCTTGATATCACCGGTCCAGTCTGAATAGTCCAACTCTTAAAGTTGGCGCAGCATAGATGATGTGTTAATTGTGTTAATTTCTGACGTTGATGACATGGGATTCGAATCCCACAACAACCAAGTCATCCAGCCAAGAAATTATATTTTGGTCGTTTTTCCTCACCTTGGTGCTTCTCAAAATTCGTCTTTCAGATTCGTGGAAAGCAGGAGGTTCCTCCCATCTACGGGAAGAAGTGAATCACACACAACATACATGAGTGATTGAGAGAAGTGTGGGCTCTGGTCGGTTCCCACGGGCTTTACGGCTTGTTATAATAAGAATAATATTTCCACATGAGCCACCAGTGGAGAGTGGTGTTGGCAGTGTGGTTTTTCTTTATGTCTGTTTATCAAGGGGTTTGGAAAATGTATTCGAAAATAAATTAAAGCCAAAAGGAACAAATTACGTCTTCCCATCAAGTGCATGTTATACAGCCAAACGGCTTTTTAGTTAGTAAGATTTTAACGCTGATCTAGAGTTTTGAAACTCGTTATTGATTTAAATTTATTTTTTCTTGGAATGCAAATGAAACATATGAAATAAGAGCTCCATGCCAGGTCTAAGGCCGGTTTCAATTACTATTCTTAAAACACCCACTGCGTCCTAACATTTAACAACAAAACCCTTTAACGCAAGACAATGCGGTTGGCACACGACTTATTTTCAAAATATGCACTTTTCCATGGAATCGTATAGATAGATTTTCAGTTCTCATTTTTCAACAAACCGTAACCACAACTCAAACCAATTCCATACAAGTGTATTACTGTTTCCGTGCCTCAGTGTCACCCATAAAAGCGGCAAAAAGCAAGAAGAAAAATCGGAACCCACTCGTTGATAATTACTGTGCATCCAAAGCAATGCAATTCAAAAGCGGATACAAAACCAGAAAAAAAAGAGGGAAACCACCCAGAATGGAATGTAATTCAAAGCGAATAGTTGTGGATTGAAGTATGTCCTAAGGGCGGTCGTCGTGCAATAAGTAATGCAATACAAGTTAGTACCTTTGTATGCCAACTGCAAGAGCTCCCCGGCGGTTCAGTGCATTCTTCTCCTCCTCCTCCTGTATCTCCTTCGTCAGTCTACTTCGTGATATAATATTGGAGCAAGGATTAAGGTCAGAAATGAGTAGTGGCAGTTATTCGAACGTTCTTCTTCTTATGTGCGGTTGTATTTGACTTTTACTTTTTACTCTTTATTTCATTTGTTTTCGTCTCGATTTGCCGCACAGCGTCAGATGTGTCATGCAGACGTGGAGTTCTTCTTTTTTTTTGCTGCAAGCATATTGATTTCCATAAACACAAGACATGCGACTGAGTGTGTCTTTGGAAAACGAGCTTTTTTCAATATCACCCCCAAGACTTAGATGACCAATTTTCTTTCAGTGAAAATTCAGAAAAGAACTCCCAAGATTTTTTTTCCAACATTCGCATTGTCAGAATGAAAACATAAAATCGAATGATGATAAAGGAAAATAAAAAGGAAACGAATTTGGGTTATGTCTGCAAACAGATTCGAGTCAATGGGATATCTAGTAGTCGCCGCAGGGATAGGGAATACCATTAAAACGTGAGCGAAATATGACAATGACGGGACGAGAAAGGAAGTTAGCATTAATAAAATATGCAGAATATTATAGTCGAGTTTATTTCCGTTGGGGAGTATGAGAATTTTTTGGCGAATTGTATAGCCATAAAAGCAAGCAGTGAGCAACGTCGTCGTCCAACAGAAAATGGCAGTTTAATAAGCACGATAGGGATATGAAAAAGAAAGTTTGAGATCGTTTTTATGGTCGTTATAGTTTTAGTGCTTTAATCGGGATTAGTATTTGGTATGGTGCGGGGCATTGTCGCCACGTAGGAACGTTTTAACAGATGTTTTGTTATGAGTAAATGCGATCACTGATGAACTGAATGGTAAACTCGAGTGATTTAACTCATTAGGTATATACAAGATGGCACAAAATTAAGCGGAAGATGTTATAATTTTTGCAAATGGCGTCGTACGTCAATCATATTTGACATTGAACTAGACAGCTGCAGTATACAAATAAACAAACAATGGAGCGCTATACTCCGCAAGAATGCGGAATGATTGTGTCGATTTTTTTTACCAAAAATCGGTCGGTGGTGTAAGCGCAGCATGAATTTTGACGTCGATTTCCTAATCGTGTCCCGCCAACTGGGTACATAATCCGGCGTTTAACCACTCGACTCGAACAGACTGGAAACACAGGAGACCATGCAGGCCGTGGCCACCACTTGACTCGTCGTTCGGCCGAGAATATCGCGGTTGCGGCTGCCGATGTTGTTGAGAACGATGAAATATCAACCAGACGATGGGCCACGCGATTGGGCATCACCTGACGGACCCTTCAGCGAATTTTACTCCCCCCTTAAGCGGTTACGTCTGTAAGCAAAATCTTTGTTTCTAGGGCACAAATCCGCGTGTGATGCACGAAGAGTCAATACATCCACTCAAAACCACTAAAGGAAGGGTGATTGGGCCGTATTTTTTGAGGACGCCATCGGCAATACGGTCACTGTTACTGGCGAACGCTACAAGGCCATGTTAAACGACTTACTGCCGGAATTGGATGAGCGGGGCTTGGCGAACATGTGATTTCAACAAGACGGAACAACCGCACACACAACACGAGCCACAATGGATATTGTGAAGGAAGCGTTTCCCGGTCGCGTTATCTCCCATTTTGGCGATTTAGCATGGCCAGCACGATCACCCAATTTAACCATCCCAGACGTTTTTCTTTGTTACGACTTGAAGTCGCGGGTTTATGCCAACAAGCCTCAGACAATCGCAGCCCTTAAGGAGAACATTCGACAGGAATGGGAACAGTTATCACCGGAAATCTTGCGAAAAGTCATGGAAAATGCGATCAAACGGCTATAAATGTATACCAACACTGGCGGCCGCCACTTGATGGATGTCATCTTTTCCACTTAATAGAAAAAAATTGCAAAGGTCCAAATAAAGATTTCCATCATTCAAAATCATTTTTTTTATTTATTAAAAAAGGAATTCAAAAACAAAAACGGATGATTAATTTTGCGCCACCTTGTACATACGAGGGTAAGCCAGATGGCGTCAGTATCGCAAGAGCAATACTATCGTCTAGTACATTCTAGTGACGGCTACTGTCGAAATTTCAGCCGGATCGGACTCGTAGTTTTGTTTTGACCGCGTGTGCAAGCGGGAGTGTCCGCGGATTTTAGACAAATGGAAAAAGAGCAATATCGGTCGGTGATTCGATTCTTATTTTTGGAAGGGAAATCGCGCAGCGAAATCAAAGAGCGTTTGGATGCTGTGTACGGTGACTCTTCTCCTTCGACCATCAAAAATTGGTTTAACGAGTTTCAACGTGGTCGCACGTCGGTGTTTGATGAGACACGTCCAGGTGCCCCGAAAACGGCTCCGGATAACGTGACAAAAATCCACGATCTCGTATTGGCAGACCGCCGATTGAAGGTGCGCGAGATAGCTGAGACAGTAGGCATTTCAAAAGATCGCGTGGGTCATATCCTGCATGAAATTTTGGGCATGAGAAAGCTGTCGTGCGTTTGCTTACTCCGGACAACAAGCGCAACCGTGAGACCACTTCAGAGCAGTGTTGGACGCTGTTTAAGTGCAATCCGAAGGAGTTTCTGCGTCGTTTCGTGACAGTCGACGAAACATGGATCCACTGGTACACACCAGAGAACGTGCTCCGAAGAAGGCGAAGACTGTCCCATCGGCCGGAAAGGTGATGGTCACCGTTTTCTGGGATTCACAAAGTGTGATCCACATCGACTACCTGGAAAGGACAAAACGGTCACAGGGCTGTACTATGCCAAATTATTGGGCCGATTCGACGCCGAATTGAAGAAAAAACGGCCCCACTTGGCGAAGAAAAAAGTGCTCTTCCACCATGATAACGCACCGGCTCACATCTCCGCCCTCGCCACGGCTAAATTGGTCGAATTGGGCTACGAACTGCTGCCCCATCCACCGTATTCTCCAGATTTGGCCCCGTGCGACTTCTTTTTGTTTTTAAACTTGAAAGTCACTCGCCGGGCTGAAATTTCATTCGAATGAGGAGGTCATCGCCGCCATGGAGGCCTACTTTGCAGACCTCGAGAAAACGTATTTTTCAGACGGGCTAAAGAAGTTGGAGCATCGCTGGGTCAAGTGTATCGAGCTAAAAGCATTTCTCCAAAATTTTTGTTTTTCTTTTGTAGGCTAAGTACTTATCGGACCACCCTCGTATATGTGTGTGGAAAGTATATGACGGTAAGGAGACCACACTTGAGAGGAGTATTCGGGAATAGGTTATGTAGAGAGACCGAGTGACATAGGGATTGGAAAACTCTTTAAACCATCGCTTCACGAAGTCGAGTACAGAATTGGCCTTAAGAATTATATCCCCGATATGTGCAAGGAAATTGAGTTCCGGGTGGGCCGGTTAACACGCCAAGGTCGCGGATCACCTGAAGGGGAGAAAGGGGTTGATTATGGAGAAAGCAGAGATGGGAAGGAGAGAAAGTAATAGGTTGACACTTGGAAATGTTAAAGTTCAGGCAGTTCTTGGAGCACCAGGTGGAAAAACTGTTGAGGTCCGATTGAATAAGGGAAGAGTCATGTTCTGAGGAAATGATCTTAAAGAGCTAGCATCGTCGGCATATATTGTAGATAGATGTGGGAATGTTTGATAACCATTTCAATATCGTTAATGGTAAGGATAAAAAGAAGCGGACCCAAGTGACTGCCTTGGGGAGACCGGAGGAAGCAAAGAAGGGGCTAGAGAGGGCAGATCTAAAACGAAAGCTGTAGTAGCGATTTTCCAGGTAATAGGATATCCACTTTAATAAGATGGATTTAAAGCCAAGGGATTACAGTTTGCAGAGTATTAGTCTGTGTGAAATTTTATCAAAGGCCTTACTGAAGTCAGTTGAGCATCGACTTCCTTGCCGTTTTCTAATGGCTGAAAGGGTGAAGGATACGAATTCAATAAGGTTCGTGGTTGTAGACCTACCTTTGAGGATTAAAGACTTGCATTGAAAACTTAAAATAATCATACAAAATACTTTCGAAGATTTTGGGTATACATACATAAGTGACAGTTTGGCAATGGGACAGTCGTTTTTAATGTCCTTCTTCGGATCCTTTTTGTGTATAATGTAGATGTTATAAAAGAGGTTTGCCATATCCGGGAGAATTCACCTTGAGAAAGGGATAGGCCGAAGATTTTTGAGAGGGGTAGTGAAAGGGAAGAGGAACATTTTTTTAAAAATATCGCAGGGAGGCCGTCGGGGCCAGGAGTGAATTCATCATTAAATTGTTTTAATCTTTTTTCGTTGATATCGGGGTCGATATACCCGTAGGATCGGGTGCAAAGGAGCCATGAATGAAAAACTGATTGAAAAAGGTGGCAAAAAGTTTGGCGATGATATGAGGATCATTGGAAGTTTTATCATTGAAGGAGAGAGAGTTTGGGTTGATATCAGATTTTCTTTTGTAGTTAAAAATCCGAAAGAATGACATGGGATCATTTATAAGGTTGGTTTGTATCTCGACTAAATAGTGTTCATAAAGAGAGTTATAAAGCTCTATAAAATGCAGGTAAGTGTCGAGATAGTTAAAGAGGTCATTTGGGGATTGAGTACGAAGGAAAATTGTCCAAAGCTTGTTCCGTTTGTTTCTCAAAGAACGGAGTCTGCGTGTATACCAATGTGAGGAAGAGGTTTTGGGTCGAAAAAGTATAGAGTCATTAACAACCTGGGAAACAAGAAATTCTCAAGTTTCACGGCTACAAACCTTCAGGTTCTTCCGTCCGTTCTGACTGGAATCATGAACCGAACTTAAAGGATCAATTTGAAATACATGCCGGGGATAGACGTCAGAAATATTCAACGGCAAGGGGACTTCACACAAAAAGTTATAGACTCTTCCGTAACGGCGGGTGTCGTAAATATGTTGGTCGCAGTCATCGCCTGGATTATATGGCGAAAGATAAGCATGGACTCCAAAATACCATCTAAGACGCATATTCAGCGTCAACGTAGAACCAGCAGTCCCGGGCAGAACAACCCCGAATTACTTGCCGTTGTTCGACACAATTTTTTTCCTGAGCCTTCCTGTTGACGCATATTTTTTGTACCCCTCGGGCAGGCATCCTTTGGGTGTGTGTAGTCTAATATATTTGGCCGCTACTGTTTATAAAAGAGCACACCTTTAAGCGATATGAGTATCGTCTGCCAGTCAGTGTGGTTGACCTAAGTAAATGGCATGAAAAGTGAACTGCTTAAAGCGACTCTACCGACATGGCTAGTATTGGGCTCTTAAACAGGAAAGCATATAAACCCCAATTGTGAAGAATTAGGAAACAGTGATAACCATCATTTCTCATAGCCAAAAATGAAATAAATTTATAGAAACTCAGTTCTCCACAAGTTTATTTACAAATCTCATTCACGCGTGCTTTCCCAATAACACCGCTTCAAACCGAATACCAATTGCGTTCATCCTGTTTATCTAACGATCATGTAAACAAATCTGTTTAACAACCGAAATTCCCCAATGGATGCATAAACAAGATTTTCGATATAAAATTATTAAACAATTTGCATAATAAATAGTTAGGTACACACGTCATCCGGTGCTCTAGTCATTTAAATACCGAAAATCCAATCCAAAATTAACATGATCTGTCATTTCGCTATGATAATGCAATATTAACCCATTTTACGTGTACACTCCCTAAAATTACACTCATCAACCTCATTCGCTAATTGAATTCATTGTCTGACGTTTTTTTTTTTTTCAGTAATTACATTCCGATGAATGGAAATTAGCGGTGCACACGTCATAGACACATGCCATGGCAGACGAACACGTTCATGGGTATGCACCTGCTATAAATGCGCGAAAGTTATCGTAGAAAAAATTCCTCGACTATGTTATGACGTAGAAGGTAGATGGATCAAACATGTCGAGTAATGGGAGATACATATTTACATAAACACCAGACAACGACACGTCGTAGAACAAAACCTTTTCTAGGACAAAAGGCGAATCGATTGCATGCAATTTCCAGGACTTTTGTTCAGGTATGGAATACCACAGTAAAAAAGCACGCGTCAAATGTACATATTTCATTACCATTGTGCCTGTGAAAGGGCATAAAAACACTTCTATGACTGCCTGCTACCACTAGTGGCGAGTATACAACAAGCTCTCAGGTAGGCATTGGAAGAAATTGCCCAGAAAAACTCAAATGCATGGCAAAGAAGGAAACGACAGCATTTCCAACAAATCTAGAACGTGACATTGAACTTTATTCGTCTCAACTACCCGCGTTTGGAGCGGCAGCTTTACGCAGAAATATTTGCTTCGAACGAAATTTAAATTTGGATTCAAGTCGGTTTTCTTTTACCACTTGGGATGGCAATCAAATTAACAAAAGACACAATTTCAATTTTTTCTTTTAGGCAAAAGCTGTAACAAGCTGTCTACCACCACCACCTTCTCTTGCTCGTGCTCTCTTGCTCCTATCTTTGGCGTGGGAAGAGCAATAGAAAGGAGCAAAAAAAAATATGCGCAACAGCAGCCGTTAAATACATAGTGTACTCTCCTCTCTTCCTTCTGCTTCTTCTTGTTTATGTCATTCATAAAATGTTTCAAAAGAAAGAAAAACAGAAATAACAATAAACATTTCTTTGAAACGAGAGTACGTGTGATTCCTATATGAAGCACCTTGACTCGACCACTTTTAACGTAGAATTCCACATTGGGAACGACGACAATAACACACCGAGCTAAGGGGCCATAACAAACATCCGATTTGAAAAATCCAAATTAGGCGAACGGGCTTCGAACCAAACTCGGAATAGACAAGCGATTGAAAAGTGTAAACTACCATCAGAGCTCGACCGACAACGGGTGGGTGGTGGTCGTGACCATAAAACCATCGAGGGGAGGAAGGAAGCTCGCATAAGGAGAAACGCATCCAATTTACTTATGTGTGTATGTGTGGTTTGTGTATATATCCGTGTGCACGTGTGCATGTGGACTGCGTGTAGGCCGTTTGGATATGTCTGGCTTATGTTTTGTCTAAAGCTTACCTTCTTTATGATTTTTTTTTTTTTCGTTTTTCTTGTTCCTTCTATTTCCTCGTGGCGTTTGAAGCCTCGTTTCTCATGTGCACTTGAAGATTATTTAACTTGTTTCACGTTTTCATCTCGACACTGTATAGATTTTTCGCACGGAAAATTAAAGCAAAATAAACAAAACCAAAAAAATGAAGGAAATTGAAACAGGAAGCTACACTAAGGTGCAAAAAGAGCCGCACTCGAGTAAAATAGAAAATTTTGATTTTGACTTGCTCTATTCACGGTGATGCTGAAAGCGTTTTTATTCGTAGCAGGTAGGTTAACTACGAAAACACAATAACCCACTCAAAAACTCTTTAATTAAGCAATTTTAAAAGTGAGCTTGTAGGTTGTATAGCCTCTTTAAAGCATTTGTGGATCCATTTACTCCCAAAACAGCACCAATTTAACCTCGCAAACCATCACGCTCACACATCCTTCCCACGTCCGTTCTTCAGGTGGACATGGTCTTTCTATCTGAAAATTCCAGGTTGAATATAGGCTCTTCTGAGAGGACTTTTTGCCCGCATTCTCGGTCTAATCCTGACTTTCTATTGCCCATTCCATACAGCTTTTCCTTACTTTTAGGGAGAAGCATTTTAGTTTTTTGGCGTTCTCATAGTGTCCACGTCAGTGGCTTTCATAATATCACTCCTCACTTGTAGTGCAGTAACCAACTGGTTACAACCTTGTCCCCCTTCCGCTCTAAAACACCAGTCAATCCTAATCGAAAATAAATTTTTCACGACCTTCTTCCTTAGAAGCAAGGATTTTAAATGTTGTTAGCTACCCCTGTTCACTGCACAGCTTTCACTTGACACTGAAAAATACATTCGAAAACCTATTAAAAATCCTAATGCGTCGATAATGAAAGGATTTTCTCGTCCAACACAAAAAATAAACAGAGCAAGAGAAAATCAAAATTTCCTTTTTTCCCTCGAGTGCGATTTTCTTTGTCAGTTAGTGTACATACGTCGCGATGATTAAGCAAACAAAATATTTATAAAACTCGCTTCTAAGAATCGTTTTACGTTTTTTTCCTCTTTTTCACGTATTTTTGGCAACACGAAGATTTTTCTCAAAAATGATTCACAAAACAACTACAAGCGACTGAATGTAAAATGGTGAAATGCATAAAACGTTCACTAGAGAAAGTACAGTGTACACTACTGATGACGGGATGATGAGATATTTTTAATGAAGACAAGTTTTTGCACGGAGAGAAAAAGTGATAATAAAGAGCCGACCGATGACAACCAGTCAGTCTGTAGTCTAACCAACCCTTAGGGGATGACTTGAGCAAAAGGGGATGAATTTCGACTTAAGGGGTTGGTATTTCGAGTTCGCTCTCTTGTGAGAGTGGTCGGTATGCCACTGAAACAAGCCAGTCGTATGGGAATAAACGCTTGCAAAGCGCAGTGAATTTTGCTTTTCATCCCTGTTTATGACTTTCTCTTTGTTTCGGCATATGTGAGAGAGTCAAGGATGCACGAGAGTTATTCTAGGAAATGTTTACCATAAAAAGGGGTGTTCCATTTCACAACGTTCCTTAAAATAGTGGGTGTTGAATAAGCAATGATTGGCAGAAAAGGAGTGACCAACAAGGAATTCCGAATAAAAATATTTTTTTTTTTCATATAATTTCATGTCGTTTATAGTTTAGCATCATGTAGTGCGTGGGAATGTTGCGGAGCACTCATAAATATTGACATAACTGTCTGAAGATTCATATATAAAATAACATTTTGGCATTTGAGTGGCTTTATTCGCTACGAGGCGTGGGATGGTAAGAGAAAACCAAGCGAGGAATTACGAGGCATATAACAATGCAAAGGAATAGCTTCAGGAAAAAAACCGCGACTGGTCCCCAAAGTTGAATGGCATCTTTAAGAATGTTGATGGCATATTTACATAGAAAAGATCTTCCCGGAGAAGTCTAATCTGAATACCTTCTAAAAGCCTATTATCAAAATATCTATCTTAATGTGGTGAGCATTTTGTAGAGAATACATTTCATTTCCTGTTTTGATAACTCCATTTGAGACTCATGGAAGCACCTAAAACCCACCGGCATCAGCATTCTCCAGGTGGGTCGGTACCTCACGTCGACAAGAGGATCAGAATAAAAGCATAAAACCAATGGCGATGTGATTAGTTATGTATCACTCTCCCTCTCTCTAGAACCTTTCGATTATCTTGAACCTGCTTTTGAATATACATATTTACGTACTGAAATCTGTTAAGTCATTTACAACTTAATTTTACAGGGGGCGCCATCTCATATGGGTCGATGTAAATTTCGAATAACTTCAACAATTCTCAACCGATTTTGGAAATTCAAAAACTTTTATTCAATACGGACCTTTACAATTTATTTTGATTCATTTTTGAAAACAATATTAATTAAATGACCGCCTTTATTGCCGATGCAAAAATGGGCTCGTTTTCGCGCATTCTCCATGAAATTCGGTCGAAATTTCTGCGATTTACCACACGAATGTTTCTTTTGAGCTGTTCTATTGTCTTCGGGCCGTTAGCATGCACTTTGATTTTCAAGTATTCCCAAAGAAAATCCGGCGATCTCGGAGGCCAGTCAATATCGCCCTTTTTTGACACTAATCTTCCAGGGAACTTCTTACGCAAAAGGTTCATTATTTTGTCCGCAATATGGCATGTCGCGCCGTCTTGTTGAAACCAAAAGTGAAATAAACCTTTTTTACGCATTTCTGGGATCAGATAATGGGCCAACATCCACCGATATCGATCGCCATCCACTGTATCGCCAACTTTGAAGAAATACGGTCCAATGATGGTTTTAGCGCATACACCGGCCCAAACAGTAACTTTTTGATCATATAGCGGCTCTTCGTGAATAATGTGAGGATTTTCGGTGCCCCAGAAGCGACAATTTTGTTTATTAATTGACCAGAGAGCGTAAAATGTGCCTCATCGGTCATCAAAATTTGTGGCCAGAACTCCGGCTCAGCATAATCATGGCAACGACGTTTTGTGCGTATGCCAAGCGCCGTGGCTCATCTTGTGGCAAAATTCTTTGAGTTATCTTCACTTTGTATGGAAATAAGTGAAGATCATCCTTTAAAATTCTCCGCAAAGTAGTCCCACTGATGTCTATCTGCTGCGAACGGCGCCGATATGACAAACTTGGGTCTTCTTGAACACTGGCCTTCACAGACTGAATAGATGAGTTTGAACGCCGCGGACGTGGCCTAGGTTGCTCACGAGGGCTTTCCATAGAACCAAATTGAAAAAAATTCGAGGCCCAACGACGAATTGTATCTTCTTTGGGCGCAACACGATCACGATATTTTGCACGATACACACGTTGAGTAAGCACAATCGAGCGTTCATTTTTAATGAACATTAAAACTATTTCCGCCCGTTCTTTTGGTGTGAAGCGATCCATGGTTAAAATTGTACTGAATTGCCGTTTCCAAAATGCTATGACATATGAAAATCGGTTGACAATTGTTGAAGTTATTCGAAGTTTACATCGACCCATATGAGATGGCTCAATCTGTAGTTTTCAAAGGAAAAAAAATCGTTTTTCAACAAGATAACGCAACCTCTCATACAGCTAAAAAAAAAAACGAAAAAACAAAGTAATAGCCGCCGTGGAGACGTATTTTGACAGTCTTCCAGAGTCTAGTTTCAAGGACGGAATCAATAACTTTCAGGATCGCAGTGTACTGATTGCACGAGCTGACATGTGATTTCATCAAGACGACGCTACTTGCCACACAGCACGCTGATCCATGGTCCAATTGATAAATGAGTTCGGTGAGCAATTTATCTCTTGTCTTAGACCGGTTAATTGTCCGGCTAAAACGTACCACGTTACACGTATTATTAGAAAAATATCAGTTAGTATGCTCGAAGAAGCAACTCAAAATTTGACTCTCAGGATAGACTACTTAAAGCCAGACGTGGTCAACATTTACACAAAATAATTTTTAAGGAATAAATGGCAAGTATTGATTTATCAATTCATCAAGAATTCTACTCATCTTTGCAATCTTCCTGTGTTTTTTTTTTAGAGATTAAAAACTAAACGTATACAAAATCACAGATCCAATTAGTGGCTGTCCGTGTAATTTAACAACTCGAAATTTTCGCCAGTCTTTCTGGTGCCCCCAGACAACGACGTTCTAAACAGAATGGTTAAAGATTTTTTTTTAGTTTCCAGTTGTCGCTGAATCCTGTCGTAGTCACGCTATAGTTTACGATTTTTCGATTCTGATTTGCACACAACCTACTGATCTGCACACGCAATTACAATACATTACGAGAAGAGCTTACTAGATCGGTTGTGAATATGATCGGCGAGTTTATTGCTCCTTGTTGCACACCAATTTTTTATCAAATACCAGAGAAGGGGTTACATGAGGTTAATCAGCATGCCATAAAGCGTATACAACACTAGTTGGCTTATGCTTAACCCACTCAACTTATCGCGTTAGTTAGATCTATACCTGATGTGAAGCCAGATGTAGCTCGTCGATCGTGGTATTCTAAGAAATGGGAGCTCATTATGGTTATTTCGGCAAAAGATCGAATTTCTCTGCTCAGGTTGTTGGATTTTACACGCACGAATCTTGTTGCTCCAGTGATGTTGCTTAATGATTAACCGAGTGTTTCTAATCAGTGACTTCACTGGTCTAATTTCCGGGTCTTTTTTGTTAGTAACAAGCTTTTTAGTCACTGAGTAATTTGAACCATAAAATCGTGATTTGTCATCGATCGACAAAAGTTATTGAACAACCTGGTACATCTCCTGGCGATCCTAAGTCGACAAACCTCTTCGGCCCTTTGTGAAGTGTACATTTTTGGCCATAGGATGGCAACGACTATAAGCTGCTTATGTTCTAAGTGACTAGGGCACGAATAAACATTATTATTTTTGGTCAGAATTAATGCGACCTTGAGCACAGTAATATGAGCCGCTATTAGTGGGCTGTCAAGCTGAACGATCGGATTAAAAATTATTTGCTATAGGATACTATCGAATGTGCCGTTCAAAGGTCGTTCTAAATCGCTTGTGCAGCTAGATATTCGACCAAGCGATCTCGTTGTACACAGGCATTTACGGAAATGTAGCCCATATTCCGGGGTAAATTAATTAAAGACGCAATTAAACTATTAAACCCCAAAAAAAATATCATCAAACGTGAAAGACAATGTAACGAGTAAAGTAAGTCTTCCGGTGGGGCAGGGGAACTTTGACTGACAACCATGTAAAACCGTTTCCGGTTCACTGATGCTGTTTACGTCTTCAAAACAAAACTGATGCACTACTTACATTCAATGCCACAAAACTGAGTCTAAGTTTGTGCTTTAGCGGCGCGAAATTCCTTAAATCCGAAGCGTTTCTCCTCTTAAAATTTAAATTTAACCGAATTTTGTACTTTTCAATGATGACGTTTCCTCAATTTTATTTTATATTTTATTGTTTTTGTCAAACAAACTTGACTAAATTTAAACGAACATTGTCTAGGTTTCGTGGGCTAAAGTGTTTTGTTTTTACAATTATAAATCCATTAATAAGGGACATGCACTCACTATTTCACTTTCAAAACGTTCCACTTATACCGATTTTCTTGTCCTCGCACTAACTGCGAAATCGAAAACTAAACGAATAACTCAATCTACGACTCGTTATAACACGGGGGGTGAGAACAACATTTTTGTAAACAACAACGCATTCGAGAAGAAAACAATTCAAGGTTTTTGTTTTGTTTAACACAAAAAAAAAAAAATACAAAAACAATGTAATGAGGTAAATAATATTATTTATTTGAATTGCGCTCAACTCGTTGGAATCGGACGAATGACGAACGTTTCGTTCGGGCTTATTTCATATTCAACACTGTGGACTGTGAACGCACACCGGGGAACGAGTCGAACCAAACACGCCAGAATGCATACAAAACAAAAACAATAAAAAAAAACGGAAAGCAAAAAAAGAATCAAAATTAAACCGTCAGAATTGGTATAATGTTGTTGTCGCGTCTTACCGTATACAGCAGCAGATATAAATAAATAAAATTATTGTTCGAAATGAAATCTGGTGTTGGACGAAAACCACTTTTATTGAGTTTTTACGACTTTTTGCTTTCGAAAACTTATCGTTCGACAGCAAGTGTGCAAAACTGCATCGAAGCGGAAAACGGAAAGAAGAGATTTTCTTTTTTCGAATTCTTTTCCGCCGACGTCGTCTGTAACTAATGGCTATTTAGTTCGATATCGAAAGAGAGCGAATGAGAAACTGACTGACGGTCGTCCGGTAGCAGAGAGTCGAGAGGAATTAGAATCGGAATCGATTTGCGGAAATCGACAGCGAGTTTGCGCGTTGAAAGCGTTTACATTATTAATTCGAGAATTCCACTTCAAACACTGTCTTTCGTGTGGTGGTGGGTATTATTTGACTTTTTTTTTTTTTTTTTAATTTTTCTCATTGTACTGTCTACTGCTTTCGTCTGCTTAGGCTTTTGATGCTCAGACCTGTGTATACGTACACAAGCACAGGTTGGATTTGGATTTGTGTTGTTTTTTTTCCCTCCCCTTGGATGAACAAGTGTTTAAAGTGGAAGCGGTGGTTGGAGAGATGAATAGACGACGAGTCCATGGGTAGTAGGCTGTAGGCTAGCTGTTTTGTTGTAGGCATAGTTCTATTACGGAATTTACTGAATGATTGGCGATGATTATGATGCGCGATGACGCATACCTACCTGTTGTCGTCTTGTTACTACAGAATAGGCAACGAAGGAAAGAGTAGGGGAGGAGGCAAGCGGATAAGTCGTGATTTTATTTTCTGTTTTATTTGTTGCTTCCTTTCCTTTACTTGGCTTTGGTTTTTTTTTTCTTTTTTTCTTTCGGCTTCAGCCTGTCGTGTGGGTGTTCTTGGCCAGCAATTTGTCGTCATTGTCGATCGTGGTGCTGTCGTTGCCTTCAACGTGTTTGTTGCCGTCACATTGTCGATTTAAGTCGAAGGAATTTCGATTAAAGACTTTTCCTTTTTCTGTTTACGTTGATGTTTTTTGTTTTTGTAAGACTTACAAGTTATGGACACTTTACTACGACCCATTCAAGCTTCTTAGGAATACACTGATGACAAGAGGGATTCGGATTGATTCGAGAAAAGAAGACGGTATTAGTGAGAGGATGTGAAGGTTGTATCATTAGCGCATCAAGGCTAGTATGTCTATAGCTGTGAACACCTCCGGCCCATGAATATCCTCATTACTAGTCAACTTCCACAACAAGTGTCCACCTACCATGTTTACTTTTATTTAGCAATCAAAGTCACCGACTCTAATGACGAACTTTGTATCAACCGACGGTTCATTATTACTCGAACTTTTCTGCTCTAATTACACCGAGTGAAACAAAGAATATCCGTGCACCCTGCATGCAATTTGAATTTCAATTCCGATTCTATTTAGTTACCACGCAAATCACCTGCATTGTCATTCGCCGAGATAGTGGGATGCAAGTGCACAATCTCTCTCGCAGAGCAGATAGGAACAGATTTTTACTGAACAGTCGTGTAATTGTCTATCGCGGAAATAGCATCGAGATGGAGGTCGATAGCTATGTTAGAAAAAAGTAAACGCACGGTCACTTATAATTGCCGTTCGGCTAACTATACATGGCAGATTTGAATTTCTGAGGACTACTGCTTGACTACTGGTTCACTTTGCCCCAACTTGGGACGAGTTGTCTTATTTTCTACTTCACCTGAGACCGACAACAGTGAGTCAAAGACCAATTGATTGAGTGATTTTATGTTATTTCTCTTTCTTCTTGTTTTTCTCTTTAAATTTAACTTCATTCAGGCTGGTTGAGCACGTGCTTAAGCAGCTGCTGCTTAGGGGACAAAGCGCGTGCTGTACGCGATGCGGCGCGCGCTCGATCAAAATTCATGATGGCATTGATCACGATTGTTGAAAGAGGTATTGCTTATCGCGCTGGTGGCAATCGTTTCTTTTTTTTGCTTATCGTTCCTTCTTTGACTTCGACGAGGTGAGGACGGAGAGCGGATGAAAAGTGGAAGTAACGGATTTGAGCTACTCTTATGCATTCAGGTAGCTTTATATTATTGTGGACAGGCATTAGACAATGATTGATGGTTGACATTTGAGCGAATGATGTTCGGGGAACTCCATATAAAACGAATTTGGATACTATAGTAGAACCTCGGACAACAGACTAGTTTCTTGGAAAGTCCTTGCGAGCAAGAGTCAAGCGTGACCTTGTTAATTTCAACACGAAAATAGGAAAAAAGCAAAAATATGCCAGCAATAGGAGAAGACAGTCTATGTGTCCAATAAAACAATAATGGTCTTAGGACAACATGTTTCGCCAGCTCAAAAAATATGATCGTGAAAGCTTCAACATTCAACCAGTGACGCGCAACCAAATTGATAATTTTCTGATAGCCAAGAGACACCACACCAACGTACTAGACGTTAAAGCATACAGAGGAGCGGATTGCGATTCAGACCACATCCGCATCATCGTCGAAATAAAAAGCCGAATCCAAATTCACAGAAGCGGAACACAGGAATGTATGAAGAAATTTAACATTGAAATGTTAACGGACCCTCATATGCAGCGTCAATACTTGGACAAAGTTCATAACCGATTTGCCCTATTAGATGGCATAGAAACAAACGCCGAAATGAGACAGGTAGAAGGTCTGACTTTTAGGTCTGGAAAATAGCGAAGAGATTACGCGTGCAAAATATCAAACCCTGCGAAAGGCACTCAGCCATCTCTTTCGAGATAAAAACCGGCAATGGCAAATCAAAAAGTTTTCTAAAATTCAAGAAAAATGTACGGCAAAGCAATGAGTTTGTTCAAAAAATAAGGTGACTTTTTTTTATTTTTCTCGAAGAATATTTAATTATTCATAAATATCTACTCCGTTTCCTTAAAAGTAGTCCCCCTCCGATACATTTTCCGATCCTCAAAGCATAGCTGATATGAACTTTTTGGTATAGGATTGGACTCTTTCAGCGAATAAGGGGGTGGGCCATCCAGTGTTTTTTTTTAATCATATGTTATTTTGACACTGACAGCTGTTTCCCACTCGACATCTTGACAGAAAGTCAATATCATACCTCCGCGGAACGAAATGAGTCGCTTTACACTTGAACAACGTTGGGAAATATTGAAAACTTAGTTCCAAAGTGAGTTCTGTGTAGCCCAAAAAGGCGTTTTTTAAAAAGAAGTTTTGGCCGAAATGAAGCACTCACCGCGACTGCTGTACCCAAGTTTGTGCAGTATGCTAGTGGACAATACTCATGACTCCCGTCGTCGTACGGTGCGCAGAGAGAATGTGGCTGCTGTGGTCAAGAGGGTGTGACTCAATTCACGAACATCAACTCGCCATCGATCTCAACAGCTCAACATTTCACAGACTAGCCTGAGGAGAATTCCACGAAGATCTCAGATTAATCGCTTACAAGGTCCAATTGACTCAGCAATTGAAGGCGTGCGACCATCCGCTTCGTTATCGCTTCGCAGTTTGGGCCTTAGAGCAGCGATTTTGGGCGAAAAATCATCTTTTCTGAAGAGGCGCCTTTTCATCTCGGCGGCTACATTAACAAGCAAAATTGCCGCATCAGAAAATTACAGAGCCACGTTAACCGACATTTTTTTTTTTACTAAAATTGAAGACATGGATTTGGACGACTTCTGGTTCATGCAGGATGGCGCGCCATGCTACGCAGCCCATGCCACAATCGATCTTTTGAGCACCAAATTCCCAAATCGTGTTACCAGCCGTCTTGGCGATGTCAATTGGCCGCCTCGGAGTTGCGATTAGACCACTTTAGCCTTTTTTTCTGTGGGGAACCGTGAAGGACCGATGTTTTGTCAACAAGCCGAAAAAGATACAAGAACACCAAATTTTCACCATACGATAACTTTTAGAAAAGAAATGGGAATTCCACGAAACGATGCACCAACTATTCGAAAACGAATCAGGCCTTTGTAAGGCTGGGAGTTCCGAAAAAGTGGATGAAACTGATACAAGTATGCCTAAAGAAAAACAAAGAACGAGTTAAACAAGGCGACGCCTTGTCACAACTTCTTTATTTAGTGCTGGAATTCGTAATGATATCCCTTCAGGAAAATGAGAGGGAAATAACCCATAATGGGATCACATTCATTCTAGCTTACGATGGCGATCTGAACAATCTTCTTCTGGAACATAATGAGGAAACAGTTAAGAGAAACGCAGATAACCTAATAAAAGGAAGTAAAGTAGATTTATTGTAGAAGGAAATTAAAAGAAAACCGGACCGACTTAGAGTGATCCAAGGCTCGCATCTATTAACATTAGCTTCTCGGTATTTGCCATTCAGAGTCGGAATCAAACTATAGGCAAATGTTTGAAAGAAGCTTCAGTTCTAGTCCTCCAGCAGCTTAGATGGCGTTACAGCTCATGAAGAGCCAGAGCCATCTTTTCTCATTCCCATATGTTGTGGGCGATTTGTTTTTCACACAAGTGAAAGGGACCTACAGTTCAATGCCAATTCCGAACGGCGAAGAATCCTACAGTAATACCAGTTATAAAAAATAACAAAAACAATCCTAGCCATCGTTACATAATCTATTCATGACTTCAATTTACGATCGTCCAAAACTATCTTGGGGACGTTTACTTGGTTTTCTGGATCAACTGCAGATTTTGGGCGATCAAAGCCTTCAGCATCTTTTGTGTTATCGTTCTCTATCGTTTGTCTTAATGGAGTAGAATTCGAATAACATTTGCAAATAATTTCTTTGTAGGGAAATTACAGAAGTAAAGTCAGTAAAATCACTCTAATTTGTGAGGGGGTGCAATGGTATTCATCACCGACTGTTGAGCCGAAGATCTGTAATTCAAGTCCGACCATAGTCAAGAACAATTCCCGTACGGAAAAACTGTGCAACAACATCAGTTATGAATGAGAGATGATCAAAAAGTGCTGATGAAGGCACAACACTCGCAGCATAAGATCTTTTCAAAATTCATACTCTGTGTATGCATTTCCAATATAACACCTTAATGACTTGGAAAACAAAAAGAGTTACTGTGAACTACAACGCAAATTCAGTCGAATCCCGTAAATCCTATCTAGGCCAACCACCCCCGAAGAGTAGTGAACGAACATCTTCGACACAAACCATGTGCACACCGTCCAGCTGTAAAGTAATAATGCCCAGTTTGTCCGGATGAGACTGCTCTAAAGAAGAAGACGATTTGCAATTCATTTCTTTCATCATATTTATTCAGAATGATCGCCTTCCGAGTCAATACCACGTTGTACAAGAAAATATTCATCCAAGCTCCTTTCAACTTCTTCCTTGGATGCGAAACGCTTTCCAGAAAATAGGAGAAGGACCGAGCAAATCGTACTCCAAGTTCCGAAGTTTTCGATCGCCAACGTCCCATATGAAAGATGACTTTTTTCTTTTTGAAGCCAGGCCGTTGTGATGCCGTGTAGTGGTGGACAACATCTCACCAATCGCCGCACAAAATCGGTCCAAAAATTGTTGCGAGAATCGTTTGTTGATTTGAACGCCAACTTTGTGTCAGGCCGAGAGCTTTCCTCCGTACCCTCGTAAGCGATCTTAAAACTTATCGAAGCGTGGCTCGTTCGTACTGTAGGTGTTTCCCTTTCCACTCTAATTTGAGTTTAGAAAACAGCCAAAAGTCGCACGGCGTAAGATTAGTTGAATATGACGGGTGTTTGAACATTAAGATCATTTTGCAACTCAAAAATCGCGTATAGTTAGAACTTTGAACGAGGGCAACGAAAATCAACTGCCATGCAACGAAATGCAACTGCCAACTTCTTTGTATCTCTCCAGCACACCCAAATAATATCAAACATTTACGGTCTGACCTAGTGGAAAGGAGTAAAAAAATACGTCTTAATTCGACTCTTCTGCATTGGTACTTTGTCTTTCAGTTCGTGACTCCCGTGTCATGTCGCGCTTTGTCTTTTGATGAGTGGCGCATATTAGAACCACCACGTTTCATCGCCACTTACAATAGACGGCATGAATGCAGGGTCTTTTTGCAGATTACGTCTTTGCAATGACTTACTCTCATATCGTGTTGCTCTTCCGTGAAGGAATGTGGAACAAATCACCGACAGATCTATCTCTTTCCTAATTTTTTTTATAAGTCTCGCGGAAAAATAACAGTCAGAGCTTAGAATTGTTCTTTCTCAATGTTTTCTTCAGTGCGTCCTCGAGATTCTCAGCTTCGGTGAGCGATCGTCATATTCAAGACCATCACGATATCTAGCAAATCAGTGTTACCCAACTTGAAATTCTTTTGCTCCATAGCGATTTTTCAACAGACAGACCCATTGAATTTGGATGAAAGATACGTCTAAAACGTTAAGAAAATGAATCAGAGATGGCATTGCAAATGGCTGTCAGTCTCATCGTTACGTAACCGATTCGTGCTCTATCGAGTTCTTCAAATGACCATCTGCATCGTCACATCATTTATATTTCAACACAATTCCATTGAGTTTCAGTACATTCAAGTCATCATTAAGTCCATCAATAATTTACTTATCTATTCCCTCAACACAAGTCTTTCCATTCAAATCAGTCGAGCAATACAAAATTATTCCCAGACTCCCGGACTTTTCCCTCAATCTACTCGCAAATGACATAACAAACACTAAGCACATGGTTGCAGTCGTTATCAACTTACTTTACATAATAGCCACTGATAGCCATGAAAATCGCAGAGTCGCAAGGCACGTGGCTAATCGATTAGGTCTTACTCCCGCGATCTCCTAACCAAATCGAACGAACGAAGCACAAAATCCGGAAATAATTATTTTCTCTGCCATGTTATATCACCAACGTTCCACATCCCGCACCTAACGCTGCATGACCCACACTTCCAACTGGAAAAGATTCATACGTTCCCTCGCCAGTAGTGCTACAGTCCATAAATCATCTCATTATAAATGTAGACGATAAATTACCAGTAAGCAGCACAACTCTCCATCAAAGTCAACGATCGCTTAATGGCAATTGGCTACAGTTCGTCTGTTCCTAACATTCGTAACAGAAGATTTCCAAAAAAGCTATAATTTTATTGATTTATCGTTAATCAAATGGCTCCGGCAAAGTAGCCGGAAACTTTCTTGTCGAAGAAATGTCAGGCGCCGTTCTATATAACGAAGGAAAAAAAGAAGCAAAGTGACCATCACGCCCGAGCCCCAAATGTACTTCATCGAAGTAAAAGTGAAAAATGATGATGACCACCGGTGAAAGTTATTACGAAGTGTGCGTTGAGTCATTTAGGCCCACCACAAAATTCGATTAGCTTAAACGGACGCCACCCTACCGACGACTTGGTTAGAAGTGCATGCGAATACGAGAAAACGACTTTGGTCATGCCATTACCTATAGTACGTTTCCAAAAATCTCACCTTCGGCTACATCGAAATGAGTAATCAAAATCTTAATTGGTTCCAAAATAAGAGGCTAACCGCAACGATTTTTAGTCAAATAAGCATGGGGCGCAGGAATGTTGTTGCCGATTGACGAGTTGAGTGATTGCAATGAGAATGATCGATGATAACCTTTTTTTGTAGCTTTCTGGGAAGATAACAACTGATTTTCATTGACTGATTAGGCCATTAGGGGTTTATGAGTTCCGGGATCATTCGAATAGAATAGCAAGGAGATGAAAGTAAATCTAGCATTAGACATTCAGGGTTTTCGCTGGGCTCTACCGTTGCGAAATAATTGATTTCGAACATGATTGCCCTTCGAAGTCATATAGCAGCCGTACTATATACTGATCTCGTCTTGGTTTTCAATGTTGCCAAGAACACTCATGACTTTCCCATGACCTAAAACCAGTACGCGTGATGACTAATGCTCGTAATGAACTTGAAAATCAGATAACACTATATCAAAATAGGCTTTAGTGTTGTCTACATCTTTAATTCGAATCTGTTAGGAAAATCATCTCCGACAAATTGACTAAGGCCTTTGCATCAAGCCCCCAATCTCATCATGATCACATCTGCCGACCACTAATTAATATTCGATTAAATCGTAAATTGCACGCAGATCGTGCAATTTGGAGGTCGTTAACGAGTTTGTTTTCATGAGTTTTATGATGATGACGAAGTATTCAACGACCCTTGCATCGGTTAGTCACTGTTCTCAATAAATATAAAAAAATTGATCAATCGATGCCTGCCGAATCGACTTTCACTATATTCCTGCTTCATATGTATGACACTAATTTGTGTTATTTTTATGGAGTCACTGGATTGACTTTCTTTAAGGAAGAAACAACTCTGTATGTCCTTAATATCGCGAACAAGCTTGCAGGGATCCATTCTTTCGAGCCAATTTTCCAACCACTCTTGAACACATTCCGGCCAGAAGGTTAGTATAAACCAACGACTTAACGCAACCTCATAAAACGAAATCCAACGACGTTAAGTCTCATGAGCGAGGTGGCGATTCATCTGGACCTTTACTGGACTTCAATAGATCAATTGTCTGCCCATCCATGTGGCGTGTGGCACCCTCTAGTTCACTGATGCCAAGTCCACTCGATTCTCCATTGACCGTAACATGGTGACCACTTTCACCAGTAAAAAATCCACACTCCTGCATGAAATCCTCACTTTTTTGGAGTCTCTTGAAGCACAGATAGGTTCGACGCTAAACTGAAAATGAGCTTCATCATTGAAAATGATTTTCGATGAAATTCAGAATTTTATTCAAACTTTTACAGAGTCTAATAGGAGAAGTTTCCGCGCTTCAAATGATCAACAGGCTTCAGTTCTTGAATGAATTTGATCTTGTAAGGGTGTAAGCCAGGATCTTAAGCTCATTTTTAACTAAAGCCTTACCTCTCAATAGCACAGGAGCATTCAATAGTGAATAAGTTGACTGAATATACGACCTGCTGTATCAGTGATAACCGCTGTAGACACTATAGGATTAGAGGACTCACGAGCAGCATCTAGCCCCCGAGAAGATTATTATATAAATATTATACGACCAATGCTTGTTCCCCAACCTCTCAGCTTGATTTTTGTAATGTTTGGTTTTTTAATGTTCTATTTTTGACAGGTCACGCCTGATTCGTGATATGTGTCAAGCATGCTTAGTAAGCATTGCCATTTCATTATGGAAAGACTTTCACCCGAACAACGCTGATGAAGTGTTTAATTTTTATTATTAAAATTCGTGCTCTGTGAAAAATGTTTCTCGACTTCGACCACTTTCCATAATCGATCTACCAAGCAAGCAATCCAAGTCATAGTGACCAAATTTCGCACTAATTTTTATTGTAGTGCTAACAAATAGCATGGAGCACTGTGATCAATGTAGATCTATTGTGCTTGCTAGCCGATCAGACGAGGAGTTCCTCTACTTTAAAGTTCCTCTAAAGTTGAGGGATCTCCTCAGGAGTCATTATTTCTCTGAGGAGGATACGCTTTCGAAGGTGGCAGAGGGCAGCACATTCACATAGTATGTGCTCTGCAATTTCCTCGTCCTCAAGACAGATTCGACACCGGGTTTCAGGCGACAAGCTAATTTTTTGAAATGGTATCTCAGACTACAGCGTTCTGGAAGGTAGCTGACTAGTCTTGTGATATCGACGTAGAAGATTTTATGCAAGAATCTTGGTCTAAACCCCTACAAATTATAGATCGGACAAGAACTGCTGCCGAACGAGCTGTCACAGGGTCGAAATTTTGGTGAGTAGGCCTTAAAAAGGTTGGAAGAAGATTCGCTTTTTTATCGAAAAATTGTTTTCAGGAAGAAGCCGGTTTCTTGTTGAATGCGTATGTCAATAAACAAAACTGCCGTATTTAGTCCGATGAGCAACCTCAGAGCTGACAATGCACCTGGAAAAATGGGGGTTTAGGGCGGAGTATGATCAGGCGGAAACATTGACTTTTTCAAAAAAATTATCGGTCAATGATTTCGAACTTTTTTTATCCAAATTGCACGAGCTGAACCTGATCGATATGTGGTTCCATCAAGACGGCGCTACCTGCAATACATTACTCGAATCGATGGACCAATTCAGAAGTCTCTCGTTTTAGACTCAGTAATCGTGCGATTTGAATATTGTAGATTCGTCTCGTCACCACTCGTCTAAGCCGATAAGCCAACGCCAATTGCAATGGAAGACAACATTGCCCGTGATATTAGCGAGATACCAACCAAATGGTATCGTATGCTAGAAAAAGTAACTCAAAATCAAACTCTCCGTATGGACCACTTAAAAAATAGTCGTGGTCAACATTTACAGGAAATAATCTTTAATAAGTAAATGGCAAATATTGGTTTATCAACTCAAATAAAAATATTATACACTCTTTGGAATTTCCTGTGATTTTTTTGACAATTAAAAACCGAACGCTTAAAGAATCATTGGGTAAAAAATTATTTATTAGGAGCAACTAATCTAACATTTCCAATATTCAAAACTACCGAGTTAAAATTAAAGACAACGTAATAATCTTCAAAATACGCTCTAAGCTGCAATATCTGGGTAGGTGCTCCCGAAATCTGTTCTGGAACATGGACGTAGTGCCTCTTACAGTTCTCTTCAGTATTTATAGTGTTTTTTAAATAGCAGGGCTAAATAACTAGCCAATTCCATTCCACCCCTTCCGCTCGTCAGTCTTACCACCATCTTCGAGAGTATTATACAACATAAAGCATAATTTATAAGCCTTCATAAATGTGGAAAGCTTTTCCAAGCCCTATGTTCCCTCTTATTTAAACCAAACGTATATGGCACCAATGTGCGACTAAGCCTAAGTTATAATCTTATGTGCGCTTAAATTATAGAAAAAAAAAAGGTTGGCATCGTGCTCCTAAAAAGTTTACAAGATATGCGCCACGAAAAACAGATCACGAATATACGAACGGACACTCCGGAGGTCACGAAACGTGGAGATATGTCAACATCTTTAATTCGAATAATTGGACCTATTACAATGATTGCGAGTTGAAAAATTTGTAAATCGACTTACATAAAAATGTATGTCGAAATGGTGCTCCTCTATTAACCATCGACAAGTAGAGGCCATGTGATGCGCCGGAAACCACAATAGATGATCGAGATCGAACCAATTATTTGTAAAAAAGTTTTTGGTTATTATTATTATTGTCATAACTGGCGTTACAGTGGATGGCGATCGATATCGGTGGATATCGCGTAAAAAAGGCTTATTTCACTTTTGGTTTCAACAAGACGGCGCGACATGCCATACTGCGGACAAAACAATGAACCTTTTGCGTAAGAAGTTCCCTGGAAGATTGGTGTCAAAAAAGGGCGATATTGACTGGCCTTCGAGATCGCTGGATTTGACTCCTCCAGACTTTTTTCTTTGGGGATACTTGAAAAGTAAAGTGTATGCTAACGGCGCGGAGCCAATAGAACAGCTCAAAAGAAACATACGTGAGGAAATCGCTGAAATTTCGACCGAAATGCTCGAAAATGTCGTGGAGAATGCGCGAAAACGAACCCATTTTTGCATCGGCAATAAAGGCGGTCATTTAATTGATTGTGTTTTCAAAAATTAATCAAAATAAATTGTAAAGGTCTATGTTGATTAAAGTTTTTGAATTTCTAAAATCGGTTGAGAATTGTGGAAGCTGTTCGAAATTTACATCGACCCATATGAGATGGCGCACGCTGTATAAATGGTTCAAAACAGTTTTGTGGGCAACGTCTAGCTTCCTACCAATATCGATACTGCTGATATGCTTATCTTGCTGGACTTTACAAATTTCATAAGCTTTTTCATCGAAGCCAGAATTAAAACGAAAGCGAACGAACCATTTCACAGATTTTTTCATAAACCTACGCAGCGTTCTGCCCTTTGTCGTGATAATATTGCAAAATATAGCGCAATTTTTCATTACTTTTCTCCAGCTTCTAACGCAAACAACTTTACTCAAAGAAACATTCGCACTATACCTTACCAACGAGCGTGTTTCAAAATTATCTACAAAACCCAGACCCAATATACTATAGGGGATATGAGGCTGAGGAGAATCACCGCGAAATACGATTTCAACGACCATTGGGAATCGAACTTTGTGCAACCAGCGTCAGAAACCAAGCACTGACCAACCGTACCTACAAGTTTCGGTAATGGTATTAAAATTCCCTCGCACTCCCTCTGGGATGTCCCACTTCTCCAAAAGCAAAATTGTGTCCAAAAATTATCCTTTAATACAGAAAGTTGTCGATTTTTTTTTTTTTTAGTACATAATTCGGTGTTACATGGTCAGAAATCAGTTGATAAAAAGTATGTGTTTCCCATCTACCAGGAATATTATCCCTCCATCAACAGACAGGCGATAGTAAACTCGTGTTAACTTATATATCAACTTTTTTCGATGAATAAGAACGGAAAGTATTGCCGAATACCAGAAACAATCCATTATTTTTGGTCGGCTTTAGAGCTATCAGTGTCTTCTAAGCAGATAGTGGTATTGACCTGACGAAAGTTATCTTCTTAAGACACATATCAAGCAGGAGCGAGTTATATAAAAAGAGACATTTATTAAATAATTACTGGTCTTAAACAGCATCGTTATTCTGATGACTTGAACTCAGCTCCAGTCAATAGCAAATCATTAGGCCGTTACATATGAAATTGCCAATCTACTGACCATTCCTTAAGTGATCGTTTTGGAGTATGTTTGTCAAGGAAAGTAAAAGTTAAGTTTTGTGTCTTTTTTTAAAGAGTGCAATTTAATTTTTCTAACGATTTAGCTATTAGTTCACTAAGCTGACTGATAATGAGGACCTTGCAACAGTTCTTGAAGCAAATCCAACTATGGCTTTTCGTAACCTTATAACAAGGTTCAGTCTCTCAACTGCAATTATAAGGCCTTACTTTTCAGCCATCGGAAGGGTGGGTGCCCTACATCTTACCAGGCGAATGTGCAGCGACGTTTGGAAGTTGCCATATACTTAACTCCCAGACACCGTGTGGATCCTTCCTTGAATCGTGATGCCACCGCGGATCCTAGACAATAATCGAGAGAATAGGTAGACGCGAGTAAGTCTCTTAGGGGTCTTGCCAAGGCAAAACTTCACTATAAAAAGGTATTGATGACAACAGTATGGTCGACGAGTGAGGGATTAAAGCCTTAGTGAGGGCAACACAGACCTTATTCACCAAACCTATCCCCGATTGAATACCACCTATTTTAACCGAGATGCTATAAAACAGAATTTTGAGCTCTTCTTGGGCTTTTTTCAAAAAAAATTCATATTTACTTTACACGTGACAAACAATATGGGATCAGCTCGCCGGGAGCCAAGCTACAATTCCTGGTTTTCTACCTTGAATTT
Organism: Merodon equestris; assembly: GCA_958301585.1. Classification (NCBI taxonomy): domain Eukaryota; kingdom Metazoa; phylum Arthropoda; class Insecta; order Diptera; family Syrphidae; genus Merodon; species Merodon equestris. Next base: position 40,234,515 of record OY284415.1, read on the forward strand.
TGCAAACTTTTACCTGGATCTCAGTAGCTACTTCTCTAAAACCGGTCGCTATCAGAATCATGTACACAGCTAAGTTTCAGACTCATAGCTACTCGACAAGTTTGGTTTGATATATGCGTACGGACGGACAGACAGGAAAGCCTTTGCATAAATCTTCCCTACCCCAGCTTTGGAAGGTAGAAGACTAAAATGCCACAGAGATACCTAGCCTAGTCAAAGGCGTTGATGTAATTTTTACTTTTATCTTTCTTAGTCGCTTAAAAGTGATATCCAAAGTCGTGTCGTTGTGATCGGCTTATACAAGTGTACTTTGGCAAAATGTGATATCTTTAGGACCTTGCAACCGCTTGGAATCACTCGCTGTTTTTTTTTTTTTTTTTATCATGACCGTCACACGTCCACGCAATGTGAAAACTCCGGAAGCTTCATATAGCTTCGAATCGGAATGAAAAAGCAGAAGCTCTTGTAGCGAAAAATGAACATTTCGCAAAAATCCATGTCTCCACCAAGAGATTTGGGACTTGGTGCCAACAAAAGACACACTAATCCATAACGAAAGCAAAAATCAAAGGCTCTCTCTGGGGTAATAAGCTAAAATTATTCAAATTACCGACGGGAAGATCTGTTGAAGAAGTGTTAATAATCAAAATGATCGAGTGTAGGCTCATACATCAAAAGAAGCTTCGGAACTTATTCTAAGAAGCCAGCCAGCGGTCAGTTTTGGTCAATAGGAGAGAAATTGTTTTCCATCACGACAGCCCGCAGACATCGGCAGTGACTCGCCAGAAGCACCTGCAGCTTTTATAGTCCGGATCTATATATGTCCTTGGTGAATGATTTTACTGATGAAAAATTCGTCTCAAGAGAGGGTTGTTTCTAAGGAAGTTTTCTAATGGTCAAGTGGTAGAAATTCTTGGAATCGGTGATAAGATAGGATTGCAGGTAGTAGAAAGATTCGCATAGCTCTGGAAATTTCATATAAGACTGGGGGTAAGTAGAAAGATCAGAAGCAGAGCGGCGTTTAAGGTTTGTTGCGCAGGGAGCGTAGGTTCTTGGTGTACCAAGGTGGAAATGAAGATGATTTTTTTTTATGAATATGGGATAAATAGGACGAGAAAACTGATGACTTTGGTAGAATTGGGCCCGAATATCAGTCAAGGACATGTGCGTATTAGGGTTTAGGAGAAAATTAAAGTTAATACTCAAGTGAAAGTATTGACAAAAAAGGGTGAATGGAACGGATACAAGGTTAAGAGGAGGTGGTTACTTGCGGTAATACTGTAGTTTTCGGCATCGGATGAAAAGATCAGTTCAAGTTGTCGATTCATGTTGTTAGTGACGAACTGAGAAATTTTCCTCAGCGGGTGAGGTGTTAGTCGCGATAAAGAGAATATTGAAATCGCCACAGATGATGATAATGTCATGAAGGTTAGCGAGACCAAATATGGAATCTATGAAGTCGAAGACAAGGGATCGTAACGACTGTGAATTGCTATGTGGACTCTGACTCACATAAATCACTGTCTTCTATACAGGGGGCGTATAAGCTGTTGCTGTATATATAACTTGGTCGTATAACGTGACATTTTATGTGATTCCAATAGAGAATTCTGTTGGTATGGTGGAGTGTGAGCTACGATGGTATTTTTGTAAGAAAATGTCAATGTAAATGTGAAAATGTCAAGACTTTGCAAAAAAGTTTTGGAAAACCAGTTTTGGACGATCTCGCTCAGCCTCTAAGTTGAACAATGTTCGCAAGCGAGCACTGGACATTCTGCTTCAAGAGTGCCTAAAAAACTGTGTCCGACTTCATATGACCGGAGGATTGTCCAGCTGGTAGTCCGGATCTCCACTCTTTGGATTACAAGTTGTGGTCTATTTTAGAGGAGATGACCTACTTTATTCACAATTGAAATATTGAGTCTTTGGAGCGAGCCCTTGCCCGCTCTGTCAACAGCTTTCCGATAAACGAGGTCCGTAAAGAGGCCGTTCATTGGCTAGTGCGTCTCAGATCGAGCTTAAAGGCAATGAAGGCTTTCGAATGATGTCTTTCATAACTTGTAACTAGAGACTTGGCTTGACAAATCAGTGTGTTTTCATTTGATATACTCTTTGCTTTGTATCAGTACTTATAACTAGACTAGGTAAATGAAATATACGTAAGGTCTCTTAAGAAGCTTAATAGTGAGCGATGAATTCGATTTTATTTAATATCAGACTAAGCCAGATGCATTCTTTTGAGTTCAACCCGTCTTCAATCGTCTTCTTTTAATGGTTTTTGGACATTCCCCTCTAACCCGAGGTGATGTTTGATTTTACGGGAAACTTAATACCAAACGATACGAATCAGAATCAGCCCATCAACTAAATAAAATTAATACAATAGCCCCTCCAACCAGACACTCACCTTCAGTAGAGTTAAAATCTTTTGCGACAAGTCATAATCAAAATTCGAGTACTTGGATCCGCTCATATCATAGATGAACACCAATCCAGCTTTCTGTGTCTCAGTGTCCTGTAACGCAACATCCAGCTGATAGACGATTCCCTGTAACGTTGTCGTATGCGTAACACTCAACGGACTGTGCTTACTCGCGGTAAATAGCGCAATCGCCGCTCCACTCGAATCTCTGCCCGGCTAAAACGAAATCGTAAATCAAATTATTCGATCATTTCAAATACAACGGCATTTACTCACCAAAATCGTAAACTTCCCCGTCTTCAGTTCCGACCTTAACGGCTCCGTATTGGGGTCAATGTTGTATAGACCTTCTTTCTGTCTGATTTGTTCATGTTGTTCGTACAGCGAAACAGCACGTGGTACGTCGAATTTTCTAGCGTATAAAAACTTGAGTGCGGTGGTTCGTGACACATTCCTCCGAACTGAACAAGATCCAATCTGATTCACTAGATCTATGAATTGTTTCACAGCCTGCAAATGAAAAAGGAACACAAACGGTTATGATTGGATTCGGTTGTAACGACAGATTTGTAATAAGCAAGACTGGAATAGATTGAATGAGTTGAATAGCATGTGCGTGTACGTGTGGGACAATCTAATCCAATGTTGGCGAAGAATTGTTGATGAAAGTGTTTCTTGGAAGAGCGAAAAAGGTTCATCCGAGTGCGTGTCCTAATTCTCATGATCATGCAACTAACGTAACAATACAGGTAAACAGGAGTACAGTGGGTGCGGTAAGAGCTGAACCATAACGTATTGGCTAGCAAATCGCTGTGTACATTGTTGTCGGATTATGAAGAAGAGAAATTGAGGTTGAAATTGACAAAAGGTGCGCTCGGATAATTGTTTGTTTTAGAAAGTGATTTAAGAAAAAATGAAAATGGGAAGAAGTAGCTTTTGCAATGGATTTATGATGGTGACAATGGCGACGAGGTAATTGCGACTAAAACATGACACTCGGGAACATGCAAAAAGATATGTTGAAATGCCATTTGTGCACTTTCTGGCCAATGGATTTTTTTTTTCTAATTCGTGCAGGTTCAAGAGTGTACGCTCTTATGGTGTTTGTCACACAACCTGGACGGGGTGCAGATGGTTTGTGTCGAAGATGTTCGTTCACTACTCTCCGGGGGTGGTTGTCCTAGATAGGATTTGAGAGATTCGACTGAATTTGCGTTGGTTGTAGTTCACAGTAACCATGTCATTAAGGTGTTATATTGGAAATGCACACACAGAGTATGAATTTTTAAAGTGATCTTATGCTGCGAGTGTTATGCCTGCGTCAGCACTTTTTGAACATCTCTCACTCACAACTGATGTTGTTGCACAGTTTTTCCGTATAGAAATTGTTCTTGACTATGGACGGACTCGAACTACAGACTTTTGGCTCAACAGTCGGTGATGATAGCCATTGCACCGCGACCACCCCTTGGATAATCAAAAACAGTTTCGGAGAAATTAAACTAAAACGACTCATAAAAAAAAAACTTTTTTGATAGGAATACTTGTAATTTCCTCAGAAGACAACACAACTTGTTTGAGGAAGGTAAGCGTCCTATGATTGCAAAGGAGAACACACTCACATAGTGTGTCCTGCAGTTTCATCATCCTCAAGACAGATTCTGCACCTTGCATTAGGGGAAGAGACTCCTTCTATTAAGGTGATCACCACAGTGTCACGATAGGTAGCTGACAAGTCTTTTGAGCGATGATATTAAGTTTTATTAAGTTTAAAGAGAATTTGTTCAAGCGTTGATCTTCTTCATTTGGCAAAGCCCGTTCCACTGAGATAGAAGTGTTGTCAACTTTCTAAAAAAAGAGTTGATAGGCGAGTTTGTAGCTTAGAGTGTTACTTGGCTGTGGGTAAGCAATTTTCTATTTATTCTTCTCATACTGGAACCAAGATTTGTGGTGGCGCATGCGTAGATAGGTTGGAAAGGTCTCAGTACAGTCTCAGTACCTTAGAAATCAGCTCAAAGTATTGTTTGAGTAATAGAATTGCGAAGACTAAGACGGGCAGGGGACGTGAAACGAATGGACAATAGACAAAGTTCAACATTTTTCATTACCTCCCCTAGGTGAAAGATTCAAGAATGCATATTTGCATTGAAATATCCGGTTTAGCATTTCGATAAATTGAGAAGTTCATGAAGAATAGACATGTGAATCGATAGTCTGCATGTCTTCGCCTTTAATACCTATGAGGTTATTGTTGGGCCAGATTGCATGGCGCCTGATACGCCAAGACGTAGAATGAAGACATTATAGTCTGGTCATAATAGTTTCTATGATGTGACTATTGCGGCATAAAACCATAAGATGACTTTATGACAAGACTATAATGCCTTGGTCTCTTGTTTGAATTTGTTATTTATATTGAAGTTTTCAGTTGAGTTGCCCATCAGTTGCTCAATACCTTCATTCGAAAATCCAATGACTGCACCATTTGGAATGCTTAGGAAAGGGCGTAGTTTCCATTTTCTAGTGAAAGGTACTCGAGCAGTCTTGACTGGGTTAATGGACAAGCCCTTTCTGACGCACTAGTTAGAGATAAATTGAAGCGTAGTTTATATGCTTGATTCCATATTTGCCTGTGACTATGACTACAAGATCGTCGGCATATCCGACGACTTGGTAAATGAGATCGATTAGTCTATAAAGTAGGCCGACGAAGATGCCTGACTTGAGAAGTGGTGAAAGGACCTCATCTTGTGGCTTGCCTTTTGGTGATGATACTGTCACTGAGACCTCTCTAAATGCGGTTAAGATAATACATATAGGCTAATCCAATTCGTGGTTCGGTTTTTACATCCCTGTTTCAATCACATACGTCAAACCGAACTGTCATTCGAGACTGTATATGTTTAGCTTAAGTTTTACCATTTAGAATTGTGAAAACTTTCTACGAAAAGAGTGATGCTGTAGTAGGTGCGTTCCGCGCGTTACGAGCCTATTATGATCTATATAATCGTCCAGCTGAGTACACTATAGGCAAAAAAGTAAAAGTTCCGTTACAGAGGTCTACGGCCTATCCATTATCGAAATGCACTCTGTCCAGAAAGCATGGCTGCCGTTAGTGAAAGTGTTGAAGAAGATCCAAATCTATCGATTTCACGGCGAGCACAGCATTTTCTTGACTGAAGGTACATTATGGCTTAGTTTGCATTTGGATTTGCATCAGTAACCTTGCCAGCTTGTTAGCCTTGTTAGCCAGCTTGCCACGGAACGTGCAACATAAGCCGATTGGGTGCTTGAACATCAGTGTTTGGATGACCAATTTTCACACAACGTTTTCTTCAGCTGAGGTTAACAAAGAAAGGGTTCTCATAAGAAGTGATAATCCATATGTACGTACTTGTAAATGTTGAAAATCCATTGCATCTACAAAAAAGCTATGCATGACGTGCTATTTGCTCTGGTGGTACCATTGATCTCTACTTCTTCGAAAATGAGAAATATCTAACCGGCTCCGTCAATCCTCATTGCTATAGTCAAATGTTGAGGGAATTTTTCAGTCAACGAATATTCGTCAAGTTATGGCCCAGTTATTACCCGATAAGTGTCGAAAAATCATCGACAGATGACTTGTCAAAATCGAGTCCTGCAAGAAGTCGCGTCAGGGACATTTGAATGATATAATATTTCATCATAATGGTAAGACCCAACCAATACATTGAAATAAAAATTTAACCGACATTTAAACCATAAATGCGTTTGATTTAAATTAACTTTCCGAACCACAAATTGGATCATCCTGTACTACTTTCGAGGACTGCCTTAACCCAATGATTAGTGGGATAGGTGAAAACTTCGGTATAAGGGCTCAAGGGACATTAAAGGAAATAATTGAAATAATTCAACAAAAACAGAAACATCACCTATGTCGTCCTGAAACCTGGCAGTAGACAAACCTTAAAAACTTTTTTTACGACAGGTCGATGTCTTGATTCTGCGCAGACTGGACCCGCTTGTGAGTTATCAGCTCAAAACCCCATAAATCACTTAAGAAACAACTAAAAGAAAAGTTATAATCTGTGGTCAAGAGTACCTAATAAAGTGACCTATTCACATTCCTGTCATTGTGTCAATCAAATTCAATCAAGCGAATTCGATGAACATCTCCTGCAAGTCTTTAACTTCAGAAGCGTCTCAAACACCCAATTGCCGGCCAGTTAACGAACGTTGAAGATGCTGATCATGACAATGATGATGACAGTAATGACATGGATATGAAAGTGCTCAAGACTCAGGGATTATGTGCTCCGATTCTCTTGCTGATTAGGCCAATGACGATGAACACTCCATCGACCACACACAATGAGCGGCCACCATCAACGTGCGTGCGTGTGTACTGTAACTGTTTTGTAAGTATTTCACGAAATAATAAAAAGAAAATGCAAAATATAAGAAAAAAAAAATAGAAAGTTTAAGCTTCGTGAGCAAAACTATCTGGAACAAAACAAAACATCTACATACGTACGTACGATTCAGATTTTCTGTCTCTTTGAAGTTCACACAACGGAAGCGGCAAGACATTCACACTCGAACGATGTGCGTTCACGCTTCTAAGGCTTGTGAAAAAAAAAAACAAATAAACGGTAAAACGTCTACTGTTAGGAAGTTAATAAATGCAATTAGACACTATCTACACACAGGCATACATAGAATGAAGGAGAAGCAACTAACTCATACGCCAAATACGATAATAAAAACTTTACGCTTGATATACCAAGTGTGTCAATGGTTCTAGGAACGACGCGACTGCCACCGTACTCATACGGAACATACCTAATGTTTATGGTAGTTCCGACTGGTCGATGGGTAACACGGTGTCCTTGAACTCTTTCCCCTGCGATTACATTGAGGAAGATAGTCTGTGCAGAGGCGTGAGGTGGCTTTTTGGGCGGTGGCGACGGTTTAACCTTGCTGAGGAAGAGCTATTCTCATGGGTTACACGAGCAAACGGCGTATAGAATGTGAGAATAAACATAACCACAATACGGAAAATAATTTCTTTAAATAATTTGACCTAGAAATGCATTCAATTCGAAATCATATGGAAGGGCTTCCAGGAAACCATTAAGTACTCGCATTAGCAGATTTTTAGGTACGTCTATAGCTCATCCGCTTTAATGGCATCCAATCATTAACTTACTACCAAATAAATACCACGCGGTCACGAAGGAATTCAACTTAATCTAATTACCCCAATCTGATCGAACCGGTCTAGGCAGGCATGCCTCTACCACCAAGCATACCTGTGTATTACAGAAATAGCACGCAAGAATCATATTACGCCACCAGCCAAATCTCCAGAATCGCAATTATACTCATTACACTCAAGCACACCACGTTGCCTTCGTTTTATGGAGGATTCTAAGAATTTCGCTCCACACATGCCCAGCCAATGGATTCTTAAAAAGGAAAAAAAAACTTTACGTCTGAGCTTTATTGAGATCATCATAGCTGTCATTCCGGAATCCAAGGAAAACACACATACTCCACACCTTCGTTCGTTTCCGACGAATTCGAACTAGGTCATCGGAATTCATATCACATCGTGGTACCATGTGGGCAGGTAAGTTGATTTCCCGAAACAATAGAGCAACGGAAATGGCTAGATTGGTGCTGAACGAGGTAGGAGACCGGCTTCTTATCAGATCTAGCTCTTCGGCGCAAATCACTAAGCCGGTTATTCAAATCAGAGAGCCTAACACCCGTGGATGACGGCGGAACTGGATTTCCTGAGATTACGCCTTAGATTTTCGAAACGTACTTTCCCAACCTAATACCATAGTCACGTACCATTAGAACAGAATGGCTTACTTACCAAATAAATCTGCACTGTAACCGTGTTTCGAGCCGTCGACACCATCGTTATTGAACGTTATGATAACCTCTGTTGAAAAGCAAGACAAAATAGCTTCTTCCATGAAACCAAACCGCGAAATAGAAACTAAATAACAACAAACCAACGCACTACCGATCGTGGCGACTGTTAGCGACAAAATAATTCACACTCGAGTGGACCGACAGACAGGTGCTCCGCACAGCAAGACCACGACTGCCTTGCCATCAAATTGGGCTGATTCACCACTAAAAGTCGTGCCAGGGTACAATATTCGTCGCTCGTCATCGTCATACCGCTGTGTTCACTCCAGCAAGTATTTTACCAACCAACTGTGACTGTGATTGTGATGGTTACCTACCAGACCTGACTCATGGCAGGTGGTATACGGCGGTCGCGGCAATAACTATGGATTCCCGTGAAAAATGTGCTTCGCGACGTACGTCATTGAAGGCGACACATCAATGGTTTTGTTTTGGACTATTACCTCACGGAATGATGGCGCACACCTTCATTGGAGATAAAACACCTACAGTTTGGGATGGCGTCAGATCCAATTCCTGGAAGACTCAACAGCAATGAGGAGGCAACTTACTTATCATCTACTTATTGCATCTTAGATAAAGTGGATTCACCTTTCCTGTCTATGGTAGTTGCGTGTAGACCTTATGGGCAAGTTCTAGTGCGACCGAAACAATGGGTATTTCCCGCCCATTCCCTACGGACGTGCTAATGAAAAAAAAACAATAATTCACCAATAGAGACAAGACTTGAGAGTTTTTTTTCTCAATCTCACTTACTTCGTAGGAACTCGGATGTTATTTTTAGACCAGATCCTTTGTGTAATGCGTGACAATGTGAATTGCTCTACTGTCATGGTCACGCCAAGTGATGAGGTTTTTTTGAGAAATTCAAATCGATTCTACACGAGTGTAATTGTTATTTCGACTCAATTCCATTTTAGTTTTTTTTTCTTTTGTGAAATCAATATTTAACCATAATTCGATGGATTTGATTAGTGCCGACCATGTTCGTTTGGACGCAGACATTGTTTTTTTTTTTTTTTTTGGTTTTTCGGGAGAATCAATAATTCATAAGGTTGTGAGGAGAAGGATTCCCAGTCAGCCGGAAAGTCAATGAATTTATATTAATTGGATACAGATATGTATGTGGTATCGCGTATTCCCATGATTTGATAAGAGCGGATTGGTGGCGGATGTTTTCATATCTTCACCGATAATGTAATTAAAACTTATTTAGATCATGCTATTCTGTGAACGCATAAAAGTAGGATTTCCCTTGACGACTATCTAAGACTTCAGGCTTTGGAAAATATTGAAGAGAACACGGATACATGGCAAAAGGAAAAAGCTAAAACTCGGAAGAGCAATTAGGGTTGTTCAAGAAATAAGGTGACATTTTATTTTTCTCGAAAAATATTTATTTTATCATCAATACCTATTTTGTTCCCTTGAAAGTATGTATTCCCCGTCAGATGGCTGAGGTATGGTTTTTTGACCAGAGGATTACGCATGAGTCCGCACGTTTTCTTCGTATTGCTGCAACCAGACGTCGCGTAACTTCAAAGTAATATTCCTTATTGACTGTACGAGCTGATGTTGACTTTCTGGGTCGTTTAGGACCGGCATCGTATTTAGCATCTTCACGGCCTACTGTGAAGGGTTAGTACCGCTTATAATATTTTTTGTTGATTCGCAGTCAACATTTCAAGTACCTTGGAGCACTTAATTTTTTTTTACACAAATTTTTTTTCAATAGCAATTGCGCCAAAACATGCCCAACCTTTGACAACGTCAACATATGTATGTTATGGGACATGTGTACCAACATAACAAAAAAAAAAGAGATCGTTTCGGACAGCGAATGGTTTCCAGCCCAGTGGAAGAGATAGTTCCATAAACTGCATAAGAACAGGTAACATTGGAAAACAATGTTATCCACACAGCAGAATTTCGAGTAGCACTGTTAACAACAGAGCCGCAGGATTCGACCCTGAAATAGAATTAACAGAGAAATTACGAGGGTGGTCCGATAAGTACTTAGACTCACCGCCATATGGCGCCAGTATCGCAAGAGCAAAGTACTATCGTGTAGTACATTCTAGTAGACGGCTACTGTCGATTCAGGCGGATCGGTAGTGTCCGCGGATTTTAGAAAAATGGAAAAAGAGCAATATCGGTCGGTGATTCGATTCTTGTTTTTGGGAGGGAAATCGCGCAGCGAAATCAAAGAACGTTTGGATGCTATGTACGGTGACTCTTCTCCTTCGATGGCGACCATCAAAAATTGGTTCAACGAGTTTCAACGTCGGTTTTTGATAAGCCACGCCCAGGTGCCCCGAAAACGGCTACCACGGAGGATAACGAGACAAAAATCCACGATCTCGTATTGGCAGACCGCCGATTGAAGGTGCGCGAGATAGCTGAGACAGTAGGCATTTCAAAAGATCGCGTGGGTCATATCCTGCATGAAATTTTGGGCATAAGAAAGCTGTCGGCGCGATGGGTGCCGCGTTTGCGCGCTCCGGGCAACAAGCGCAACCGTGAGACCACTTCAGAGGAGTGTTTGACGCTGTTTAAGCGCAATCCGAAGGAGTTTCTGCGTCGTTTCGTGACAGTCGACGAAACATGGATCCACTGGTACACACCAGAGAGCAAGGAACAGTCGAAACAGTGGTATTCACCCATTATTGGGCCGATTCGACGGCGAATTGAAGAAAAAACGGCCATTTGGCGAAGAAAAAAATGCTCTTCCACCATGATAACGCACCGGCTCACACCTCCGCCCTCGCCACGGCCAAATTGATCGAATTGGGCTACGAACTGCTGCCCCATCCACCAAATTCTCCAGATTTGGCCCCGTGCTACTTCTTTTTGTTTCCAAACTTGAAAAGGTCACTCGCCGGGCAGAAATTTCAGTCAAATGAGGTCATCGCCGCCACGGAGGCCTACTTTGCAGACCTCGAGAAAATGTATTTTTCAGTTGGAGCATCGCTGGGTCAAGTGTATCGAGCTAAAAGCATTTCTCCAAAATTTTTGGTTTTCTTTTGTAGGCAAAGTACTTATCGGAACACCCTCGTAAATGGGCTCATCTTAACTCAATGGAACAATGAAACTATCCCCGAGGAATGGAATAACCCGGTAATCATCCCCGTATGTAGAAAGGGTGACCGAACACTATGCAGCAATTACCGAATATCGCTGTTATGAAATTCGAATGAAGAGACTGACATCATACATTATAGATCGAAGACTACCAATGGCTTCAGGAGTAATCGCTCGATGGGTGACTAGACTACTATACGACAGGGAATTCTACGAAACGCTCCACCTACTATTCGCAGATTTTGTAAAGGCATATGATTATATTACGTGTAGTAAAAAGAAATTCATAATTTTTCCAATCGGACGTGCACTAAATGGCGTTGGAAAGATGAGGTTTCGAACTAAAACTAAAAACAATTTCTCTTACAGTTTTGTGATTGATTGACCCAGTTTTGGTTGAGCGCGGGTTACATATCACACACCACCCGACAAGTTCCAGGAATTCGTCGAACAAATAACGAAAACAGCTGAAACATTCGTATCACCCTAACAATCGATTCTCGGAATCGATCATGCAATTTATTAACTGAGGTGCAATTGCAAATTGCAAATATCCTTACCTATCAATCGTGAGCCAAATAAATACTTAATTGGATTATTAAACATATTGTTAGAGTTTTTTTTTTTACCTCAAAAGCCTTGCATCTATTTCGCGCGTCAAAGATGGATCCAGCCAAGAGAAAATGCGCCATATATTTATAAGGTCTCTAGTTCAAGTCTGTCCATAACCAAGAACAATTCCTATGGCGCTTTTTTCCTAGTGGCCATTCGTTGGTTGAAATCTTATGATCTTACTGGCAAGTAAACTCGAACAATTTGCTTGTTCACAAGTTGCTCAATTACTGGTGCTTCATCAAGAAACTTCAGGGCCTTGAGCTGTTTTCTGGATACCTTTACCCCAGAAGACATTTTTCTTCCGCTACATCGAGGATTTCGTTCGATTCTGACCCTCACACTCCGAACCACTTTTGATGACTTTGCCGTCTGTGGCGGACCACCTTCAATGAGTTTTGAAATGCTGCGGGTTTCGTTTTAACACAGTCGCATCCATGACCCTAGTTTTTCGCTTTGAAATAACACATAGTTCACGTGAATTTGGATTAGAGCGATTATTGCCAACACGAAAGATAAATTTATCGTAAGTATTTGAACTCTGACACGCACAACATATGTAATTAAATGATATTACGGGGAAAGTGATAGTTGCCCTATATACTCGTACAACCTACGCCGGACTTAACCTTGCCTTGGGGGCAATTTTTTTTTGTAATGGTAATGACCAAAAAATGGAGGTAATAGATTACCATATATTGAAGATTACAAAAGACTGGAGCAGTTGGTAAAGGAGTGCTTTAGGTGATAAGCGTTGAAACAGTGAGTGCAAGAGATAATTACTACAATGTTTTTGTTTTCAAGGTTCGTGTTAAGTTTCGAATTGTTAGGGTGTTAGGTGTAATTTTTCAACAACATTTTTTTTTAACATAATCAACTGTATCCAAAAAGTAACGCGTGTTGTATAACGAGTTGAATCTCACTTGATTCACTCGGCTGTTGGTAAATATGTCTAAACAATGCTGGTAAACATGTAACGCATCACTCAATAGGTTCATAGGATGACATATACCATACGAGTAGACCATTGAATCCATATGATTTTTAGGAAGTAACAATTTGAGGTTCAAATCGACGACTCAGAGTACTGTTTGGAACTGTTAAAGGGCTATTATTTCATACGGTATATGACAGTGAAAGATACATGGATCCATCACTACATTCCCGAGTCAAATCGGCAGTCAGGTGAGGGGACAGCAGAGGATGAAACCCATCCAATGCCGCCAAAAACGCAAATGTAATCAAGTCAGGTTCTGGCCTTTATATTTTGAGATGCGCAAGGTATTTTATTCATCGAATTCCATGAGAAGGGATAATCCATCAACAGCAAGTATTAGATGGTGTTATTGGTGAAGAAGAAAGAGTGCTCTGTCACCAAGGCAATGTGTACAAGTTGGTCGTAACTATGGTAAAATTACAGGAATCGCACACACGGAACCATCCACTACCGGATCTAACTTCCAGCCGCTATGTTTGCAGTCCTAAAAAGAATGCTCCAAGGAAATAGATTTGGCTCCAAGAAAGAAATGATTGCCCAAAATGAAGGGTATTTTAAGACCAAAGATAAATCATTTTACAAAAAGGTGCCTGGGTGCACGTATCATTACTTCGTAATTGACCAAAGTTTACGGGGATTCTGCTCGTTCGATGTCAACCGTTAGAAAGTGGGCAACTGAATTTACGCACATCCCTCGATAGTTAACCACGTGAAAGATGACTAAAAACTACATCCACATCCAAGACCATAGAAAAATTGCATGATATCGTATAGGATGATTATCGAGTGAGGGTGAGTGAGATAACTAAGACTGTGGAGTAATCGGAATAAGGGGTGCTAAATGTCGATTGAAAGCAACAATTTTTGGACCGATTTAACAGGGATCCGACGAATTTTGTGCGTAAATTTGTCACCATGGATGAGACGTGGGTCAATCACTACACGCCAGAAATGAAACAGCAGTCCAAGCAGTGGGTGGAAGGCGGTGGTTCACCGGGCATTTTTTTTTTATAATTTGTGCAAGTTCAAGAGTGTACGCTCTTATGGTGTTTGTCACATAACCTGGACGGGGTGCAAATGGTTTGTGTCGAAGATGTTCGTTCAATACTCTCCGGGGGTGGTTGTCCTAGATACGATTTCTTGAGAGGTCCGACTGAATTTGTCGCGTTGGTTGTAGTTCACAGAAACTATTTTCTTTCCATGTCATTAACGTATTATATTGGAAATGCACACATAGAGTATGAATCTTTGATCAAGCGAGTTTATGTCGAAAAATAAAATCATTTTTTTAATTAAAAACCGTAGTCTTTGACTGTCAAACCTAGAACTTTGTGTGATTTGAGCATTGCGAGTAAAACTGTAGCAGCGACGAACCAGACGTGTCACTGTAACCCCTCCTTCCCTTTCCTCATGGTTAGGTTTAGATTGGTTAGGTTTCAATTCATTGTTGGGTCAAGCAACGTGTTCAAAAATTTAAAGCAATAAACATGATTATCTGAGATGTGTCTGATATATTTGATGAATTCTTGAACACATGACTATACCCAAACAATGCATTGAAATCTAAACACCCTAAACCTAAACTTCATAGATTTCGGCGCCCCAAGTGGTATATTTTTACTGGAATTTGGAAAAGCGTCTTAGAAAAGACAATTCTGACTCTGGGCACAGCTTGTAGGCAAAACTATCAGTCACATTGTGAATACCATGTCCCGATAGATGGTCATGATCTGTTTTCAACTATCAAGGGGGTATGGCTATATCACTATGGCTTTATACTAAAAAGAAGTTCTAACCCAACTTCGCGTTTTGAGGCCTCTATGGGTCGAATCTGTCGTTTTCAGAAAAATCTCAGTGTGCGTATACGGTCCAAGTTTGGATAGATAACACACACTCAATAAGACAATTTGCATTACAGTGTGCCTCACGATTGAAATAGAATGCAGCAATTGAAAATTGTTTTTGGTGAGTCTTGTATGGGTTGACTAGCGATATAGGTTCATTCAACAAGAGGTGTCATTTTACATCAATAATAAAATTCTACATTTTAGTGAAAAGTTATTATTTTTTTATTTCAACATAAAGTACAAGTCCTGAGGTTTGTAATGGAATTCAAGATCAGTTAAATATTCTTTTGGTTCTTCTTATACAAGGTGGCGCAAAATTTATCACCCTATCGGAAGATGTTATAATTTTTGCAAATGGCGTCGTATGTCAATTAAATTTGACATTTGTGAACTAGACAGCTGCAGTATAGAAATAAACAAGCAATGGAGCACTATACTCCGCAAGAGCATGGAATAATTGTGTCGAATTTTTTGACCAATGATTGATCGGTGGTGTTAAGCCAGCATGAATTTCGACGTCGATTTCCTAATCGTATCACGCCAACTGGGCAAATTTTCTGACGAACAGACTGGAACCATGAGAGGCTATGCAGGGCGTGGCCGCCACCGGACTGGTCGTTCGGCCGAGAATATCGTGGCTGTGGCTGCCTGTCGCTGAGAACGAAGAAACATAAACCAACAAATCGACAGGCCACGCAATTGGGCATCACCAGACGGACCCTACAGCGAATGTTAGTGAAAAACTTACACATATTCTCGTACAAAGTGCAAACAGTGCATCAGTTAATGCCTGCTGACCGTCAGTCGCGATATCATCATGATGAGGCGGATTTCCACTTGAGCAGTTACATCAATAAACAAATTCTTCCTTCCTGGGCACTGAAAATCCGCGTGTGATGTCCGAAGAGCCATTACATCCACTCAAAGCCACTGTGTGGTGCGGCATTCACGCGAGAGAAGTGATTGGGCTGTATTTTTTTGAGGACAATACAGTCACTGTTACAACGCTACATCGCCATGATAAACGACTTCTTACTGCCGGAATTGAATGAGCGGGGCTTGTTAAACATGTGGTTTCGATAAGACGGTGCAACCGCACACACATCACGAGCGTTTCCTAATCGCGTAATCTGCCGTTTTGGTGATTTAGCGTGGACAACAAATTCGCCCGATTTAACCATCCCAGGCTTCTTTCTTTGGGGCTACTTGAAGTCGCGGGTTTATGCCAACAAGCGTCAGACAATAGCAGCCCTTAAGGAGAATATTCCATCACAAATGAAGATTTCCATCACTCAAAATAATTTTTTTTATTTAGTAAAAAAGTAATTCAAAAACAAAATTGGATGATTAATTTTGCGCCACCTCAATGGTCAATTAAGGTTTCTCTTGCGAGAAATCAGAATTGTAGGAATTTTGTCACACAATCCAGCTATTGATTCCAGACAAAAAAGTCAGTCAATATCGATCGGCAATGCAATCCATTCATTGAGCCCGAAAATCGTATCGAACTCTTAGCATCAAACTCAGGTTTTTCCAGTAATTTTCTTTCTTTTTCGGGGCCGGATCTGGCAAACGAACAAGTCTTATATTAGCACATTAACAGTCAAAAAAAAAAAAGGCGAACGACATGATGATGAACGACTCACTCTGAGTGAGTGAGTGAGTGAATACAGACGTGTTTTTCTTTTGCTTCTTAAAGTCTTTGATAATTATATTAACTTTTAAAGTGAAAATGTCGGAAATCTGCCCAAAATGTGATAAAAAGGTCGCTAAAGACTATATTTTCTGTGGTGGTTTGTGCGGTCTTAAATACCATGACAATTGTGCGGTTTCATCCGACGCTACCCTACACCTTCTCAAAACATCTATTAATTTTCTTTGGAAATGTAATTCTTGTGCAACAGTACCAATGCACAGTTTAATAAACAGAATCAATGAATTGTCTAAAGCTGTCCTTCTGTTGTCTGAAGACATTAATAATCTGAAAACTCTCCCTACAAACTCAGTTACACAGTTAAATAAAGACAAACCTAAATTTGAAAAAAAAGTGAAAACAATTAAATCAAAAACCATTTCACAAAAAATTAATAGTGGTAATGTAAATAATAACACACCAGCAGTTCCAGAGGTCAACGAACCCACATCAAACATCAATAATGAACTTACAGCTCTTCCCGATGGTCAACATTTAAGCAAACAAAAGTCTCACAAAGACAAATCCAAAATTATTGGCACTGATTCCACCTACACAGAACTTGAAGTAATTTCCAACAAAAAATGGTTACACCTCTCTCGCTTTTCCATTAACACTTCTACGGAATCAATACTTTCATACGCTTCTAAAAAACTCAATGTACCAACGCGACTCCTTTCGTGCATTCCACTTATTAAAAGAGATGCTGATCGATCGTCTCTCAAATTCATCAATTTTCGTTTGGGTGTTCCATCCTGCATTATCAACGACGCTCTCAATCCTGATAATTGGCCTCTCAACGTTCGGGTGAAAATGTTCGTTTTCAAGTCAAAAAACGAGAATGTTCCACTTGCTCCAATAATATAACAACAACAAACAACGGCTCTCTTCAATTCCCGCATCAACTTTCCCATTGTTCAACATCATCTTGCTCTTTTTCTCCACACTCCTTCTATGTCTACTACCAGAATGCAGGCGGAATACGGACTAAAACGAATGATCTTTTCCTTGCTATCTCCCTTCATGAATATGACGTCATAGTAATCACTGAAACTTGGTTACACTCTCATATTATGACAGCAGAAATCTTCGATGATTACTACACCGTATATAGAAGAGACAGATATAGAGAGCTAAACGCCGTTAATATCCGCGGAGGAGGAGTACTCATTGCCGTGAAGTCATCTCTTACAAATTATGCTGTTACCCTTCACAATTCCGACATGGAGCAACTTTGTGTTTTTATCAGCATGGTGAGCGGATCAGCTGTTCGCAATGAACTTTATATCTTGGCAAGTTATATTCCACCAAAAAGTCCATTATGTATTTATGAAACTCATATCAAAAATATTGAAATAATAATAAATGAAATTAAAGAACATCAACATCAAATTGTCCTAGGTGACTTTAATCTAGGAGATATAAAGTGGGAATATTCCCTCGATGACAGATGTTTATTTCCTCGCAATTTAAAAACCGAATGTGAATCAACATTTGTTGATGCAATGTTGTCCTTCGAATTTATTCAAATAAACAATTGTAAAAACTCTTTAAACAGGATATTAGATTTGGTTTTTGTAAACAATAGTTTGAATTGCACTGTCGATGAAGCTTTGTTACCCTTAATGAAAAATTCAGTTCATCATACAGCTTTGAAGTTATGTATTGAATTTTATTCTTCCACACATAAACAAAAAGAATGTTATATTGTTAGTACGTATAATTTTGCAAAAGCGAACTATAAAGCTTTAAATAACTATTTCAATTCATTTGATTGGTCTAATATTCTATCCGGTGGTAATCTTAAAGATACTTACGGCATATTTTTAAATGTTATTTATTGTGGTTTTGACCAATTTGTTCCTTTAATGAAGCTCAAGCGCTCTTTTAAGAATCCTTGGTATAATAAAAGACTTATTAATTTAAGAAATGCAAAGAATAAGGCATTTAAGAGATTCAAGAAGTATAATACCGAACATTATAGGAAACAATTCATTCAATTGCGAAAAGAATTTGAATTTCTTAACAAATTCCTTTACAAACAGTATATTTTCAAAACTGAGTCGAATATTTTTAAGAATCCGAAAGGCTTTTGGACATTTTTCGATAACAAAAAACATACTCGTGGTATTCCAGAAAAGATGGACTTGAAAGGTTTATCTTCTAATACAACCGATTTTACTTGCGAATTATTCGCAAGGTTTTTTGAATCTGTTTATGTCACACATTCAAATAAAGATGACATATTTATTGATCATTCATATAATCAGAATACAAACTTAGGTCATCTACACATAAATGTCGATGATGTATCAAAGAGCATACTATCGATGAACTCCAATCTGAATGCTGGTCCAGATGGTATACCATTTGAAGTACTGAGGCAGTGCCACTCGACACTATCTTTTCCTATTAACATCATTTTTAACTTGTCTTTGTCATCAGGACTATTTTTAAATGATTGGAAATATTCTTATATAACTCCTATTCATAAATCAGGATCCAGAAATAATATTGAAAATTACAGAGGTATCTCAAAACTACCCTCGATTCCAAAACTCTTTGAGCACATAGTAACATCTAAAATATATTTTGAAGTCAAAGAACAAATTTCTTCTCACCAACATGGTTTTGTATCGGGCAGGTCAACGTCAACTAATTTAATTATATTTTCAAAGTATTTATTTGATTCTCTAGAATTGGGATATCAAGTTGATATAATGTTTGCAGATTTCTCGAAAGCTTTCGATACTGTCTGCCATAAGTTTCTTATAAATAAATTGAGATGCTTTGGATTTCACTCTACATTACTTCGGTGGATAAAAGATTATCTCTCTGACAGAAAACAGATAGTAAGAATTAAAAACTGCAGATCTAGAGTTATAAATGTTTCATCTGGCGTACCACAAGGTAGTCATTTGGGTCCTTTGCTCTTTAACATTTTTGTGAATGATATTCCAAATCATCTTAAAAATGTAAATTGTTTGATGTATGCTGATGATCTTAAGATCTTCATGCGCATTCAGAATCAAAATAGTTGTGAATACTTACAATCCGATATAAACAATATTTTAAATTGGTGTAGTAAAAACGGTATTTTACTTAATATTAATAAATGTAATACCTTTTCGGTATCTAGATCAAAACTCCCAATCATATTTAATTATTCTGTAGCTGGAATAAATCTAAAGAGAATGTCAGAAGTTAAGGATCTTGGAGTAATCTTTGATACGAAGCTAACTTTTTCTCCTCATATTGACTACATAGTTGCAAAAGCAAATTCTTTACTAGGGTTTTTAAAAAGAAATTGCTCTGCGTTTTCTAATCCTTATACCCTTAAATCGGTTTATATATCAATTGTTCGACCAATTTTAGAATATTGTTGTCCAGTATGGTGTCCTGAAAATACCACCTCGAAATTGCGTTTGGAAAGAGTCCAAAAGGCCTTCACTAGATTCGTTATAAGGCAACTGAATTGGAATTTAGATGTTATGCCCTCCTACACTGCTAGATGCGCTTTAATAGGTCTAGATACGCTAGAAAAAAGAAGATCTATTAACTATATAATGTTTGTTCATGACATTTTTTCGTATAAAATTATATGCCCTGAAATTCTTGAATGCTTTTTTCTTTATGCGCCGGAAAGAATTATTCGTCAAAGAAATATCTTTCGCCATCCTAGTCATATATATAATTATGCTTCTAACGAACCAATCAGTAAATGTATAAAATATTGTAACTCTTTTTGTACAGAAATTGATTTGTTTGATGACAGATCAAATGTTAGAAAACATTTAATGTCACTTGAACTTTAAATGGATGTTATATATGTATTATAATTTTAGTTTTTAAGTCTGTTATCTGTTAAAGTGTATACTTGGTAGATGAAATAAATGAAAAAATAAATGAAATGAAATGAAATGAAATGAAACTATGGTATGAAACATTTGGCATTAACATATTTTCCAATATGGCGGTTAGTAGTTTCTCAGGGATCTTTAAAGCACTAAACCTCCGTAAAACGGAAGTTAGTTTCACTTCGTTTCCTGTTCTCAAAAATAAATGGATTCATAAAGGATCTTCATTCGTAGATGAGATTGAAAAAGTGTGACAAATGTGTGAAAACTGAAAATTCCTTTTAATTTTTGAACACACCTCGAGCTCGATGAAACCTTTGTGGCTCATGCTCATTAAAAATTATTCAATATTCTACAGCTATCAACGAACAAATGAACATTTTCAGATTTCCGATCCAAACCAGCTACCATACCAAGAACTGAATTTATTTCCTGGAATTCTACAGTAAAGGTGGGTTTATTGCATTTTTTTCTTCATGACAATTGGCTTCCGCTTCACAGAAGTAAAACGTAAACCGGTTACAAGTAACAGTTCTTATCTGACTAGAGCTGATCCATACACTCCTCTTCACAGCCGTGCTTCCGTGATGAGGAAACGTAAAGCAGTAATTATGAGGTGTCTATGGATGAGTATGTAAAAAAGAGTCGCAGCTCTCTCAGCCATCGATATTCAGTACCCATTAGCTTAAATAATCTATTAATATCCTCATACCAGAAATGTGAAAGCTTGAAAGCGATTTTATTACCAATTTGCCTTTTAAATTTCTCTTTCCCTAAAACCGAAAGTGACTGTGGCAATATGCTGAGAAGAAGGAAAACAATTTGTTGCGATGAATGATTGCTTGGCCCAAGAGTAATTACCTCCCATCCCAACAATATACGAGTAAACAAGCATAACTTATGTTAATTAACATCACCGTTAAAAATGAAAACACTTAAACCACTTTCTGGCTGATTCTGCTCGAACTGTGAGTGCTGCATACGTAATACCTGCATCAACATTAAGAGCCGGTCTCGCTTATGTGTTTAGCCCTAATCAGCCAACTGCAGATGTCGAGCAACTCCCTATTACGTGTGTCCATTCATTAGACATCGTCATGCGACTATAATACAACGTCCATCTCTGATTATAACGAAATACAAAGTAAACACACTCATGGAAATGAGAAGCGAGCCTAACCAAAACCGGAACATGACAGGAAGACTCATTCCACTGCACTCGTACTTATCTCCAGGCCAATGTGTCATTTGAACGTAACAAATGGGTCCACAACCAGTGTATAGTCACTAATCAGTGGCATGTTATGGTGGTATTGACTTAGAAATCGAACCATGACTTGGGTCGGCACAACGTTGAGTGTTAATGACATTTCCGTAAGCAATTACATACATGCAGATAACTAATGACCTAAATTAGATATCGATGAACAGTGCAAGTTTGTGACTCAGCAAGAGAAGAGTCATTTCCAGGAAATGAGATGCCATCTTGTTCCTTTTGTGCGTGTGACGTTATAAATTACCCTTTCAGGCCGAAGCAGAAGCGGAAGAATAAAGATGAAGAACCAGAGATTATGGATATACTTGTGATTATGGATTTTTTTGAATGTTGAGGATGTAAAGCCAGTTCAGTAACTTTTTTAAGAGGAAACAGAGGAGTGCTTGAGACACAGATAGATTATGATGAAGAGATGGGAGGCGTCTGACATGTGAAAAGATGTAAAAAGAATAAAAAATAAAAGCAGTGAGCTGAAGGGTGGAAAACGTGCGTTGATGTGGAATGTGATTAGTTATCTGAAAAAGGTAGTAAATCTCAATCAAATGATAATGAATTAGCTGTTTAAGTGTGTAAATCAAAAATCGAAGATCGCGTGACTGTAACTAATGTAAATATGATGCTTCTGATCGATGATGTCATTCGAGAAAATAAGATATTGACATGGTAGTTTGAACGGCCTATCTGGACACTGTTAAAATATGCAATGAATAATGACACTTCACTTCAAATGCGTGTGCATTTCCAATGTAACACCTTAATAACAAGGAAACAAAAAAAAAAAAAAATACTGTGAACTAGAACCAACGTTACAAATTCAGTCGAATCTTATCTAGGACAACCACCCACGGAGAATAGTGAACGAACAACTTCGACACAAACCATCTGCACCCCATCCAGAGCGTAACTCTTGAATCTGCGCGAGAAATACACAACACATCTCCCAAAACCTAGGGTAGGTAGGTAGGTAGGTAGGCAGGTTGAAGTGGCTACCCGACTTTGCGCTACAAGGTTTCCTCTGGGTGGTTGTTGTGACAACAATGACAGTGAATGTTAAACAAAATGTCTATTCTGGCAGTGTAAGTTCCTATAGGCCAATGGCTCGTACTGACCGCCACGATTCTAACTATGTTGGAACGGTGTCTCTTAAGTTTTTTTTTTTTTTTTTAATAGGAACGCCAGGTTTTTCGTAGTTGATTTAGGCTATGTTAAAAAGATGTTGCAGGATGTTGAATTTGAGAAAGTTGAGCGACAGGCCCACAGTTCCAGTAGGGGAGTTTGAGATGGCCCCTTGCTTGGCTAACTCATTCCCCTCTATGTTGCTGTGTTCTGGAACCCAAAGGAGCGTGATATCAGTCCAGCTGCCAGCTCGTTTAATTTCTTTTTTGTATTGATCCACCAGTTTGGAGAAGGTGGTAGTAGAAAGAGCTTTAATATCGGCTTGGCTGTCGCTACAAATAACGGCAACGGGCTGGGCGGGCTGAGTGTTTTACACGTTTCCCGGATCGCTAGCACTTCAGCTTGAAAGATGCTGAAAGATGGGAGACGGAATGAATTTGAGATATTCAGTTGTGTCGAGAATATTCCCGATCCTACGCCATGCTGCAGCCTGGAGCCATCAGTGAAAACCAGAAGTTGGAATTTCGCTACTGGGTTGCACGCTTTCCATCCTTCTCTGGAAAGACAGTGAGAGTGCACGGTGTGATGTAGTCCGGAGAAAGCGAGGACAAATTCGTTAGCAGAAGTGACAGAGCTCTGCTCTGGCCATACTGTCTAGATGACCAGAAGCCCGCTTCCTAGTCTGATGGCGTCGCACACCGCCGTGTATTTAATATGAAGGTCCAAGGGAGGAGGCATGTTCTCACATATCTTATTAAGTTTGGCTGGCCACCAAACTACGAAGTCATAGGTGAGGATAGGACGGACCATGGCTGTGTACATCCGCAGGGTCAGGTGAGGTCTGAGTCTCCACATTTTACCGGAAGTTTTGCTGCAGGCGTGGAAAGCTACACTAGCTTTCTTTACCCGGTTTTCCTAATCGACTTCCAGTCGAGGCTCAAGTTGTTTAGCCGTGGAAGTTTAAATGGCGGTAAATAACAGCAGCTCAGTTTTCTTTGGGTTTATGCTTACACCACAGACTGTAATAAAGCTTAAACTCTGGCCAAAGAAGTTCAAAATAATCTTCGAAATTTCAGTTAAATCTCTTTTAGCTTCAACGCAATTTTTATTGCCAGTCAAAATCAACAGGGATCGACCGCACGATTACTGCCTACGGTAGCTTCAATGAAGGTTACACAACTTAACCACTGATCTACATACTAAAGCACCTTACCTACATTGATCAATCGACCACCTGAAAGAAGAGCTACTTTAGCCTCAACTATTACCCAGAAACATTCATCACACTCGATTTATATGGTTGCAAGCACTAGTTTCCCTTTTCGATCGGTTTCTTTGAATTTCACACAATGGACTATTAAGTGTTTCTGGCGAAACAACAACGTTCGTGGCTTGGTGAATCAGGCCAGAAACAATGAGATGCCAATAATAGACACGCGACTACCCAGCTACTTGCGAGAAATATGATCTCATGCCATTTCTTAAAACAGAAAAATAAAAAAAAATTTAGTACGTTAGGTGATCTTCACGATAGATTTGATTCGATCAAGTCTTAACGTTAATTAAAAAACCGAAGAGAGGCCAGTCCAAGGCATATAAAGGAATCACAATCCTGACCTAGAATACGATATTTTCTGTCCTCTCTAATCACAATTGATAGCAGGTCTAGTTGTTTCCGAAAACAAGTTCCGCCTGATTAAGAGCTTATATGAGCGCGATTAGTCGCACAGCAGGTCCATGTGATTTTTATCGTCATCCGGAAACGATAAACCGAGACAAACCGACTTCAATGGAAACTACATATAAACCACATTTTAAAGACGACTCTATATTCAAAGAAAAAAAAAAAAAAAAAGATAAAATCAAATAAACAGGGAAGTGTTCGCGCTCTAGTTTCGTTGATCGTTCATTGACTCTGGTCCCTAAATAACAAACCCACTACGAACGAGATTGGAATCTACAAACAGACGACTAGAATTCCATTGTTTTATTAATAGCCTAACAGGCAGAATGAGATTTGCAACACACAATACTCCTCCGACGAAAAAGAGAAATTTAAAACCAAATTTCAACTGATACCGTACTGATGCTCATACTTGATCACTGATCTTCGCAGAGATTCGTTTGAATATTTTCGATTTTCTACATGGATTCCACGAGGCTAGACGTTGTATTAAGTAAAGTCATATGGCAGATCAGTTTCGATGAATGTTTACCTTCAGGAGGCACTGAAATATCCTTCTATGGCATTTATCCCCTTCTTGCTCGTCGATCATTTTTCTTTATCTCGTTATACTATATCCAAAGACATATAAAAAATATATTTTAACCACGCACTAGGATCACATTATTCGTTGGGTAGAATTTCTCTTACTAAGCACCATTCACTGACTAGTTAAACTGACGCACTGACGGGCGCAGCCGGCTCTCACGTTCCCTAATCAATTATTAATGATCACAGGAGAATCATTAAACTTTAATCAACCTCCACATACAGGCGATATGTACATTTATAGTAATCGTACTCACGATGGACGCGCACTTCCGCGACGTGACCGCACCTAAGCTTACTTGTTTGCAATATACAAGTTCACGATTTGAAATGAAATCTTAGCACATCGAGAAGATCCGTCGAGAGTCTGACTACGAGCCAGCAGCGATCATTTCCGTTCTAAACGCAAATTTTCTCTCTTCCTCCCGGGGAAAGAAAATAAATGCACTACAGCCGCACGGATGGATGGATAAGAAATAAAAGAAAATCAGAAATATATATTCGCGCCACGAGCGAATAACAAGTTCAGAGAATGGCGAACGACACCGAGCTGCTGAAACTGTACGAACAATTGTGATGCGCGCGTGCACCACACGCAGCTCCCAGCGTCGACTTGGACTTCCTAAAAGTTCGATAAACCGAGAGATGAAGTATATAGCCAACCAGTGGTCTTGGTCGCACTTCTTCTTGCTACTACAGAAACAAAGCCAAAATGGAAAACGGCAGCAAAGAGGAAACACCGATATCGAGCAGACTCCCGACAGCTGTACCCAGTAATTTTGGAGACTTCTTCGCGAGATTCAAGAGCAAATGGCAGCGGAAACTCTTCTGTGCAAGATTCAAACCTGACAATTGTGAAGTTGAGTTTAAGATGACTCCTCCAACAGGGAGAGGAACGGTAGGGCGAGTAAGTGAATGAAGAAAAAGTGGGAAAAGTTGAACTTGAATACACAGTGGGGCCACTGTACTATGTCGAGGAATCTTGCAGTGTGATGGCATTCGATGTTAAACCAAAAAAAGACTCTATGGGTACGTCTCTGTTCAGTGTACAGTCAGTACAAACTACTGTTGTTGGAAGCCGAAGCCAGGCCTAGGACCATGAAATCGGAAACTGAAGTATTACATATCAACCACGTTACTCAGATAAGTGATCTCTACACTGTCATCAGTTTTCGTTGGAAATTTGGATAATTACTTTACGACGAATATTGAAATTAAAATGGTGAAAATGTAGTGAAGCCTTTTAATAAGTTATTACATTCATAGCTGCTTATGGACGAGATCTGTTCAAAAAATAGGGTGACTTTTTTTTCCTCGAAAAATATTTATTAATTCATCAATATCTATTTCGCACCCTTCTTAGGGACATCCGCTTTTTCCAATTCCCGAAGCACTTCTTATATGAACCTTTTGGTATTAGCTTGAGCTCTTCCAGCGTTGTGGTCTTTATCTCCTGAATCGAAGCAAATCTCCGTCTTTTCAGTTTTGGAAAAGAAAAAGTCGCAGGGGGACAAGCTCGGCGAATAGGATGGTTCAGATATGATTATGGTAATGTTTTTGTCCAAAAAACATAAGTGATGAGTGAGCAGGGGCAGGATTTTCTTTCTCACAAATCTGGACGTTTTCTTTGTATTGCTTTATGCACATAACTTCAAAGTAATATTTCTTATTGACCGTATGACCTTCCAGTAAAAACCCATGATGTACCACACCATTGTAATCGAAGAAAACAGTGAGCAAAACTTTCACATTTTATGGAACTTGGCGTGCTCTTTTAGTCTTAGGTCTTCTGACCGCTTCCAGTGGGAGATTGGGCTTCGGTTCCGACGTCATTATCATATGTATACCCATGTTATAATTGATGACCTCTTTCATTACATCTGGGCATTCGCGTCATTAAACAGCTCCTGAGCGAAGCTCATGCGGCGGTTCTTTTAGTCAAAAATTAGCAATTTCGGAACAAACTTCGTTGATACACGTTTTGTGATGAATATATTCGAAAAAAAAAAATTATGGCATGAGCCAACTAATGTGGCAATGTCTTCAGCAACTTCTCTGATTCTCCTAACAATTTTTAGCTTTAAGGTTTTCATCCGTTGTTGACGTGCTGAGTTGTCCAGGACGGGCAACATCATTAACATTTTTCTCGACCTTCTATGAAGAGCTTGTACCATTATAGACACTTTTTTTTTGCTCAAAGTAGATTCGATTAATTTTAGAAATTTAATACAGACCCCCTGATTCACTTTTTTAATAGCAAAAAAACGCAAAGCACACCGAAACACGTCTAACCTCATCTGTGAAAAACTAACTAAATATCTAAAATTTACAAGAATAGCAATATATGATAGGCGATATGTGTGCCAACATAACAACAAAAAAAACCAAAAGTCGAATGGACTTAGCTCACGAAATCCAGGAAGTCACCTTATTTTTTAATGTCCTTTGCTCGCGAGATTCAAAAAGTTTGAATTTTTGAAAAAAATTCGTTTACAAAAGTCACTCTTGCAAAGTAAGAATGGGTTAATTTTCAACACAGATTACCTACATTTTTCTAATCATCGTCGACACCCTGCGGAAATATGCTGTGATAAAGAAAGTCAAGTTCTACTCGCGCGGTTTGGACATGTCTAATTTCATTTGGGAAATTAATTTTTTTTATTTTCTTTTATAGAGTGTAAGGCTGTAGCACAACTTAAAAATGGCTATAGTTCCGCTATATTTGTTGATTCATGTACCAATTCAGGTTAACTAATTAGGAAACAAGTAAGTTTGAGTAACTTCCCCTGATTTGAACTTCTTTCACGGACCATTTGCATGATCTATTCCAATTATCGTGTTATCCGTGGTTTATTAGGAGATACGATTTTGTTGAACTCTATGTAACTCTGTCAGATATCTTTCTATTTTTGGGAGCCCAGAAAGTACGAGATTATGGTAAAAATCCAGCTAATTCTCAACTTTTGCGTTCTAAGCCACTCAATTTCTTTTTTCGCAAGGAGACCATTTTCATGTCACACTACCTAATTTATATCGCTCGGCCGCACTGTTCTTTTCTTGAATGGAATCATTTGTCCGGTGCCACGGTCTTAACGCATCTTAGCTGCGGCAAAGAAAACGTAAAATACCTGATTTATGTTCGCCCTTCTTTGCTGATTATCTTATTTTTCTTCACTCTCTTCCCATCTCTATCTCGTTTTTATTTTCGTCAACATCTTATGTCAGACCATTTAGACTGACGACTGTTAGCAACGAACCAATGTGTATCCCCAAGTTCCGCTCAGTGGTACTAGCAACTTTCTTTTGTGGAGAAACGAAATCTTTAACACGAAAACGAATTAGTTTTTGTTTCGTTTCGACAATAAAACTTCCGAGAGAGTTCGTTGCGGTTGGTGTTTTTGTTTTTTCTTTCTACCTAATAAGTTACACTACACAGACAAAACGGTGTTCGGCTGACGCTTAAGTAATGAAAATAATCGATGATCGCAAATTTCCAAAGCAGGCACTTAATTACCTCGAGCACGGAGTAGTCGTCTCTCTCCCAACCTAAGGCTAACCGATTTCATCAATGTTTAATCCCACTCATTAGTCATTACAGTCGAACTAAATCCGGTCGAGTTGTGTAAACCAACTAACGCATCACACCCAAAGTGTCGGTTTAAGAGAAGCCCGATCAAGGTTGAAACGGATGTGATCTGAGCCCAGAAGCTTAACGCCCATTGCATGTGGCAATAAATATATACAATCTCGTCGATCAGGCGTCAAACTCAAACGATGGGAAAACGAGTTCGACGACATGAAGATGACGAAAACGGACCAGTGCGTCATCGTGCTGTAAAAATCACCTGGGGTCACTAGTGATTTCCCTTCGAATAAGTCGGCAAGCGTTTTGAAGTCGATACACAAGTATAATTATATCCAAGAAATATTTTTGATTTTCTTAAAGACTCTTGCATAATCGATTCAACATATGTAACAGACGTAATGCTTGTAAAAGAAAGGGTTTTTCAGCCGGAGTTCAATAAATAATGAGAAAGCTTGATTGAGATATTCTGCAAGCCATTTCAACTTGAATGTAAATGTAAATTTTAAATAAAATTGAAACCCGAATTCCGCTTACTTAAAGGTTGGCGGATTTTAAAGTCGACTTATTAGACCTATAAAAGGTTGGGAACAATAATTTACTACAAATTAATGGGAGATCAACTGTGATTTTTGAATCAGGGCTATGAGTCATACAATATGTTCAAAAAGTAACAGAAATTTATATAGAGTTCGTACGATTTTTTGTATTGATTAAAATGTTTAAAAATTACTTATTCAGTCAGTTGTCCAAAAGGTTACATGCGTTCTGGTTCGATCGGCGATTATTTATTTGCTTACAAAATGTATCCGTAAACTTTACAGCTAAAATGCTAAATATTTCCCGTGGTGGTTCTACTTTGAATAAATATTGGTTACGATTGGTATAAGCATTTCCAAGAAGGGCGTGAAGTCATTGACCAAGACAACAACAGCGATTATGAGCGATCGCCGAGTCAAAATAGTCACAGAAATGTTGTTTCAATTGGCTCGCGCCACGAAATCTTCTCAAATGTTTTGGGTGTGAATGGAAATTTGATTACAAACTAAAACAATTGTTCAAGAGTCGCAGACATGCAGAAACACGGGGGATATGAGCTTATAATTTTTTTTTTAGAAAGTAAAGATAAGACCGTCGAGATGCAAGCAACTTATTTACTAGAGCGCTATAGAACAGGGTGAATCTGGGTCTCAACAACTAAAAAATCTCTCCAGCCGATATGATCTTCAGTCAGCTGATTTCCGTGCCGCAGGCCCAGTTGGTCGTAGGCACTTTACACTGGTGTACCCCGCCTTAGAAGTGATCATTTTCTGTTGATTCATTCCTTGAAGCTGAAATTCACTCTTCGAGCCGGAGTAGTGCTGACCATTCGCTCTACATGTCACAGCCATATATACAACAAGGTTTCCTCAAATGCAGATCTACAACCGCAAACCTGGTCCAATTTCGGCCCTTTACTCTCTCAGCCTTAGAGGATGGCAATGAGGTCGACGCTATTTCAACTGATTTCAGTAAGGCCTTGGATATAATTTGCCACAGACTAATACTCTCCAAACTGTCTATCGTTGGCTTTGAACCCATTTTATTGAAGGATCTCCTTCTTCTTACCAAGAAAGAGTGTTCGTTTTAGAACAGCCTTTTCTAGCCCTTTCTTGGTTTCCTTCGGTGTCCCCCATGGCAGCCAATTAGGTCCTTCTCTTTAATTTTATTATTAACGATGTGGAAATGAATCCCTATATTCCACCTTAATCCAACGACATCAAGTTCTTCCGGGCCATGACTCCTTCCTCAATCGGATCTCAACCGTTTATCTGTCTGGTGCTCCAAAAAATTGCTTGGAGCTTAAAGTAACATATTCAATTGCCAATCAATCACCTTTTCAAGGAAACGCATCAAATAACCCCCGTCCCTAGTCCCTCCACAAACTATACGTCTAAACGGTTCAAATGGCGATCTACCGCGTGCGCCATCTCATATGGGTCGATGTAAATGTCGAATAACTTCAACAACTCTCAACCGATCTTGGAAATTCAAAAACTTTTATTCAATATAGGCCTTTACAATTTATTTTGATTAATTTTTGAAAACAATATCAATTAAATGACCGCCTTTATTGCCGATGCAAAAATAGGCTTGTTTTCGCGCATTCTCCATGATATTTTCGAGCATTTCGGTCGAAATTTCTACGATTTCCGCACGAATGTTTCTTTTGAGCTGTTCCATTGTCTTCAGGCCGTTAGTATACACCTTGCTTTTTAAGTATTCCCAAAGAAAAAAGTCTGGAGGAGTCAAATCCGGCGATCTCGGAGGCTAGTCAATATCGTCCTCTTTTGACACTAATCTTCCAGGGAACTTCTTACCAAAAAGTTCATTGTTTTGTCCGCAGTATGGCATGTCGCGCCGTCTATTTGAAACCAAAAGTGAAATAAGCCTTTTTTACGCATTTCTGGGACCACACAATGGCCCAACATCCACCGATATCTATCGCCATCCACTGTATCTCCCACTTTGAAGAAATACGGTCCGGTTTTAGCGCATACACCGGCCCAAATAGTAACTTTTTGATCATATAGCGGCTCTTCGTGAATAATGTGAGGATTTTCGGTGCCCCAGAAGCGACAATTTTGTTTATTAACTGAGCCAGAGAGCGTAAAATGTGCCTCATCGGTCATCAAAATTTGCTACCAGAATTCCGACTCAGCATTAATCATTGCAACAATATTTTGTGGGAATGCCAAGCGCCGTGGCTCATCTTGTAGCAAAATTCTTTGAGTTATCTGCACTTTGTATGGAAATAAGTGAAGATAATCCTTTAAAATTCTCCGCAAAGTGGTCACACTGATGCGTAACTGCTGCGAGCGGCGCCGATATGACAAACTTGGATCTTCTTGAACACTGGCCTTCACAAACTCAATAGATGAGTTTGAACGTCGCGGACTTGGCCTAGGTTGCTCACGAGGGCTTGCCACAGAACCAAATTGCACGTTGTGTTGGCATAATCGAGCGTTCATTTTTAATGAACATTGAAACTATTTCCGCGCGTTCTTTTGGTGTGAAGCTATTCATTAAAATTGTACTGAATTGCCGTTTCCAAAATGCTATGACATATGAAAATCGGTGGACAATTGTTGAAGTTATTCGAAGTTTACATCGACCCATATGAGATGACGCACTTTGTATGTTACTAGGAGCTCGATTTGCTTATTCATATCGGTGATATGATTCTTTTAGCCAATTCACTCATATGGCTCTGACGAACCTAACTTCACATGTTACGAAGTGTTAATTCGAATTATCAGTTTCGATTTTAACCTCAGTATTCCATACTTTAAATTCCGTCTTCTCAATTACCCACTATAATCCCAATATACGAGTATTTGATTGGAACATATTGTTCATGAACAGTTTCAGGCGTTCACGCAGCACGGCAAAGAAGTGATGTGTACGGGTCTTAAACTCTTATAGATGTTGGGACCATTCTCCTGCACCAGATTCATTAGACATCAGCTTCAATGTTGCTAGCTTAGACGGAATTCTCTTTCGTCTTCCTCTACTCTAATTGGTTCGTTCTGAGTGGCATTTCAACTCTCCGCGTCGTTATATAGTCTGTCGCCTGTTCACATTCCCAGTTTCGAGTCGAAGTCAATATTTTAAGCCCAAATCCATAACTCGTTTCCTTTTAGACATTTGCGGGGGCCGTTAATAGTAATCCGTCCAAATTCGAGGCCGTGGGTTAACTCTAAACCAGATTCTGTTTCGCGACGGGGATATTAGCCCTAAACCCAACCCCCAACCTTGAAAGCGAGGTTTTCATTTGTTACATGAACAAGCAATCAGCCTGTGCTCTCTTCCACCGCATTTAATACAGAATTAAGTGGCATAATAAAGACATAAGACATCCAACTTGCAGCCCCACCAAATTACTCATATCAATTTATTGCAACCAAAAAATTAACACCAATCTTCAACCGAGAAATTCACACGGTAGACCAAACAAGGGAATCTCATTCAATACCTCTTAACCGCAGCGAGTTTTTATTTAACAAACAGACGTTACTCAATGACCAATTTCTTAATCCCATTTTCATACTACACCGACCGTTGAATAAATCTCCATCCCAAACATCCAACTAAAAGCAGTGCTTTGGCAAATTATGCTAATGCTTCCCAATATTTGTCTACCCCTTCTCCCGATCACCATGTAGACTCAGTTGGTCAATGCGACGAACGTGCTTCTCCGGAAATCAAATCATTATCGCCGCGCCTAATGGTCACAAATCCAGAGAATGAGAGCCAACAGACATCAACACATCACGAACATAATGGACGCGATAAACATGCCACCAGCGCACACCAGTGATCTAACTAACTACGAGTAAATCCAAAACCAAAAGAAACAAATTCCCCGAATCAACCGTGAAAGCCATCCGGGTAGCAGCATCCAGCTTCCAACCAGAGCAGTGGGTGCCAGAATAATGACTGACATTTTGTACGTAATCAATTTGATTAAATAAAATTGAGGAAGGCGACAAGCAGGGAGTCAAGACATTCAAATTTAAATCGGACACGGATGTCAGTCAGAGCGTATGGCATTCTTCGTCTGTCATCTTAGCTCTGCTAACCTGGGAATGGGTGATATACGGTAACCAAACAAAAACAAAAAGGAAATTCTCAAGAACAGAAGCAGAAAGCAATTTCAATGCGTGAGTGGTGGTGACATATCGAATCCATTATGTGTGTTCATCCGCATCCACCTTCTACCTATATAGCTGGAAATCTCTAAAACTACTGTCAACCGAATGAGTCGTCTTTGTTCCAAAGTAAACAGCAACAAATGCACTTTCATCCTCGAATCTATCTATAGACAAAAGAATCTCCTCCAGCTGAAGCTACCCGGAATGAGGTTAAAACGAAAGATGCACTTACTGCCATAGAAAGTACCTACTTTGAATGAAGTGGTAATCTCAGCTAGTTCGCCTAATAATGATAACGACCTGTCGACACGAGGAGGAAGCTAAGCTCCACACATGGCTGCTGCCTTACAAATAGGTTTGGGTTTTCAGTTCGCGTTTCGCGTGTACGAGTAGATGGGATGTACCTGACTGATACGAGTATCTACTGTTGTTTACAGCGGATATGAATTTCGAAATGCACAGAACGGACGAGTGGGAGAGAAAGAAATTGAAGAGAACGAAGGACGGTAGAATAAAAAAAATCAAAAAAAAAAAAACCTGGCAGCTGACTGAATGAAGCAGAAAACTCTTCAACTTGCGTGGAGGGTGTTATGCACTGGTTGTTGTTCGACAGCAAACAGCAGACAGACTTGGGGGTAGCCTAAAAGCAAATTCGTGTCTCCGACCATATGAAGCCGAAGAGCAACGTGTAAAAGTTTGAATGCAATCTTCGAAAATGGATTTACCTGTTCATGGGTAATTATTTCTTAATTGTAGTCAACTTCGAATTAAATCCCACAATTAGCAAAACCTGAATGGGGGAAAAGGGAGCCTTGCGGTTTTGTTGATTGTGATTTACAGTCATTATGTGATTAGTTGATTATCTGACCGGATATTAGCAGTTTATTAAACACCTCTCATTATTAGCTTCATTTTTGTTTTTATAATTGGTGTAGGTTTAAGAGTGTACGCTCTTATGGTGTTTGTCACACCATCTGGACGGGGTGCAGATGGTTATGTGTCGAAGATGTTCGTTCACTACTCTCCGGGGGTGGTTGTCCTAGATAGGATTTTAGAGATTCGACTGAATTTACGTTGGTTGTAGTTCGCAGTAACTCATTTGTTTCCATGACATTAAGGTTATATTGGAAATGCAGACACAGAGTATGAATTTTGAAGTGATCTAATGCTGCCTTCGTCCGCACTTTTTTGATCATCTGCCATTCACAACTGATGTTGTTGCACAGTTTTTCCATATAGGAATTGTTCTTGACTATGGGCGGACTTGAACTTGAACAGATCTTCGGCTCAACAGTCCGTGATGATTACCATTGCACCACGACCACCCTTTATTGACGTATCTTGATGCACGATAAGCCGTTCGCAAAAAATTCGCAGACAAAAACAGTGTTGGCACACTTGAAATAGAGAAATCTTATCAGCACTTAAATATTTTCGAATGTATGAGGTGTGTTCCAAAAATTAACGGAAATTGTCTCTTTTTGAACGGAAATGGAGTTTGATAATCTCAATTCTGGGTTCGAAACGAATTTTGAATAAAGATTTGAATTTACACGCTTACAAGGTTCAATTGACTCAAGAGCTGAAGTCTACTGACCATTTCAAGCGTCGTCAATACGCAGAATGTTTGGTTGAACAGACAGAAGTGAATGGTGACTTTACAAAGAAAATCATCTTCAGCGACGAGGCACACTTTCACCTCAGTGGATTCGTTAACAAGCTGAATTGCCGCATTTGAGCAAATGAGAATCCACGAGTGATTGTTGAAAAGCCGATGTATTCCCAAAGAGTGACTGTTTGGTGCGGTTTATGGGCTGGGGGCGTCATTGGGCCGTACTTCTTCGAAAATGAGGTCGGCCAAGCAGTTACCGTGAATGGTGTTTGCTATCGCGAGATGATAACGGACTTCTTGTGGCCAGAAATTGAGGATATGGACCTGGACGATATGTGCTTCCAACAGGTGACACTTGCCACACAGCTAACGAAACAATGGCTCTTTTGCGCGAGAAATTCAATGGCCGTGTTATCTCACGTCGTGGCGATGTTAATTGGCCGCCACGATCATGTGATTTGACACCGTTGGACTTCTTTCTTTGGGGATATTTAAAAGAAAAAGTGTACGTCAATAAGCCAAGAACAATTCAAGAGCTAAAGAATGAGATAATTCGGCACATTAACTACATTGAACCTCAATTATGTCTCAGAGTCATTGAAAATATGGACCATCGGATAGAGGTATGCCACCGAGGCCGTGGCGAGCATTTGGCCGACATTTTATTTCACACATAATTGTCATAGTTTCTTCTATCATAATAAAAAATATTAAGATAATTCTCTGAAAACTTTGTGTTTTATTTACAATTATCATCGTGCGTTTTCGTTGGACCACCCTTTAGTTGTGGTAAGCCCATGTAACTTCTCTGTTAATTTCTTTCCAGATTATTTTATTGATTCCAATGATATAATGTCGACTCTAACAGTGCTGTCTAATTTTATGTTGTGTGATAACATCACTTTCCACTATTGCTTGTCTCCATGTACATTAAGCAGTTTATCGAAGTATCCATTGAGCTGCAACTCTTTCGCTATTCGAAACCAGGTTCCGTTATCGTTGCGTATAAATCATGATCTAGCCTGGCATCCGTTTCGCATAGTCTTTAGCCCTACATACATTGCTCTCATTAGCACGAGATCATTCCCTGCACATCCTGCCGGACTGACGCTCGCAAGTTTTACAAAAAGTAAAACGAACGTGCCAGGGCTATAAAGTCAGAACGTAAGCTTGTAGGGATGAAGACGGAC
The DNA here is from genome assembly GCA_958301585.1 of Merodon equestris. NCBI lineage: Eukaryota > Metazoa > Arthropoda > Insecta > Diptera > Syrphidae > Merodon > Merodon equestris. The sequence continues at coordinate 40,270,698 of OY284415.1, forward strand.
AACTAGTAGTACAGTCACAATCGATGCTTTTATGCTGACTAGTTTTACATCCAACAATGGAGAATTTTCGCTGCTCCATTAAGGTCGTTAGTGAATTAACCGAGACCTTCAATGCTAAAAAAGGTTTTAGGCAGGGTGACGCATTGTCGTGTAGCTTCTTCAACATCGTGCTCGAAAAGATCATACGAAACTCACTGGCCAACACAAGGGATACGATCTATTTCAAGTCTGCCCAATTGTAATTGGGCGAGCACAGCGAATGTTCAAAAGCATTGAAACAGAAGCGGCTAAAATGGGACTTTCGGTGAACAAGGGTAAGACCAAATATATGCTGTCATCCAAAAAAGACGCACAACACCGATGTCTTGGCCAGAACGTTACAATTGAGGGTTACAAATTTGAAGGGGTCAAGGACTTCGTCTATTTTGGCTCACTAGTGACCTGCGACAACAACACCAACGATGAGATCAAATGCAGAATTACTCTAGCCAACTGCTGCTTCTTTGGGCTCAAAGATGCAACAAAGTAGAGCCCTCTCTCGAAAAACCAACGTAGCACTATATAAATCACTGATCAACCCGGTCCTCCTTTACGACGCAGAGGCCTGGACCTTAATGAAAACGGATGAGGATGCCCTTGGTCGCTTCGAGAGAAGCGTTCGGAGAGAGGAGGAGAAGATACAATGACGAACTATGCCATGTAAAGCGAATGGACAATACAGCTCCGCTCTGAAGAGTCTTCGAATCCAATCCTGAGGGACGACACAGCAGACCATAACCAACTGGAAATGCGGCGCTGGAAACAATTGGCAGAAGAACGTGCCAGCTGGAGACGCTTGTTGGTTGAGGACCAGTTTCATACCGGACTGTAGCGCCATCTAAGAAGTAGAACATATGGCAACCTGTGGTCACCTAGATTATATTACCATAAAAAAGGCCCACGAATCTGATATGGGCTCTAACAGACTACATTAATCTCACTACACGCTCGCATTACCTGTTCACGCGAGTACTGACCATCCGTCATTCTTGGAATAAGGAAATAAAACAATATTCGGGAGTTTATTTGTTCTATCTCGGCACCGTAAGATTAAAAGCTCTGTTCTACAAGTTTGCAGATTAAGCATGCCAATGGCAAGAAATTTCTTGTTAAATGTGACGTTGCTTCGATCTTTGACATAAAAAACTGTTTACAAAGGAGAGCGGTTAACTCCCCGTTAACTCCTAAACATTGGAATCGATGCTGTTTAGGCCTCAGTTGTATACGAGGGCGGTCCGATAAGTACTTAGCCTCACCGCCAGTATCGCAAGAGCGATACTTAACCAAGACGGATGAGGATGCCCTTACTATCGTGTAGTACATTCTAGTAGACGGCTACTGTCGAAATTTCAGCCGGATCGGACTCGTAGTTTTGTTTTGACCGCGTGTGGAAGCGGGAATCGTCCGCGGATTTTAGAAAAATGGAAAAAGAGCAATATCGGTCGGTGATTCGATTCTTGTTTTTGGAAGGGAAACCGCGCATCGAAATCAAAGAACGTTTGGTTGGCGACCATCAAAAATTGGTTAAACGAGTTTAAACGTGGTCGCACGTCGGTTTTTGATGAGCCACGTCCAGGTGCCCTGAAAACGGCTACCACGGAGGATAACGTGACAAAAATCGACGATTTCGTATTGGCAGAAGGCCGATTGAATATGTGCGAGATAGCTGGGCATGAGAAAGCTGTCGGCGCTGTGCCGCGTTTGCTCACTCCGGACAAGAAGCGCAACCGTGAGACCACTTCAGAGCAGTGTTTGACGCTGTTTAAGCGCAATCCGAAGGAGTTTCTGTGTCGTTTCGTGACAGTCGATGAAACATGGATCCACTGGTACACACCAGAGACCAAGGGACAGTCGAAAAGGTGGACTTCACCCGGCGACGTGCTCCGAAGAAGGCGAAGGCTGTCCCATCGGCCGGAAAGGTGATGGCCACCGTTTTTTGGGATTCACAAGGTGTGATCCACATCGACTACCTGGAGAAGGGCAAAACGGTCACAGAGCTGTACTATGCCAAATTATTGGGCCGATTCGACGCCGAATTGAAGAAAAAACGGCCCCACTTGGCGAAGAAAAAAGTGCTCTTCCACAATGATAACGCACCGGCTCACACCTCCGCCCTCGCCACGGCCAAATTGGTCGAATTGGGCTACGAACCGCTGCCCAGATTTGGCCCCGTGCGACTTCTTTTTGTTTCCAAATATGAAAAAGTCACTCGCCGCAGAAATTTCAGTCGAATGAGGAGATCATCGCCGCCACGGAGGCCTACTTTGCAGACCTCGAGAAAACGTATTTTTCAGACGTGTTAAAGAAGTTGGAGCATCGCTGGGTCGAGTGTATAGAGCTAAAATTGAAAAATTAATCGCCATTTCTCCAAAATTTTTGTTTTTCTTTTGTAGGCTAAGTACTTATCGGACCACCCTAAGTACTTATCGGACCACGCTAAGTACTTATCGGACTTAAGAAAGCCGTCGCTAACACAAGAAAGCTATTTCACAGCTGTCAACTTGACCGCAGGGCAGAAGTCATATGCTATGTGGCTCTAATAAGGCCCATCATCCCATATAAAGTATGATGTTTTTGCTGTTTGGTTTTTCAGTATTCTATTTTCGACATCTCACGCGTGAATTTTGACTTATATTAAAGTCGACCATTCTTAGTTAGCATTGCCATTTCAGCATGGAACAACATATGTACATTCGAACAACCCTTACAAATTATTGAGTTTTATTATCAAAATTCGTGCGTTATCAAAAATATTTTTAGAGCACTTCGATCATTTTAGGGTCGTCATAATGGACTTCCTGAGCAAGCAATTCAAGTCATAGACCAAATTTTGCCGTAATCTCACGTTATTGGATATCAAGCCACCTACCCGTATGGCTAGAATGATGCGTACAGAGGAAAATATTGATGCTGTATCCACCAGTGTTATCGAAGACCGTGATTCGTCACCGTTCGTAGCAATTGCGATTATGTTACCCGATTACTCGTAAGATTTTACGCAAGGATCTTGGTCTAAGACCTTGCAAAATACAGCTCATGCAAGGACTGACGCCGAACGACTTGTTACAGCGCCGAAATGTTGGTGAGTGGACCTTAGAAAACCTGGAGGAAGATCCGCTTTTTTATCGAAAAATTGTCTTCAGCGACGAAGCTCTTTTCTGACTGAATGGGAATGTTAATAAAAAAAAATTGCTTCCGTATCTGAACAACCTAAGAACTTCCAGTGAACCCAGAGAAATGCACTGTTTGGCGCGGTTTACGATCCAACGGAATCGCATAGCAACACGGTCAAAGAGGTCGCTAATCCCCACCTGGCGAATTTGATCGATTTTCTCAACCCCACAGACTAAATGTGAGTACTCCCATCCAACCATGTCAAACAAGACGTAGCTTCAAAACGGCGATTTTGCGTTGATTGTATTTCATCGGTGATACAGAACAGGTACGCACAAGGCACAAAGACCCATGTTAATCAATTATGTGTTCTTTATCTGATAAAAGTTATTATTGTGCGCACAGCAACGTCCTGATGATACCTCTAATCCGCGTTCCTTTGAAAAAAAAACTAAAAATAGCGTTCAGATAGCATAACAAGCCCAATTGAAGGCGACATTACGGTCTCCTCAGTGACTTAAATCATTCAACAAACTCCCATTATCAATTAATATCCAAAACGATAAACACAAAATAAATGGAACAAACAAATAGCAACACAACGACACAATACTCGTGTGAAGCATTTTTTTTTTGTTATTCTTTCGCTCTCGAACATGTGTCTCGGCATTTGGATAGGTTGATGAACTGCTTCGAGTCTGATAAGACCACAAGCCACGGTTCAATGGAAGCATAACTGCACGGAGAGAGAATAAACCCGGGGAATTGGATTTCTTTATATAACCGTCGTTCGTAAGCGACGGAAAGTGGGACATGTCGTTAGATTTGAAGGATTATTTGTTTGTGCGCCCCCATTCCGGCCATTCCGATATTATTTAGCCACGATTTTCCTGGAAATTATCATTCTTGCCTAAAAATTATCTCGAAAAAGAAAAAAAAAACTCTGGATATTGATGGCCTAATACCAGCAGAAGGCAGAGAGGGTGCAGAGAATCACCGATACACATGCCTAATCTACTCCGGATGGAATTCGTTCGTGGAATTAATTTTTAGATTTCGCGTGTTGTATAGCCAAGTAAACAAAATGAATGAAAGCGATGGTGTCTGTTTGTGGTATGGGTACTACGTCTTCACGAAAGTGAACATCATTGGTTCTGATAACGTAGTACACAGCAGATAGTGACGATGATGATAATGATAGAGTAAATCGCACATTAACCTAAATAGTAGGCAGTTTGCCTTCCTCGGTGTTGTTGGAAAGGATGTCCTTTCCCTCGGGTGATCCCTTTACCCTTTTGTTTACTGTCTATCAGAGGCAGCTCTGCTCTAAATTACAAACAATAGACTATTTCTGTGCAGCCTCTATCCATTTTTATCCCAACAGCAGCACGTCACCGCCTCCATCGAATTGAAGACGATGGTAAATCAGCTTTTGTTATCAACTGCACACATAACAACCAACACCCAGCAACTGTCAACCTCCGAAAGCGTCTGCTTTGTTCTTGTTGGTCTTTTTCTGTATCTAGATCAATGTACTATCATCACCTCCTAGAGATACCGTAAAGTAGACTCCGAGAGGGTAGTCGTACTTGCCCTTTTTAGGCCATTTCACAACCAGAAATGGAATGAATTGTTCTCGTGCCCATTCAACCATTCAACTCGAGCAGCGCCCTCCCCCTCCCCCAAGGAACACACTCGCATAGAAGTCAAACAACACGTTAAGGCATGACATCATATTCGATTAAAGAGCTTTAAAGAGCACAATAAATTCCACTAATGATTCATTGATCCCAGCATTATATCATAGTATCTTTGGATTTGAAGTCGGCTTGTCTGGACTACTGGAATTACGCTTCTATTCATTTGGCAAACAATTTCATTTCGTTTTTGCTTTCGTTTTGCTCCAATCTTATGAGCGAATGTGTATCCATTTATCTGTATCTACGACCATTCATGTACGTGATACGAGATTATAATAATAAACGACCGACGAAAATGATATTGAATGAAAGTCGCAATAAGCGGAATAAAAACGCTCATTAAGAAGCTACCGAGTGTCGGCGGCCGCCTGGAAGGGGCTTTTTCATTAACAACGGATACACTCGTACTATTCGCTGATTTTCCAGTTAATTCGATTTCTATTATAGCTTGGAACTGCATTGGGTCTGGTGCATGCTCGTATTCCAGGAATCGATTCACAAAGATCGAATTCAGTTGATCGTAAAATCAAACAGAATATTGGCCGCTCTGGGAAATACCCATTTCCGGTATAGTCTTAATTAAGTGAACGAAAAAAGGACGTCAGAGGTGAAATATGTGTATGAGGTTCTAAAGATCGGACTGTCCTACTGAAATTTATCTTTACCGATATCATGGACACCATAAATCTGTTGTTATGATGACCTAATTTACTTGATAGGTAAACGACTGCATTTTAGCCGAATAATATGTATAACGCAACGCCATCAGGAGCGGAAATCAAACAACAAGTGGCTATGAGTCCATGGTAATCGAACAAACGCCAATAACAAAAGGCAAACCTTGGTGGCTTGCTGTGTTGAATATTACCTTAAGAAAAGAGAGAATCCAAAAGTGCTTGATAACCACCTGCGTTTGTGTCGCCGAAGGCAAGGAACTATTGGTAGAGCATCACATATTCTGAAGCTGCAGCTGCTCATAAGTAGGACGTGGAATGTTAGAGAGCACAACCACCGTCAGCTGTTAATAACGTCCTTAAAGTCGTTCATACTCCTTGAGAATAAAATGTTTTTTTTTTTGACTAGCAACAGATTGAGTGTAAAGATACATTCAACAGTACTTGGTGTTCAAGCACGACATGCAAACGACTTAAGTTGAATGCGGCATTTTGGTAAATACTATCGGAGCAAAAGTAGTTAATTGGAGACTTTTTCCGCCTCATTAAGTCGTACCTACTATCATGCCTAAAAAAAACATGTAAAACATCGTAATGATATTAACATGAGGCAATCCAATTCGTGGTCCGGTATTCAAATCCCTGCTTTAATCACATACGTCAAACCAAACTGTCATCCCAGACTGTATATATTTACTTTAAGATTTGTCAATTTTCAATAAGGACCGTTTAACAATCGCTGAACGAGTTAAAATTGTGAAAGCTTCCTACGAAAAGAGTGATATGTTACACGCATTGTGAACAGATTATCGTTATAAAAGGTGGGCCAAATACAAGATTCTTTTAAAAAATGCAATAAAATGAACAAAATTAATTTTTTTCCATGTATTATGGCTTTATCAGTAAGAACAAACATTAATTATGAAATACAACGTCGTTCAAGTGGCTGCCACCCCAATTTTTCAAGACCTTGTTGGTGGTTTCGAGCTGTAGCTCACGGATTGCTTGGATGATATTGGCCTTAAATGCTTGAATCGTTTCCAGATTGTTAGCATAACATCGGTCCTTCACGGTTCCCCAAAAAAAAAGTCCAAAGGGATCAAATCGCAGCTCCGAGGCGGCCAATGGACATCGCCGAGACGGCTTATAACATGATTTGGGATTGGTGCGCAAAAGATCGATTGTGGCATGGGCTGTGTGGCAGAGGTCGTCCAAATCCATGTTTTTAATTTCAGTAAAACAAAAAGTCGGTTAACTTTGCTCTGTAACGCCCACTGTTGGCCGAAACGTTGTTCCCAACCTCATTTTCGAAGAAAAATGGTCCAATGATGTCACCACTCCATAATCCATACCAAACTGTCACTCTCTGTGGATGCATAGGCTTCCCGACAATAACGTTTTTCCGATCCACCGAGGTGAAAATACGCCTCGTCAGAAAAGATGATTTTTCGCCCACAATCGTTGTCCAATTCAAGCTGCTCTAAGGGCCAAATTGCGAAGCGATAACGAAGCGAATGGTCACGCGTTTTCAATTGCTGAATCAATAGGACCTTGTAAGCGAATAATCCGAGATCTTTGTGCAGAATTTCCCTCAGGCCAGTGCGTGAAATGTCGAGCTGTTGACATCGATAGCGACTTGATGTTCGTGAATTGAGTCTCACACTTTCTGCCACAGCATCCACATGTTCATCAACGTACACCGTATGCCGACGGGGACCACTAGCATGCCATTCTCACGAACTTTTTGCACAAATTTGGGTACAGCAGTCACGGTGGGTGCTTCATTTCGGACAAAACTTATTTTTATAGAATGCACTGTTTGGGCTACACAGCACTCACTTTGGAAATAAGTTTTCAATATTTATTTCCCAACGTTGTTCAAGCGTAAACCGACTCGGTTCCCTCCGCAGAGGTATGATACTGACTTTCTGCCAAGATTTCGAGCGGGAAACAGTTGCCAGTGTCAAAATAACCTATGATTTAAAAAAAAAAAAAAAACACTAGATGGCCCACACTTTATAATCGTCCACCTGAGTGTACGATATGCAAAAGAGAAAGAAAATCGAGGAGACTGGCTATGTTAAAAAAGTCGTAAACCCTACTCGTTATCCATAGTGTCACTGGTGTATACGAATACTTCTTCGACACAAGCAAGGTGTAAACCTTTTCGTGTTTTGGTGATGTGAACTTGGCACCAAGATCGTGTGATTTGTCGCCGTTGGATCCTTTTTGTGGTCCTATGTAAAAGACAGTGTATGTGCACACCATCTCTAGGTTCCTGACACTTTGAAAACAAACATTTGTCAAGATATGGCTGAGTTATCGTCTCATATACGAGTATGTCCGATTCGAGTCCTGAAAGAACTTCTATGAAGGACATTTGAATGATATTATACTCCACTCATAATGGTAAGATTCAGGCAATATGTTGAAGCAAAAATTTAAACGAAACCTAAATCACAAATGTGCTTTTTTTTAAATTTACTTTCGGAGCCATGAATTGGATCATTAATAGCCTATTTTTTAGGAAATAATCCGTCAGTGATTTTGGCGCAGATTTTCCGGCCGTCATATGCCAATTGATCAAACACTAATGCGTTGAACCACTCGCCCCGAAGAGACTGGAAAAACAAGTGATAGAGGGCTTTGTACGAGTAGTGCTCATTCAGACGAGAATATCGACGCTGTGGCTGAAGAAGTCGTTACTTATCTTAGAAGTTACTATGACTGATGAGCGATACAGAACCATGATCAACGATTTTTATTACCGCAGATTGATGACATGACATGTGGTTTTAAAAGGACGGTACGTCTACGCTCTTCTATGTACCATACTATTCACAGTTTTGATTTAAAAAAAGTCAGTTTGTATGTACTTTAGAAATATAAGTCTACGCTCATAAACAAAGTCATTAAAACAGTGAAGATATATAAATATTAATAAATAGATATGTTGCTCTATTGGATTCAAATCTGGTGATTGTGGTGGTGTTGGCAACAGTTAACGTACGTTATAAAGGAGTCATAATCTAACAACTTCGATCGTATGTTTGGGGTCATTGTCTTGTTGAAAGTAATACTCATTTTGTAGCCCCAGCTTTTTCGTAAATTGCCTTTCAAAATGTGCAAATATACGAACCTGTCCCATATAAGCTTCAACAAATTCGAAATTTCCGACCCCACCAGCTGCCATACCTTTATCTAGCGCTTTTCCAGATTTTCTCCAAACAAATTTACGCCTTTCGGTGCTAAAAATGCAAAACTTGGCTTCGTCAGAAAATAAAACTTTCTGCCCAAACTCTGGGGACTTAAGCAGGTATTTATTTGCTAATGCAAATAAGTCTTTGTCGACTTCTCGACTACCTCTCAGTAAGTTTTTTTTGGTCGGCCGGATCTTGGCTCAGAAGTTGTTACTACCATTTTTTTCAAAATTTTAAACAACTGGCCAGATCACCTGATTCCACTGCTTCAGACTTCTTTCTTCGGAGTTTTTCGAAGTCACAGCTTTATCAGAACAAGCCACAAACTCTGGCAGCTCTCAAAGAGAGCAATCAACACAAGTGCGAGAATTTGCCGCCCCATGCTCTCGCCGAAACGATTGAAAATAAAATGAAAAAAAAAAGGACTTAAATGGTTATTAACAATGGCGGCAGCCACTTGACCAAAGACCGTCAACATAAGTTAGGTCGTTACTACTACCGGTCGAACTTATACCCTAGCACTCGCGATCCATGTGGATCGATCCTAAATTTTAAAGATCCAAATTCGTAGTTTCCGAAATGTGTTCAAATAATAGTGGGAATATTTGTTTGATATTGCGGGTAATATTATTGTATCCCATCGGCGATAATTTAGTTGCTGTTTAGAGACTATGTATTCAATTTCGGTACCAAACGTATAAAAGGGGGTCCGCCGCTAACCAATGGATGGCGCTAGCTGTTTAAGCTGATTAAAAATGTCAAATCAGAAAAGTTATATGATAAGCTTGGAATTTGTGAATTTTCGTCAACGTGATATATATTTTTTGGGCCTGAATATGTCGATTTTCGAGCCTAATAAGTGTCTTTACAAGTAGTTTCGATATCCGTCTTCAATTTAAAAAAAAATCTGTCCAAGATGCGAAATTGGAGATTTGGATGGATCAAGGTGCATGTCAAACGCAATAAAAACTTGAAGACTCATTGCCTATAACTCAACGACATATTTTCCATCGTTTTGAGATTCTGTGAATGATCCAAAATTAAGGAAATTGGGTAACATGCGAGGGTTGCCTTTTAAGTTTTTACGAAAAGTGAAACAGAAACTAACAAGTTCGAAACAAAGTGTTTTATTGCTTTTCGAAATATTCGCCCTTAAGATCTATACATTTTTGCATACGCTCAAACCAATTCCGGAAACATTTTTTCCACTCTGAAGCTGATATCGTACATAGAAACATGGTTTTGAAAGTTTTCAACAGCTTCTTGAGGTGACGAAAATCGCTGTCCGCGCATCTTGTTGTTTCCTTTCAGGATCATACGAATATATCCAAGTTTCGTCTCCTGTAACAATATTGTATACGGATTTTGAACGTCCTCGGACGAATTTTTTCAACATTTCCGGACACCAATCAACACGACCCCTTTTTCACGCTTCGGTCAAATTATGCAGAATCCATCTGGAACATATCTTTCTCACACCTAAATGTTCATGCAAAATCGATGTTATTGCAGTCTGCGATATCCTAAGAGACTCCTCAATCGGCCTGTAAGTCACATGCCGATCTTCTTTAATCATGTTGCGCACAGCATCGATGTTTCTCGGAATGACAACCGATTTTGGCCGACCTTCTCGACATTCATCACTGACGGACGCACAACCATGACGAAATTCTGCAAACCAATTGTAAACAGTCTTCTCTGATGGTGCTTCATTACGAAAAGTTGCACGAAGCGATTCAGTGCATTGTTGTTGAGTAAGGCCTTTTTTTAAAATCATAAAAAATCATCCAACGTAAGCCTTCACGGGTGATTTCCATTTTTGCACAAACTTGCTTCTTTTAAACGTTCACTATCAACAACTTACTCTAAATCGCCACTGGCTTCAGAACAACAAACTTCAATGTTCACAAATACAGTGGTGCCACAACTCATTAACGCCACCTATTGTTCGATTGTAAAAACTTAAAAGGCAACCCTCGTACTAGTTGAAGCCGAAAGATATCGAAGCCAAGTTTTTTTTTAAGAGCTTCAGCGGTAAGAAAGGGTTGTAGAGGACCCGTATTGTGTCTGGAGGTGAAAAGTGAATTCATTACTTAAAGCGAAAAGAATCGCGGGGTTGGAGCCATTCACCAACATCGACGGCCAGGCCAAACAACCGGGATAGAAGTCATGTATTTAGTGGGACAATCTCAGCGTGATATAACCTGAGTTTTTCTTACCGGGTGAAATTATTACAGGAACCCGCTACCGGACCCAGTTAATTCTCCAGACATCGCCCTTCCGAATACCACCTGTTCCGAGCAATGGTGAATAATAGCCCGTCTGAAGAAGCCTAAATTGTATCGATTCATTGGTTTTCTCAGCATATGTGCAGAGAACTCCATATGCTGCGAGAAATATGGGCAAAAATTGTGCGTAGCTAAATTTACGGGCAACTACTTTCTGCGAAACAGAGCTCCAAAGTTTAAAAAGAAATTACGAATTTCCGTTTGTACACCTTATAGAATGTATTTTCATAAGGGTTGAGCAGAGCATAGAGTACAATCAAGTTACTCCCAAGGAATAGTCCGTCATAACCTAGGAGCGGCTCCTATCCGGATCTCTGGCACTCCTACGATTGCAGTAGGACGCGTTGGCCAGTCTTTACCTGTTCCCTAACGAGAGCGCCCAGTTCGGGTGCCTCCTTCCCACGGTCCAAATAGGCGATATAATTAAGCATATATCAAGGGCATCACAATGCCACGAACGTTTACCGAAACGTGAAAATCAGAAAAAAGTGGGTTCCAGCCAAGATTCAAACTTATGTATAGCCAATACTCGGAGGTCAGGACTCTGAAGTCAAGGATTAAAAATGTCCAATGGTTGATCAAGGAAAGTTACAGAATAAGTAGAAGTTTGCATTGGAACGACAGAATTCGTGTTGTCAATTTGTGCGAATATGTTCCGGCAAATAAAAAATCAGACAATTTACGCCGTTTACGAACAGTCTACATTGATCCGGTGTGCGCCATCTTGGATAAAAATTTCTTCGTGATCAAGTAGTATTCTCGGGAGAAGTTGGCGATAGTGGTTGGTGTCTTCCAGAAAGTGTATAAGGTGAATGACAGAACCGCCCAAACCACCACCTGACAAACACAGCCCAACTTCATCACTTTTAACTTCGAAATTTTATCAAAAATTGGTGATCAGAGAACCTTGTTTTACCAATTTCAGTAACGACAAACAATGCCGTCGCCAGTGAGGGGGCTAACACCGTGTTCATTTCGACGGAGGATCTTCAAATAATCTTGGAGTCAGTGAAGAGAAAATAATTCGCGAGAACCGATGGTGTATCCAAGTTCTACTCAGGCACCCCCAAGTGGCTGTAGAGCTATATCGTGGATCGCCCTAAATGATGTGCATTTCTTCAATACAGAATCTGTGTGTGGTCAGACAGATGGACAAATGTTGTAGCTAGGGATGAAAAGTACTCAAGATCCTTCCTATGTGCACACCTGATGAAGGTTAATCATAAGGCCGAAAGGCATAGTTTAAGTCGTTCTGTAAACTTTATAGTGTCCATATGGGGCCAGTAAGGTGTTTTAAGTCAATTAAGTTATTTAAGGCAGTTTTAAGCATTTTTTGTAAAGCGAATATTAATTCAAAGAAGTATGAAAGAAAAATGCCTTAACAAAGGCATCGGCCCCGGTCGATAAGTCTTCTTCCGAGTGTCGACAAGGTCTTCGAGAAAGTGATCCATAGAGTTCTGTCTAAATGGGCTGCGGACAATAAAATCATTCCAGATAACCAAGTCGGATTCAAAGCGCGGCATGAAACTATTCATGGTACGTCAGATATCCAATGGAACAAATGCGAAAGCTAATGCACTTCTCGGATTGACTTGGAAAAAGCGTTCGAAACTCATGGTTAGAAGGACTTCGCTACAGCTCAGCTCATTGTTATATATGATTTTTGACATGCTAACCGGAAAGAAAGTTCCTTGTGAAAATTAACAACTAGACAGGGTACGGTGAACTCGTCAACCCTTTTGAGCATTTCCTCGGTCATTTGATAGCTTCCCTTCACCATCCAATAACGTTTGCGGACGATTTAATCGCGTACAGATCAGGTCCAACGGTCGACGTCATTGTAATTCTTTTGCAGGGTTCCGTTGCAGTTGAAAATCGAATCCGGAAATGAGAACTTATTTTATTCAGAACGCTTTTGTCCAGGGCCTCTCAGGGATCAGAAGAAATTGGTTCAGGTTCTCAATTTTTTAACCGGGCGGTCGTTCACTAGCGAAACAAAGTGAAATCAGATACCTTATGAACTGGGTCGACTGTAACGAGCTTTCTGGGCCAGGGCATACTCATCGGGTCCAGGTCCATCCCCTAAATTTGTTATTGTGACACCCGTAGATCCACTATTTGTGTCGGCGCACCGATTACACTACTCTGTCCCCTCTGGGTTATGACCCGTTCGGGCACTTACCCGTAGCGGTGCCTTAGTCGTCTTATCGATACCGTCTCGCTGACAGTTCCTGCAGTTCCTTAAGTAAGAATCCGGGCCTGAATTCTGATTGATAGCGAATGGTTGGAAGTAGCGGGAGCCCGATTAAAACCCAAATTGGGGCTTTAACTGTTGTTGGCTTGTGACCTCGAGTGCGGGTATAACGCTTGATAAGACTCTTCCGGTTAGTTACTGGTAATATTTCCGTGGAGCGACAGCTCTAGTTATTGTAGGCCATGCCACTTGCCCTTCACTTATAAGCTCTGTGTTTATAAAAATAAAAATTATTTCTCTTTTGTTTTCCGGTGCAGTGTTGTGTCGCCTTAAAATCAACATTGCCTGTGCCGATGTCACGAAACCGCACTTTGACAGCACAACAATTAATTTGTTTACGTTTGTTATTAGGTCGTTGTTGTTGTTGTTCACTTTTTTCTGTTGTTGTTTTGAAACACTTTCAATGCGTGTAACTTGATGGCTCACTGAAGATTGGCCCTCAGCCAAATGTTTCGGCCTTTATAAGGTAAGTTGAACTGCGATTTGAACGGGCCCTTTTTTTTCTTATAGGGTTCGCACAGGTTCAAGAGTTACGCTGGTGTTTGTCACACAACCTGGACGGAGTGCAGATGGTTTGTGTCGAAGAAGGTTGTTCAATATTCTTCGGGGGTGGTTGTCCTAGATAGGATTTGAGAGATTCGACTGAATTTGTCGCGTTGGTTGTAGGTCACAGTAACATGTTGGAAATGCACACACAAAGTATGAATTTTGAAGTTATCTCTGACCTTTGGTCTTGGGCCCTTTGTTATAAATATTTTATAACTTTAATGTTTTTTTATTATTGTCTTCGTTGCTTTTTTGTTTAGGTTGGGGTTTTCGCTCAATGGATTTCGGGTGTTTAAGAGATAATCTATTAGGACTTATCGAAGGGCATAGTCTAAGTGGTTCTGTCTATAACCCAAGTCGGAATATTAAATTCCGTGTTAGTTAAAATATTTAAGCTGGTTATAAGCATTTTTGTCTAGCAAACGGTAGTTTGAAACAAAAACTAAATTTTCATGGGTTGTAAAATATCATTCAACAAGAGGTGTCATTTTAAGACAAACGGTATTGATAAACTGCCAACATAAAACTATCACTAAAGTGAGTTTTAAAAAGCGAAAACTAGGAAGTTATCAATATGTGCTGAAATAGTCAAAAGATCCTTACAAAAACGGCGAAAGTATTGAGAAAATGTTTCATAAAGTTGGTACTGTTTCGGGTCATCATCAAACGCATTCTTGCAGAGCATTAGGTGAATTTAATAGATAAATAGAATGTCACAGACAGGTTTGGGGTATGAAGATTCCAACTTGGGTTTATCGGGCAAAATCAGCTGAAAATATCGATGCGTAGCTGAAAGTGACTGAAATCCGATGTGTCAACCTCGAAACGACCGGAGGAATTGGGTCTTTTCGCAGCCACTTTGTGCGGCCCCGTCGATCATGATCATGATTTCTTATTAAAAAAAATATTGAGAGTGATGAGGCCCATTTCCACTTGTCTTGTCAAACAGAATGCTTGCTATTGGGATTCTGATAGCCCAAGAGAATTACAGGAACCACTAGTCCATTCACAATGAGTGACAGTTTGAAGGGGTTTTCGGTGTGATAGGCCAACATTTTTTTCGAACAAGATGTTGGTGCGAACGTTGCAACCCACAGCTGGTGGGACAGCGGCCCTATCGCGTGAGAAATGTCCTGGGTGTGTATTTTCTCGAAACGGGGACTTCAAGTCGATTGAACAGTATTATAGGCTAGGATAATGCTCCAGAGCTGTTTTTAACAACCAAAAGTCGTATAATTTGACTTTGACGTTCTTGAACTATGTGATTAGATAAAGAGGTTTGAAAGGAACTTTCTTTATCACGAATGTAACATAAACGACACGTCAACTAAACAAGAACTTAACAAAATGCAAGACACTTTTGTAACTCTCATAGCCTATATCTCATTTATAATCCTAAATTAGCTCTTGGAGGGCAACAAACTACTGCTGCCTACGAATTATGTCTACATTCATGCATACACACGTGTATTCAATGAAAAGGATTCTGTACAAAACCTCTCTTGGCACTGAATCACTGAAAAATGACAATCGAATTAGAACTGGTTTTACAGTCATAAAAATCGTTTAGCCGCTCCAAAGTCCAATCGCAAAAGACTTCACCCCCAAAAAATAACTTTTTTTGCGTCTGGTCTCGGACCAACTTCGTGCCCGACACCAACTTGAATTCTAGGTAAGTATTACACCATTCATCCTAACCATTTACCCAAAATTAGAGGGAATTCATGACTAAAACTTCATTCGAACCGACGACTTGGAGGGGACCATGAACTCGCCTCTCAATTGGGAAGAGAAGACAAATTATCTTTCATTCTTTCTTGTCGTGTTAGCCGGAAACCCCCGTAATCCCATACAATCTCAAGAGAATAGGATTGCAATAAGACTCTTGCTTTCCGTATTTCAGAGAACCCCACCTATAACCTGCTAATTTATTCCGCTTCACCACACCGATTCTCAGAACTGTCGCAATTAATGATATGGAATAAGCAATAAACAATACAAAACCGCATGCTCAAGTGGAGCTACGACAATAAATAAAAAAACACAAGCAAGCTCGAACGTAAGTGATAGTAAAAGTTAATTTCGAATGTCGGGAACGATTCATTAGAAATGAAGCAAAAAAAACTGAAAGAACTGAGAACGAGATTAGGGGCAAGAACATAAATTCTCACGATAAGATTCAGTCACGAAGCACGCAATCCAATAAACTGCCATCTACCACCACCCGGCACCCATTGCAGCCCCCCCTACGATAGCTTGACCGGAATTCAGAGATTATAAATGTCCTCGTACTGGCACCCCCACAGCACTATGTAACGTATTCGTAGTACCAGACGACACAGAATTCAACCGACAAGTGGGCACACATCGGGTAACAGAGTACCACCGCAGATGATTCAATTGCCAAGGGAACACACAACACAGTTTACAACACAAACAACACTTCGTTGCACTATTGCGAGTACGAGTTTAACACTTTGTTTTTTTGCGATTCCTCGGGACCCACAATACCAATGGAGCAGCAGCAATAATCCCACAATACCCGTGCACTGAAACATTTCGATTAGGCCGCCAAAAAGAAGAGAAAAACAACCATCGGCTCCACATCATTTCGTCCAGAAATACCCGAATTTTCCATCAACACATACAGAATTCATTATTTCTGTTGATGCCCCATGGTTCTACGCTTTACACCGAGCGGAAGTCAATTTATTTCTTCGTCATCTACTCCTCTGGTTCGTTTCAATTTTTTTTTTTCGTTTTGATTCGTATTCAATTACGAATTTGTTTTCCTCGCAACGTTTCTCGCGTTGGAACAAGTCCGAACTAGCGCAAACACCGTACACAATTGTTTATGTTTCGAATTTTTTCGTCTACGTACGTTCACAGTTGATCGAAATTTAAAGGGATACTTTGACACAAACATTTCAAATTCAATTGATAGCATAGAATTACGATAATTTAATGGTTAAATGGGTAAAATGAGAAAAAATCTACTCACCAGCTCATGTTCGGCTGGCACCTCTGACGCCATTTTGAACGGTATGATGGTTATTTGAAAGATGTCAAAACGAAGAAACTTCAGACAGCGGCCAGCCGCCCTGGCTCCAATTTAGAATGTAGTAGATGAACGATATCAGACTGACGGATGGAGTGAAACTGCCTAGATTTTCTGAAGGTCTTTCAACTGAGCGAATTTCTTTTAAGGGATATACTGCATTCGAACTTGTTGTTGAATTGAAAGGGGAATAAGTGAGTTGAAGTCTGATTAGAGGATAACGATTTATTTTTGTTTTAAGAAATTGGCATAAAGAACTTAATATATACATGTGAGTCAATAATTTTCCAATCAAATCCGTGAGTTTTAACGAAGTAGGCTGTGCAACAACGGTTTTTGAATTATACCATTTTTGATTTACCTGTTAAGCTAAGATTCCCTGAAGGAACATGTTGTTTCAAAGAACGCTGCTTCATATTCTGGCACTTCGTTCTGTCATTACCAATTATCCCCTTAGTAGAGTACTGAGAAACAAATGGTTGATTGCTAAGGGATCGCTTACGTGACAATGACAGGATTGGGTTTTAGGAGTTTTAAATTCCACTCTAATGCTGTCCAGTTCAAAATGTAATGTGCTTGACATACATTGCCGTTCCGAAGAGCAGAGACGTGAAACTTGAAAAGGAATAGCAAGAGCTGAGAGTACTGTCATCATTTGGTGAATATCAGACTTGAAACCGCCCAAAGCGACTTGGATTGAATGGCCCGAAAGATGATTTCCAATTTATAGAGAAAGAGATTCATCCAGAGCCTGATGCCAAACTAACTTGCTTCCACAGAGGTTGTGTCAAGATTGGTTCCATTTTTTGGTGATATGCCATTAAATCACCAGTGGACCTGTTGCTATGGAAGCCATATATGACGCGAAGATATTTTTTA
This sequence comes from Merodon equestris, assembly GCA_958301585.1. Lineage (NCBI taxonomy): Eukaryota > Metazoa > Arthropoda > Insecta > Diptera > Syrphidae > Merodon > Merodon equestris. Next base: position 40,288,450 of record OY284415.1, read on the forward strand.
GAGACAGGCTGTTTAACATTTACTCAGGAAAAGACCAGAGGAGTGGTTCATTAGAGTTAGCGGATTTGTGATGGTTGAGATCTTAAGACACTCTTGTAATTGTACGATTGCGAAAATGGATAAAAGACTCAAAGCCTTCGAGTACAGACGTAGACAGGGTACGATTTGCAAATGTGGAGCTGGCTGCAAGTTGTTCAAGTTGGCTTTGTCTAAACATCTCGCAACTGGGATGTCATTGCAAATGGGCATGGGGGTTGGAAGCAAGACAGGATTCTTTATATTCTTAACGAACGATTAAAAGTATTTGCAGCCCTTAGGACATTGTAGCACTTTTTGCTTCAACATTTGATCAAAGTCGAATCAATACATTGCAGTCATTTCCCACTCATTCGAACTTATTCCGGGTTTCCTCAAAGTGCAAGTCCGGAAACTCAATTCTCTTAATCAAAAAGCCTTTTTGCAGGTCGAGTCGTACCACCTATTTGCTTTGGTTTTGATGCTCACCACTCTCTGGGAAATAAAGGATTTTCAAGCCCAGCAAAATAATATTTGGGATCGCATCAACAGCGGTTTCCATGTCACTATTGAGGAATCTTAGTGATCAGTTAAAATTCATAAAGAAGTTGTCGTATAGCCATAAGGTTCGTTTAGGAATTTGTTCTCTAACTGATAGGGATGAGCACGAGAAATTAGCGGATACGAAACAGCCGCTTGACGAGCCAACAGGTGACTTCATGCTAATCGAATATTTGTGAAGATGAGGGAGAGGAACAAGTTCAAGGTGTAAGTTGCAATGTGAGGTGTTCGTGTAGATTCATTTACTAGTTGGGCCTTACTTATTTACTAGTTGGGCCTTATTCCTAGCCTGGAGAAGAGTTCGATGTATCTTCATCCCGAAGGCTGGCAAGCGCGGTCATGAATCCGCAAAGTATTTCAGACCTATCAGCCTCACATCCTTCGTCCTGAAGACCCTCGAACGCATCTTGGACAGGCACATCCGCGACTCCCTAGGAAACACAAAGTTTTCGAAGTCCCAACACGCTTACATTAAAGGCAAGTCCACTGAGACCGCCCTGCATGAAGTCGTGCAGACAATCGAAAAATCCATCCACCATAAACAATTTACCTTAGCTACCTTCATAGATATAGAAGGTGCTTTCAACAACATTCACACTGAATCGATCCAAGAAGCCCTCACCTCGGCAGGGGTAGAGGGACTTGTTAGTAGATGGATCATATCCATGCTCAGAACTAGGATCATTCAGGCCCAGATGGGCAATACCACTATAGTTAAGACCGTAGATAGAGGCACACCCCAAGGTGGGGTAATATCGCCTCTACTATGGCTCTTGGTTATCGATAAAATTCTGAAAGAATTCGAGAGAATCGGAATTAAGGCGGTTGCTTATGCTGACGACGTGGTCATCCTAGTATCGGGAATGTTTCCCTTGGTAATTAGCGAAATCTCAGAGAGAGCTCTGAATAAGTTAAGCGCCTGGGCCTCAGGATGCGGCCTAAGCGTCAATCCGAGTAAAACAGAACTGATGCTGTTTACCACCAAATATAAGATACCGTCCTTTAATCTCCCTCGACTCAACAACCAGCCACTCTCCTTGTCTTCCGAGGCTAGATACCTAGGAATTATCCTAGACCCCAAGCTCAGTTGGAAGATAAACATTGAACATCGGGTACGGAAAGCATGTGTCGCTTTCTATGCCTGTAGCAGAACCTTCGGCAAAAGCTGGGGACTCCGACCCAAAATGGTGCTGTGGATGTACACGGCTGTCATCCGCCCCATCCTCACCTACGGAGCGCTCGTATGGTGGCCTGCCCTAAGTAAGGCATACAACATCAAAAAACTAAGCCGCGTACAGAGATCGGCCAGTATCGGGGTAACCGGTGCCCTTCGGTCTACCCCGACCGAGGCACTCAACGTACTCCTAAACCTCCTCCCTCTGGACCTCTTCATCAGATATAATGCAGCCTGTAGCGCCATTAGACTCAGAGAATCTGGGTTCTGGTCATCTAAACCCTACGGTCATAGCAAGGTGCTTGACCTATTACCTAGTGACCTGGCCATGACTGCAACCGATTTCACGACAACCATACACAACCCAAATAAAGCCGCCCATGTCCACTTCCCATCCAGGATGGCATGGAAACAGGGACTGCACTCTGAGAACCATCAGGTAGCTTTTTTCACCGACGGTTCGGAAATGGAGTGTGGGTTTGGCTCGGGTATCTTCTCAGCGGAACTGAATATCTCCAAATCGTTGCGACTTCCAGACTCGGCCAGCGTGTTCCAAGCGGAAATACTGGCGATTAAGGAAACTTGCAAGTTACTCACGCGCTATCCTATTACCAAGAGAGATGTAAATATATATATTGATAGCCAATCAGCTATCAAAGCTCTTGACTCTCACTCCATAAAATCCAAATTAGTTGCACAGTGTAAGGATGAAATCAGCTGTGCAGGAGACTATTTCAACATTACTCTCATTTGGGTTCCTGGCCACAGCAAAATAGAGGGAAACGAAAAGGCTGACGCTTTAGCAAGGCACGGCTCTTCCCTCGACTGTTCTTTGGCGGAGGCAGTACTCCCCCCCATCAGACTGGTCAAGGCAAACCTTCTACAACACTTTCTCTCGAGGGCGAACTCCAGATGGTGCAGTCTTAGCAACTGCGTCATATCTAGGAAAACATGGCCCTCCTATAACAGGAAAAGAACCCTCGACCTAACTAACAGACCCCGACAAGAGATTGCCAGAATTGTAGCCATCTGTACTGGCCACTGGCCTGTCGGTACCCACGCTGCTAAGTTAGGCATCCCATTCAACACCTACTGCCGTAGTTGCAAGAACCCACTGGAAAAGGAAACTCTCACCCATTTCCTGTGTGAATGTCCGGCTCTAGCTAGAACCAGACAGCGCCTACTCGGCAAAATCTCCTTCGACGATCTATCAGAATTCAGGGAAATAGGATTCTGTAATATCATCAAATTCCTTAATTCCACAGGATGGATATGAAACTCCAATAACAGCACACTAGGTCACTGAGTTGTGGCATCAAAACGGCGCATAAGCGCTAATTGGGCCTGGCATCTCGATATCAGGCGGCCACTCCTACCTACCTACCTACCATACTGGGGATTAGATTCGTTTCGGTTAAGGCAAAGATTTCAAAAGGTAAGGCATGCGATTGCTGCAGCACTGCCTGAGTTTTAGAGCGCAGACCTCTTACATTCTGATGATAAAAGGTAAGAGGGAGGTTTTCGGGAGCGTTAGAGTGGCAGGGAGGGGAAGGATAACTGCTGAGGTTGCGATTTCGTTGGGACTGTGGAAGAAGACTGCATATGAGAAATGGAAGAATTGGTAGAAATTGGGAATAAATTTGTTTTAAAACTCCAGTTATGGTCGGGATTGAAGGACGTTTTAGGATACTTGCTATTAGAGTAAGGTTAATTTTTAAGCTTAGGCTTAGAAGTAGAATCCTTCCTTATAATTTTATACCTACCGTTAGGTTTAGGGTTGAGTTCTGTTTCTCAATAGGAGGAATAGCTTTGCATATCTTGATAGAATGGACAGCTCCAGATTATTTGATTCGAGAATTTAAACCCCTGCGCAACGGGTAACAGGGATTTTGAGCCTATTCGTCCCTTTTTATGATCACTGCTCATTAACGTTTGAAGTCCAATTATGAAATAGAAGCGAACCTCTGTTGTACTTCTCGTCCTAAAGCACACCTTATGGAGTGTCAATGACGATAAAGAGTTGTTGATATTAGCCTCGAAAATAGTATAAAAGTTTGCATACGACAGATTGAAAAGATTTTTTATGCAAACTAAAAAACACCAACAACAACTAAACGAGTCTTAAAGACCGATTAATTTAAAAAAAATTTAAATAGGAACTGGTTTTGCCTCTAATGTAACGCAACCCCAAGCATATCGGTTTCCTTTCACCAACAAAACACCAACACGACGGTTTCGCCGAGCTCGCCTGTCATCTCACACTCTCTTTCGCTGTGTACTGTCAAAACCATTTTAACATTTCGCAGGCCACTGTACAAATGGCGGATTACCAGTGCTAAACCACACAATACGAGAAATGTCGCGAGGAGTGTCAAACGAAAAATTCAAATTGCATTAAATCCAATTGATTTTTAAATGCAAATCGCCGCGGAACGCTGCGCGTGTTAACATTATTCGCCATTCGTTATCGTTGATTTATCGTACAATCATGACCGATCCATATGGTCCGCGTGTGGTAACAATTTACAAGACGGAAACTGGTTTCGGTTTCAACGTACGTGGTCAAGTGTCCGAGGGTGGTCAACTGCGTTCCATCAATGGTGAGCTATACGCCCCTTTGCAGCATGTGAGTGCGGTCTTGGAGAATGGTGCGGCCGAAAAGGCTGGCATTAAAAAGGGCGATCGCATCCTAGAAGTGTAAGTACGAACAAACGAAAAAATGTAAACGAAACGCGACTACAAATGCGAATGTTTTGAGTTGCAAAATCGATCCGCGCTCCCCCCATGGGATCGATCGAAGAAGAATGGGGCGGAGAGGGGCACTGAATTGAAGAAAATTCCTCCCTGCCTTCGAGTTGACCCCTTTTAACCTCGTCTCTTGCTGCCCTTATCGATCTCTCTGCTCTACACCTCGCGATAGTGGGGCACCGAAAATACCATATTCATACCTTTAATTCGTGTTAATTTGTGGCTTTTGTCGTGTATCCATTTTCTGTTTTTCTCTTTTTCTTGTTTGTTTTGCGGCAGATTTACGTAAGGAAGTGTGGTGTTTCCACGATTCGTTTGATTTGAATGTGCATTCGTTCCTAAAATTGGAAGTCATGTTAGCCATGAGCAAATGAACGGAGATAACAGAGATTTGCGTTTAGGGTGCAGGAGCGTGGGCGGCTGATTCATTGTTTGCCAGTGTTTGTTTGGTCTTGTGATAAGAGCTCCGGCATAGGAGTATGGCTTTTGTGATGTGAACTGCAACGATAGGGATAGTGGGACGATAGGGGTAATGGGTGGACAGCTGATCTCTTGACAGTGCGATGGATTGGGTCAGGGAGTCAACTAATGAGGCGTTCAATTAAAATTTAATTAAATCAAGGGTGATGGGAGCAATGTCTGTTGTGGGATTGAGTGGGCTTCTTGTGTTTGTTCTTTCTTGGCGTGCAGCCTTATGAAGTGGTTTTTGTGTACGTTTTGGTGCACTTTGAGGCAAGAGGACAAGTGAATGAGGACACTGCATTGCGGGCGGTGGTGTTATCTTCGATCATACGCTCGATTTGGTCGATGTTTTGGAACTTACCATGGGTCTGTGGATTGAAGCAAATGCTGTATAATGGAATTGCCTTCAGTAGTTGTGGCCTAAGACGAGGTTTAAGTTGTTTAAACACATTGTTCAAGACACACTGTTGTAGACAATTGCCAACTCTACGTCACCATTCTCGGGACAAAACTAGCAACAAAGTGATTTGTTTTACCCACAACTGAACAGATATTTGAGATAGTGATTCTCAGAGCCAACGGAAACTACATTTGGTGCTAATTGGCAAACGGCAAACACGAATGATTCGCTTTAAAGAGAGCGCAAGTTGCCCGGTGTTGTTTCAACGAGTTGTATTTGATTTGCTCTTTATTGTTCCTCCTTCTGGGTGTGTTGATAAGACTAACATTTGTTCTTGATTTGTCGTCTTATTATCAGCCATCAACCAAACCTCCATTCGCTCTTTCCTTCTCATAATTCATGAATTACCAGATGCCGTTATCTTGGTGATCCTGTGCCTCAAACAACAGCTCCACCTTTGTAGACTTCTGACGCCAATGTCTCTTTAAAGGGTTTTTCAATAAGGGCGGGTAGATGTTGAAATGGAATAAAATAAGCTGTGCGTGAGGTATTGACAAAATTCTTTTTTTATTTGAAAGGCCCATGTCTGCCATTATACAGGGTGTCCCACGAGCAGTGTGCCAAAAAGCTAGAGCGTGTAGGTCTGGTCAAGACAAGAAAAAATCGTACGGGAGAGGGGTCATTATTGGACTAGGACCCTAATTCCGTCCACTATCTCGCACTGACCCTAATATCGGGCGCCCAATTTTTCATCAAAATACAATTGAATTAAGAGGAAAAAAATAAAATAAAATATGAAAACATAAATTTTGTAAACATTCTCATAACTTATAGTCAATAACATTTATTAAAGCAAGACAATATTTAAAAAACAACATAAATAATTAACAGATACGAGGGTGGTCCGATAAGAACTTAGTCTACAAAAGAAAAACAAAAATTTTGGAGAAATGGCGATTTATTTTTCAATATAGTCTCCTTTAGCTCGATACACTTGACTCAGCGATGCTCCAACTTCTTTAACCCGTCTGGAAAATGCGTTTTCTCGAGGTCTGCAAAGTAGGCCTCCGTGGCGGCGATGACCTCCTCATTCGACTGAAATTTCTGCCCGGTGAGTGACTTTTTCAAGTTTGGAAACAAAAAGAAGTCGTTCGTAGTCGCAGTTCGTAGCCCAATTCGGCCAAATTGGCCGTGGCGAGGGCGGAGGTGTGAGCCGGTGCGTTATCATGGTGGAAGAACACTGTTTTCTTCGCCAAGTGGGGCCGATTTTTCTTCAATTCGGCGTCGAATCGGCCCAATAACTTGGCATAGTACAGCCCTGTGACTGTTTTGCCCTTCTCCAGGTAGTCGATGTCGATCACACCTTGTGAATCCCAGGAAACGCTGGCCATCACCTTTTCGGCAGATGGGACAGTCTTCGCCTTCTTCGGAGCACGTTCGCCGGGTGAAGTCCACTGTTTCGACTGTTCCTTGGTCTCTGGTGTGTACCAGTGGATCCATGTTTCGTCGACTGTCACGAAACGACGCAGAAACTCCTTCGGATTGCGCTGAAGTCGTCTTACGTTTGCGCTTGTTGTCCGGAGTGAGCAAACGCGGCACCCATCGCGCCGACAGCTTTCTCATGCCTAAAATTACATGCAGGATATGACCCACGCGATCTTTTGAAATGCCTACTGTCTCAGCTATCTCGCGCACCTTCAATCGGCGGTCTGCCAATACTAGATCGTGGATTTTTGTCACGTTATCCTCCGTGGTACAGTGTCGGTCAAAACAAAGGGAACCATGGCTTCAATGTACATTTTTCTCATATATATATATAAAAACATAACAAATATATGTAAAAAATGATAAATGTCAATAATTGAAACAAAAGTAATAAATGTGCGAACATATTTTATTGTTTATATGAACAGGAAATAAATAAAAACCGAAAAACTCCATATACTCAGTATTTATTGCGGTCAAAACAAAAGGAACTCGGAGCCTGCCTGCATTTTTTCCCCTTCTCAATTTGTATTTAATGATTTAGAATTTTTTTTTCATTGTTTTAACGAAAACAAATTCATTTTCAATCGATACAGCGTGTTGAGTGTTTGAAAATTTTGTGCTTATTGTAAAATAATTGTTAAATTAACTTTTAAAGAAAAATTGCTAGAAACAAGTATAATTTGGCATTTAAAATCAAAATAATTGAGGATTTTCAAAAGGGATTGACACAAAAGCAACTCCGGGAGAAATATTCACTTAGTAAAGCCGTTATAAGCAGACTTGTGAAGAAATTCAATGAGACTGGGTCCGTCGACACAGTTCATAAAGGTGGTAGGCCAAGGAAGACGACAATTCGAACGGATAATTTAATTATACGAAAGATTAAAAATGATCCATTTATAAGTTCGAATGCTATTTTAAACGAACTTCAATTAGATGTCAGCGAATCTACCATTAGAAGAAGACCGAGAGAGGCGAGCTTGAAAAGTTACAGGGCAGTACGAAAGCCATTCATTTCAGAAAAGAATAGACGCTCACGTTTGGAATTCGCTAAGACTCATCTGAACTGGTCAATTCAGTGTTGGAAAGCCGTTTTGTTTTCGGATGAAAGCAAGTATAATTTAAAAGATTCTGACGGCATGCGACGTGTTCGACGACCAGCTGGAAAAAGATTATGTCCCAAATATTGTGTACCAACATGGAAACATGGGGGAGGAAAGAGTGTGATGGTTTGGGGATGTGTATCAGGACATGGTGTGGGCCCACTTCATAGGATCAACGGCATTATGGATCGTTTTGAATATAAAAACATATTAGAAAATGTCATGCAGATGAAAATATGCCCTTACTATGGAGATTTCAACACGATAACGATCCCAAGCACACCTCAAAACTCATAACACATTGGTTACACGAGAAAGGAATTGAGGTTTTGAAATGGCCTGCCCAGTCTCCTGACCTGAACCCAATAGAAAATCTTTGGGAAATTGTAAATCAAAAGGTGAGGAGACACGGGATATTGAGAAACGTTGAGGAATTATTTAGCGTTATCAGTAATGAGTGGGAAAACATTTCCATGGAAACTGTGGAAAATCTAATTTCCTCTATGCCTAAACGATGCGCTGAAGTCATCGAAAACAACGGGTTTTCCACCAAATATTAATTTTTCTTAAAATAATATTTATTAGTTTTGAAGTTCCCTTTGTTTTGACCGCAATAAATACTGAGTATATGGAGTTTTTCGGTTTTTATTTATTTCCTGTTCATATAAACAATAAAATATGTTCGCACATTTATTACTTTTGTTTCAATTATTGACATTTATCATTTTTTACATATATTTGTTATGTTTTTATATATATATATGAGAAAAATGTACATTGAAGGCATGGTTCCCTTTGTTTTGACCGACACTGTAGCTCATAAAAACCGACGTGCGATACAAACGCTCTTGATTTCGCTGCGCGATTTCCCTTCCAAAAACAAGAATCGAATCACCGACCGATATTGCTCTTTTTCCATTTTTTTAAAATCCGCGGACACTCCCGCTTTCACACGCGGTCAAAACAAAAGTACGAGCCCGATCCGGCTGAAATTTCGACAGTAGCCGTCGAATAGAATGTACTACACGATACTAAGTTGTTCTTGCAATACTGGCGCCATCTGGCGGTGAGGCTAAGTACTTATCAGACCACCCTCGTACAATTCTTTCTTATAAAATTAATTCATATCAATTGTCAATAGGTGTATTCTTATTTCGTAAATTATTAATTGTAAGAACACTGTAAATGCCCCTACTATTGATTAATTCTGGAACAGGTATTTTGCAAATAACATCTTCTATTATATTAGTAGCACAACTACGTTCTCGCTGTTTTTTGATGAAAATGCAACTTTATTGTGAAGAAATGGTTACAAATGAATCATACAAAGTATTGCCCATCGCTATCGATAACTTTTTCCCACCTTTTTTGGCAGAGCTCGCATACGGTCACGGTAGAGGTGTTCGTCTTTTGAGGCTATCCACGAATCAAGCCATTTTGAGATGTCTTCATGTGAATGGAACTGCTGATCAGCCAGACCAAATACACAGCCTAACCTTCGCATCATGAATATTCGACCGAGCCGACGACGTAGAAGCATGACCGGGCTGTCCCCATGATTTTTTTCCCTTTGGGTTGCTGTAACGAATACATTTTTCATCATCCGTAACGATCTGATGAAGAAAACCCGTCCTTTTTTACCGCTGGAAAATTTGTTCACAAGCGAAAAAACCACGCGCAATGTCTCTTGGCTTCAAATCATAAGGAACCCAAGTTCCTTGCTTTTGAATCATTTCCAACGAAAGCAATCGCTTGGAATCGCTTGGCGGGTAACTTCTAATACTGAAGCAAGGCATGGATCCTCATCGAGCAATGCCTCCAATTTAGCGTCTTCGAAGTTTTTTGACCTTTCTTCACGCGAACGGTCGTCAACATCGAAATCACCGCTTTTGAAGCGACGAAACCAATCACGGCACGTTGTTTCACTTAGAGCAGCATCTCCTCAAACTTTTTGGAGTTCTCGAAGCGCTCCAGCCGCCCTTTTCTTCGAATGAAAGAAGAAAAGCAACACTTCCCGCAAATGACGATTATTTGGCACAAAATCAGACATTTTAACACAATCAAAACTATATGACGAAGACAAAAATCACTAATGTGTCAAAACGGTTTGTTTACTATATGTCTAAGCTTGATTCATGGCGTTTTGGATACGTCAGAATAGACGAGCACATACTACTGGAGTCATCTCTTGATAAACAGCGAGGACTTTGTTGCACACTTAATATAATCCCATATATCCTCTTTTTCGGGCCACCTTAAATTATTAACGCTCATTTTCATGGTCTTCACTTGCATAATTTTATGATCACTGTGCATCATGTGCATTTACTGCACCTGGATAAAATTCGCCTTCATATTGCACTATTACATAATTTCTGCATTTCTTCAATCACTTTACTCGTAGCCGGTGTATCCTCTGGAAGTATTTTTTTGTTAAGTCGTTCTATTTTGCTTCTTTCTTTCTCATCTTTTTCTTCTTGTATGTTAATTATATTGATGTCCCTCAATTTTTTCTGGTGTTTTTTGCATTGGATCCTCAGAAGATTCGTTGACAATTCCCAGTGAGTAAATTTCAGTTTCTGTAAATTTCCATATGCGTACCAATAAATGAATAATAAAAAAAACTATGTTACGTCTCAGACTATGTTTATAGTCATCCGTCTGTCTGGCCGGAATTAGGAGCATATTCTCTAGTCCACGTACCCTAATACCGACCGGCGGACGATATTAGGACGCATTGTACATTTTACTGGCCCTAATTCCGGTCACAATATTTTTAAATTTTTCTGACCCACAAAGTCATAATTGCAATAATCTTTGAGATTATTACATTACTAAAGACGATATAGGTCTAGAATAATTATTAAAATCATAATTATTAAAATGATACAAAAACTTCTCTCATTTTTAAGTAGTTATCGATTGTTAGGATTTCATCGATCTATTGAAGCAAAATCTTACCTTCGACCACATTAATAATTTTTTTCTGCTAAACAATAAATTATTTTATTTTTATTTTTTAATTAATTACAAGTATAGTAATTAATTTATATATTTTACTAGTAAAAATTAATTTATATTTAGTTTTCGCATAGATATTTATTAAATAACCAAGTGGCCGGATTTAGGTGGCCGGCCGGTATTCGGTGCCATTACGTTAGTTTTTGAAAAATTAATTTTCAAACTCAAAATTTTGAAAAAAAAATGAAAAAAAAAATTAATATACATTAATTTGCCTACAAGTCGAGCCGCGTTAAAACAAAAAAAAAAGGTTTTTCTTAGAAAAAAATTGTTCGGGTTTTTTTTTTATTTCTCAAAAACTACAAGACATTTTTGCATCCGGTTTTCTGTTCTTAACTAAAAACTAATAAGAGAATTGAATTTTTGAAAAAAAATTAGTACTTAATTACATACAATTTTGAAAAAAAATAGTTCGAAATTTTTTTTTTCAAAATTTTGAGTTTGAAAATTAATTTCTCAAAAACTGTTCCTTAGAACAGCTTCCTTTAAAAACAAGATGAAAGAAGAGGTTTCTGGCTTTACAAAAAAGTATATCACGGCATTGTGGATGTAACGGTTGATTTTTAATAATTTTTTTTTCCAAATTAAGTCAATTTTTAGAAAATTGCACCTCCCGGCTAAACGGGGGAATAGACCCCCCCCTCCCGTACGATTTTTTTCTTGCCTTGACCAGACCTACACGCTGTAGCTTTTTGGCACACTGCTCGTGGGACACCCTGTATATCGTTCAAATGCCTGCTTCACCGATCCGAGTCGTCCAATTTTCAATGACTCTGCCGCATAGATCCGGCTGAATTTGAGTGATGGCCTGTATTATGTTCACCTTAAGGGCATCGGTCGATTGTGGTTTATTCACATAATCCTGCAACTTCAGAGAACCGCACAAGAAAAGGTCTAGCGTGGTCAAATCGCATGACCTTAGTGGCAAATTCATGCCGCCTTAGCGAGAGATAACCTCACCCTCAAATCGTTCATGCAGAATATCAATCGTGTCGTACGCTGTGTGACACGCAGCGCCATCCTGTTATGTCTATGTCCATATGGTTCACTTTAGGGCATAAGGAATTGGTTATCATCGTTCTGTAGCGCTCGCCATTGATGGTGACCATTTTTGAAAAAGTACGGACCAAAATCCACACAAAACGGTAACTTTTTCAGGATGAATTATCACCTAGTGAACCTAGTTAAGTATAAACACAAAGAGGAATGTCTCAAACAAAAGGGCAATCCACTTGCATTGAACCAACTCAGCATAATTCCCATATTCCATCCCCAATCATTAATATAAACACAACGTCAGCACGATCAATCCCATTGTAAACCACTTAGCCAAATATAAACCAAATCCACATCCACTTGTATTAAAATATATACAGTCCCCATCAATACTCTATGAACCATCCTATAAAAAGCTAAAAGCGGAACAAAGGCGTTGGGTCATTTCCGTGCCATAGTTCGTATAAGTAAATCCGAGAAAATAAAGGAGTAGCTAGGCAAACTGCCTACAAAAAGATTTTTTTTATAAAAAATAAAGAAAAAGTCTTTAACTACCTCTTGTGGGTTGGTGTCTTCCAATATACCCTAATTTTGCTTGTTAACACAGCCATTCATCCAAAAATCTGCCTAATCGCTAAAAATAATTTTTCGGCCAAAATTGGGACCTTCTTCCAAACGCTCATAACCCCAGTCATAGAATAAGCGTCCGTGGTCAGGAACTCTGAACTTCTGAGTCAGTTGCATCTTGTACGGGTGTAGGCCCAAGACCCGACGCAAAGTTGAAGTCTCCGAAATGCCGAGTTCTTGTGAACGGCGAGGAATCGACGATATTCTCGGCCGATCTTGCGTTTCCTTGAAGTACGAATGTTGGCTGATTGTTTACCGTACCGGTAGTCTCAAATTTTAAAATGCCATAAAGTAGCGCAACGTTTGCACTAACGGATACCCAATTTGGTAATAAAGTTTTGTTATTTTCACGTAATGTTCAATCGTGGAACTTACCATGGTGATTTGGCATCAGTAACTAATTATAAACAACAGATTTGACAGATGTCACTAAAACAACATGGCCGTTACAGGCCGCCAAAATCTACCCACTGCAATTGAAAAACCCTTTATAAGGTTTCAGCAACTGCGGCGTAGAGGGTGACCTTTATAGGTAAATTCTCTGTTTTCCAAAAGACGATTGTCTCTTAAGCCCAAGGAGATTATGTGTTGCAAACTACCTCGGAGGAAAATACGATAGGAGGTTTGTTCAAAAAGTAGCAGGAAATTTGTAGTTACACGGACTATATGAACCCGATTAGCGTGATATTTACATTATATTGCTTTAATTGCCCGAAGGTACATAATTCGTCCCATTTCCATTGAAAATTATTGAAAATAACAACCAAGTGCTACGTCATATATGATTCATCTATTGAATTTCCGTGCACAAGTATTCCTTTGGTTTGTTAAATTACGTGATGGTTGTGAAGACGACGAACGTCCACCGAAGCCAAGACCCTCGGGGGTATGAAGAAAACATTAGGAAAGTCAGAAAAACCTTGCGCTCTGACCATATTGTGCCTGCGAGACCATTGAGGATATGTCTGGTACTTCTAGGAAGAACAAAAGTGCATGAGAGTGAGTCATTACAAAAACATGAAATCCGTTAAAAAGACGCTACATTCCGGCACAACGTGATGCTTCTAACACAAGTCACCAGATGAGTCGAGAGAAAAAAAAGTGCTTATCAGAAGAGTCGAATAGAGACGATACTCACCGTCTTCTTCGATTTCAGTAGCGCTATCCATATGCGATTTGTTGCACAAGATCAGACTAGGAATGCTCAATATTGTTGGGGTGCTCTGAGGAGATTGTGATTTATAGAATTCATTCTGTTCGATCGCCGCCGTCTAAAGCCTTAATTGTACGCGAGTCCTTGGACATGGAAAGCATCACATGCTCGGCCATTCTCCATTCTCGTCTGATCTAGCGCAGTGCGTTTTCTGTCTGATTCCTAAACTCACAATTCTATGGCTATTCGGGACCTCGAGTACTAGACTTGCTCGACAAGTCTTATGTTCGGAGTATTGACTCGGAGGGGTATTGTTGAATGGAAGGCATTTCAAAGTGTCTTCTTCTTTGCTTAGGGCAGTCTCATCAGAAACGGAACTGTGTCTATATGTACATTGCCAGTTAAGCCTGCTACCAGCTGTGTGCTCAAACAATTAATCCTAGTAAACCAATTGCTAATATAGCATAAATTATTCCTAAAGCACCGATCAGGAATGGACGAAGGTAGGAGAGATATCCGTCCACCAAAATTTAAGGTAGCGATGTCCAGGTCGACGTCTATTAAAGGCGCAGACGGACTGCCTACTGAACTATTAAAAGCAGTTGAAGACGAGTTGGTTGGGAATATGCACCAATTTATCTGTAACATATGGTCGGAGGAAAGTAATAACATAATGGCATATATGGGCCCCTCAAATAAAAAAAAGAATTTTGTTAACACTTCCCACACAGTTTGTTTTCTTCCATTTCAACATCTTCCTGTTCTTATTGAGAAAGCGATTGAAAGCCAAAAACGAGATAAAAGTTGAAACAAATAAGAAAGATGGGAATAGCCCGCCGGGAGCCAAGCTAGGTCTTCTACCTTGAATTTTGCAAACCTTTATCTGGATCTCAGGAACCACTGCTAAAGTTAAAAAAACGGTCGCTATGAGCTCAGAATCATGTACTCTAGCCAAGCTTTAGACTCATAACTACTCGGCAAGTTTGGTTTGATATATGCGTACGAAGGGACGGACAGACGGACAGACAGGAAAGCCTTTATCCCTATCCCAGCTATGCAAGGTAGAAGACTAAAAGCTGCATATGGGCAACGCGTGCTTCTTACTCAGAACCATGTCATGTTTTGATATTTCTCCTAAACTGGTCAAGCTGTGCGGGAAAATTCAATGAAAAATTTTCGCTGCTCCATAACTACCCAAAATCTTTGATGTTTTGATTTCTTTTACATCATCCTTGATACGAGTATGATCGTTAAAGAATTGTTGAAAGTCTAAGTCCATGTTCTATTATAGTTGTGCAAACGTGTCGTTTTAAAAGTTTCAAAAGTGGTGATTTCGACTTGGAAGACAAGGACTGACTTGGACAGCATATAAAAATTGACTTGTCAAGGGTAAGAAAATGCTTTAAAGCCATGAGAATTAGTAACCGAGGGGCGTCGAAAGGCTTGTTTTTTTTTTCTCTAGGCAAAGCTAGATTCATTAAAATAATCCCAAGCGCCGAAACCCGGTTAATCCGGATCTCAACATCAACGATGAAGCCAAATATCCATGGAAGCAAGCTTATGTTTTGTATTTGGTTGGATCAAAATCTAATATGAGCTGTTAAAACTAAACGAAACCAACGCTGTAGATAGCTTGTAGGAAAAAAACGGTCTGAATATCCCGAAAGATACGATAAAGTGATTTCACAGTAGACTCTACCGTACCCGTCATATTATCCAAACATTTTTTGGTTCTGATTATAACTTGTTCCGATCGATGACCCATGTCTTGTCCGAGCTAATTTTTGTGAGGATTGCAAGAGTCGGTCGATTGAAAGATGGGAAAAGCAGTGGCAAAGAATGGACAATTATTATTGTTATTAACGGCCATTTGGCATTTGGAAGTTCAAAGTCTCGTTTAAAACCCTTCGCCAAGCCTCCCTTCCACGAGTGTGCTTCTTCCATGTTTTGCTGTTCTATTCTATCGCTATAATTATATTGTTCTGCCATCCACAGCACTACCTTCCAAGCAGTCTTTTCCCTTGGGTTTTCCATTCATTATTCTTTCGAATACTCGTCCACTGTCTATTCGTTCTATGTGTCCTGCCTATCTTAGTCTTCGTGATTTTATAACTCGGACAGTGCTTGGGGCTGAATAAAGTTACTCAAGCTCTTGAATGTGTAGTTTTGTTCATTCGTCTGCTTCTTCGGCCTTAGATTGTCCTTAATACCTTGTTCCAAAAACCCGAAATCTAATTTCCTCTTTAGTCAGATACCAAGTTTTACATCCGTAAATTGTCACTCGCATTATTATAGTTTCATTTAATATGGGTTGTTTGAATAGTTCCTTCATCGTGGAGAAGTACAAGTTGCCATATGCAGCCTTTTCGGTCTTTATGTCATTTTCAGCAGTCAATTGGGTTTTCACATATTAGATCTCGTCCACTTTCTCAAAATGATTATCGATACAGTCAGGTGCGAGGTTTGGATCGATCCGAGTCGGTCTGTTATCATATATTTCATTTTCTCTTTACTTCTTGGCCTACTCCCTTTCTCCGTTTCTTTTGACTGTTTCTTCACTATCTCCTAGAAGGACCAGGTAAGCTAGCGTAAGCTAGAGCGGATGTGAATCCATTATTCCTCCCTCATTTTCCTAAGATCCTTTATTAAAAACACGTGGGGACAAGGCGTCTCCTTGCATTAATACTGCACATGTCTCGAATGTTTCGTATAAGACGCCTCGCATTTCAACTCATCCTTTGTTTCGCTTTAGCCTTGTAGGATTTCCAACCTTACAAGGCACTAGATGTCAACCTAGATGGCGTATAGTGAAAATCTGGTTGACTCGTTGAGCGGTGGTTCCTGAAGCCACATTGGGGGTCTCCTATTATTTTTTTAGCGTATGATTTCAGTCTTTTTAAGAGAATATTTCAGAACACCTTGTGGCAACTTGATAGCAATGTGTATTGTTTCTGAGCCCGCTTGACTTCTCTATTCATATCATATAGCTTTTTCAGTGCAAGTGTACTACGGGGAGTTATGCCAGTACTTCGCCAAGGAAAGAACCCCTGAAATAGACATTCGATGGCGTTGGTATTATCAGGATTCGAACTTGCTCATCGCGCGTCAGAGGCCTCATATATTACAATTAAATTCTCACTGTTGTGAGAATGACGTATCCAGAAAGTCATGAACCAAGCTTAGACATATGGTAAACAAACCGCTTTGACACATTTTGTGATTTTGTTTTTGCGTCATATACTTTTGGTTGTGTGAAAATGTTTGATTTCGTACCAAATAATCGTCATTTGCGGGAAGTGTTGCTTTTCTTCTTTCATTCGAAGAAAACAGCGGCTGAAGCGCATCGAGAACTCTTTACGGAGATGTGTAACAACGTGCCGTGATTGGTTCCATCGCTTTAAAGACGGTTATTTCGATATTGACGACCGTTTGCGTGAAGGAAGGCCAAAAACGTTCGAAGGCGCTGAATAGGAGGCATTGCTCGATGAGGATCTATTCCAAACGCAAAAAGAGCTTGCTTCAAGATTAGGAGTTACCCGCCAAACTATTTCCAAGCGGTTGCATGCGTTGTGAATGATTCAAAGGTAAGGAACTTGGGTTCCTTATGATTTGAAGCCAAGAGACGTTGAGCGTCGTTTTTTCGCCTGTGAACAACTGCTCCAGCGGCAAAAAAGGAAGGGTTTTCTTCATGGCATCGTTACGGGTGATGAAAAATGGATTCATTACAGCAACCCAAAGAGAAAAAAATCATGAGGATAGTCCGGTCATACTTCTAAGTCGTCGGCTCGGCCGAATATTCATGCTCCGAAGGCTATGCTGTGTATTTGGTGGGATCAGGTGGTGTTATTTATTATGAGCTGTTGGAACCAATCGAAACCATCACTGGGGAACGGTATCGAATTCAATTGATGCGATTGAGCAGAATACTGCGGAAAAAGCGGCCACAATACGAGCAGAAGCACGAAAAAGTGATTCTACAGCATGACAATGCTTGGCCTCACGTTGCCAAACCCGTTAAAACCTACTTAGAAACGCTTAAATGGGAAGTCCTACCCCACCCGCCATATTCCTCAGATATGGCGCCGTCCGATTATCAGCAGCAGTTCCATTCATATGAAGACATCTCAAAATGGCTTGATTCGTGGATAGCTTCAAAAGACGAACACTTCTACCGTGACGGTATGCGAGCTCTGCCAGAAAGATGGGAAAAAAGTTATCGCTATTAATAGGCAATACTTTGAGTGATTCATTGTTGTAACCGTTTTTTTTTTTCACAATAAAGTTGCATTTTCATCAAAAAAACAGCGACAATTAAGTTGCGCTCCTAATAACATTTTCTACAAATATAAATATTAGCATGTTTTGGTTTTTTTTGGGTCAAAGATCTACTTTAAACAAAGGGCGAGAAGGTGCTAATAACGATGCCCGTCCTGTACGCGCCAAAATTATGGAGAATCGTCAAATCACTATCAGAGAAGTTGCTCAGGATATTGACATATCGGTTGACCCATGTCATCTAGTTTTTTCAAAAAATTTGGCCATGGAACGCGTGTCAGTGAAGTTTGTTCAGAATTTACTAAATTTTGTCCAAAAGAATCATCGCACGGGAATCACGCAGGAGTTGTTGAATGACGATCCAGATTTCTTGAAAAGGGTCATCACTGGTGACGAAACATGGATTTATGGAAGCAGCCAGAAGAGCCAAGACCGGAAAAAGCACGCCAAGTTCGGTCAAATGTGAACGTTCTGGTCACTGTTTTCTTCGATTTCTTGCCGAAAAGTCGTACGGTCAATAAGGAATAATGCCTTGAATCTCTGCGCTGCTTGCGCGAAGTAATACTTAGCAAACATCCGGATTCTTGGCTATTGTACCACAATAATGCATTTACTCACCCTTCGTTGCTTGTGTGTCATTTTTTGGCCTAAAATACTCTCTTTGAGCCGCCTGTGATTTTTTTCTCTTCCTAAAAATGAAAAGGCTCAGGAAAAGACGTAGATTTGCTACAACTGAGAAGGTAAAGATAGCATCGCTGGAAGAGCCCAAAGCGCATATCAGAAAGGCTTCTAGAATCGGAAAAGGCGCCGGTGCAACTGTATAATACCTGAGGAGCCTTACTTCAAAGGGATCGAAATAGATATTTATGAAGAAGAAAAATAAAGTCACCTTATTTTTCGAACAAATCCTATTGCTCTAATGTTTTTCGCCGTACATTTCTCCTGAAGTTTGGCAAACTCTTTCCCTTGCCATTGTCGTTTTTTATCCCGAAGAAAACGTCAAACTTCCTTTCCAGAGCTTGATGTCTTAGAACATTAAGAGTTTTTATTTTTTCTTCGCATTCTTCGTCAAACTAAAGCTTGCCTTGGAGTGCTAGCCCCATTGTTGGCCATTCTGGTTTCATCTATTTTGATCCGTCGTTAGTTTCTTTGCCATCTAGTGGAACAAACCGGTTATTTATTTCGTCTTAGTTACACCAGCGCTGATATCAGACACAGAATAATTGGCCAACTGCTTCATTGGACTAAAGTAGTAGCAGTATTAAGTAGGAGCTTTTTCTGTCTAAAATTAACCATTCCATGATTCGGCTAATCCCAGGGGGGCTTTGTCTATTTTGTCTATTTTTGTTTTTGCCAAGGTTCTAAAGGTTACCATTCTCCTGAAGTCTTTTCAGTAGAGTCAACAAACAGGTATCATGGAACCCGATGCATAATGAGATTTTGTCGGAACAAAGGTCTTAAAAACTTTCCTTACAATTGGACTTAGACTTGAGCATGATCAAAGTCACTTCGGAATAAATTTAGAAGTCACAAGTAGCAACGAACCTCCCCAACGTAGTCATCGACGATGGTAATCTGTGTTTCTCCCTGTCATAGTCGATTCTATTGATTCACCAAACCTGAAAATCTTGATTGAGTTGAAGACTATGAATAGAACAAGAGTTTCAGCTTTTGGTGAATATGTGTGGTGTTCTGCTTCTCTCTCTTCGTTTATCATTTCAATGCAATGGTTAACGATTATCCGGCATTGATTAGATTGTGGAAGGGAAGTGTCAGGTTGGATGACAAATCATTGTTTACTCCCGATCCGATGTCAATTTCTCATCGACTTGGTAATCGAAGCTGCTTACGACTTTACTTGATTTGAATAATCCCCCATCCAGTTGGCTTACTCAGGCTTATGCTTGTCCACGCGAAAGCAATAAAAAAAAAGAAGAAACCGAAGGTCATATTCCATTTCAAGGGTCGAAATCCCTTCCGTCGGGGACAAGGTTTCAATTTCATTCGTTCACTTTGTTGTCCTTAAAAATGTGGCCCACCAAAAGGGTAGCTATTGGATTTCCCAAGTTGTAGGACTCACCTGAACACAAATATGTATGCCTGACTTGACTTTTTCATCCCCTTCCACGGGCATGGGGTGTGAAGGCAAGTTCCCATTTTGTTTTGTTAATTATTTCCGCCTTTTTGCCGTGCGATTCGCTTCCTTTTCCTTTTTTTCCCGTTTCCTCCTTTGAGTCAAGGAATCAGTGAAGACCCATCCAACGAAATTGAAGACCTTGAAGAAGAACTGAGTTTGTAGGATTATCCATGTGGTGAATGACAACGGAGAACAGCCCAGAAATACAAAATTAAATTTTAATTCCATTGTGCCTCCCGTCACAGAAGCCTACAATAGCAACACAGTGGCAGCGATTCCTATTTGTTCGGCACTCTATTCTCTCAAACTTGAACTTGTCCTCGCCTCTTGTGTCGTTCTGTTTATAGTTCATAGTGCTTGTTGGCCCGTTCCGTCTTGCGCTGCCATTTCCTTCTGCATTCTGTTTACGTATTCACTTACTTTGCTTTCAATTTATGCCTCTAAACAGGTTATTTTCCATCTCGGATCCAACTAAGGTAATAGATCTTGTTAAATAATTAATCAATGAACCACTCGTCCCGCCGTCACCCGGAGTTCTCTACAATGACGTCATAAAGTGCAACGGAGGCGGCTAATAATACGCTTAGTTCCTCGGCTATATATAGACCGTTTGTCGGCTATAATCCAATAAGGCGCGTTGATTTTTGAAATAATTCTTCAACTTGCCACCTATGCAGAGGTTTGGCTGCAAACGATGACGACAGACTGAGAGTAAGGCGAAGGCGGAAAACAAACAACCCCCGACGGCAATGCTCTCGCATCCGTTAAGTGAAGCTGCAAATGGAAATTGTGTCAGATGTTGCCGAGGAGAATTTATAGAAGTTTTGTTTGGCGACGAACGCTTATGCGATTTTTTGATGAAAGACCGACAGGCTGAATGCCGCGGGAGGTTCGCTTCAATTGAATTTAGTAGCCTCTCTCCGGATTCCTCCGCTTTTTGTTTGCTTTTCTCTTCCAGGAAATACGTCGACGAAAAGAGACAATAGAGTGAACTGGTTTGTTTGACTTTTTACTGGACAATGTTGAGGGACGACAACAAGGAAACGATTAGTGGACTACGCGCAAGCTGGAAGGGGTGGACGAGTAGTTCACTTGATTGGTTTATGTTTGTTTGATTAGCGAGCGGACGTTCGATGTGAGAGTCTTCCTCTGTCTGCTAACTACAGTTCCAAGTAATGAACCTAGAAATAAGAAGCTTGCAAAAGGCCTTTTGTTGAAAATTAGCTTAGGTATGCTAATGGCACATCTGGTATTTGTAGGCATTTTGCGTTAAATGTAATGCAAACACAAAGTCAGCGATTTTTCTTTCGGATTGTCGGATTGATATCTGGACTTCTGATAAGCGTAGTTCTTGAAACATTGGAATGCAAGGGAACTTGATAAGTACTTTTTCGTGGGGTGTGCTGATTCAAATCTAGGACTTGTTTCTGGTCTATCTCCAAGCATGTGTATGTGATACCAACACGCTGCTTGGTCATTTGACGTTCTGGCAGCCATTTTTGGCGATTGACGGCCGATAAGAAAGTTATTGACTTTCACTCGACTTTCCGGTTCGAGGGCACATGTGGGACAAATGGAAATTATCAACTTGATCGATTTGTTGCATACACGACACATTGTTTTTGGTATGTGGAGTGAGGAATGATTTATGTACATCCGCTAATTTTAGGCGATATATTGGTGGTCAGCAGTTTACTCGGGAGACAAGGTACCTGAGGTTCCTTACATTGAGTATGCTTTTATCCGTCCGTAAGTGAGTTTCCATCCCATTCGTCGTGAAAGCCGCAGCAATCAATCCATTTGCAGCAACTGTTCGACAAGAATTGTGTGGATATAGGTACATCCTAATGATCATATGTATTTCTCAATTGTGGCGTCACCTATGTACATACATATGTATATGTCAAATTACCAACTTGTTGAATGTTGTTTTATGCAGTTTTTGACATAAACAACTTCCTTGAGGCGGTCAATAAATTCATCGCATGCAAGTTTGCCTGCGAAATGCGCTCCATTCCCGTCGAAGCATGTGCGCCCCTTGTCTGGCATATTTTAGTACCCCAGGCAGACAATTCTAATGGATTCGCGCAGAGAGAATTTGATAGCCATTGCGAGCCTGTGGCTTTAACAAAGCTTCCAAGCCAGTTTCATGAAAAACGAGTGAGACCGACCATCGTCAGTCAATTGCGATAAACAATCTAACCCAGCTGGTAAATGAGCCAATACGAATACCTAACATTCCAGATCATTCGGCCAACACCCTGGACTTGTTCCTCATCTCTCATCCTGATAGGCATTCTATCGATAACTATATGTATTGTCATCTCTAGGCTCGTCGGAGTACTGTGTCGTTTCAGCTAATTTGTCATATTCAAACCACACAGTTAGAGAACGAATTCCTAAAAGAACAGTATGGCTCTACGAGAAAGCAAATTGGAGCGGACTCAACAACTTCTTTAATTTTTTAAAAATTTTAACTGGTCGCTATGCTTTCTCGATAGTGACGTGGACGCCGCTGCTAATGCGATCACGAACATACTACTGCTGAGTATGAGATCAAATGCGTGTTTAGACTCGAGCTGTAAACAGGCTATCAGATTGAGAAAGCTGGTTTTTCAGACTTACAAAGCTTATCCCTCTGAGGAAAACCAGAATAAGTTTAAACCAGCCAGAAATGACTGTAATGCATTGATTCGACGTGTCCATTTCCCCCATGACTAAAAGTTGAGACAAAAAGTGCTAAATTGTCCCAAAGACAGCAAGAACTTTTGGCCATTTTTGTAAAAACAAAAATAATTCTGCCTCGTCCTCAATTCCTACGCTCATTTGCAATGACAACCGTCAACTCTTTAGACAAAGCCAATCTGCTAGCCACACATTTTGCAGCCAGCTCAACGCTCCCAGATTGAACTTTGTCTACGTCTGAATTTGAGAGCGAAGAATCTTCCATGGGACAAATCCACTTTCGCACTCGTGCAGTTGCAAGAGTACTTAACGATTTCAATGTGCACAAATCCTCTGGCCCTGGTGGTATTCTTGAAGAGGTGTTTTTCCACGCTGACAAAACCACTGTGTAAGCTTTTTGATCTTTCCTACTTTAACTAAGGGCGAATCTTCGTCTCCCACCTTCTACCGATCCATAACACTAACGTCCCTTCTCTCTAGGATCATTAAAACGCTGATAAATCGTTGGCTTATGAGATATCTTGAAACTTCTAAATTATCGACAGGACCGTACTGTCTGGTCATTTTATGGCATATCTCACCGAAAAGTAGCACCAATCTTTGCATCATTTCGGCGAAAGCAAGATCGTTGTGCTCATCGTTGTGTTTGACATCAGGCTCTTTTGTCGAAAATGCGTGCTTTTGGTATCGATTAGTCTCTTCTTCTATGGATTAGAAATTACCTTTCGGGCTGCTTAATTCAAGCTGTTTTGAACGGTTGCAAGTCTGATATTCACCCAAAAACGTTGGTGTTCCTCAGGGCTATGTTCTCTCACCGACACTTTTCTTCATTTTTATAACTTCTTAACTGCTACGTGGTACACTCTTTCGCTGATGACAGCACTCTTAGCTTTTCATATTCGCTCCAAGACTCACTGCGTAGAACTGGAACGGCAGCGTATGTTAAGCACATTCAATTCCGACCTTGACAGCGTAAATAAATGGGGTATAAACAATAGAGTGGAATTTAATGCTTCCAAAACACAATGCTGTCTACTGTGACTTAAACTTACCATCATTAATCAGCCATTATGCTTGAATGGCGCTTGTGCCGATGAAACCGAAAGACGTTCCCTCCTTGGTATGTGTATTAATAAAACTCTTATTTGGAATTGCGACATATTCGAGATCGCCAAGAACGCTACGAAATGTCTAGGTTTCCCCAAACGATGCAAAAAATATTTCATCCCCTCTGATCTGGCTTCAATTTACATGTTCTACATCTGCCTCAAGCTTGAGTACAACGCCCATATCTGTTCTGGTGCTCCCAAGACCCCTCTGCATCTGCTAGATAGAATACAAAAGCGAACGATAAAACTCATAGGAGACAATATAATCGCGAAATCGATCGACTCACTCGATCATTGACGTAATGTCACCTCTCTCTCTGTTTTATCGCTATTTTAACAAACAGTGCTCAAGTGACCTAGCCAATTGCATTCCTCCCATTCAAGAATTTAACCGCAATACACGTCTCGCCAGGAATGATCAATAGTTCACCATGAAGCCTGTCTACGAACAGTCAAATATAGAGACTTGTTTTTTAGCCGAACCACAGTGGAATGCTCTTCCCAGCTCAACTTTTCTCACTCAAAAAAAAAAAAAAAACGCTTGATTCCTGCTGGCCACCCTTAAGTCGGCATCACCTCTCCGGCAAGTAATTTCAATCATTTTGCTCATGTTGTTCAATTGCAAATGGTGCTTCATCAGAACAGACGATGTTTGGCAATTGGCCACTTCCGTGCAAGCGAATCAACTTTTGCTTTTTCCACTTTCAACTTTCGGGCAGTTTTTGGATCTTCAGGCATTGAGTCAAAGCTAATTTTTCGAAATGTCTTACGTCCATTCTTTAGATATTTTTTGCTTAGAAGCCATTTTTCTTCTGCTACGCCGATAGAACAAAAAACTAAACAGGCGATAAAAAGCATCCTTACACACGCTTGCCAACAATGATATGAATTAACAAAAACTGTCAAACTTTCAGTGCGCTGTCATTTGTAGTTTGGCAGATAGAGCGACGTGAAATTGGTAATTTGGTAATTGCTCATGTCAGCCACACTATAGTCAAGCTCAGTGTACGAAAGCAGCTCGAAACCGACTTTCTGAGTCTAAGTCGTCAAAGTCCTGAGCCATCAGAAATGTGGGAGATGGAAATACCTAAGTATTCGTACAACCTTTAGATGTTTGTTTGGTTAGATACGTACGTAAAGGATTTTTCAATTGACGCGGGCTGCCTGTGGGAACGAAGTTGATTTGGGGACATCTGTCAAATATGTTGTTTATTATTCAGTTACCAATGCCAAATCACCATTGCAAGTTACAAGATTGATAGATAGGTCCAAGTGATAGAACTTTAGTACAAAATGAGTGTTCGCTGGTGCAAACGTTGCTATAATTTTATGGTGGATGTGGTGGCCCTTCACAGTCGACTCTTCAACGTTTGATGACCAATTTTGAGACAACCGGTCTGGTAATCAATCAGCCAACACACGTACGTCAGAGGAAAGCAAGATCGGCTGAGAACATCGCCGCGATCCGTGAAAGTCTAGAGCAGAACCTAAGGCAGTCGATTCCTCGCCGTGCCCAAAAACTCGGCCTTTCGCAGACTTCAACCTGGTGAGTTTTGCCTCGGAACCTGGCTCTACACACATACAAGATCCAACTGACCCAAGAGCTCAAAGTTCATGACCATAGACAACGCTGTTTGCTCGCTGACTGGGCTTCGAAGGAGGCATTTGAAATAGGCCTCCAATTTTGGCCGAAAAATCATCTTTAGTGACGAGACATATTTTTGGGTGAAAGGCTGTGTGAACAAGCAATATTGCCGTATATGGGACAACACCAACCCACACGAGGTTCACCAGGTGGCAATATCCTCAAAAAGTTACGGTTTGGTGTGAATTTTGGACCGGCGGCGTCATTAGAGGCGGTCAGCATCAATGGCGAGCGCTACTGAACGATGACTATGGCCCAAATTGAACCATATGGACCTAGACGACATGTGGTTCCAGCAGGACGGCGCTACTTGCCACACAGAAAGCGCCACGATTGACATTCTGCATGAACGCTTTGATAGCAAGGTTATCTCCCGCAAAGGCGACGTGAATTGGCACCAAGGTCATGTGATTCGATCCCACTAGATTTTTTCTTGTGGGGTTTTCTGAAGTCGCAGTCTTTGCGAATAAACCACAATCGACTGATGCTCTTAAGGTGAACATAACACGGGCCATTGCTCAAATTCAGCCTGATCTATGCGGAAGAGTCATTAAAAATTGGACTACTGGTATCCTTGCCACTGTAAGAAGCCAAGGCGGACATTTGAGCGATTTCATATTCCATACATAATGGCACACATAGGCCTTTCAAATAAAAAAAAGGATTTTGTTAATACCTCACACATAGCTTGTCTTATTCCTTTTCAACATCTACCCGCCCTTATTGAAAAACCTTTTAGATAGCCAGATGGATGTCTTTCAAGAATTAGAACCAGAACCAATCCAGTCCTGAGACCATAGAAAGTGGACTATATAGTCTGGTATCATTGCGCTAGGTGGCATAGACAGACAAGGGCCGTAGTGGGTTTTCACGCCAGGTCACCTGAGGAAACATGATCTCGAACAGGGCGGATAAAAGGAAGATCTGCTAAAACGACTGAGGGAGTCGGCAAATCCGATGGTAGCAGTACCATAGAATCAAGAAAGCGCCAAGACTTGGGGAAAGAGTTGCAACAAGTCCAGGCGAACCTTGCAGAGATGATGGCCTGCTTGAAAGATGCTGGGACGAGTCAATATCCTGGATATGCTGGACGACGAGCCGCTAGATTTTTCGAGCTGTGGCGAACAGCATCCCGGAGTTCGATCCGAAGGCTTCCAAAGAACTGTCATCCAACCAATATATGGATTTGATGAGAAATGTCGGGGAAGACACGGTTAGTAGGGACTGCTAAATTTTGGAGCCAAAGCGTTACAATGGAATTCCATCGGACTAAGTCGGTATTCCCGCCAAAGGTAGAATGACTCGGGCGTCCAAGATAAGCTACGGGCTTATCGGACGTCTGATGGTTATACGTCTTATGAACAAGTCCAGGAGTGTGCGCTAGTCTGCGCGGTAACGTCGATACCCGTTGATGACATTTTAGAGGGTCGTCCGGGTAGGCGAGCTAAGTCGTAAAACCTTTTGAATAAAGACAGAAAGGTAGGGCAACTAGTAAAGGCTAGTGGTGAGATACAGTGCTTCTAGCGCCAACTAGATAACAATGGAGAGCTGGGAGTATAAAAAAGCCGTGACAGTGCACTGATCTCGGTAGGGACTGCATAATGTTGTGGAGATCGAACGCAAATTCTAGAAACTTCAAACCACTTGATTTGAGACGGCCCTCAATGGAATCGGAAGTAGAGGGTACACCACCCTAGGAAGCCTGTATTTCTGTAGAAAAATTTGGAGTTTAAGTCAACCGTATAAGATGAGTATTGGGCGAAACCTCTTAGATTAGACCAACCATGACTCTCATCCACAACTTGTAAAAAGCGACGCAGCAAATGCGTTTGGTCGAGGTAGAAGGTTAAATGGGTTCAAGAATGAAGCTGGAAGTGGCGGAACTTATTGTTGGAGGCGTTGGCGATCTTGGTAAGACCGAAGAAGTCAAGCGGACCGCAAGTCCGAGGTTGACGATCTTTTATTGATTGAGGAAGAAGCAAAAGTTAGGGAGCGATACCAGAGGAAATTCTGCGAAATGACGAGCTTAAATAATCTCAATCCGTGGTACGAACTACTGATCTTGAAGACCGAGGACGAAACCGATGAAACTGTACATATTGATGTGGAAGACAGGACCAACGCCGTGTGTAGAACCAACCGAGAGAATTCGCATCGTGAGACGCGATCGATTGGGGCTGGCCGAATGTAAGCTAAAATTAGGTGGACTATTAGGTAATATTGGGCCCCGACCATCGAACCGCCAAAGTGATTGCATTGCGCCCTTGCCTGAGAGTAAGAAGAAGTAAACTTTCCGGACTCTTGACCTACACAATATCAGTCTAAGCAGTGTCAAATCGAATGCTCCGCATTAGCTACGGTTCTTTTGTCATAGATTCGCTCCTTGTTTGTAGTGCCGCTTCGGTCGTTCCTTTTGGTCCTGTCAGTTTCTGACTAGTTTCTCCTGGTTGAAACCCGAGCTTGAACACTGTGTGATAGTGACTGGGTGAAGGTTGTGTTAAGCCATGCCCGCACATGCCCGAAGTAAAACAGAGCTCAAAGCTAGGTGGACACTAGCACGGTTATCTTCCGCATCAAGCAGTAATTAAATTATTGAGCTCCACCACCAAGCTACGCCTTGTCTTCGATGCTTCTTGTAAGGCGTCTAACGGGAAGTCACTATACTTGGAGCAGCACTATACTTGGCTGTTCGTACCCTTCAACAACTTGCCTTTGAGCAGAAAAACAACTACCCCATAGCATCAAAAATTGGCGCTCAAAATTTATACGTAGATGATGTGATCCATGGCGCAGATTTAGAGGAAAAGGCAATGGAATTCGTCGTCACCTTACAAAAATTTTGAGAGGTGGAGGTTATCTTCTACGAAAATAGGCAAACAATAGTGAAAAATGGCACTTTATTGTGGTATAGGGCAATTCTAAGACTGGACTTTTTGATGTGAAGGTCGAGAAGATTGGTGATAGCTTTGCGCAGCATTCTGGACATTGGTTCGTGGTAGCCATAATTTGTGCGATGAGTTTTTATACGGAAAAGGGGCACGGACCGAAGGTTACGTGGGTTGGTGTTAAGGGGAATCATGGGCTGTCAATGTTACCGCTGAGAAGGTCGTGAATAAAAGAATATCTGCAACATCACGTCGTCCTTTAAGGGGTTGGAGGTTGAATAATTTTAGGCGGTATGTATTAAGTGGTAAATTAAGGTCAGCCCAGGGAAGGCCACGAAGGGCAAAACGGATAAATCTGCGTTGAATAACTTCAATACGCGTAGTATGGGATTCGTAAGAGGGGGACCAGACTTGGCTAGCATATTCGAGAAGGGGCCTAACGAAAGTGATGTACACTTAGGGACAAAAGTCTACATACACACCCGAAGTTTGTGAATTCATACCTGTGTGATAAAATAAAACGCAGTAAAATCGAAAAAAAATGTATAAAACAATTTATTAGACAATATTACAAAAAAAAAAAAAAACACTAACTTCAAATTATTTCATTCACATAAATAAAAATTAATAAATTTCTGATTATTAAAAAAAAAAGAGACAAAAGTGTACATACAGTACGTTAAAATAGAGGCAAAAGTAAATTACGGTTAATACAAATACAATTTTAGTATGATGTTGCATTGCCTTTTGCATCTACAACAGCTTTCATTCTTTTTGGCATTGAATCGACTAATTTTTTGGTTGTTGAAGAATCAATTAAGGCCCATTCTTCAATTATGGCTTTTTTCAATTTTGTTTTATTTTTAATGCTTCTTTTACTAAGTCTACGTTTGATTTCGTCCCATAGATGCTCTATAGGATTCATGTCCGGAGATTGGGGTGGGGTCCTCAGCTGTTTAGGCGTGTTATAAAGTAGCCATTCCTGCACAATACGCGAAGTGTGCTTTGGGTCATTATCCTGCTGAAAGATGAATGACCCATTAAGCCCTAATTTTTGAACGCTAGCATGGAGATTATTTTTTAAGATGTCTAAGAACAGAAATTTGTCCATTATGGACTCTATAAAGACTAAGTTTCCCACCCCACTCTCCGACATACATCCCCAAACTAGCAAGCTTCCACCGCCGTGTTTTATTGTACCTACTAGATTTCGTTTTTCTAGTGCCGTATTAGGTTTTCGCCAAACTTTTTGCTTGCCATCATTAGCGTACAAGTTAAATTTACTTTCGTCGCTAAAAACGACCTTGGACCAGTAATCATTCCCGTGTTTAAGATGATCTCTTGCGAATTCCAATCGTTTCTTACGATTTCTTTCACTAATGAACGGTTTTTTTCTTGCAATCCTACTGCTAAAACCATTTCTTTTTAATATTCTTCTGATTGTTTTTGGATTACACGATTCATTAGTCTCTTCCTTAATTTCCGCTGTAATTTTTGTAGCGCTTAACTTTGGATTTACCTTAACTTTTCGTGTTATCAAAGTCTCTTCTCTGGTGTTAAAGATTCTTGGCCGTCCTGTGCGACGTTTTGAAGTTACTGAGCCCACATTTTTATAGTTTCTAATAATGGTTTGCACTGTCCCGTGGCTCATATTAAACAGAGCTCCAATATTCCTTAATGATTTTCCTTCTGAACTGTGTTTTACGATTAGTTGTCTTATTTCTGTCGAAACTTCCTTTCTCTTGGAACTCATTTTTACTTCTGTTGTTTCAAGCTGCTCAGAACACAAAATAAACTTTACTATTCGAAGACCAAAAAGGGACTGAACATATTTCCGTCAAATATTCATTTCGTTCTTGGAAGATAACGGTGAATTTGAACTGTTTCTTTATGGTGTATGTACACTTTTGTCTCTTTTTTTTTTAATAATCAGAAATTTATTAATTTTTATTTATGTGAATGAAATAATTTGAAGTTAGTGTTTTTTTTTTTTTTTGTAATATTGTCTAATAAATTGTTTTATACATTTTTCTTCGATTTTACTGCGTTTTATTTTATCACACACGTATGAATTCACAAACTTCGGGTGTGTATGTAGACTTTTGTCCCTAAGTGTATAATGATTTCGTAACGTAAGGATTCGAGAATTTGGACCAACGTTTCACGAAACCGAGGGCAGAGTTAGCACGTTTGATAATGTTATCGATATGGAGGCGAAAGTTAAGTTCATGGTCGCAAATGACGCCTAGATCAACCAAGAAGTTGACAGGGGGAACGGTTTCATTGCGAATAACGTAAGTTCTGGGTGGTGAGGAAGAGCGCTTGCGGGAGTAAGTGATGGCTTGGCATTTACTGACTGAGCTTGAGATGGTTTTTTTGACACCAAGTAGTAAACCTGTTAAGGTCTGATTGAAGAGAGCACGAATCAGCAAGGAAGGACATGTGTTTAAATATTTTCATATCATCGGCATATATGGAGAGCTGATAGTTCAGGATTATGCTGTCAACATCATTTATAAGAATAAATATCAATGGGCCGAGATGACTACCTTGTGGGACACCGGAGGTAGCAGGTAGGATCAAAGATGGAAAATCTGAAAATAACTTTATATTGACGATCTTTTAGATATGATTTGATCCATGAGATAAAACCGGGGAAACCGAGGGCAGGGAGCTTGAGGAGAATAATTTGGTGAGAGATTTTGTCAAAGGCCTTGCTGAAGTCAGTGGCAACAACGTTTACTTCTTTCCCGGTTTCGAGTGCATACAAAGATTGTGAAATAAACTCGACTAGATTAGTGGTTGTCCATAGACCTTTTAGGAACCCATGTTGGTTATGAGAAAATATGGGTGTGCAGTGAAAGATTAGTACATCAGAGACGATGCCCTCGAAGAGTTTGGGTATGCATGGGAGCTTGGCAATGGGACGATAGTTAGACACATCATTTTTCAGTCCCTTTTTGTGGACTAAAATGATTTAAATATATTTCCAAAGCTGAGGAAAGAGCCCTTGAGAGATAAAGCTTTAAAGTAAACCAGAAAAGGATAAAATAAAATGGTCCGCGCAATTTTTGAAACTATGGCCAACAGACAGTCGGGACCGGGTCGTCGTTTAGGTTGCGTATTTTTTCAGTGATTCGGTCGGAGTTATGTTAACTGAGACCAGAGAAGTCTGGGGACAGTCTTTCAAATATCGAAAATAGTTGTGATCGGGTTGAAGATTCTGGTCGGTGAATGATGGGGTGTCTAAGTAGGAGAAGATGGGGTAATAACGCAGTTTACGGCAATCGATGAGAAAATCAGGTCTAGTTGTCTGTCCATGTTATTGGTGATGTTACTGAGTTGCAGAAGCCCGAAATAAGAAAAATGATCTGCAAAGGAGGGGTTAGCGGCGATATAATGGTTCTCATCATCGGATTGAACCCATTTCAGGTGTGGGAGATTGAAATCGCCAGAGATGATAATAATGTCATTGGGTTCGGCGATATCAAATATAGAGTCGACGAAATCAACGGCGAGTTGGTAGCTTGTGTGGGGTGTGGGGGTTAGCAGGCAAGATAAAGTTTCCGTTTAATAAGGCTTATTGAGGCACTAGTGAGGTCAGCCACTAGTCAGCGGAATTCGACGATTTGAAGGGCAAGGGATCATAGTTGCTAAAGACGACCATCCGGATCGGCAGAGTTGTCGTGATTCGTTTCAGTTAGGGCAAATATATCGTAGGGTAGGTTTTGGGAATAAAAGAGTACTGCGTAGGTTTTGGTGCGTAATCTTCTGACGAAATATTCGATGGGTGGGGAGATGTAGTGGTGCTTATGTTAGGATTTAAAATGGTTTTTGAAATTAGAGCGGGTACTTTTCAAGTGTGCGATGTGTGCAATGTTTTCAATGCCTACTCCTTGATTCACTTACCTTGCGGCACGAGCGACAGCTTTAATTGGTGTAAGCCTCACCCACCATTAACCCCTCAAATATTACAAGCCAGAGTCGGCAATCAAAGTCCATAATGACCGCGTGTCATCCACTTTGCATTTACTGTAAAATATTACAATATCAAAGGCTTCGTTCATCTGCTTAGATTGATGCGTAATTATTTAGCTTTCTTGTAAGGGCGAATGTCTTCGATTTTATCTGCCTCTTATTTGACCTCTTACCATATCCAGTTAGAGCTGATATTTTTGATATTGCGGTTTCAATTGTTAATCTTATTGTTAAGCGCTTCTTTCGAACAGGTTTTCTGGATTCTTGTTTCTCCGACACTTGCCAACGGGGGTTGCCTGGTTTGTT
Source organism: Merodon equestris (assembly GCA_958301585.1). Taxonomy (NCBI): domain Eukaryota; kingdom Metazoa; phylum Arthropoda; class Insecta; order Diptera; family Syrphidae; genus Merodon; species Merodon equestris. Next base: position 40,321,218 of record OY284415.1, read on the forward strand.
TTGTCTTTCGTTTCCCATTATGGATCGTGTTGTACAGTTGAGGTATCACACCTTATTAATTCTCCAAACCGGTATCATGACTAATTACCAGTAAACCTTCTATCACTTTGCAGAACACAATGAAAGTTATATTTTCTAATGGGTTATTGCCGATCAGTCAGTGACACTTGTATGGTATAATCAGTCTAATTCGACAGCAATCATTCGGCATTGCGCCGTGTTCAGTTTAGAAGCCAACCTTGCACTATTGACAATATGTACATACATCAGAGATAACACACTTTCAAATAACACAATTTCTACTGACCCCGATTGCATGCTACTACAGTTGTCGCCGCCGGTTCGTTTACTTTCGATATCAATTGTGTACGTACTCATTCCTGAAACCATCTTGTCTTCACATAAATTCTTATCAGCAATTCAATTAAGTCGCATGATTGCTTGGTGATACGCGCTCTTCCATTCGACGTTCAGTTGATAACCCAATTGAAGGCGTTGATCATAACGAAACCGGCTCCGTCGGCCGATGTCGATGATTTGGGAATCATAGTGCTTTTGTCAATATTGAAAACGTGGCTTCTGGCAGTTAAACGTCTCACCTTCGTGCAGGCGAGCGTGGTTTATTTATTTTTTCGGAAATTGAAATAAAAAAAGAAAAAAGTTGTTGCGTTTACGTGGTGTCGAAACCAGTTACTGTAGCTCCTTCGCCATTGTCTTGCAATTGGAACAGATTCAAAGTTTAATAACCGTTTGGTTAAGCTCAGCACAACCTGCTGCTACTGCTACACTGCTTTTGCGGTATTTTATGCTACTGGTGTCAGGCAATAGATAACCAACTGGCGGTTGCCACCAAATGTGCATTGGTGCACTCGAAAAACGGTTGTCTTAATGCGACCACCACCAACCTGCACTTGGCTTTGATTTGCATGTCTACGAGGACGCAAAAGCTCTTAAATATACGAGTACGTGGACGACGCTATATTTTTGGATTATTCAAAAACGAGTGGAGCGAGTAGGCGGAAAGGTCAACTTGACACTGACATGTTGCCCTTTAACTACGTCCAGTTTATGGGATTCAACGCCAGCCGTGACGCGCTAAATACCAGATATCAAAGGTACGAGTTTAATATAAATCGGTCTCGTGTGGCTTAGCTTGCTGCTATGTTCGGAATGTTTCAAATGACGTTACTTTCATTTCTGTGTTTTTGTTTTCAATTCAACCGAGAACTGGTTTTGAAAGTGTGACAACAAAAGACTGCGATTGAAGAGGCAGAAGGAAAAACGAGTGGAGTGCTAGTGAATGGAGTGCGCGTCTATTGTGTGAAGAAAACATAGTTTATTATGTGTTTGCGAAATGCTTTGCATTTAAATTTTGTAAACAAGAAGACTCAGACGAACGGTCGGTTTGATGGAAATGAGAGATCCGAGTGCTCGTATTGCTATTCATTGTGTTTCTGAATACGATGCCATTCATTCAACATGTATCGTCGTAAACTGCTGGAATGGATTGTTGACACTCGGCCGATTAATGACTTAGTTTTGATGTCTTGAATGAAATGTAGTTGCATTCCGGTCATATCGGTCCTTGGTCTTATCAGATTTTGGAATTATTTCTTATCGCATTAGTGGTTCAAAGAATTCTATACTTCGATACCTACCCTATGGTACGTACAAGTGGAATAAGCTGGTCTTGTAGTCGTTCATATCTATGAATCGAAGGTTGAGCTTTAATAGAATTGAGGTCAACTGGTGTGTGATTTTTAATGGAATTAGGTCCAGATATGGAATGAGTGCCGTTTTGAATGGAATAATTCGATGAAGTAGACGGCTGTGGCACAAGGACGGAAGCCATAAAACCTTCACACAGACAAGGAACGAATAATTATTGAAGTTCTCGAATTTCATATTTAATCGATACAGGTTTCGTCGTCATAATCTACTCTTTTTTCTTTTTTTTTATAATTCGTGCAGGTGTACGCTCTTTTGAGTTGTTGTCATTCAACCTGGACGGGGTTCAGATGGTTTGTGGCGAAGATGGTCGTTCACTTTTTTTCGGGAGGTGGTTGTCCTAGATAGCATTTGAGAGATTCGACTGAATTTGCGTTGGTTGTAGTTCACAGTAACTATTTTGTTTCCATGTCATTAAGGTGTTATATTGGAAATGCACACACAGAGTATGAATTTTGAAGTGCGAAGTCTTATACTGCGAGTGTTATGCCTTCGTCAGCACTTTTTGATCACCTCTTATTCACAACTGATGTTGCACAGTTTTCCGTATAGGAATTGTTCTTGACTATGGACGGACTTGAACTACAAACCTTCGGCTCAACAGTCGGTGATGATTACCATTGCACCACGACCACCCCCTAATATATTCCTATTTTGTAAGTTTCCCTGATAAATATATGAATAGGCCGTCCTTCGAAAAAGACGAAAAATGTGCACCTTAAACCGTTTTCCAGGAATGAAATACGGAGGAATGGATTGCCTGATCTCGGCAAGCACATTCCCGCTACAATCGGAAACGACAGATGTTCGATATAATGGCAAGAAATTGTTTATTTTCGGCGCATCCGAGTTTGCTTCAGCGTACATATAATGTCATAACGCATTTCCACAGTGCACAGCCCCAGCGTACTATGGAGAATATGTTTTGATAATGTTTTTTCCATGGCAGCACATATGTATACACGTGTAACCCATCTTGTGTTTTATATTTAGATCGGTGTGTCTAGGACTAACATTTGTCATCCGGTTTAGTCGAATTGGTGCAGGTTCGACACGTGAATTACTTAATTCATTGTTCTACGTCATGACTTAAAAGCAGTTAATATGGTACGGAACGAGGGTGTGTTATCGATACGTGTCTAGTCACCTTGCTCTTAGGTTCGGGAATGAATTTATTTTTGTAATTAGATCACGTTCTGGGACTGCCATTTATTGAGGCATGCAGCACGTGATAGTGCAAAAGGGCAGTTTTGGTGTGTTCTAGTTTGTTTTTGTGAAAAATGGTACAATGAGTCATGAATCGATGATATTGTTGCATTCTTTAAAAGGACAACTAAGCTATCGAGCTAACAGACTTCTTGTCTGATTGATTTATAAGTTGTATGTGCCTTTCCGGGTCGTGGGGTTTACATTATGCATACGCGGCATGAAACGCAATTTATATCTGTACGTCGTATATACAGGGTGTCCCACGAGCAGTGTGCCAAAAAGCTACAGCGTGTAGGTCTAGTCAAGACAAGAAAAAAATCGTATGGGAGGGGGGGGGTATATTTCCCCCTGTTTAGCCGGGAGGGGCAATTTTCTAAAAAATTGACTTAATTTGGAAAAAAAATTATTAAAAATTAACAGTTACATCCACAATGCCACGATATACCTTTTTGTAAAGCTAGAAACCTCTTCTTTCATACTGATTTTAAATTAAGCTGTTTTAAGGAACTATTTTTTTTCAAAATTGTATGTGATTAAGTAGTAATTTTTTTTCAAAAATTCAATGCTCTCATTAGGTTTTAGTTAAAAGCAGAAATGTCTTATAGTTTTTGAGAAATTAAAAAATAACCCGAACCATTTTTTTCTAAGAAAAACCTTTTTTTTTTGGTTTTAACGCGCCTGGACTTGTAAGCAAATTAATGTATGAAGCATTGACCTCTTTTTTATTATTTTTAAAAAATTCGGAGTTTTATGAGGATACAATAAAGTGATCCAGTATTGGAATAACCCTGGATTAATTCTTTTTTTTTCATTGATAACGCCTGAAAACTGACCTGCGAATTTCGTCTGGGTCCGCCCGCCGCCGATGGGTTCTACCCGAATTTTGGATTTAGTCCGACGCAATCCCTCTCTTAGTACAAGGAGGATGGCTATTAAGCTTGGAGTGCCCAAATCTAGAGAATGGAGAGTGCTTTATACCGAAAACTTACACCTGTACCATTTTAGGCCAGTTCAGGGACTCACCTCAAACGACAAGTTTTTGAGAGCAGAATTTTGTCGATCATTACTGCTTCGAGATGAAACTGAACGAAACTATTTTGCAAGGATATTCTGGACGGATGAAGCACAGTTTACCAACATTTTTTTTTTTAATTTTTTTCCAAAATTTTGAGTTTGAAAATTAATTTCTCAAAAACTACTCCTTAAAACAGCTTAATTTAAAATCAGTATGAAAGAAGAGGTTTCTGGCTTTACAAAAAGGTATATCACGGCATTGTGGATGTAACTGTTGATTTTTAATAATTTTTTTTCCAAATTAAGTAATTTTTTTAGAAAATTGCCCCTCCCGTCTAAATGGGGGGAAATAGACCCCCCCCTCCCATACGATTTTTTTCTTGTCTTGACCAGACCTACACGCTCTAGCTTTTTGGCACACTGCTCGTGGGACACCCTGTATATACGATTTTAGCCGACCTTCCTCTGCAGCTGTCCGCGCCATGTGTGTTTCGGTTTATCTGCTCTCTGATTTAAGCAGCTTTTTGGTAGTTGCGCCGAATAGTTTTCAGATGCTGTACCCATATAATAGCATTCGACAAAAGCATTATTTTCCTATTTGTTATATAGTCTACTCAATGTAGATTTTGCTTTGCTTATTCTATTGGCTTTATATACCAGGTTTGTTCAAAAAATAAGGTGACTCTTTGAATTACGCGAACTAAGTTCCTACATTCTATTTTCGAATTATTTTTTTTTGTTATGTTGACACCCATGTCCCCTAATATGTGGTGGCATTGTCAGCCATTTTGAATATTTAGTTTGTTTTCCACAAAAGTGTTTAGACGTGTTTTGGTGTGCCTTTTATTAAAAAAATTGGATCGAAGAATTTGTGGTAAATCCATCAGTGGAGACCCGCTTCTAAGTCAACACTTGTTGTTTGGTTTCAAGATCAAAATTGTGAATCCAGGCCGCGTCCATGGTCGCTAAACGTAACAAAAACATTTCCTAATCTGCTTGGAACTCGAGGTACGCCCTCGAAATATCGACTCATCGGTTAACATTCTCGGTACCCAAGGTGCAGTGGCCTTTTTTATATCCAAATCGTTCGCAAGGATTCCTTAAACGCTGCCACGTGAGATGCATGTGACCTCAGTTTCATAAAGGGTGTTTTTTAAAGAGGTATAGAACTTTGAAATGGAATGAAACAAAGATGATTTTTTTAAATTGACATGAAATTGACTTTATTCGAAAGATAATCTTCTGACATTATAATTTAAATATAATTTCTGGCATAAATTTCTGAAAAAACAAACCAAAGGCCTTGGAGAAAACTTATTGATGATTTGTCTAAGTACTATGGCTGCTTAGCCATAAGAATGCGCAATGACATTTACGCTACTTTGGACCACAAACTATCCAAAAACCTAACCAAAGACCAAAACATGACAAGTGGCCGCGCGGAGAAGGATCCTGGTGTACGTGGCAGAAGGCACAGGCTACTGGAGATAAAAGTTACACACACAAAGCAACACTCTCTCAAGAAATTTATAAAGCAATCACTCCAGTATACAAAGAATTAAGTCCCGATGATCTCTCTCGATGTCGCGGCGGATTCACGCAAAACTCAAAAGAAAGTTTTAACGCAACACTGTGGTTTATGGCACCTAAATCAACCTCCAGTGGAAAACACGTACTTGATACCGCAGTGTATATTGCAATAGGTGTATACAATGATGGATTATCAAGTATAATGCGCCTAATGCGCAGGCATCGCAGACTAAAGATAAATATAATTTTTGAGGGGTTTAAGAAGTTAAAAGCTTTAAACGCGTTTTTCTCGAAATCTGTTTTTCAAAATCGGGCGGACACGTTGCTCAAAAACCGCCCGATTGATTGCCTTGAAAACTTGACTGTAACTTCACAATCGGATTATCTAGTGAAGTACCTATCCGTTTTTTAATTAAAACCTTGTTTTTTTACTAACGACTTTGTGTCCATTTTTTTGGCGAAAAATCGAACTTTTTCAAACTCGTGCCATTTTCGCAAAAATCGAAAAAAATCCTATCTACTTCACTGAAATATCTTGTCCTGGATACGCTCAATTCTCGTGATCTTCTCGGAAAGCGACACACATAGGTCTTAAACCGCAGTTATGGCGGCGATCTTTTCAACTGGAATAAACTTTGAGAACATCATTAGTCTGTCCTAGATGTTCACATTTATTGATTCAATGAACCGTAGCAGTGCATGAAGTTGCTTGGCGATGACTAAAAGCAGGACGATATTTTCGCGACTTTTGTAACTACGAGGGTGGTCCGATAAGTACTTAGCCTACAAAGTAAAAACAAAAATTTCAGAGAAATGGCGATTTATTTTTCAATATACATAGTCTCCTTTTAGCTCGATACACTTGTCCCAGCGATGCTCCAACTTCTTTAACCCGTCTGAAAAATTCGTTTTCTCGAGGTCTGCAAAGTAGGCCTCCGTGGCGGCGATGACCTTCTCATTCGACTGAAATCTCTGCCCGGCGAGTGACTTCTTCAAGTTTGGAAACAAAAAGAAGTCGCACGGGGCAAAATCTGGAGAATACAGTGGATGGGGCAAAAGTTCGTTGTCCAATTCGACCAATTTGGTCGTGGCGAGGGCGGAGGTGTGAGTCGGTGCGTTATCATGGTGGAAGAGCACTTTCTTCTTCGCCAAGTTTTTTTTCGTTCGCCGTTTTTTTTCGATTCGGCGTCGAATCAGCCCAATAATTTGGCATAGTACAGGCCCTGTGACCGTTTTGCCCTTCTCCAGGTAGTCGATGTGGATCACACCTTGTGAATCCCAGAAAACGGTGGCCATCATCTTTCCGGCCGATGGGACAGTCTTCGCCTTCTTCGGAGCACGTTCGCCGGGTGAAGTCCACTGTTTCGACTGTTCCTTGGTCTCTGGTGTGTACCAGTGGATCCATGTTTCGTCGACTGTCACGAAACGATGCAGAAACTCCTTCGAATTGCGCTTAAACAGCGTCAAACACTGCTCTGAAGTGGTCTCACGGCTGCGCTTGTTGTCCGGAGTGAGCAAACGCGGCACCCTTCGCGCCGACAGCTTTCTCATGCCCAAAATTTCATGCAGGATGTGACCCACGCGATCTTTTGAAATGCCTACTGTCTCAGCTATCTCGCGCACCTTCAATCGGCCGATTTTTGTCACGTTATCCTCCGATTTTTGTCACGTTATCCTCCGATTTTTGTCACGTTATCCTCCGATTTTTGTCACGTTATCCTCCGATTTTTCTCACGTTATCCTCCGATTTTTCTCACGTTATCCTCCGTGGTAGCCGTTTTCGGGGCACCTGGACGTGGCTCATCAAAAACCGACGTGCGACCACGTTGAAACTCGTTAAACAAATGTTTGATGGTCGCCATCGAAGGAGAAGAGTCACCGTACACAGCATGCAAACGCTCTTTGATTTCGCTGCGCGATACTGGCGCCATCTGGCGGTGAGGCTAATACTTATCGGACCACCTTCGTATTTCAACATAAGCTCCTATTTATTTCATATCTTTGAAATGATAATTGAATGCTGGCTATTCAACAATGGTCCGAAATTTAAATTGATCCTTTAGCTCTTAAAGTCAACTCAATGTTCATGGCATAGTGAAAAGTTTCTTACATCTCTTCATCATCCGACATGGTCAGTTCTTTAGTGATTTCTGTGATGACTTTTTACTAGTCTAAATGCTATGCCAGTGTTCTTCACAGATGTTCAATTCCTCTAGTTGTTGTAGACCAGTATTTCATCAGGGCATTCAGAACCACTTGCGTACTACACTTCAAAGTGTACGGGTATCAAATTGCCATTTACTATCCCTGTACCTATAATAGTAGGAGGCATTTCCATTTATGGAAATGAAAATCCGCATTGCCCCTTTGTCGAAATCGTCCGTAGAACAAAGTGGATATCCAACCTCGTGGCCCTATTAGCTTGATAACAAGTCAGGGGTGGAAAATGTTCTCCTCGTTATGGTCGATATACTCGCAATTATAACCGCCAGACTGATTGTGTAATATAAACCACGGCGTTAACAAAAAAACATGAAAACGTGGTGAAAGTATCGATTTCGAAGAGAAAAGGAATCTGAAATCCAAAAATTAAGAAGAATTCATCTCAGGAGAATTCAGGCACCACTCGGCGAATGCCTTTTATTGAGTGATAAATGAATGTCAGAAACTCGTGCCTTTTAAGCGAAATATTACAAAATTTCCTTTACTTTTTGAACTACTGTCGGATGTGTTAGGGTTGCAGTGGGTTTCGGTTCGCGAGGCCGTCTGTTTGAGGATTCATTCAACCTTCCGAACACGGGATGTTAGGGGATTTCTAGTCCGTTGTTGCAAGAGTCCTCTGAATATATCCTCCATCTGACAGCTCCAGAGCTGTATTGTATAGGAACAACTTATTTTTAGATATTTGGCGTATCAGTTCGTCAGATAATTGGAAGCGTCTCAATTACGTTTATTTATTTTCATCAAAAGAAACTGACTCCACTTCAAAAGTGGAAATAACAATCGAAAAATCTCTTCTAACTTCCTCAGCAATTTCACGACGCCAGCCCTCTCCCCCAAGTGGCCTCATTATATTCTCCGGTGCACAAGCAATCTGCAAGGAATATAATTTCAATTCACAGCAACCTACCTCAGGGTTCATCGCCCGCATTCCTTCACAACTGCATTATTTTCAAAGTCATTCTTCCACGTAAGACTACAGAAAAAAAAAATCAAACAAGATCCTTTCGTCCTGTGAAAAAAGAAAATTGCACATGAGATGGAGAGCACTCAAGCAGTTAAGAAGTGAAATAAAAGAAGAAGCGCAAGAAGAGTGGCCTTCTAATTATAACTTCTCCCCTATGAAGCGTGCTCTACTATTTCCAGAGCTATGGTGTGTGGTGTATCATGTCTGGCTGGCTTAGCTTACACTCATCCTGTTCTCCTCGAATGTATACATAACGCCATGCTGCTGCATTGTCACATAATCTCAGTCACTTCCGCCATCGTCTTTGATGCAATTCTCTGCGCTTATTGTTTCCTCTTAAAAGTTCCTACTTCGTTCAACCCTCAATCACTTACTTAGTTACTTGTTCACTCCGCCAATTTACATGCATGCGGCTCGTCGTCACTCTGAATAGAGTGCTCTTCCGGCAATTTAATTTTAATTTTCCTTCATTGTTCCTTTGACTAATTTGTTTGTATGGTTCGTTTCAGGAATGGAGTCAGTGTTGAAGGAGCCACTCACAAACAAGTTGTGGACTTGATCAAATCCGGCGGTGACTGCTTAACCCTGACTGTTATATCTGTAACTCAACAAGTAAGTTTTAGCTCTTTCGAGGCATTGCCAAAGGGGCATGGATTAAACGTTTTATCTTTCCGTAATAGGAAGCAGAAAGACTGGAACCGCAGGAAGATCCAAGCGGTTATTCATACATCGACTATTCTGAAAAGCGTTCATTGCCAATAAGGTGAGTTTAGCTGACCTCAAAAGCATCTTTTTTATGCATTGCTCGTTTCTCATTGTAGCATCCCTGACTACAACATAATCAATCGCAATGGCGAGCGTTATATCGTCTTCAACATACACATGGCCGGACGGCAATTATGCTCGAGACGATATCGTGAATTCGCCAACCTACACACAATACTACGAAAAGAGTTCGTAGGCTTCAATTTCCCAAAGCTGCCGGGCAAATGGCCATTCCAGTTAAGCGAACAACAGCTTGACGGTCGTCGTCGTGGTCTCGAACAATATCTGGAGAAAGTCTGTGCGGTCCGAGTGATAGCAGAGAGCGATGCCGTGCAGGATTTCCTTACCGATTCCGAAGATGACTTGTCCGCATCGCCAGTTGATATTAAAGTCATGCTACCCGACCACGAAGTTGCGACAGTGTCGGTGAAGAAATCAGCCAATGCACAGCATGTGTGGGAAGTTCTCGTTCAGCGAGCGAATCTCACGTCATACACTCAGCAATATTTCTATTTGTTCGAGATTGTTGAATATAATTTCGAGAGAAAACTGCAACCGCATGAGGTGCCACACCAGCTATACGTGCAGAACTACAGTACTGCGTCGAGTACGTGCTTATGCGTGCGTCGTTGGCTGTTCTCGGTCTCGAAAGAGTTGTCTCTGCCCGATGGCGAACAGGCGGCGAAGTTTATCTTCTACCAGGTGCGGCAACCTTTAAAATGGCACAACATTGATATTGGATTACATTTTTTGTTTTGCTTTCAGTCGGTGGACGAGGTGAATCGTGGCAATATAAGGGCTGAAGGGCGTCTGTACGAGCTTAAGGCACTTCAAGATGCCAAAAAAGCGTCGGAATATTTAGCGTTGGCGAGAACGTTACCTGGCTATGGCGATGTTGTTTTCCCCCACTGTTCCTGTGATAGTCGCAAGGAGGGGCATGTTGTCCCTGCAGTTGGTAAGTGTACAAATTATATTCCTCCCACGCGTGTCGATGTGTAGAGGAATAAAACGACGTTGACTGGTTCGTGGTTTTTTGTTTGGTTTCGCACCCACCGAGTTTCTATTTTTACCGTAGGAAGGCTCTTTACCGTGTTATTGGCTGTATTAGTTACAAATTGAATTGCAAAGAAAACAAAAAAAATTAAGGTGTGGGTTGAACAGCATGGAACTATCCTTCATTTGAGTTCGCAAAAAAGGGCCAATTAGCTGAGAGACAGCAAAAACTGGTTTTTGGACTTTTGAAATACTGTCGTCAGCAGGAAAGTTGCTGAGATTCTTTGGACTGGTGACTGGGTTTAACTTTGGTTCTTGGATTCCCATGTTCCACATCAGAGCTACCCATTAGCTCTTTGTCGTGGAAACCGGGTTCGAGCTCACCATTATCAGTGTTGGCTTGTAAAAGGGATGACCCATGGGTGAAAGTGAGTCTGACCGCTAGCTTTTTGTGATATGTTTTATGGAGTCTGTCCCGACCTTTAGGAGGATTCAAATCAAGCATAATATATCGATTACCCCTACATCTTGGGATGAACCTGGGCTTCGACAAACAAGTCCCTCTAAACAGCACGATCGTTAGCTGCTTCTATGCCGAACACTCAGTTGGTAGAGGTCCTTTTGCGTCTTTGTATGCCATCTCAACGGCGTCTTCTGCTACGTCAGCTTCATCGCTGAAGATGATTTATTGATGAAATTCAGGATTTTCTTCAAACTTGAGCAGAGTCCAATCGGATATGATCTAGGCTTAGAGTAAGCTAAGTTAATTTGATCTCAAAAGGCTGTAAGCCAAGATCTTTATCCAGAATGTCGACTAAGAGATTCCCGATCATTTTGAACGGCATGGAATCGACTGATTTCGCTCATTTTGAACTGAAGCACTTACGGCTGCGATATTTTCCGTACCCTTGCGTTCTCTCCATGTTAAAGGAACATTCAATAGGGAATATCTCGACTCGAATTTATCCCCTAAAGCATGCATAGCCTATCTGTTGCGCGGATTATTACGATGGACAATTAGAATAAGCGCTCTTAAAGTTGCCATCATTCTCAGAAGTTTGATAGTGATTTTAAATAATTTCCAAACGTTGCTCATTCGTGCACTTTTCCGTAGAAAAAAATGGGAATCTTGACCGTCGTTCTGATATTAAGAGATTATAAAAAAAGTTTAGCGAGGCGTTTGCATTTAAATACCAAATTGTTATGTCCCTATTGAAAAATCCTACATTTTCTTTGCTGTTTAGTTTTTCTATGTGCTATTTTCGCATATATTTTACACACGCGTGATTCGTGACATAAGTCAGGCATGAAGGATTAGCATTGCCATTTCATCATAGAAAGACATACATCCGAACAACGCTTACAAATTATTGAAATCTATTATTGAAATTGAAACTGTGTGAAAAATGTTTTGGCGTACTTTGGCCATTTTAGGTTGTCATAATCGACCTACGGAACAAGCAATTTAAGCCAGAGTGATCGGATTTCGCCCAGTTTGACGCTATTGGTTATCAAGCCTATCCGTATGCGTAGAGTTCGTATAGAGAAAAATATTCCTGCTGTATCCGCCAGTGTTAATAAAGACCGTGATTTGTCCATTGGCGCAGTTCTTACGCAAGGATTTTAGTCTAAAACTTTAAAAAATACAGCTCGTGCAAGAACTGAAGCCGGACGAACTGCCACAGTATCTCTTCGGTGAACGGGCCTTAGAAAGACTGTAAGACGATCCGATTTTTTTTATCAAATTATCGGCGACACAGCTGTTTGAATGGATATGTTAATAAACAATGTGGTCCGACGAGCAGTCTCAGGCAATACAAGAGCTGCCAATGCACTTTAAAAAAATTCCGTCTTAGTGCGGTTGATAGGCTGGCGGAATAAATGTTCCGATTTTATTCAAAGACGATCATGAGAACAACGTTTCCGTCGATGGCGCCCGCTATCGTTCAATGATTTCGACCTTTTTTTCGCCCAAAATGCACGAGCTGAACCTAGTCGAACTGTGACACCAGCGAGATGGTGCAACAAGTCACACAGCACGCGTATCGATGGCTCAATTGAGAGATAAATTCGGTGAGCAATTCATCTCTCGTTTAGGTCCGGTGAATTGGCCGACTATATTCTGCAATTTGGCGCCTTAAGGCTATTTTTATATGGAGTTTCGTCATATCACTTGTCTATGTCTAAATAACAGCGTTAATTGCAGCCTTGGAAGACAACAGTACACTTGTTATTTGCCAGATATGCTCGAAAACAAAATTGGACTCCCCGAACGGACCATATAAAATGTGATCGTGGCCAACATTAACACGTAATCATTTTGAAAATGGCAAGCGTTGATTTATCCATCCGCATACAAGTTTCGCAAAATTTTGCCATTTTTCTGTCTTTGTTTTGTAATTAAAATACCAAACGTTTAAAAAATCACATGTTACAAACAATTCCCATGATTGTACGCAGAATTTCTTGGATCTCCGAAGGACCTCTTCATCCTTCATATACTATCAATAATGTCAAAGACTTTGCGCTTTAGAGGCTCCATGGTGATTAAGGTTTGGGAAAGGATTACCTTGGTTTGTTGATAAAGGGTTTTGCTTCTTGAGCCCAAAGAAGCAATCGGATCTCAGCCTTGGTGTCATTTGCCTCTTCTTACAAATGGGCCTAGGTAGACGAAATTTTTATTATTACTGCCCCTTTGTAACTCGAAAGTTCAGAGCCTCGTTGACCACCCTTCGCCAAGCCTTGTCATTTTTGGCTGCTAAAAGTGAAATTCTGACCAATTCTTTGGTTTTGCCCTCATTTACCTTAGACTTACTTCAGCGGCCAATACTGTCAAACGTTTCATGGTAGTTATTTAATCACATCAATATCTGCAGCTGCGTACCCCTTGTATTGACCAGTGAGTCCCGCACGATCTTTTCAAGGAGGATGTTGAAGAAATTGGATGATAATGCGTCGCCTTGCCTGAATCGTTTCGTAACACCGAAGGGACATTAACGGATTGTCCATCTTGTCTCTATAAACACTATCATATGCGTCAACCTGGAATTCGTGGATCTCCTCCAGGTCCTGTTGCAGTGTGATAATCTTCGATTTTCCTAGACTGAAATTATATTAATAGGAACCTATTGCACGACGCTTTTAGACATTCACACAATACGGCAGACAAGAAATTATAAGCAGTTCTTAATTAAAGCATTTATAGAGCTCCCCTTCCTTACGGACCGTAAATTTTTTTTTCTTTTTTTTATAGGGTTCGCGCAGATTCAAGAGTTACGCTCTTATGATTTTTGTCACACAATCTAAACGGGGTTTAGATGGTTTGTGTCGAGGATGTTTGTTCACTACTCTCCGGGGGTGGTTGTCCTAGATATGATTCGAGAGTTCGACTGAATTTGTCGCGTTGGTTGTAGTTCACAGTAAGGTTTTTTGTTTCTATGTCATCAAGGCATTATATTGGAAATGCACACACAGAGCATGAATTTCGAAGTGATCTTATAATGCGAGTGTTATGCATAACTGATGTTGTTTTTCCGTATAGGAATTATAATTGGCTATGGACAGACGTAAACTACACACATTGCGTTCAACAGTCGGTGATGAATACCATTGCACCACGACCACCCCCCAATGAAATTGAGATTCCATTCATCGGATTTATTCAGTCTCGATATCGTCATTTTTACCGCCTCTAAGTCGAATTAGAATCGCGAATGATTCGTTCGTTCAACTACAGAGTGCGGCACCTCATATGGGTCGATGTAAACTTCGAATAACTTCAACAATTGTCAACCGATGTTCATATATCATACCATTTTTGGAACGTCAATTCAGTACAATTTTAATTGTGAATCGCTTCACACCAAAAGAACGCACGGAAATAGTTTCAATGTGCATTAAAAATGAACGCTTGATTGTGCTTACTCAACGTGCGTATCGTGCAAAATATCGTGATCGTGTTGCGCCCAGAAAAGATTCGTCATTGGGCCTCGAATTTTTTTCAATTTGGTTCTGTGGCAAGCCCTCGTGAGCAAGCTAGCCCACGTCCGCGACGTTCAAACTCATCTATTCAGTCTGTGAAGGCCAGTGTTCAAGAAGACCCAAGTTTGTCATATCGGCACCGTTCGCAGCAGTTACGCATCAGTGGGACCACTTTACGGAGAATTTTAAAGGATGATCTTCACTTATTTCCATACAAAGTATTTTGCCACAAGATGAGCCACGGCGCTTGGCATACGCCCAAAATGTCGTTGCAATGATTAATGCTTAGCCGGAGTTCTGGCAGCAAATTTTGATGACCGATGAGGCACATTTTACGCTCTTTGGCTCAGTTAATAAACAAAATTGTCGCTTCTGGGGCACCGAAAATCCTCACATTACTCACGAAGAGCCGCTATATGATCAAAAAGTTACTATTTGGGCCGGTGTATGCGCTAAAACCATCATTGGACCGTATTTCTTCAAAGTGGTAGATACAGTGGGTGGCGATCGATATCGGTGGTGTTGGCCCATTATCTGGTCCCAGAAATGCGTAAAAAAGGCTTATTTCACTTTTGGTTTCAAATAGACGGCGCGACATGCCATATTGCGGACAAAACAATGAACCTTTTGCGTAAGAAGTTTGGTGGAAGATTGGTGTCAAAAAATGGCGATATTGACTGGCCTCCGAGGTCGCCGGATTTACCTCCTCCAGACTTTTTTCTTTGGGAATACTTGAAAAGCAAAGTGTATTCTAACGGCCCGAAGACAACAGAACAGTTAAAAAGAAACATTCGTTCAGAAAATTTCGTTCAGAAATTTCGACCGAAATGCTCGAAAATGTCATGGACAATGAGCGAAAACGAGCTCTTACCTATCTATGCAGCGTAGCCTTCATTCGTTTCCCCGAATGATCATGTCTGTATTCGTCTTCAAGCCAGGTGTCGGTTTGAAATCGAACGGTTTCCTTGGTGGCGTGTTCGTTGGCTTGGCAGATTACATTGGGTTTTAAGTAAGCTGGAGAGAGACATGACTACGAGGGTGGGCCTACAAAAGAAAAACAAAAATTTTGGAGAAATGGCGATTTATTTTTGAATGTAGTCTCCTTTTAGCTCGATACACTTGACCCAGCGATGCTCCAACTTCTTTAACCCGTCTGAAAAATACGTTTTCTCGAGGTCTGCAAAGTAGGCCTCCGTGGCGGCGATGACCTCCTCATTCGGCTGAAATTTCTGCCCGGCGAGTGACTTTTTCAAGTTTGGAAACAAAAAGAAATCGCACGTGGCCAAATCTGGAGAATACGGTGGATGGGGCAGCAGTTCGTAGCCCAATTCGACCAATTTGGCCTTGGCGAGGGCGGAGGTGTGAGCCGGTGCGCTATCATGGTGGAAGAGCACTTTTTTCTTCACCAAGTGGGGCCGTTTTTTCTTCGATTCGGCGCCGAATCGGCCCAATAATTTGGCATAGTACAGCCCTGTGACCGTTTTGCCCTTCTCCAGGTAGTCGATGTGGATCACACCTTGTGAATCCCAGAAAACGGTTGCTATCACCTTTCCGGCCGATGGGACAGTCTTCGCCTTTTTCGGAGCACGTTCGCCGGGTGAAGTCCACTCTTTCCACTGTTCCTTGGTCTCTGGTGTGTACCAGTGGATCCATGTTTCGACGACTGTCACGAAACGACTCAGAAACGCCTTCGAATTGCGCTTAAACAGCGTCAAACACTGCTCTGAAGTGTTCACGGCTGCGCTTGTTGTCCGGAGTGAGCAAACGCGGCACCCATCGCGCCGACAGCTTTCTCATGCCCAAAATTTACACGCGATCTTTTGAAAACATACTGTCTCAGCTATTTCGCGCACCTTCAATCGGCGGTCTGTCAATACGAGATCGTGGATTTTTGTCACGCTATCCTCCGTGGTAGCCGTTTTCGGGGCACCTGGACGTGGCTCATTAAAAACCGACGTGCGACCAGGTTGAAACTTGTTAAACCAATTTTCGATGGTCGCCATCGAAGGAGGAGAGTCATCGTACACAGCATCCAAACGCTCTTTGATTTCGCTGCGCGATTTCCCTTCCAAAAACAAGAATCGAATCACCGACCGATATTGCTCTTTTTCCATTTTTCTAAAATCCGCGGACACTCCCGCTTCCACACGCGGTCAAAACAAAACTACGAGTCCGATTCGGCTGAAGTTTCGACAGTAGCCGTCTACTAGAATGTACTACACGATAGTAAGTTGCTCTTGCGATACTGGCGCCATCTGGCGGTGAGGCTAAGTACTTATCGGACCACCCTCGTACATCGGGTTTTAAGGAAGTTTGAGGGTGACTTGACTATAAAGGATCTGGCGACCTCTTGCGATTGTTTCCGAGGTTAAATGTTGGTGATCTCAGGTGACTCCGTAGAATCCGCGAAATCTGCATTCGTAGTCAATGCAGGTAATGATTCGAGTCAATTTTGTCTTCTTGGAAGGCTCGGACATCCGGGATAGGACGAGGAGTGTCTGCCGTCGATCGCAATATGATCAATTTAGTCAATATAATCGATAGACCACTTTATCCACTAGTCCGAATCTGTTTTCCAACATGGTGTTGTGTAAGTTATGCTTTCTTGCGACTCGTTTTAAGATGCCCTCCTTACTCAGCCTAGCGTAACGAGGATTTTGGTGTCATAAGTGAGGCATCGAAGCTATATCCTATCTAGAAGGTCATAGAAGTCATCCTTAACTCAGTTCTTTCTCTATGCGATATATCGATTAGCTGAATAAAGATTCGAAATTCTAAGGGAATTTGTCTTGTTTTCTTTTTCAGGCATGAAAAGTTTCCGTCTGCATGCGTGTCGTGAAGATGGAGCATTGGAGGCTCAAATGGTGGAACTGGCATGGGATACGATTACGCGCTGGGAAAGCGAAGAGGAATCCATGTCCTTCTGTTTCCAATACAATCGTCCCGACAAACCTCCGCGATGGGTCAAAGTGTATACGCCATATGTAAGTCTATCATGTCAAATGTGTATATCTGTAGACACTAATCTCTTTTCTAATTCCTCTCTGTCTTTTCAGCATGCATTTTTATCCGATTGCTTCGATCGAATAATGGAGGAAAAAAAGTGGGAGGACAGCGGCGACTAACGAAATTAGCTCCAGCACGGCAAACGTAAAGAAAACATCAACTTTCTCTCTGATCCTCAATTATCTATGCTCCTCCTTTCTATCCCTCACTCTCTATCTCTATCGATCTTTCTTATTTTTAAGCTCATCATCAATATTCATCCATCACCACGTAAACTTGTTTTCATATTTTATTTACACGTATTATAATCGTAGAAGATTAATCAAAGTAAAGCCTACATACATATATCCATGTACATACATATATATACGATAGATTGAACGACTAAGCAAGCTATAAGATGTACCATTACTCCTTATAAAAAAGAGATTTGTATAAGAAAAGTTTTGACCAAAGGCCAAAATCAATTTACTTTTATTCTTCGAACATCACGAGCAGGCGCAAGTAGCTGGAAAAGGTATGGTATTTTATACACAACGAAAACGAGCAGCATAGACCCGGAATTGGGAAGCACTTGCAGAAGAAACAATTGTTATTACTCATCTAATGAAATGCCTTTAAATCCACTCTCCTCTTAGTCGAATCACTTCACAATCCCTCAAGTAACAATTCCAAGCATTCGTTAAAGTTGTCAATTTTTAAACTCTATTTACTATTTACCACGAGAAGAAAGAGCAAATCTATTCAAAGCGTTACTTATATTAGAACAAAAAAGGTATTTTTATCTGTAGAAGAGCCAATAATAAGAAAAAACACGAAACACTTATAGCAAATACAATTATTAGGGAAGGAACAAGAACAAAGATCAAAGGAGATCAAAGTGAAAGGGTAGTTTAGGAAGGTTTGTGTGTCTTAAAACAACAATTAAGTTTATTCTTTATATTTTCGTGTATATTTTATGTATGTGGTAAGGATGCACCTTAGCTGGCAATGATTGCTTTGATTTTGCAACGTTAGGTATACGTATGGCTAGACTTAAACTTTATTTATTTAGACGCGCTTTTAACTTAAAGAGAAACCATGTTCTGAACATTTCCAATTGTGCATTTTATATTTACCTTTTTTTTTGTTTTATATGTATAGAGAGTAGACTGACTGTGCCTAATCCATGATTGGTGTGTTTAGGATTGCTTAATTTGCTAGGAATTTTAATTTTTAATTTTCGTAAACTGGCTCTCTACTCAATCACCTATTGCATGTCTTATAAGAGATGACAGTTTGTTCTTGAAAGTCACATATAGGGGCTCCCATGACTAGTCGGACGATAGTAAATAAAAAAATGTTTCTAACAATGGTTTGATTGAAAATCTTGACCGTAGTACGGCTTCTAAGTGTCGAGGCATTGAGTCAACAAAATTTAAACAAACTTTGATATTAAATCTATTTAAAGCCACTTGGCGGCCTAATTCGCGCCATCAATGCTCGCTAACGTTCATGTCTGTGCACTCTGCAGGAGTTTGAAGGACTTTGGAAAATCTGCACAACAGCCACGATCTTGCTGAGTACGATTTGTGCTTTGGATCATTTTCATCTCGTTGATAACACTCTCTTAAAACTTGCCTTTAAACTTTAAAATGAACCATTGGTCTATGCTGACTTCAGTGAAATGAAGGGTTTTTGTATCAGAACTAGCCATGAGCCTGACCGAGACCTGTAATAAATTATCCTTAGAACACTTGACATGCTCGCTTCTAAGGTATTTTTTCGAAATGATTGGCGGACTCATTAGGAACGTTTTGAAATTGATAGCTTGAAACGTTCGCGGACAGTTGAAATTTATGACGGTGATTGAAAAGTACATCCACCTTAATTGATCGAGCGGAGCGTAGCGGAGCGAGAGCAATCACCCACTTTTTGGCATAGCGCGTGCATGTACGGGGAATATAGTGGTCCGAAAACGATTTCGGACTAATCTTGTACGCACTAAATGTAGATATCGGCTATAACCACACATGTGTGCAGCATGTCATTCGATAGATCTAGGTCTGTAGATGAGCCATAAATTATCAAATGAAATTGTTTGATTGAAAAATAGTGAGAAATAACGAAGTAAAGTTTAGAAAAGTGCCATGCGGAGCGAGAGCAAGGTTGATAAAACAACAAATTTGCTCGCTCGATCAAAAATTTTCAGTAGCGGAGTTAAGCCCGCGCATACTGATCTGCCTAGTTTATTTTTGTTCTTCAAGCACTGTCGACATCTCATGTGATCGATCTTTGCAGGATCCTTGGGATTCGGAATATTGTCCTGCTCGTTCCCTGTTAGGACTTTTGGATTGTCATCTTCCTTCCCTTCTTCTTCTTTCTTTTTCCACCATATTTTGCCCCCGTTTTAACATGTTGCGATCTTTCAAGTCTTGCTATATAGAGAGAAAATCTTTTATCAACTCATTTCTAAATTCAAGTAAAGGAAAAAAGAATTCCAAATAGCCACGTCTAACAGGTGAAAGATAACCTTCTTATACCATCTGATGCTTTTTCGAGGTGATGAATAATAGTTCACCATTTGGTCACTTCTGTCTATGCCAGACAAACTCATTGTATTTCGCGATTTCTTCCGGTTTTTGTATAACTTGTCCGAATTTATTGGCAACACTTACCATTTTGGGATGATATTTAGTTGTGAGGCAAAGAACATCCCGTTTGTCCTTCCATTTTGATACATAGACTTTATTGAGTCTGCTCCATACATGCTCACCTTTTTTCAGTTTCTTACTTGTTATGTTTTTCGGATTCCCGCGCCTGTTACTTCCTAAAGTGCCTGTGCAGTGCGTTTGAGCAGTTTCTTCGCCAAGTCTACGCTGTTGTAAAATTGTCCATGAACAGGTGATGTCCGTGGTCTAAATACGGCTCCATAAGACCGAAAACAAGCGTTTCAAGCTTTGAATTGCCCTCAGTAACGGACGTTTTACCTTTGTATATTGTCGAATTTGGCACATATCCACCAGGAGTACAGAGGGTATAGAATTTAATACCATATTTAGCTTTTTTTCCTTTTATGTAGTGCCGAAAGCTTAGACGTCCTCGAAATAAAAGTAAAGACTCATCTAAAGAAAGCTGTTCCTGAGGGTAATATGCGTTTCTGAAATTAATGAGCAATTTGTTCAGCAATGATGTGACTTTGCCCAATTTGTCGAACTGGTTCGTTTCTTGTGCATAAAAACAACTAAAGCATCTTAGCATTTTTTCATACCTCCTCCCGGACTGGTTGGTGAAAAACTGGAGCATAGTACAGTGGGTCCATGGAAAATATTTTTCTTACCGACGGATATTTTGTCTGACCTAGCAAAATACTTATTCCAAGAAATTGTTCCAGCTCCTGCTGAGTATCTGCTGAATTTCCTTGCTGGCCGACCAGAGTTTGACAACTGAAACTGAAATAATGAGTATGATTCTTGACTCAATGAACAGTTATGCTCTAACTCAGTTATGCATAACTGTTCATTGAGTCAAGAATCATACTCATTATTTCTTCGTCCCGTAATTTACTAAAACATTCTCTAGCCGTTGAAGGATTGTCGCCGAAATCAATTTTAGGCCACTTTGCGTTTGATCAAATTCAGGAAAATTTTCAATAATGTCATACCATTGGTCATCTGACCCTTTACCTGTATCTTCCGTGCCATGAACTTCTTCAAGAACCACTTGCAATATTTCTTCTGCGTCGTCGTCAAATTGCAAAAACGTTTAAGGTTCACTGTCAGAAGATTCTTGTTCGGAAGATTCGTCATAATTAGGATCTCCATCATCATAATCGCTATCAAAGTCATCACCAAATTCTGATTCATCACACTGGCCGATTTGAACTGATAAATCAGGACTTTAGCATACGAACAGACAAATAAACCCAATGAAAAGGGAAAAAATAAAAAAAATTACGGTAAACCTAGCGGTAATAGCATCTGCAGATGCTAAGCATAAACAAAACAAAATGCCGCTCTGACCGCGAACGTGTTAAAACCCTTTGCATGAGATCTTAGAATTACTATTACATGGCATAGACGCAATAAGATCAAGCCATCTTTGCCACTTCAAATAATTCGCCCACATTTCGGATGCCTTGCTTTCCTATTTAAAATTCAGACCAAAGGTCTGCTAACACATGGGTCATTAAGTCCCGGAACCAGCCAGTAGAAAACACATTCGAACGTTTTTTTAAAATTTTTTTGGCCTTTTTTAAAGATTGATTTATCTTTTGCCTCAAAATTGGCTTCAGTTGCGGGTATGATGTATGATCTCAATACCGGAGCCAAATCTCTGTCTTTGGAGCATCTTTTTGAAAGCTGCGAACAGGTGGAAGAGGGTGTGGAAGCAATTTGAATAGTAAGTCGTCCAATTTCACTATCGTTTTCATTGGCTTGTGGATCGATGCATTGACTTGGTGAAACAGCGGATTTTATACTGCCATTTTAGGCCTTTTCATGCTTGATCCAATAATGCAAATAATGTAGTAATCGCTGGTGATCTGGCCCGACCGAAGAAATCGATAAGCAAAATTCCGTGCATGTCCCAAAACACAGCGGCAAAGACCTTCTGACTGTTGTGTCTTCGGACTTTTCGCCTCTTTTCTCCACTCGGCTGACGTTCTTTGCGGCTCCGGAATATAGTAAATAATCCATGTTTCATCCATTGTTATGTGCTGACCTAAAAAAAAATTATAATTACGCGTAAACAACTTCAAACAACGCTCAGTCTCACCAATTCGTTATTGATTTTGGTCCACTGTGAGTAAACGCGGCACCCAATCAATCTCTAATAAATAGCGATGATCGTTCCCGTGCCCTTCATAATGGGTGTCAACCGAGTTAGGCGTAATAGCCCATTAGTTTTACATGCGACTCGAATGTCAGATGGGTTTCAGGGACCAAGCACATGTCGATGCTTTGCTGATTTAGAAGTAATTTCAGTTGGCAAAGTTTTTGCGGAAGTCTACTTCAGATTTTGAAGATAAGCTTCGCTTCAGACAACCAAAAAAACTCGAAGACAAAGAAATGTGAGCATTATTCCATGAAAATCCCAGTCAAACACAAACGGAGTTATCAGATTCATTGGGTGTAACTCAGCAAGCAGTTTCTATACGATTAAAATCCATGAGAATGATTCAGAAGCAAGGCAATCGGATTCTTCAAGAATTTAAACCGAGAGATGTTGAAAGGCGACTTTTTATCGGTTTTTTACATCGAATACTCAGCGGTAATCCTAAGAAAAAAAAAATACTACGTTAAGCGTGGTGAGTCGTTACCATCGACCTCAACATCATCACTAAATTTAAATTTGAGGGTCATGCTGTGTACGAGGGGCTATTCAAAAGTAATGATAATGAAAATAAAATTCGATGATTAGATATGTATTTATATTTCTGCATAGTCTCCTAACAAGTCAATGCATTTTTCTATTCTATTTTTTTTCTAAGCCCAGGATTCCCTCCCAAAACGCCTCAACGGCGGCCATAACTTCTCACTGTGAGTTTTCTTGGCGTCAGTAAGGAGCCTCGCTTCCAAGTTACCGAATGCTGCTTGTTTTCAGGATCAAATTGGTGTATCCGAGTCTCGTCCATAATAACGAAACGTAATAAAAATATTTCCTGTTCTGCTTGGAACTTCTCGAGATTCTAACACTCTCGGTATCCAACGCGCAGAGACTTTTTTCATATGCAATTCGTTCGCAAGGATTCTTTGAAAGCTGCTTTATGTGATCCCTGTGACCTCAGCTATATGTCTGAGGTCACTCTTCGATCTGCCAACACAACATCTTCGACATATTCGTATCATCGAAGGACGTAGGTGGGTGTCGTTCGCGATATTCATCTTCAGTGGATGTTCTGCCCATCTAAAATTTCGGTGGTTGTTGGACAATGACCACTCTTTTGTTGACTTGCTGTGTGCTTTGGGCCGTTATCTTGCATAAATCTCAAAGCAATGCGACATTTTCTAATAATTTTATATAATCCTCCGAATTCATTAAACCTTCTATTCGATATAAGGATGAATGATATACATCCCCAAAGCATCACACTCCCTCTTCCGTGCTTAAATGCTTCATTCTTTAGACGCAGGGCATATCGTCTTACCTTCTAATCCCACTGTCCATCGCTTACATTTTTATTATTTATTAGGAACCGTCCAGTTCTTATGTTTCCTCTCAAAACCTACTTGGCTTTTCCAATTATGCTTGGAACTATTTTGAGTGCTCAATAAAATTCGATATTTTGTAGATCTCCGTTTCGGATAGATCCGTTAGTTCATTAAGGAAACATTCTCCCAGAAATCGTCTTCTTGCAACTTACATAAACTAAAAAAAAAAAATAAATAAAATCAAATAAAACTGTAAAGTTCAAATGAGGATCAGTTACTGGTCCTTTATTTAAGCAACCATTGAACTTCACTTTAAAATCCTGAGCTGAGAGGAGAAGTTTTGGTGACAGCAACATGATCTTCATATCTTCAATCTCTTAATCTGCTCTTTGTTTAGTTAGTTTAATTTTTTTTTGAACAAACTTGCCCAAGACAGAAATGCTTAAAACTGGGTCGGCAACGGTTTGTGATTGGAAGTTTTTGGATAATATTTCCACATACTTATGTGGTTTTTCTAGAAAAATTTACAAACTTCTTTGTGTTCCTAATTTGATTGCTTTACCTGCTCCCAGCACGCAGACTCAATACAGTTTGCTTAGTTGGAACTAACTTTTCTGGAACTTTAATCTCTTGTAGTCTATACACCTACTACAACTACGTGTAAATTGGTTATAATAACCGAACCGAACAAAACAGAAGACAACACAATTTCAGCGTGACCACAGAAAACGAAACAATTTTCTCTAATCTCCTCCCCTCCACACATCATCCTTCTCTACCGAAATCATAGCCATCCTAACAGCCCTACAGTATACTTCCACCACTAAATTCGCCATCTACGCCGACTCCCTGTAATCAATCGACGCCATCATTAACACCAACAACCAAAGTTATTACCCCTGCCTAATCAACAACTTCCTCCACCAGCAGTTCCCGAGAACAACATTAATATGGATTCCAAGCCATACCGAATCATGGCAACGAATTCGCCGACAATACCGCCAAACGGACCCTTCGTATCCCCTCCCTTCACTCCCCAAACTTCAACCCGCAAGACAGAAATAAATATATTAGAACACACCACTGCCCCGAACAACAATCCCTTTTCGACAAATCATCGCACTGGTACCGGACTATTAACAAAGACAGACTCTCTATTAAAAACTGCGTCAACGACCCTCGACACCCAGTCACATCCAGAACAGACCTTACTAAAATAATCAGACTACGACTTGGACACACGAAAGTTACCCACGAACACTACCTCGACAAGAACAAACCCTCCACTTGCACCTACTGTAACCAAACCCTACTCAACATCCACCACATCCTCAATAAATGTTCCGCCCTCCACTCATCCAGACTCCAACTCCCCTCCCATAACAACTTAATCAACCTCCTTTCTAACCCTAACACAAGAACATAAAAACTGTAATCAAGTTCCTCAAAATTACAAATTTATATAAAACCTGAAATCAAGATAGCCAAAGGCCTCCGTTTCTCTGGCTTACCCCAGCCAGCTTGTAATTTTATTTATTACACTGTTAGCCTTATCAAATAAATAAATAAAATAAACCGAACCCTCTGGAGACCATTTTCCTTAAAAAATTAAATTTATATGCCCAGGACCACTTTCTTCTAAAAAGTAGACATTCTCGTATTTTTCTTGTAATGCACTTAGTAAAATTTTTATAAGGTGGCCCAAAAATGTTCGAATCGATTGTTTTATCTAAATCATTAAAATTTCTGGAAGGTCTGGAGATCGAGGGGCTCAATACATTGTGGAGTTTCTTGAAATAATTTTATCATGAAATTTTCACTGTAACATTGCCATAATAGGTTGCCAAACGATCTCTAGTGACCGTTAGAGTGCAACCGTTTTCTCCAAAAAAGTGTGACCCAACAATACAACTTGATGAGACTGCGTCACACCCCGCTGGATGCAATTCCGTCTCATGGAGAATTTCCGGGTTAAAGTCGTTATTCAACAATCTTGCTTTTGTCTGACATAAGAATGGAGTAGAACATAGTTTCGTCCTCGTATGCCATTCCTTTGTTAAGCTTGCTGTAATCTGAGTTATAAGGGAACAAGCTCAAAGCTTCGTGTAAAATTGCAGTGACTGATTGTACCCATTTGGGCAGAAAAAATCCTTGTCGCTACAGCAGCAATTGTTTCCTGGGTTCGTACTGTAGGATTTCGGTGGTAAGGCCTTTGGGTAAATGTCTCATTTTCCGCAAAATACATCTGCTCGGTGGCGTGCGGCCAAAAGTGCCATCATCCTAATTTTCCATTTTTTTTCAAATCTAAATAACAACCTGAAAAATATGGGATCAGCTCGCCGGTAGCCAAGCTTCAATTCCAGGTGTTCTACCTTGAATTTCGCAAACTTTTATTTCAGGAACCACAGTAGCTGGAGAGCGCCGTGGCGCAGTGGATAGTGTGTCGGTCTCTGACGCACGGTGAGCGAGTTCGGATCTCGATAACACCAACGCCATCGAATGTTCATTACGCGGCTTCTCTCCTCGGCGGGGTATTGGCAAAACCTCCCGTAGTACACTTGCCTTGAATCCCATTCACTTGTGTGAAAAACAAATCGCACACAACGTAAGTGAATGAGAGAAGCTTGGCTCTGGCTCCCCGTAAGCTATAACGCCATCTAAGAAGAAGAACCACAGTAACTAGGGTTCTAAAACCGGTCGCTATGAGCTCAGAATCATGTACTCTATAGCACAGTCAAGTTACAGACTCATAGCTGCTCGGCAAGTTTGGTTTGATATATGCGTATGGACAGGCGGACAGACAGCAAAGCCTTTGCCCTAAGTCTTCCCTACCCCAGCTTTGCAAGGTAGAAGATTAAAACTGACACTTTTACAGCCCCCTTTCCGTACAATACCTAGTACTTCAGCTTCGACCATGTGGTGCGGTTCTATGATATTTTATGTGTGTAACAAACGCGGTCGTAGCATAATTTTGAGCAAGCTCGTCTTATGGTTTTACAATAAGCATCCTCTCGTTTCTCAGTATTATGCTTCTTTAAAGTTGTGGGGACGTTCCTGATGTAAATCTCTTTTTTGTGACTTTTTCCTGAACCAGATATGTGCTGCTGTACCACTTGAGATCTCTTCTCACTGTCGAAGTATAAAAAGCCATCTGATCCGAGAGGTAGAAGCCCGACTTGTCTTTATTATATACGTAAAGAGTAAGAGACTTATAAATATATACCTTAAATATATACTTATAAATATATACCTTAAGTTCGTCGGCTTGATCTCTGCTTCTACTGGTAAATGGAATGTCAGGGTCAGGAATAGGTCAATTGAACAAAGCAGCCATAATAGGAGCATGTTGTATTGAAATCATCCTCACATCTCAGATCCCCTTCGTTCTCTTTCTCCCGTGCTGACATTAGATTCCTATTGAGTTGAACATTAGGACAACATTTCTTATTAGCTCAGAGACCATATGTGTTTGCTTAAACACAGAGCGTGCCAGTTCATAAGTGGTCCACGTATAGAACCTAGCCTTCGCCTTTCAATAAGAAACTAAACTCAACTAAGTCCAACTTCACGCTCATCTATTGACCTATTCTATCACTTCCTGCTATTGGAATATTTAAAAGCAGTTGGAAACGATTTCGAAACGTCGTTTTTATGGGAACGCAAAGTTGTAAATGTTTTTTACGCGACCAATAATCTTCCAAATCCCCATCTGTACAAATCTCTTCGATAGCAACAGCCCGAGAACTCTTTTACCTCTAGACCGTTTGTTGGAATCCACTCCTTTTTTTAAATCCACATTATATATACATAATGAAAGGACAGTCGCGAAGAAAACTCCATCCAGCGTACGAAGTTCTTCATTCTCAGCTGGAGTTTCCTCAACTTCTGCTAACTCTCCTTCACTTTTGAGAGCTTTAGTCTCGAAAACATTCACATCTTCAGCTTGGAAGTCGCTGTCTAGATTTGGTTCATCGTTTGGTAGCCAATTCGAAACCGAGTGGGTCTTCTGTTGGAACATGTGCTTATAGAGGGCTTACATTCTCATTGAAATACATGCGTATAGTGAACATGTTATGACTAAGTACTCGTAATCTTACAATCGGCAATTCTAAGAACTTCATTGCATTATCGCCAGCTATGAAAATCGCGCTTTTGTCGAGTAGTAAATTAAAAGCACTCGTAAAAATAAATTGATAAACCCAGTCCCGTGTGTGAAAACAGCCCATGATAGAGTAACATTGTATTAAAAAGCCGATTGCTGATTAAGTTCATAAACAACCGATGTCTGCAAGCATTTATTGCTGTCACTGACCATGATATTGGCTTGCCGTCAGACTTTTCTATACCCCAGTTCGAACGCCTTCATATTCACAGTCGTCACGGTCTACTCTTGTAAATTTCGTCCACTTCTCTTAATTTTGTATTATTTTTGGTAGTATTGCTTGCACATTTGTGGCCATAAATTATTGTACGTAACTGTTTTTCATTAAGCATTTCTTTTCCAAAATATCGAAACACGATACACAGAATATCCTAAAGCAAAACTAAATTCAAAGCCCACGATAAAAGAAATTTAAAAACATTTTATCACGTCTAATACGATTTAAATAAATAAATTTAAACATTCCACTAAAAATAAATAAAAATTAAAATTAAAAAAAAAAATGTTACCAATTCTAAAGTAAAATTTAAAAACTAACTGTAGGAACCTTTCACCGATTTTAAGATATATATAGAGAAACGAGCCTACATTTTCGAACAAAGAAAACAAACAACACAGAATGTTCATATAGACTAAATGCAATTATAGACAGAAGAACAAAACAAAACATCTATAAATATATATAAATAAAAATATAACTTAAAATCTAATATAATTTATTAGAAAAGAATTCGTGAATGTGAAACTTCACTCTTAGAGTTAAATCAAATAAGAAATATTAAAAACATAAATTTAAATAAAAATCAGTTACTGAATCCTGATCAATTTTTGTATTCCATTGCGAACCGATCACGCATTCTGAATTTTGTTTCTCCGTCTTCTGATTATTTTATTTAAATTTAGCTAATACTAAACAAATCTACAATATTACGAAACATACTACAAACCTATGAATAAGGCGATTTATTTCAGATCAATTTTACGTTAGTTTGAAACGAGAAAATGATTTATGATTTAAATAAAAGAGAATTAAATATTATACTTTATTGTAAACTTTATTGTGATTAGTTAAAAGTGAAGCAAACAAGAAATATTAAATATAATTAAATAAATCTCATAAAACTCGAAATTTTTATTCATTGTTTTGGTTTTAATTGGTCTGTTGTGCGAAGTCAACAGGCACAGGTCTAGATTGAATATTTGCTCTCGTCATTTAGTGAAACATGGAGGCCAGGCACCTCCAATCTTGGGTCTACTTTCTCACATATCAGATTGATATCGGAACATGATGGAACCGGACTAGGTTGCCATTTTATTATAATTATAATTATTATTATTGCTGGCCATTTAAAACTCGGATGTTTTTTTTAATTCATACTGTTCTTATTTATACGAAAAAATTTACCTCAAAAATATCCAACATTTTGCAGCCATCTTAACGCTCTAAGATTGCACTTTGTCTCCGCCTGTACTTGAGGGAGTATAATCTTCCACTTTCGCACGCCTACAGTCGCAAGAGTAGGGGGGTGGTCGTGGTGCAATGGTAATCACCAGCGACTGTTGAACCGAAGGTCTGCAGTTCAAGTCCGTCCATAGTCAAGAACAATTCTTATACGGAAAAACTGTGCAACAACATCAGTTGTGAATGAGATATGATCAAAAAGTGCCGATGGTGGCATAACACTCGCAGCATAAGATCACTTCAAAATTCATACTTTGTGTGTGCATTTCCAATATAACACCTTAATGAGTTGGAAACAAAAGAGTTACTGTGAACTACAACCAACGTAAATTCAGTCGAATCTCTCAAGTCCTATCTAGGACAACCACCCCCGAAGAGTAGTGAACCATCGACACAAACCATCTGCCCCCCGTCCAGGTTGTGTGACAAACAATATAAGAGCGTACACTACACTTGAACCTGCACAAATTATATAAAAAAAAAAAAAACCTTAAGGATCTCAACGTGCACAAATCCACCGGGATTGTGGTATTCCTCCGATACTACTGAAGGGGTTTTCTTCCACGTTGACAAAACCTCTGCGTACGCTTTTTCATCTTTCCTACTCTTCTGATTTCTGTCCGAGTAGATGGAAAACAGCATATGCCTAGCCCGTCCCTAAAAAGGGCGAATCTTCGTCTCCCACCTCCTACCCACCCATAGCTAACGTCCCTTCTCTCTGAGATCATGGAAACGTTGATAAATCATCAGGCAGTACGGCTTCCGCAGCAACGGGTCCACTGGTGATTGCATCTTTGCACCATTTCGACGAAAGCAAGATCGTTGCGCTCAATATTTCAAAAGCATTTGACAGAGTTTGGCGTCAGGCTCTTTTGTCGAAAATGCGAAATTACCTTTCGGGCTCTTCAATTCAAGTTGTTTTGGACGATTTCAAGTCTAAAGGCTGGGGTTCCCCAGGGCTCTATTCTGTCACCGACACTCTTCCTTATTTTTATAACTGCTTAACTGCTTAACTGCTACTTCTAATCCAATACACTCTTTCGCTGATGACAGTTCTATATCCAGGTGTCGATGAAACCGAAAGACTTTCCATCCTTGCTATGTGTGTTAATAAAACTCTTAGTTGGAATTGCCTGATATTCAAGGTCGCCAAGAACACTGCGAAATTTCTAGGTTTCCTCAAACGTTACAAGAAACATTTCACCCCCTCTGTACAATGCTCATATTTGGTCTGGTTCTCCCAAGACCTCTTTGCACTTGCTAGATCACTCTCTTCACCGACGGATCGAAAATGGACACAGGCACTGGGACCGGGTTCTACTCTAATACCCTTCACTAACAGGAATCATTCAAACTCCCTGATCTGTGCAGCGTTTTTCAAGCAGAAATCTTGGCAATAGAGAAAGCAGCCAAACAACTAGAGGTAACCGATATCCCACCATCGGATATCACTATCTTCGTAGACAGGCAGGCTGCACTGAAGTCAATAGAATCCTGTATAACGAGATCAAAGGCTGTCATGAAATGTCGCGACTCACTGAAGTCCATCAGAAAGTCAAACTCTGCTGGGTCCCGGGTCACAGCTCAACCGCAGGGAACGAAAGAGCGGACGAATTGGCCGGGCAAGGGTCTGAACTGGACATGGCGAAGCAGACACGTCATTGCAACCACCGATCAGCGCACTATACCGGATCATAAATGACATAATCATCAAAGAAGCCAACTCGTCTTGGCTTACAAGAAACGACAGCTACACGACAAGATCAGTATCGGAAAAACAAACAAGCTCTTGGCGCTGGACCGTCACTCGATCCGTATGCTCGTCGGAGTGATCACATGACACTGTCCCATTGGAGCAATGCTCCGGAAATGGGACTCGGGATCCAGCGATCTCTACCGGAGCTGCGGCCCAACTCTTCAGAATCGACGTCTAGCATCGCTGGGCCAAAGATTCTTTACAGAGATTGCAGATGTGGCAAATGCAGATATATCGGATCTTCTAAAATTCATAAGGAGCACGGGGTGGTTTCAGCCATAACGTGATAGGACAGGTTAATTATATGTGTACCCCCACAAATGAAGGGAATCACAATGGTCCTTTTGGCCTCCGAGTGGAAGTGATGCTTAACCATCACACTCCCCTTCTTTAACCTAACCTAACCTGACGTTTACATTTGCTAGATAGGATACAAAAGCGAACGATAAAACTCATAGGAGACAACATTACCGCCAGTGAGTCGATCGACTCACTCGAACATCGACGCAGTGTCTCCCCTCTTTCTGTTTTATCGTTATTTTAACGGACAATGCTCAAGTGAGCTAGCCACTTGCATTCCTCCCCTTTAAGAATTTAACCGCAATACACGTCTCGACCGGAATGCTGTCAGTTCACCCTCAAGCCTCTCTTTGGACGCACAGTCAATTAAGAAACTAATTTTTTGCCGAACCACACGAATATGGAATGCTCTTCCTATAGCTATACTTTTCCCACTCATTGCAATCTACAAACATTGAACAAAAATAATGTGCACCGGTACCTCCTTTCCCTTTCTGCTTCTACGAGGGTGGTCCGATAAGTACTAAGCCTCACCGCCAGATTGCGCTAGTATTACAAGAGCAACTTACTATCGTGTAGTACAAAATACGAACTGCTTCCCTTCCACCGTATTCTCCAGATTTGGCCCCGTGCGACTTCTTTTTGTTTCCAAACTTGAAAAAGTCACTCGCCGGGCAGAAATTTCAGTCGAATGAGGAGGTCATCGCCGCCACGGAGACCTACTTTGCAGACCTCGAGAAAACGTATTTTTCAGACGGGTTAAAGAAGTTGGAGCATCGCTGGGTCAAGTGTATCGAGCTAAAAGGCCATTTCTCCAAAATGTTTGTTTTTCTTTTGTAGGCTAAGTATTTATCGGATCACCCTCGTATAAGCATTGTCAGCTCTCAAAACGCACGACCGAGTAGTCAGTAGCTCTACTATGGCGTTGAGCTCGAGCTTATGATATTTACGATATTAGCCGAGGCAGCACCTAAGGTCGCATTCCGCGTTACTCCTTATGAATTCATTGTTCCTATTCATGCTGTAGAAAGCCCGAGCGCTCGAACGAATGAGACACTGCTAGAGAATTTTTGTATCGCTTAATATATGCAGATGTCAAAGTTGACGAGGAGCCTGATGGATTATTTTGTGGAGGGTATACGAGATGCCAAGGTAAACAATTTTTTGTACGAGGCCCGAACGATTGAGGAA
The DNA here is from genome assembly GCA_958301585.1 of Merodon equestris. Classification (NCBI taxonomy): domain Eukaryota; kingdom Metazoa; phylum Arthropoda; class Insecta; order Diptera; family Syrphidae; genus Merodon; species Merodon equestris. Next base: position 40,353,633 of record OY284415.1, read on the forward strand.
CTAAAGGCCAAGATAAAAATCTACGAAAAAGTTAGAAACCAGCCGACCCACACCAGTTCGCACTCTCCACCTACATCGCAGAAAGGACGAGCGCTGCTGTTACAAATATGGCGGAGCTTCTCATATAGCCAAAGCTTGTCCTAAGGGGTTCAAGTGTTTCAAATGCTAGGGGTTCGGGCATCGTTCCTTTGAATGTGGACAAGCTACCAAAGAGAAAAAGAGTGAAAACGACGCACTTAATGAAAACCATATGGGTTGACGGTGTGAAGACCACGGCGCTGGTCGACACCAGATGCGACTTTTCTATAGTCGGAACTTTCTGCTGCAATTGAGTAGGTACAACGTTCAACCATCCACGATAGTTTTATCGTATTTATAGTCGTCAACCGATCGAAGCTGAACTATTGGTAGACAATATTTATTTCAAGTTGCACGTGATAGGAGAAGGGCACTCGAGTTTTCAGGTGGTTTCGGGAAACGACGCGATGAAGGACGCGGTGGTGATTATAGTGAGGTTTGTTTTCGAAGACGACTCACTGACGAGGAGATAGCAGGTCGCGAGACTTATGAGTCTGAGGGGCGGCAAGACGAAGATAAATCTGGAAAGGTAACTACGTCAAACTATTTTTCCACTAAAGAGGATTGTGAGACAGACGTCGGAAAGCAACCAGACAAGGAGGACGGAGATGATGCTGCTGACGTCGACGATGAAAACGATGACACTGAAGGTTACGGTTACACCGAAGGGCAAGATGCGTGAATTGAGGAAGGAATTTGGTGAGTTATTGTACAACATTGGTAGCTCTAACTGTTGATTGTTGACTGTTGACTTGTCCCATCTGCCAAAAGAGTCTAGAGGCAATGTTGAACGATGTATCACTGCGTACTCGCCGCAAACCAACGCGGAGACGCCGATCAAGATGAAGTCGATCCGCAAAGAAGAGAGGTCCCTGTATGAACACCAAAGACGTATGTCACAGAAGGACTAGGAAGAAGCCGAGAAGCAAATGGCAACCTGGCTCAAGGAAGGGCCCAAGTCAATCGGAGTTCGTTTCGCCAGTAGTTACGATCTCGAAGAAGGACATTACCAAAAGTTTATGCTGTGGCTGCCGCCGGATGAACGCGAAGCTATTTTAAGACCATTTTCCGATGCCACTTCTCGAAGACGTTTATGACATTTGACCATTTACGGTCCTCAAAGATATTTACTAGATCTCGTGGATGGAAATTTCCATGTGATGATGGAGGCTGAGTCGAGAAAGTACACCTCGTTCATAGCAGACAGCGGCCAACACGAGTTTCTCAAAGTATCATTCAGTATTTGCAGTTCGTCCGCTGTGTTTACACGATTCATCAACTTTATATTTAGGGAGCTAGTAAACGAAGGAATTATGCTGACGTATATGCATGATGTAGTCGTACTCCAGAGAAACAACGCCGATCAAATGTTTCATCGTGCAGTACATGAGCCGGAAGACCTTGTCTCAAGTAGAGAAATACCACTCCTACGAGTTGGAGGTACTCGAAGTGGAGAATTTATTTAATAGGGACGCCTATCAGCATTGTGACCGACTGTAATGCTCTCGCTGATGGTCATAACAATCAAGACGATCCGCTACGAGTTTCATGATGGGCGATGATCTAAACGACTTCGACTACAAAATAGTTCACTGATCCGGAAAGCAGATGCGACATGTAGACGCTTTAAGTAGGGTCACGATGTTGATTGTTGACACCTTGAGTTATTGAATCAAAGAGGCGCAGATGCAAGACCCTTGCGTGAAGCCTATTCGGAACGCACTCGAGTATACGACGTACGACGATTACTATTTCAAGAACAAAGTATTGTATAAAGACCCCGTTAAGGAATCGATCGTCATACTAATTGCCTTGGAGAAGAAGATCATAGAGATTGCTCACCGGCAGCGTCATTTTGCAGCGAAGAAGACGGAGGAGCTCGTTGGTCGAACATATTTCATTCCAGACTTGAGAGCTAAGGCGACGTAGGCTGTGCAAAATGGCCTCCAATGTATCCTAGCTGAACGGAAGGCGGGGCAACAGGAAGGATTCTTATCGCCAATAGACAAAGAGGGCCGACCATTACAGACGAATCACATTGACCATATTGGTCCATATTGGAGACTAAGAGGAGATACAACTACATTTTCTCGGTGGTGGACGCATTTGCCAAATTTGTATGGTTGTACCTCACCAAGAGTACAACGAGTGCGGAAGAAATAGATCGACTTAGCAAGCAATCCGAGATATTTGTAGATCCGAGACGGATAATTTCGGACAAGGGGTCAGCATTCACGTTCAATGCATTTGAAGAGTATTGTGAGAAAGAAAACGTGGCGCACCTACTGATTACTACGGGTGTGCCGAGGGGAAGTGGTCAGGTTGAAAAGATTAACCGACTCCTAGTACCATTGTTGATGAAGAAGTCGTTAGAAGACCCGAAAAGATGGTACAGACACGTGGGCCACACGCCACCTAGAAATACTAAAAATGCGGTTAGGCTAGGATGGAAGCAGGAGAACGTCGACGTTTTCAGCTGGAAGAGGAAGGAGCCCAAGCTTGGTGAACTCCTTGCAGTGAAAAGAATTCATTTTGGCCCAGGTCTCAACCTGAAGCCGAAGTTCCTGGGTGCGTACAAATTGACACAAAGGTATGCAAGCACGATCGGTATGAGATCGAGAGTGTAGGAGATTATGAAGGACCGAATGCTATCATCTTAGCTGCCGACGGAAACAAGCCGTAGGATCCCCGAGTACGATTTTCACGTCGAAGGATGAGAAATTGTCAGATACGAGTATTTCAACTATTGTTTCGTCCTTTACCTCTTCATCCTTATCTTCCGTAGGACAGTGTACGTTCAAAAGTACATAGTTTAGATAGATTTTGCGTCCACAAGGCTTTGATGAAGATTCCTATTCCGTACAAACCAAAATACAGCCGTCCTTAATGGTTGTTCTGTCTGAAAATTCGAACCTCTCTAAGAGCCAATATCGAGTCACCTTGTTGCAGTCGAATCACGGATGCAGATATCGATCGAGTAAGAAAAATGTGATAAGTTGCAGTCGTAAGAGATTGCCAAGACTTTTCTGTTCAATCTGCTCAAAACATAGAACAGCAATGGAGATGTTGTGAAAGGCTTATCCGAAATGCAGTCTTTGATGATCCCGGCTTCAAGCCCCTACCTACACGGAACCCTGCACCGACGGACGAGAGCTGCTCGTGAGCTCTACCAACAGAAAAGGAAAGAGGAGCATGTCTAAAAAACTTGTAGTCGAGTCAGAGTTGAAGCTGGTAATATGGAGAGAAAACATTTGCAGAGTGTATAACGACAATGATAGTCGAAACACAAACCATTTACACTGGACGAAGACTAGAGAAGATTCCGTCCATCCGACTTAAACGAGGTTATAGCAACTGGAGACGAATAAAACTGCTGGCTCAGACAAGTTGGAAGATATGATCGGAGGAAAGCATGATCGATAAATGGGATCTCCGAATATTTTTGATCGATCTATGGAGAAAGGAAAAGAAGAAGAACAGAGAAACTTTCGAAATCAACTTTCGCTGCTCTATTGAGATTGGTAATAAATTAGATAGGATGTTCTACATAAAAAAAAAGATTCAGACAAGGTGACGCATTTTCATCTGATTTCTTCAACATCATGCTTGAAAAAATCGCGATTACTGACATGATCTTATTCAGTTTGGACATCTGCTTAAATACACAGGTGATATCGAGCGTTATTGGACGACCCCAGCGAGACGTCTATGTTGGCATTGAAGTAGACGCGGCTAAAAAGGGTCTAAGAATAAATGAAGGCAAGACCAAATATATGTCGTGAACAAAAAAGACGCGTAACCCTTATAGCTTAGCCAGGCCTACTTGGCACCGTCTTCAAGCGACGACGACACCAACACTGAGATCGGTGCAGAACAAATCTTGCCAACTGGGCTCAAAAGGAAGTTGAGAAGAGCGATTCAAGCCTTTTCTTAAAAAACTTCAATCATCCGGCTTTTTCACTGGGGTGCAAAGGCTTGGACATTATCGAAAGTGATTGAAAGGGCGATTCGAGGGGAAGATTTTGCGTACAATCTTTGGTCTCATTTTTGAAAACGAAGAATGAAGGGAAAGGACTCATCTGAGGTGGCGACACAGGTGGAGAAGTCAACCAACTTGGCGGGCGGCATGGAAGGTAGCTGGTTAAATATTGTGCTGGCTGGAGAGACTTGTCCTGCTTTGCTGCAGAAAGGTATGATGCAGCTGCGCTCTACAAATAATTTTCACTGCTAACATTCGCTTGTATATCTATTTTTTGGCGAATGGTTGTCACCACTTCCAAGATTGGTAAAGATTATAAAAAAAGATTCTTTTGCTTATGGCTCAAGATCTGACAGTCTGGTTTCCCTTTAACTGAAAAATATATAAGTGCTACGAAAACTGTATGTACGTGCCTGAGATTCGATATTCGTTTATCGGCGAGGATAATCCTTCGAGGCTACGCTTCAAAAGGATCTTATCAAGAGAGTCTTTGATGAAGCAATGTGACATTGATATTGTGGACCAAATGACATGGGGCCACTCACTGGGGACTTCCTTCTGATTTGTTGAGTCTGGCGCAAGCAGTGCTGAACTGTCCCTGCTATTATGGTCTGTTAAGGACTAAGAACCTCATGACCAGGCTTATGTGGATGATGTAAATGTGAAATGCATGAGAAATGGGCTCTTCAGTTCTCACAACTGGGGCTTTTCATTCTACGAGAAAGAGGAAGTTATCAGGCCTGAGTTAGCTAAGGTTATCATCTCGATCTCCAAGGAAGAGAAAGCTGGCACGTCTAATGAGCGCTGAAACCTTGCAATATAAACGACCCATACAGTGCAATGTGTAAGTCTTACACGTCTATCAAAGTCGTCAGGTTTTGAAGAACAGCACTGGTCATAATTAAAAAATCGAGTTTACTACCCTAGTGCCCTCGCGGGTAATGCTAAAGTTTTACTTTTTCTCACAATTATAACCAATTCACTTGATCAACATGCTTAACATCTACGCACGGCATTGACGTAGTAAAAATGTAAGAATGATGTAAAAATATAAGAAAAAAAAGCAGAAAGGTCGCCGCCGCCGCCACTGGACACCTACTGATCTTGAACGTGTTCCGTTTCATTTATGATAATTATTCCAATCAACAACTTAATTTATTTACACCACCATGCCATGCGCTGCAAGTTATTTCGGTTTCTTCCACCTCCGACTCAAGATATTATCATCGGCATGCTACTTTGAATCTGGTGTGAAAATACATGGTACATGATCGATAGATGACAGCGATCGGTTGAAAATGCGGATCAAAGTTTTGATCAACCAAAATGATAGAGGGGCTTGAGGTATTGTGTGCCGAGCTTGTTGGCGCACCAATATGAGACGCATTTGCATTTTTAATTAGAGCGGGTACGTTAAATTTAATAAGTGACATCTGACAGCTTCATTCGAATTGCGATTGGAATTAATTTTAGAGTAGCTTTGTGGTGGACGCGGCTTGTGTAGCATGTTGGCATTTCGGGGTTTAAGTAGATGTTCAAAATTGATTGAGTTGGTCGAAAAGGTGACATCCATTGACGAATATTGTGATTAGCGTTATTTACGATATTTAGAGAGTTTTTTTTTTATTTATATTTTTACGAAATTATACTGGAAATTTCCTTAATCAAGGACTTTCCAGCTTATGGCGATCTTATTTTAGCTCTGAGTTATAATGCTGACCGAAGCATTAGTGTAGGTGCGATAAATAACCGTCAATTGGACGTTATACTTGCCACTAATTCGTTTTTAGACAGTCTTGATTATGTGAGTTGTTGGCCTCATTCATCGAATAGAACATAGACCACGTAGCGCTAAATATTAGTCCACTTTTCGCTACCTTTGATTGTCCAGACTTTGACACCTGTCTTTGCATTTTGAAATGAAAAGCGATTTGGATTCGGAGCATTCGATATATTTTGTCTACGCCTAAAATTGAACAATGTTTCCTTTGACACCGATATTCACTCTGTTCTTTATAATAATTTATTAAATGTCAAGCCGATCTTTTTATATCCAACCGATAGACTGCAGATTGTACTTATTAGCGGTAAAATATCCACCTCACCTTCTACGAAGACAGAAGTGCCGCAAGGCTCTATCCTAGGTCCCTTTCCTTTCTTTCTGCTGGTCAATGAACTACCTAAAATCTTGGAACAGAGTTGCTTACATTTGTATGAAGACGACGTGCAGCTGCAAATATCATTGACAATATGTTGCTAAAATGAATGAGGGTCCAGAATATCATTACTGGGCCCAAGCTAACAACATTCACTTTAATGCCAGTAAGTTCAAGTCAATTGTTGTATTCCGCTCGGGCGATCCCTCATCTTTCCATCAAACTAGGGCAATGCAGTTTAACCTGAGACGACCATATCAATGTCAGTATGGAATAGGTATATGGTATCCTAGGGGCTCCATGGCCTACACTACCAAGACGAAAATGATTTTAAGTGGCATCTTCGTACACATACTCAGCACTCCAATTGGACCAGAATCTAGTGCTAAGATCACGGGTAACTCTGGGCCAGAAAGCGTTAATATTATGTAGAACTACACGTGCTGCATTATTGTCTCGAATGATTTTCTACGTTACATTCAGTGCATATCATGGTGATCAAGCCTGAACACTTCTTAGACTGGTTCCAAACGAGCAGGGCTATCAGTTGCTATCATTTTTTGTCATCTTAAAACACTTTCACTCCTTCCAAGTTTTCCAAAGGCTGCGTCATAAAACGTTGCCATTTAACCGGTGTGCAAACAAACTCAAACATAAACCTTGAGGTTTATTGAGGTTTAGTAAAAATCTCGAGTCAAGGTGTATTTTTTTTTTTAAATTGTATGTTACACAGTCAGCCATTATGTTGAACAATTCGTCAATGGTGAGCACCTGATGTTTATACACTATAAACCCAGGAATGTTATCTTGTAATTGCTGTATAGACGAGTTGTGTTACTTCCACGAGTGGCTCGCTTAACAAGCAAACCTCTTTAAGTTCACATTTAACCGCCTTTAAAATTTAAATGGTAAGCTTTGACAACTAAAAGGGGCTTTGATGAAAATTATGTCTGCAAACATACCTTCTTCTAGGGGATATTGTAAGTTGATTAGTTTCAAGCGATCCTTATAGGGTGGTAAATTATAGCTATCATCCCAAGGAAGACTGCGAAGGGCAAAAGTAATAAATGTACATTGAACGTATCCATATGCGTAATATGAATACCAGCAGATGGGTGTCAGACTTGACTAGCGTGTTCAAGAAGAGGCCTAACGAAGGCAGCGTATAAGGACTTGAGAACGTTTTGGATAAGAACTTAGGGCGGAGTTAACGAAGTGAATACGAAAGTTAAGTACGAGATTGACAAGGGGGAGAAACTTCATGACAGTTGACGTAAGGTGGTTATATAGAGAGTATTTGCTGACTTTGAGCATAAACCTGTTAGATTGGATTAGAATGAGCAGGAATCAGCACGAGAAAATATATGTTTGTAGATTTTCGTATCATCAGCGTCTATGAATAGGTGAGAGTTCATGATAAAGCAGTTGGCATCATTAATTGTAAGAATAAATGTCAATGGACCTAGAAGGCTACGTTGAGGGACGCCGGAGCTGAAATTTTTTGGTTTGGACATAGACAATCAATCAATAGTGTTATACTGACGATCTTCTAGATAGGATTTGGCTTATAAGATAAAATCTTGGGGGAAACCAAAAACAGTGAATTTGGGAAGAATGGTTTGATGAGGTTTGGAGAAGTGGGCGGTTACAGTGTCTTTGTCATCACCGCTGCAACACAATGATTATGAAGAAAATTCAATTTGCTCAGTGGTTCTCTATCGACTTTTTAGGAACTCATGTTGGTTAAGGGAAAATATGAGATTGCACACAAGAGTCAGCTATTACGAGTAATATGTAGGTCCTTAAATAAGAACTACATGAGCATGCTATGTCGGAAACGACATGATGGTCGATTGGTTTCGACGCTTCAAAAATCATGGTTTTGATTTTGATGATAAGGTATATGAAGATGCATTACTTCATGGATTTCGCGAGCTAAGGCTGCAAAATTACTAAAAGTAAATAACACAACAGTTTGAAGACATGATTTAAAAGCGAGGATATTGGATGCTGTATGAGTTGAAGCCGAGAGACGCTTAACGGCGTCTTTCCACGTGTGATTTGCTGCTTCAATGGCAGGAAAGAAATGGTTTTTTGCACCGTACTTTGTCGCGCTGGATATTGTACCGCATTTGAATCTAAACATAAAAGATCATGGGGTAAGCCCGGCCATGCACCAATATCATCGGCAAAGGCAAAAGTTCATAGTTGGAAGGTTCTGCTCTGCATTTGGTGAGATCGGCAGTGTATAGTTTATTGTGAGCTGCTCAGACCGAAGAAAACCATCGCGGGAGATCGTTATTCATACAAGTGATGGGTTTGAGATGAAAGGAAAACCGGCCGTTATATGAGCAGAGACCAACAAGATGAGAAGTTGGGAAGTCCTACCCAACCCGCCATTTTCCATCTTTTAAGATGCCAAAGAATAGATCTGTTTGATAGTCTCAAAAGATTTGTTGTTTTTCCGACGTGGAATTGCCAGAAAGATGGGAAAGTAGCTAATGATGGGTAATACTTTGATTTTTAACAATATTTTTCTGGGCCTCCAAAGGTAGTCAGTTCCTATATCATTCCGCTTAGGCTACAAGATATTGGCTTAAGCCATGGCAATGTCAGCCAAAATAAAATTTGATAATTTAGACACATTGTTCAACGCTATAACCTTCCACGGTGATTTGCCGTACACTGCTGAACAATATATAACACGGCCGCGTCCCTATTGAAAGCGACTCTTCACTCACTTATTTGTAAGATTTTTTGTACTAGTCGTGTCATCCCACCTTATAATGGTCGATTGTTGAACGTTTATCTAAAACATCATCGCACAATAAGCTCAGTTACTTCTTTTAAGTATCTTAGACTTAGTGCAAGCCTTTTCAAGGAGCTTAGGCTTAGTGCAAACCTCTTCAACCAGCGTTTCGAGTTGATTTTTCCTCATTCGCATACGAGTACCTTCATCACTTGAGATTGAAATCGACTGTCTATCAAGATAAAGCTGTAAACTGCTATCATGTGAAGAACTTATAATGCTCTTAAACCATCATGTACTACAATAAAAATATATTCAAATATTGTCCGCTGTTTTTTGTAAGCTTACTCCAGCTCCTTTGTGGAAAATCAACTTTGCCTTTTACTCACCCAAAACCATTCATAATTCTCAATTTTTTCTGATCGTTAACTAATTCCGAGAAATTTTGAGAGTTGCCTAGGTAGCTAGGAATCTACATAAACGCAAGCAAGATTTAAACGTCGTGCTAGACGTCAAAGATGTAAATATATGAATTACTTTGAAAGAAATCAGATAAAGACTTTTCAAAAACTCAAGCTGCCGGCCCTGCTTTTACATAAGTTTAATATTTTCTCGATCTTTTAGAGAGACACCTCATGCGAATTTCATTGGTTAAGTGAGTGTAGTCGTTTGAAGGCCAAGGCTAATTGCCATAAAAACAGGCCAAATTCTTTATCAGTTTGCTATTTTGAACTTATTTCTTCCTTACTTACTTGGACGCATTTTTGCTTTGTATCACGAAGTCAAGAAGCTTTCCAGGATACTGTTACAGAATGCACTATGGCATTAGATAACTTTGTCTTTTGACTACCTTATACTAAAGTTTCTACGTATTTGCTAATTACGTGTTTTGTTGAGGCTTTTGCCAAACCTTTCTTGAACACTTTTTGTTTTTTATGACGATATTCTCACGGATTGAGTGCCTTAAGGCTCACATGGATCTTCTATTTCTCTGTTTATGCGATGGCTCCGTAAGGCCGTTTACAGGGATCGGCTTCCACGGAGAAGTTTGCGAAGAGGAGTTCGTTCTGATAAGCTCTTTTGCTCATGTAGAGTGTGTATGCTTTCAATGGCGTCCCTCATCGGTTGGCATCTTTTATCATCTTCTAACCTCCTTATCTTCTATCTTGGCTTAAGGAATCCTAGTCGGTGCTAGTAGCTCGGCAGGAATTGAGGTATCGAACCTAGTAGATGTGACCAGGGATCGCTTCATTAAAATGGGTTTTCATAGCTGCCCTCGTTCTCTGATTCCTTATTTGATTTCTGGGTTTAAGGTGTTGTGATTGTTGTTGTTTCCTTTTTATTCATTTCCATTAGGTCCTTACTCAAAGATGCTATCAATGTTCGGATAATAAGTCACCACGTGATTCCATCGTGATTGCATGGTAAACTTTGCAAGCACTGAGGCCATGCAAGAGCCGACTTGAACTCTTGGGTAGTCATGTGTTCAGGACCAGATCGGTGTTAGGCAGAAATATAGTATTACATCTGCTCCCATGCCATCAAATTAACGATGAAAAATTGAACACACCTTAAGACGTGCCAGGGTTTAATTGTGACGGGGGCTTATATAGGGCTTAGTTGAAAGCCATCGAGCCAACAGGATTTCACTTCTGTTTAAGAAATTCATTATCTTTCAAATTGAAGACTTTATTTAGCATAGTTAGAACGATAACTCGTTGCCATGATGAAGGTCATTTCATTATGTCTCTTCATAGACGCCTTCGTCCTTATTGGCAAAAAATCTGGGACAGTCACCATGGTCAGTAACAGGTGATAGTCACTTCGTACCAAGTCCGGACTATAAGAAGAATGAATAGAGCCAAGCTTCCAGAGCTTCTGGGGAGTATTGCTATATAATATTGCTCAGCATATCATAATTAAGGCTTTACTAAACTCAGTCGCCAGAGATTCATTAGTGAAGAGCAGTAAATACCGCGAGCAGCTTAGAAAGTGTTTTCGAAGTTGAACGCCAGTCACACTCCAGTCAAACTGCCTTTAGACGCAGCTGGTTAATAACTACACGATTTTAGTTGGATGAAGAATAATCTTTACCGACGGCATGAGAAAGTTGTCGGCGCGATGGGTGCCGCGTTTGTTCACTCCGGACAACAAGCGCAAACGTAAGACGACTTCAGCGCAATCCGAAGGAGTTTCTGCGTCGTTTCGTGACAGTCGACGAAACATGGATCCACTGGTACACACCAGAGACCAAGGAACAGTCGAAACAGTGGACTTCACCCGGCGAACGTGCTCCGAAGAAGGCGAAGACTGTCCCATCGGCCGGAAAGGTGATGGCCACCGTTTTCTGGGATTCACAAGGTGTGATCCACATCGACTACCTGGAGAAGGGCAAAACGGTCACAGGGCTGTACTATGCCAAATTATTGGGCTGATTCGACGCCGAATCGAAGAAAAAACGGCCCCACTTGGCGTAGAAAAAAGTGCTCTTCCACCATGATAACGCACCGACTCACACCTCCGCAGTCGCCACAACCAAATTGGTCGAATTGGACTACGAACTTTTGCCCCATCCACCGTATTCTCCAGATTTGGCCCCGTGCGATTTTTTTTTGTTTCCAAACTTGAAAAAGTCACTCGCCGGGCAGAAATTTCAGTCGAATAAGGAGGTCATCGCCGCCACGGAGGCCTAGTTCGCAGACTTCGAGAAAACGTATTTTTCAGACGGGTTAAAGGAGTTGGAGCATCGCTGGGTCAAGTGTATCGAGCTAAAAGGAGACTATATTGAAAAATAAATCGCCAGTTCTCCAAAATTTTTGTTTTTCTTTTGTAGGCTAAGTACGTATCGGACCTATCATAGGTTCAAAAACCAAAAAAAATTTTAATGGATAAACATCTTTCAAAAATCCCCAATAGCTCCGAGCCTGCGAGCATTAATAATCCATGTGCTCCGACAGCCGTCACGATCGTAACATTGCGAAGGTTATCTAGAGTTGTGGTTTCGATTGTTTTGGAATTGATAGCATCGCAACGTAAAATAAATTTTAATTCGCAACGTTAGTCATAGGAACTAATATTGTTAAGCACAATCATATGTCAGAAAGTTATGATCACTTGATGGGCTTCGCACTTTGGAAACTGATCTGTAATCTACCCTGTTTAAAACAACATTGAGTGATTCATGTATCGAATGAATGATCGATGAACTTAAATCGTCTTTACGTCATAGGCGATGATCGGAGGATGACGAATTACTCACACATCTCTCAGAAAGAAATATGAACTCAAACCTGACTCGTTGGGGTTCGCTTAGTAAGAGCTAAACTGTTGTTCAGCTAAATTCATTAGTGATCACGTATATTTAAATGAGCAAGAATGAGTTGTAAAACTTAGTTATAAACATTTAAGGATAGTCATCCGATTAGCTATGCCTTACTGTGTGCTGCATTTTGCCCTGCATGTTAAGTGACTCGCTGGGGACCAGGTGGATGATTTTACTTATTTGCAAATTGTGATGGGGGCTACCGCTGTTTGCGAAACTGTTTTTGTTGCATCGTGACTTTTATCTTTTTTTGGCTAGGAATGCACCGTAATGATGTTTCAAGGGTTGTTACGTTTTCTACAAGTGGGTTATAGAATTTCTCACGTGCATGGAGAATGTAGCCTTTGACATTTAGAAGGTGTTTATGACGTGACGAATTTTATATTTTAACATCATACTTGTGAAAATGAATACTTCTACAAATGAAAATTAATTTTAGCGTTATCAGTCTTATTGGGTAAGGAGTAGTAAGGCTTTATACCGAAGTACAGAAAGACACTGTATAAGATGAAAGATCGGCAATGATTGGGACAGCCATTGGCACATAGACAAAAGCATAATCATCATCAACAAAAGCGGTCTATTTTTGTCGATGTTGTGTAATCATTTTTAGGCCTTAGGCTTGCTGCTTTCCAAGAACACATATTTCGCTTCAAAAAATTAGGTACATTACTGAACATGATTTTTTGTTGAAACTTAAGATTTTCTTCCAACTTTTGCAGAGGATAGAAGAAGTTTTGGTGCTCAGGAGGCTACAGCTCTTGAGTTAATTTGATCTTATAAGCATGCAGGTGAAGACCTTTACTACAAAAATCGCCAAAATGTGCACTGATTCTTGTAAACCGCTTGGGATCGACTGATTTGGATTATTTTTTGGGCCACAACCTTTACGGTACCAATATTTTTTTTACTTCGACCAGTGTCTCCTCTAATTGGCACAGAGACATTCAATAGTGAATATGTTGATTCGAATCTGGTGGGATTTTTGTTGCGACCAAATGTTTGAGCAAGCTCGTAAAGTTGCGACCACCGATTCAAAATTTGGGTAGTAGTTTCAAAAATGTTGTGTTGCTCGTTCATAAACTTTACTATAGTAAAAAATGCAAGTTTTCGGTTGACATTGATAGATAAAAAAAAAGTGTCATGTTCTTATTGAAAAACCTTGTATATGCTGCCATCAAAGAAAGACCGCTAACCAAAACATCACCTTTGACAGCTTTGACTTTGAAGTAGCCAAGGTTCACTAGTGCACCAATAGCATCAGCATCGAGATCAAACGCTGATTCTGCAAGTGACCTTTTACGGGTGAAATTTAAAAAAAAAACTACAAAATCAATCAAGGAAGAACTCGATAAGACATGGCACTTGCAGAAGTCAAACCTGTCTATCGGCGTCAGGGGTCAACACATTATCCATTCAGACACGGTGCTTGTTAGTAGAAGAGCAAAACATGGGAGGAACACGCTTTTGACAGGGAGTCTTGGCGAAGGGTGGTCAACGAGGCTATGATTTTACGAGTTCCAAATGGCCGGTAATAATACTAATAACATCTGCTTTTTCGGGGTCGAAAGACAATCGAGGAATGCGAGGGTGGTCTAAATAGTTTCCGACCTAGCAAAGATACAAGACATTTTTTCTTAAAATTTATTTTTAATTTGTCTACATAGTCTCCTTGTAACTCCACACAATTCTCCCAGCGGTGCGCCTATCTCTCTAACCCGTCGAAATAGTATTCGGCGTTTTTCTCTGCAAAATAATTGTTCACGAAGGTGATTGCTTCCTCATTTGAAGAAAAAAACTGTGTTCCAAGTGCAATTTTTAAATAACGGGTCAAAAAGAAGTCGCTTGGGGCTAGATCTGGTGAGTAAGGTGGATGACAACCACTGAGGTGTGAGACGGCGCGTTGTCTTGATGAAACAAAATTTTCTTTTTCTGCAAATGTGGCCGTTTTTCCGCGATTCCTGCCTTCAGTTGGTTAAGTAATGATGCGTAATATGCTCCTGTAAGGGTTTTTCCTTTTTAAAGATAATCGATTAAGGTAATTCCATGACTATCTCAAAAAACAGTCGCCATCACTTTCCCAGCCGAAAAAACAGTTTTTGCTTTTTTTTGAGCCGATTCCCCCTTTGCCGTCCACTTTTTTATTTTGGGCGTATAATGGTGTATCCAAGTTTCATCGAAGGTAATTAAACGGCCCCAAAACTCGGATTAATTGCGTCCAAATTGCGTTAACAGAGCGTTGGAAATGTTCATTCGAACACGTTTTTGGTCTAACGTGAGCAAACGCGGCACCCAACGCGCGGGCAGCGTTCACATGCCTAAATCTTTTTCAAGCCGCTGCTATCTCTCTAACTTTAATTCGGCGGTCCGTCATGAACGTTCATCGTCTCACAAGGTCTCACGTCCACATTTAAATTCAACTGCCCAACATTTCACTGTGGTAAATGATGTTGCAGAGTTCCCATACACAGAGTGCAACTCATCTTTGATTTGCGTAGGCGTTTTGCTTTTCAAAAACAAAAATTTAATGACAGCTCGATACTCAATTTTGTCCATTTTCACAAAAACACTCACATCGACTCTCTCAAACGTCTGTCAAATAAAACTTACGCTTCCAAAATGGCTGAAATTTTGGTGAGTAACTGTCAAAAGATGCACAATTATATTCACTAGCTTTGATTGAGAGCTGCTATCTTCACGTTGAGGTCGGAAACTTTTCAGACCACTCTCTCGAAAATCCAAGATAACCCTTACAAAACCTCAAACAACTGATGTTATCGAAATTTGATGAAAGGTCCATTAGTGTCAAGGGATTAAACATCTAGAACGAAAAAGCCACCGAAAAGGGTTTTCGATATCAATCCCGCGAGAAAATGAAACATTTAAGTCGAACTGAAACCAGCATGTAGCAGTCATGTTCAAAAATTAATGTGAATTTTTCGTTTTTCAAGAGAATTCTATTTATTACATTACATCAATGTTTTCCGGTATCCCATAGCCGACATCAGATATACTCGTACGGTGGATGGGGCAGCAGTTCGTAGCCCAATTCGACCAATTTGGTCGTGGCAAGGGCGGAGGTGTGAGTCGGTGCGTTATCATGGTGGAAGAGCACTTTTTTCTTCGCCAAGTGGGGCCGTTTTTTCTTCAATTCGGCGTCGAATCGGCTCAATAATTTCGAATAGTACAGCCCTGTGACCGTTTTGCCTTCTCCAGGTAGTCGATGTGGATCACACCTTGTGAATTCCAGAAAACGCCCATCAGCTTTGCGGCCGATGGGACAGTCTTCGCCTTCTTCGGAGCACGTTCGCCGGGTGAAATCCACTGTTTCGACTGTTCCTTGGTATCTGGTGTGTACCAGTGGATCCATGTTTCGTCGATTGTCACGAAACGACCCAGAAACTCCAAACACTGCTTTGAATTGGTCTCACGGTTGCGCTTATTGTCGGGAGTGAGCAAACGCGACACCCATCGCGCCTCATGTCCAAAATTTCATGCAGGATATGACCCACGCGATCTTTTGAAATGCCTACTGTCTCAGCGCACCTTCAATCGGCGGTGTGCCAACACAAGATCGTGGATTCTTGTCAAGTTATCCTCCGTGGTAGCTGTTTTCGGGGCACCTAGACGTGGCTCATCAAAAACCGACGTGCGACCACGTTGAAACTCGTTAAACCAATTTTTGATGGTCGCCATCGAAGGAGAAGAGTCACCGTACACAGCGTCCAAACGCTTTTTGATTTCGCTACGCGATTTCCCTTCCAAAAACAAGAATCGAATCACCGACCGATATTGCTCTTTTTCCATTTTTCTAAAATCCGCGGACACTCTCGCTTCCACACGCGCTCAAAACAAAACTACGAGTCCGATCCGGCTGAAATTTCGACAGTGGCCGTCTACTAGAATGTACTATACGATAGTAAGTTGCTCTTGCTATACTAACGCCATCTGGCGGCGAGGCTAACTACTAATCTTACTTATGAAAAAGCTATGAAGATCGAGGTGCATTATCGCAGAGCATAAGAAATGAGTCGTTTCTGATCAAAATCGGGTATTGTTTCCAACTGCTTCACAAAAACAGCATTCCATTAAAATCAGAAAACCCCTTTGGTACCCTTGGACCTCATTCGATCTTGGCAGTCCCAAATGTCCCCAATGGAATGATTAAATCTTGTTCGCTTTTTATGATACATTTTAGCATTTTCGTATTGCCATTTTCTTTCTTTTATACGACGCCGACTATCGGGGTTCTAGTTCCGGAACAGTTAAGGGTTCCGAGACTTATTTCGTCGTAAGCTTGTCGGAATTCATGTTTTGGAAGCGGTAATAAATCGTTGGTCTCGTATCCCTACGGGAAACATAAGAAAAAAACACAACAAAGACGATTAAGACAAGGTTAGGCTCTGGTCCTTTCCTGGTTCAAATGCCAGCTAAGCCTATTGGTATATTCGATATGCTTACCAACGCAACAATGCAATAACCGCATGAAACAGACTAACACAAGTCGAGAAATTACAAACTTCCCCTAACTTTTTGAACCCATTTAATATGTCATTTGGCAATGACATATACGAGTGCTGTCATCGCGATTTAATCATGGAACTAAGTGACGTTTATACCATCGATCAAAACTGACAGTTTCGACGGATGTCCTTCAAAACTGAAAGTGTGTACATCTGATGATAGCTTGTCGATCAAAACTGATGAATTGTAGAAATATTTGCTACTGACTACTAATCAGCGGTCATTTTTGTTTGTATTCGATAATGTGTACGTGAATTGCGTCATTCACGAGGACATTTTTGAAGAAGATAGACAGAATCAGGTCATTTTTGGATGTATCTAAGTAATCATGCCTATGAGTATGACAACGCACAGATTGTATTGTCGGATGTCACTTTAGCCTTTAAGTGGCGCCGACTGTCAGAAGTTAGCAAGAACACAAGGACCATGACTTTTTTTTTTTTTTTATATTTCGTGCAGGTTCAAGAGTTTACGCTCTTATGGTGTTTGTCACACAACCTGGATGGGGTGCAGATGGTTTGTGTCGAAGATGTTCGTTCACTACTCTCCGGTGGTGGTAGTCCTAGATAGGATTTGAGAGATTCGACTGAATTTAAGTTGGTTGTAGTTCACAGTAACACTTTTGTTTGCATGTCATTAAGGTGTTGTATTGGAAATGCACACACAAAGTATGAATATTGAAGTGATCTTATGCAGCGTTTTATGCCTTCATCAGCACTTTTTGATCATCGTATTGGAGTATAGGAGTTGTTCTTGACCTTCGGCTCAACAGTTGGTGCACCATTGCACCATGACCACCCCCTTGACTTGATGATTTGAATTTACTCGTTTCATTCTTTTTAATTTAATCCTATGAATATGCCATTTTTCTGACCCTTAAAATGTCAAGTATAAAAGTTCCTTTTAATTTGATCTTGTTGACGCATGGCCTAAGTCGTACCTGTAATCAGTTAGACTTCAAACTTGATTTATGCTCTGCTAACAATACCACAAAACCAAATACTTTGAACCCTGCTGTATATTTATAAATGTTCCCCCCTCATGCTGCCCTGAATTTCCCTTCGTAACTCTCAATTGGGGCTTCACCATTGACTAATCTAATTACCGTCACTGGTTTTACTCATGTTACTCAATGTCATTTACAGAAATCCAATCAGAGGAGAGCAACTCTTGGAAATGGCATATGATGTAGTATCGGTATTGAGAGTCTGTCTTATCATCGTGAGCAAACACCAAGAAGACAAGTCTTCATATCGAAAGCAAACATTCACCGAAGCGTGATTGCTTGAATTATTTGACATGTGCCCTCGTCCGTTGCTCTTGACGAGCGTAATCGAATCTGATTTCTTCCTTATCGCAATCAAAACATACTCAAAAGACTGAAATTAAAACAGTTGATTACACGCTAAGAGGAACCTTCCCCCTATCGCGTCAGTTAACAACTGGCGTTAGAACCCTGCGTATAGGCTTGATAGACAGTTTGTTTTTTTGCTAATGACAAGCAAGCGCCAGGCGACTCTATTTGTCGCGTGGCCTAGAGAGCCTTGATTTCTGCGACGGTTAGGCATGTTTAAGGTCAGACGGACGCGCAGCGGGCTCAGTATTACCATCCGAACGTTAGTTTTATCGAATTTATGATAATTGTCATTCCGTCATTCGCACTCTGACTGCGGACTGGCTGGCCTCCTACACCTTGGAGCTCAGTCGTCCGTTCGACTGATTTGATATTCACCTCGCGCCAGACCGCTGTCGTGCGATCTCATTCCGATATCAATCGTTCGCCTTGCAGCACATACACGCTGCATTGCAGTCATTTCGCGACTATCGTTGTTTTTTTTTTTTGCTTTTTATTTTCGTTTTTGCACTTGGGTTCTCGCGGTGTCCATTCACACTTTCATAACTGGAAAACGAACCGAAGGAACAGCGGTCATACTACACTCAAGGTACGTTAGACGAATTCGCAAATCACTTACGACACTTCCTCGGGCGGACGATCTTCCCCCATGATGTTCCATGATGTGAATTGTAATATCATAGCTCGTGGTCGATCGTGTAATGAGTGAAGTTTAATAACAGCCAGTTGTGTGACGGTGAGGCTATGGGAAGCTCGATGTGGGCTTTTTATTGAAACGAAATTATCGGGCGCTCCGGGGCGTATGTGGAACTACGAGTAAATTGTCTTTGTGAAGTGCGATTTCTTCCTTCCGAAGATCAAGTCCTGATAGAAAACGATGAGTACGAGGCGCTTGAATGTATTTCTATGTTGATTTGTGAGAACAAGTGATGGTGGAACAAGAAAATAAAAGTTCGAAGTTTCGGGATGAATTTGACTCGTTTTTGTGTCTAAATATGTTTATTGTCAGCTTTATAAGTGCATCTTACTTGCACGTCTTCTGCCGTGGGTTCAAGGATGTAATAGGGGGAAGGGCATTTTCTTGGTTGTATAATCAAAAAGTACTATGAAATTAACCACATGATTTCATTCGATACGATAGAACAATGAACTTGAGTACTCGTATCTCGTTAGATAATCAACTTGTCCACAAACTGGGTTAGTCGATTTTAGAGTATAGTTCTATATTGGTGGCTAAAAATAAAATGGTTTTATGGTTACTCTCGAAAGTATTGTCCATCGTTGGTTACAACTTTCCGACAGCATTTGAATTCTGTCTTTTTAGGCGATCAAGGAATCGATCCACTTTTTCAAACCCGGCTCCTTCGAAAGTTCGAAAGCGCAAGGCAAAGCAAAGGGTCGTGGTGCAATGGTAATCATCATCGACAGTTGCGTGGAAGGTCTTTGGTTCAAGTCCATCCATAGTCAAGAACAATTCCTATACGGAAAAACTGTGCAACAACATCAGTGTTGTGAATGAGAGATGATCAAAAAGTGCTGATGAAGGCATAACACTCGCAGCATAAGATCACTTCAAAATTCATACTTTGTGTGTGCATTTCCATTACAACACCTTATTGACATGGAGACAAAAGTGTTACTGTGAACTACAACTAACGCAAATTCAGTTGAATCTCTCAAACGCTATCTAGGACAAACACCCCCGGAGAGCAGTGAACGAACATTTTCGACACAAACCATCTGCACCTCGTCCAGATTGTGTGGAAAACACCATAAGAGCGTAAACTTTTGAACCGGCACGAATTATAAAAAAAATTCCAGGCATTTCTAACAACCTGACACATGCTGCTCAGATAACGAGTGTCGTCGTCTTCCCTGTCGTCTTCCCTTCAATCTTCGGTTAAAACGCTGATGGTCTCTAACCACTCATAATATACCACATGGAGTTGGTATCACTGCTTGAGCATGAATGATGAGTATTTGGAATGGTCGCGGCGCCCCACGATTCCTTTCGCTTTTGATTCACTTTTCACAGCTAATTACAAACCGGTGCAGACCCCTTTCCCAGACCCCCATTGGAGCAGTAATTCGTCGTCATAAAAACGCCATTCGACGTTTCTCGGCTTTGAATCATATGGCATCCAATTTCCTTGCTTTTAGACCATTCTTAATGCTTTTGAACGATGAGAAGAGATGCTGAGTTCCGTCCACTGAATCTGAAAGTTCTTCTCGCATTCGGCATGGATCTTGATCCAGTGATGACTCCAATTCTGAATTCTGCGTCTTATATCTTTTTCACCAGTTCACGACACGCCAAGTCTTCAATATCGAAATTACAACTTCTGTCGTATCAAAACCATTCGCGGCACTTTATTTCTGTAATCATTGGGTACGCGCCCCAGCCGAAGTCTTTTTCGGTTTTCGAATCTTTGGTTTTTGAAGGCGTGGACATTTCTGATCAGCATGAGTCACTAGCAACATGTAAAGGATTTGTCAATATGGGCGGGTAGATGTTGAAATAGAATAAAACAAGTTAGGCGTAAGGTATTAACAAAATTCTTTTATTTTTTTTTAAAGCCCTCTGTGTGCCATAATAAATGGAATATGACTTTGTTCAAATGCCCGCCTCGGCTTTTTACGGTGACACAGATCTGAATGGTTCAATTTTCAATGATTCTTCCGCATGGATCCGGCCAAATTTGCGGGATGGCCTGTGTTATGTTCACCTTAAGGGTATCACTCGATTTTGGTTTATTTCTGCGACTTTAGGAAGCCCAACTAGAAAAATCTATCGGTGTCAAATCGCATGGCCTTCGGGGCCAATTCACGTCACCACTGCGAGAGATAACCTTACCCCCAACCCCCAAATCGTCCGTGCAGAATGTCAATCGTCGCGTCCGCTGTGTGGCACGTAGCGCCGTCCTGCTGGAAATACAATTTTTCGGCCAAAATTGGGGTCCTCTTCCAAGCGCTCCGAAGCCCAGTCAGCGAACGAACGGCGTTGTCTATGGTCATGAAAGTAGAGCTTTTTGCTCAGTTGGGTCTTTTACTGGTGTAGGGCCAACGCAAGATTCGCCATGTTAAGGTTTGTGAAAGACCGAGATCTTGTGCCCGGCGAAGAATCGACTGCATCGGGTTCTACTGTACACTTTCACGGACCGCGGCGATGTTCTTGGGGGATCTTGCGTTCCTTTGGCATACAAATATTGGCTGATTACTTACCGAACCGGTCGCCCAAAATTTTGCCACCAAACACTGAAGAGTGGTTTTTCGACAGTTACATGTGGATTTCCAGTTCTGCCTATAGTACGCTCAGATAAACGATTATGCCGACCATACCTGCTACATAATCGCTACTTTTGTAGTAAGTTTTTACAATTATAGCACGTTCAGCGATTATTAAGCGATGTGTATTGTAAATTGGCAGGCCTCAGGCTGTGCACGTACAGTCCCGAATGACAGTTTGGTTGGATGTATGCGATTAAAAGAGGAATGTCATATCGAGACCACAAATTGGATCATTTTATATTATATCGACCATACAATTTCCCGTTGAGCATTTCTGTGATCACAGTAATTGAATAGAACATATTTGGATTTTATTTTATTCGACAGTAAGCCAGTTTATAAGTTTCCTAAATTGGTCTCCTCTCGGGCTTATTTATTTATTTTATATTTATCACTTCTCTCAAAGAGTTCTTTGAACATGGGTTTGAAAAGCGTTTTTACAGTCTAGTACCTAAAAGTAGCCTTTCTTATTCTTATTATTCTTAATATATTTTATATTATAGCTAGTGCCAAATCAGTCAATAGTATTTATCTTCGCAATGTCGGCTTGACTCGAAAACAACTGCAAATGCTTTTGAATAACAAAAAGGTGAGTCAACAGATAGTGTGGCTGTGTTCTGTCAATAGCCGTCATTCACCAAATTTAATAAAGTTGATATTTCTGATAGGCGTTAAGTCCAGTCTGACAATTTTAATCATGGACTCGCTTATTGGGCAACAATGCATTTTTGTTATTCAAAAATATTTTTTGAAAATGAGCAATATAAATTTTTGGTCAAGATAACTAGCCTAATGTGTTCGGAATTTGTGCAACGGTTAAGGCTTTTTAAGAAACCGGTTCGGTATCGGGTTGAATGCTATATCAACATGCGCGAACAGCACGTACATACCAAAACATCACCGATGAGAATCAACATTTTTGAAACCAACCAGGCACGGCGGAATCAACAATTGGGCCCTTGTATGGCACTTGTTGTTTTTATGGCATCATGCTTTTTTTTTTTTACCAAATTTAAATGAATTGGATGGCATTTTTTCGATTAGACGAAAAGGCATAGACTATGCGATTTGATACCAATCGATTTTTTTGGGGGGCTATTTGAGAATTAAGTTCTATGGAAATAGCCCAGTGACAATTCAGGACATATTCTTCAAAAATCGGATGACCGCCTGTAAGAGAAACGGTTGCGGTCATATGATGGCCACTAAAGATATGTGTTAAATTCAAGGAAAGCTTTCACACTAGCTGTTGACTCACCCAATTTTTTTTATTGTTACTATAAATATTGCCAATCTTATCTCAATGGCCTTGTAATACCCTTAGTCCCAAATTTTTCAAATATTTTTACCTAAGATGGAACACAAGTTGTACTGTCCTTTGAAGATAATATTGTCTTTGTGATGGAGTTCTCGACTCTGTTCTTCTTAACAAAATATAAGTTTCTTGTAATTTTTTTTAAGGTTTCGTACAATCTGTCAATTTACTCAGCAGTTGATTGAGGCCCAGAGCTTCTCTCTCTCCTACTTTTTTTTCTTTCTTATTTCTTAGAAAAAATGTTTAAACCTAGCTCAAAAATATCTTAATATTATTGAATGTGTCTTATTGGCTCCGTGCGGGTACTCGTAGTTTAACCATATTTCTTAATTGCTAATGCTTTCGGCACCTATTCTATATAATATATATATACATATATATGTACATATAGATCAATTGACTAGCACTCATGTTTTTCAATCCAAGTATTCATCTTTTGATGGCGTCTTGCAGTGACTGGGTTTTGACATTATGCTCACTCTGTGTGGCCGAGACTCCACCAAGGTAACCGGCCACAGTCGTAGACTTTAATCGCACAGCCTCCAAAAGATCCTCTAACTAGCCCTTATTTAACTTACAAATCAGTACTGACGGGGATCTTACAGGAGTAACACACCCTACTAAGAAGTCCGTCATTGTGGTACTAAAACGTAATAGCCCATGAGCACTATCGACATATCTGTCGCGGATGAGCCGTTCGTCCCTGGCACTATCTCTATTTTATACTAATCTTTCGGAATCAATATGTAGCCCAATCGGATTGTTGTCTATCTCGTGTTATGTATAATTGAGGAGGTAAGCCATGGAGATCATGTTATTTTCGTTGGTCATTAACCTTCGATGTGCTTTCAGGTTTTTGTAATAAGAAAATTGTTGATTCTGTTTAGACCCGCTTCATCGTACAGGACTTTGTTTGGATATTACTTAATAAGGACCCTGGTGTTCTGTATAACCTAAGACAAACTCTTTGTCGCTATTTGTCGAATACTCGCTTCTTTTCTGTATATTAACAGAGGGTACTACATTAAACCACAGCGGATTACCATACGTTGGGAGTGGTCGTGGTGCAATGGTAACCATCACCGACTATTGAGCGGAAGGTCTGTAAATAGTTTAAGTCTGTCTGGAAAAACTGTGCAACAACATCAGTTGTGAATGAGAGGTAATGAAAAAAATGTGGACTCGCAGTATAAGATCACTTCAAAATTCATACTCAGCGTGTGCATTTCCAATATAACCTTCAAGACATGGAAGCAAAAGAGTTACTGTGAATTATAACCAACGTAAATTCAGTCGAATCTCTCGAATCCTATCTAGGACAACCACCCTCGGAGAGAAGTGAACGAACATCTTCGACACAAACCATCTGCACCCACTTCAGGTTGTGTGATAAACACCTTAAGAGCGTAACTCTTGAACTTGCGCGAGCTCTAAAAAAAAAAAGAAGCTTTGGAACAAATCCACTTTCACAATCACAGTTGCCAGAGTACTTACAGATCTAAACGTGCACAAATTCTCCGGCCCTGATGAAATTCCCCTCATATTTCTGAAGAGGTGTTCTTCCAGGCTGGCAAAACCACTGCATAAGCTTTTTCGTCCTCTTCCTCTGGTCTTTTCCTGAGTAGATGGAAACCAGCATGTGTGTGGAACTTTAGAAATATCTTCATGGAAACTTCTTAATTACCGGCATTGGTGTTTTGATGCCATATCCCATAAAAAAAAATAGAACCAATCTTTGCAGAACCTCTGTAAAAGCAAGTTCCTTTCGCTTGGTATCAGGCAATTTTGTCGTACATTTTTTATAGCATCCACGAATCTCTTCCTCTATAATTTTATCCCTTTTGGATGGTTCCGAATCTAATATTTACCAAATGAACAGAGGTATTTCCCAAGGCTCTGTTCCTCTGATCTCCTGTCTGCTACTTCTAATCCAATTCATTCCATCCGCTGATGACAGTACTCTCAGCGTTTTATGTTGACCGTAAAGTTGGAATGGCAGAGAATGTTAAGCACATTCAACTCCGAGTAATAAAATCGAATGCTTTTAGCACCCAATGCTCCCTACTGTCACTTAAGTGAACCTTTACTTGTCAGCAAGATCTAAGTTTCCTTAAACGATGCAAGAAATAGTTGATTTAGCTTCAATATATAAGGCTTCTATCCGCCACAAGCTTGAGTACAACGCTCATATTTGGTCTGAGACTTCCAAAATCCCTTTGCATGTGCTAGATTAACTTTAATAGGAGATATGCAAAACTTATAGGAGATATTGACATTTTGACTTTACACTGACTAACATTGATTCACTTGAAAATCGACGCAATTTCCCCGTTTATGCCAATTGCACTCATCCTCTTCAAGATCACAATACTCTTCTATCTGGGAACGCCCTTCTACTAAGCCCTTTCTCACGTGAAAATGGAATGCTCTTCCCAGCTCCATATTTCCCACACATTACAAACCACAATCATTCAAAACCAATGTGCACCTCCTCTCTTTTTCTTCC
Source organism: Merodon equestris (assembly GCA_958301585.1). NCBI lineage: Eukaryota > Metazoa > Arthropoda > Insecta > Diptera > Syrphidae > Merodon > Merodon equestris. The sequence continues at coordinate 40,378,904 of OY284415.1, forward strand.
CTTACACTTTTAGCCTGTGCTGTGTCTTAACAAAGATCACTCAAAGATACTCATAAACCTACTTGCACACCCCAATTATATATAAAAAAAAGGGGATCCAGCACGCAACCTTGAGATACCCCCGTGGAGGCGTAGTAATATTTAACTCTTTCCGTGCTATATCTTACCTTCTTGTTGGTAAGGTAGTTGGTGGAAGAAGTCAATTACCCGCAATAAACGCGATCGAAAAAAGCTTCGGCTTTGTTTCTCCAACGCTGTGAATAATTTCATTATATATACTCGTAATATAAGGTAACCCAAAATATATTCCCTATTGCCAGATCTATAACTTTTGCAAACAACATCAGCTGTCAGCTTAAGCTTTCAGCCACAAACCTCTAAGAGATTGAGACAATACGTGACAGAAGAGGCGCCGTAAGCCTGCGTAGCCCGCCAGCTGCCAGACAAAGTACCACAAAATTACACATTTGTCCATACAGCTTATTTTGGTAAAAGACTTGAATATAAGTCACCTACTCTTCCGTCCGATTAGATTGTGCTGGATATCTTTCTTTGGTGTTTTTTTGATGTCCCGAGTGTATTACAACAAGCCACAGGGTCTAGATGCCCTCAAAGAGAATATCCAACAAGAGGTGAGAACTTATCGTCCCAATTTCTCGCCGAATCGATGAAGAATGCGGGAAAGAGGTTCTAAATGGTCATCAACAATGACTGCGTCCACATGACTGATATCGTCTTTTAAAACTTGAAAGCCAAGGTAAACATAAAAAATATGACTTGGCTCGGATGTTTTGGGCATCTAGTCCCTAGATTGGAGCTAATTTATTATTTTTTCATTTCAATTTCCAATTTCACTCTATGCATTCAAGCTGAAAATGTTGCAAAATCTATCACTGCCTTGGTCTATGCTAATCGAATGAATTTCAATTTCAATGAGAAAATAATTTAAATAAATCTTTTTATAGAAGCTGTTAAAACGGGCTCTACGCATAAACCATAAACATTTTAACTTTATCTATCCCACAACCTGCAAGTGTACATTTCAACGCCTTTAGCTACAGATGTCTATTTGCTCTCATGGCTAATTGAGAGCTTAGACGGGAAATTATCAAAACCTCTTTTGACTTACGCCAATAGCTAATGTGTGGAAGCGCTTCATTAAAAAAAAATTGAATCCGATTAGCGTTAGCCTTCAAACCCTGCCCATTAGCCTCAAAGTGGCATGTATAATAACATAAATTAGTTTCGAATCTACGTATGATGTTTAACTACCAAAAAGGAACGATAATAACAATAATTAGTCTCGTTTCTAGGGGCGACAATTACATTGCCACCGTGGAGCATGGCTCAAACGCGAGTAGACAGATGTACCTATTAGTATCACCATCACACGGTCATTAAATAACCATCAATGCGTTGCGAATATTTTTTTTCCCGCCAAAGATACAGCTTACGAGGTGAAATTAGCATTTTCTGTGGATGAAATTGAGCATACCTTTTACGACTTTTCAAACCTTGTTTTAACGATCTCACTATATTCTACTTGGCATCGATCAAACAGCCCAACTCAAGCTTAGGCACAAATCCAAACTAATTGTTGTTTAAATGCGTTCTATAGCTGCATTCGGGTCTTTTTTGCGATACACTTGATGAATAATAATGAGCAACCAATGCCCGCGCTATAGTCGTAGGTCTGGTTTTATAAATAATCTCAAAAAGATTTGCATAGAAATGAGTTGTTCGATCAACGTGGTCCCATGTTGAGGCAGAGAGCCGTCGTTTCTTTGTGTTTTCTTTGATTCACCATGCCACGACTCATGGCGCAAGAGTCAACGCATCAAATATTTTGAATTTAATGTTTAATAATAGCCCGCGGAATAGGCGTTCTATTTTAACCGAACCTGTGGCTCTCTCAGTACGTGGATGTGGATGATATCGTTCACTACGCGCACGGCTAGCGATAGCTGGTGCTGTCACAATTCCTCGCGCTCGCGACATATCAGGGACTTGTATCGAAACTATTCGTAAAAGTAAAGTTCGAGCGTTTCCCTTAGCTTCCCCGATCACAACAATATCGCAAAGATACTTTCAAAGTGATTTATTAGAGTGTTTTCCTCCTCCGGTATAGAAACAGGTAGTCAACAAGTGGAATGATGAGCAACGAGTCGACATAGAGTGAAACCATAAAATCCAGGCAATCAATAAACGAATTGACGAGGTGATTCACCTGCTTCCGTCGGAACGAGAAATGAAATAGAACCAGTGTGATCGTGTTGTAGGACTCGATCGTGTAGAATGATGAAGCACAACAATACCGAGTATACGCCGGTGCCGATTATTTGTATCAATGGCACGGAAGATGGCAATGGCATACCGTTCATGGATCAGAATCAAAATACAGATCAAACAGCGAATCATGTGGATGCGGTGATAAATGTCACAGACACGTGTAATGGCGATGATGCTGGGGACGAGTCGCCCCAGACTCGAAAGGAACTTACAGCGGAAGCTGAATCAGCAGCTGCCGATCAGAGACGAAGGAGCATACGGAAAAATTCCATCTCGCTGCCGGCAGGACTGAATTCGATGGACTTGGAGCGCTTGCGGCGGCTACATGAGGCGGTGATCGAGGAGAGCGCATGCCAAAGTGTGAGTAGATTTAGTTGCTGTTTTGTTTGTTTATTTTTTTTCGAATTTGTTTTCCTTTTGTCGGTTTTTTTTTAATTGGATTTTTGATGTCATTGTTTCGGACTACTGAATGTTTGTTTTTTTTTTTTTTTTTTATAAGAAATTTATAGCCGTCGTTTAGGTTGTAAATTTGTCGGGCGGTGTTTTCTTAAGTGATATCTATCTGGCGATAATGGGGCTGTTAATTGAGGAAACATTTTTCTCGCTGTCCAGCTGGCTTGCATGTTTACAGGTGAACAACTTAAAAGTGTTTTTCTCCTTTCTTTCTATTTTTAAACAGGTATATAGGCAGTACCTGACCTTACACTAGTGTTTGCATTAAGCTTGTATATTAAAAGATATTAATTCACGGAATTCATATTAATTCAGGTCGCCTTGGTGTCTTTGATTTGTATACCTGTCTCCCTTCATGACTAATCGGGTTGCTTATAGGATAGATAGGTTCCCTGTCAACTTGATATAGGGCTATCCAACAAGAGATGTCATATTAAATTAATTGAAAAACAACTTTTTTTTTGAAAAGTGTTTATGTTTTTAATTTAGTCTAACGTACAGACTTCAAGGTTAGTAATTGAATCCAAAATAAAGCATCAGCCTCGGCTGTGTATACAAATAGCAACCATCCTAACATACTAACACACGTTTTCCCATAATTTAGGTTGTTATCCGTAAAAAAACAACTTTGATATATTCTCTTATACATAAGTACTTGGTGGAACACTGGCCTGAACCTATCCTTAGGATAGCTATAAAGGAGAAAGTCTAACAGTGTTAAATATCACGATCTCAGCAGCCAGTAGAAGTCAACTTTGCCACGCGATAGTGCTATTGTTTCACCACTTGTATGGCTTGTGGCGTCATTGTGTTGAAAATAAACGCCTATGGCACAAATATCCGGCGGTAAAAATATCAAAACAAAATGTTAGTCAACATGAAATGGTTATATCAGAACTATTTTTAAAAAATAATTTTCATTCATTCCGCTCTTTTTCTTGGGCTTCGGAGCTCCACATGCTTCAGTTTTGTCTGCTTAGGTATCCATACAAATGGAAATATGAAGTTCATTTCCAAAATATTTTTGTGTTAAGGACCATGAATTCAAAATTTCTTTTAAAACAAATTTTTAGACCATGCGAAACGTTGTAATTAATATGTGATTTTTTAAGCGTATGGTTTTTCATTTTCAAAAATAGACAAGAAATTGGCAAAAATGTGTAAAATTTTTATTCGAGTTGATAAAATATAAATTTGCAAATGTTGACTATGACCAAATTTTCACTTTTTCGAGGATACAAGCATGGAACTTGGCATCCAAATATCCTTTTTTTTATAAAACTTTTGACTATTCCTTAACTAATATAAGTATAGATATATACCAAAATATGTAGATTTTGTTTCGGCCTGACAATTCAAGACTGCGATTTTTAGTTAAAAAATTATTTTTTTAAGGTGTCAGGCGTTTTTCCAATATCATTCTTCCTTCCTGGAAATGAGAGTCCGGAAGGCCATGAAAATATTTTTCTACCGCCCTCTCAACTTCTTGCTTCCCTAAAACAAACAGATGGAAGTCTGAGGGCGCCAAGACAGGAAAATAGGGGGATGGCCGAGCAAATAGTACCCCAAATCTCGCAGTTTTCCTATCCAACGCATTATGGACACGTGCGTTGTTCTGGTAAATGATGATTTTTTCCTTTTTCAAACCAGGCGTTTTCCCGCCAATTGTGGCATCTAGCTGGTGGCGAAGGTTAAAGAAATATTCTGCCATTTGCAAAGTAATCACTTAGCTGGATCCCTTTCGCATCCTCAGACATGCTGGCTATAACCTTTCCGGCAGACATGAACGACTTTGCTTTCTTTCGCACTGAACCACCGACTTCCATCCACTATTTGGACTGCTGTTTCTTTTCTGGCTTATAGTGGTGGACCCTTTCTCATTCATGTTGATAAACAGTGGCACGAAATTGGTCGGATCCCTGTTGAATGGGACCACAGATTGCTGCGAAAATTGCGCGCATTTACTTTTAATGGGCATTCGGCAAATGTCGCGAACATCTTGTACAGAGCATTCACATCCCTAATTGTTTCGTACCCTTTCTTCCGATATTCCCAGACCCTCAGCTATCCCACTCACGTTCACTCCCCCATCCACCACTCCACCATATGGCTGCGGTTTTTGGCCTTCAACCTTCACGTTGGTCATATTCGAGGGATGTGCGACCACGCTTTAGTTCAGTTACTTACTTTTTAACGGTTGACATCGAATGAGCAGAATCTCCGTAAACTTCTGTCTATTTCGGATTGATCCATCCAAAACGAAAAACTTTATGACCACACGATATTAAAGTTTATTCATTTTAACGAAAAACAACTAGCTAGGCCTAGCCTATCTAAGCCTCTTATTGGCGTGTGGCAGGCTTCGCCTTAAAGAGGCTGACCTATTAGAATTCACCACTGTCGCAGTCCCATCCAGCCACCAAGAGAGTTGATGCTCTCGGACTATATCACCCCGACCTCGCCGCTACACCGATCTGCTAATAATGAGACGCTTGGGCTCAAAGAGCGCGACTACCCCCCACTCCACGGAACTACGGGCCAATATATTTTGGATCAGCCCATATTGATCCAAATAGAGGAATGTCTCTATTTGCAAAGCCTCTAAGGCGCACTTTCTCGTGGTACAAGTCGTTGGTGTAGTAAGCCCCGGAGCTCAAGTTATTGACCGAAGTCATTGCCCCTGCAACGTGACTTCGAATAAGTCTGATTAGAAAAATTTCCACCCTTAAAATCCTAGTCTATTTTATAAACCCCTTTAAGCAAAATTTCTCTTAAGCACCTTGCCAGAGCAGCATATGTTTGTCAAAATACAGATACCGGTCAAGTCAGATCCCAAGGTACCTGACTACCCTTCGTTTCGCCAGTGAACTCTCGTTCAGTCCTAAATTGAGAACTTGCGCCAATTTTTTTTTGGTGTCCAGAGAGGCCCTTGATAAAGGCGTTCTGAATAAAATAGATTCTGATATCTGGAAGTTGATTGGGTGAGCTTGAAATGAAGACCTTCTAACACACGGTGCCGATTACTTTTTCCATTTCTTCTTGTTCTTGCATTTACTCCATTGGATATCCGATACGAGTTTCGACGCGGCGTGTATAGTGTCATACCCCGCTCTGAAACCAACTTGGTTATCCGGAATGGTTTTATAGCCCTCAACACATTTAGACAGGGATCTATGGACGCTTTCTTGCTGTTATTCGGAAGGAGATCTATTGATTGAATATTTGTCGGGTTTGTGGTTTACTTTACTTTACTTTATTTTGGCGACTGGCAATGCCACCGCTACGCTGTCCCTCCGTGCACTGGATCAAGTGCAATATTCGGTGCATTGTTCAACGGGATGCTGAACATCTCTACAACCACTGGTGGCAGGTGTCTAAGCACAGCATTAAATATAGCTTGGATTCCCACGGATTTTTTTCTCTTCAAGGACCCGAAAATCACCTGGCCACTTCACTGGCGACGACATTATTTGCCATTTTTCAATTTGTCAATTTGATTCACGGCACATGTCGACCATTTAGCGGGAGCCACTGCAGCTAACGTTGTTCTCACGGTCGTCATTGCAAAGCTAATGATTCCGCCGGACCGTAAACCACACCAAACAGTGCATTTTTCCGGTTGCATTGGCAGTAGGTCACTCATTAGACCAATACGGCTTATTAACATGACCATTCTCAGTCACCGAAAATTTGACACTGGTAGGTAGGTCGTTTACACCAAGATCCTTGCGTACAATCTCCCACGTAGTCGAATAACACAACGCCACATACTGCAAACGGCGACCAAAGGACAAATGACGGTCTTTATACACACTGCCGGATATAGCAATAATACAATATATGTATCATCCTCTGTGCGCTCTCTATGCATATGGGTAGGTGACTTGATGTCCAATAGCGTGAAATTGGTGCAAAATTCGGTCACTATGGCTTGAACTGTTTTCTTACTAAGTCGATTATGTCGACCGTGACATTGTCGAAAAATATTTTTTTCACAGAACACGAATTTTGATAATAAAATTCAATAATTTGTAAGCATTGTCAGTCTTTCTATAATGAAATGACAATGCTAATATAACATGTTTATTTTGACACATGATCACGCGCGAGCTATCAAAAATAGAACAATAAAAAACCAGATAGCAAAACAAAATCATGCTTTATATAGGCGGATGAGCCTATACCAATTCCTGTGGTCATCTCGAAAAGGGTACATTTGGGTCTTCAGTCATATTCTCTGCTACGGTCGCGATATTTTCAGATGACCTTGCCGGATGTACACAAGTTCAAATCTTCACATCACTATCCTGATCAGAATGTTTCATTAAAGCTCTGCGAGAAGGCATTTGATGATGACCAAAAGCAGTTTAAACTTGCCTAAACGTTTCCCTATATTTTCACTGTTTTTCTAGGGACTTTCAGTTTTTCAACGGACTATGAGAGTATATATTTGATAATCTCTCAGTTGCCACTTGTCGAAAATATCGCAATGATATGTGAATGTTAACCATTCAACAATGGCGCGACGGTCAAAATGACACCTCTTATTGGTTGACTGCCGTTTCGCAAATTTTAAATCTTGTCGTCTGTTTCAGTTCAACTATTCGAAAATTTTGTCAATGAATGAATTGACGGTTACTATTCGTCATATACAATAGAAATATGTGTGCTGGTGTCAGGGCAGATTAATACTATCTGATACTTAATCTACTGGCTTTAGTTCAGTTTGTCAGTAAGTAAGAAATCATCCTTTAGTATTATATAAAAAGTGGGGCGCGAAAAGTGGCCAGCCTCTCTCGATTTAAGTTGCTTTTTTGAACGACCTACTTAGCACTGAGTTGAAGAATTTGAATTTATGTATATGTTCCTCTTCATAACTTCAATCCCAGAACAAATTCCATTATTGCATGAGCGTGATAAACTAGTTGATGGTTTATCACTGTTGACTCACAATCAACTTTTCGCCTTAACCTTTCGTGTATCGTTCAGTCTTTAAAAGCCTCCAAGTTTTTAGAGCTTATTGTCTGAAACACCTATTATGATATAACCAGTTTAACGCGTGTTAATGTTGACTCCAGTTGTTTCACGTTAATAGGCTTTAATGGCTACCTCAAGGGTTCACCTTTCGTGGGATAAACAAAAAAATATTTATCTCTGTGAAAACCCGACATTGTTGTTCGCCTCTTCCCGCCTCTCAACTTATTTCCGTATTGGCATGCTGCCGCTGCGATTTATAATACAACATCTATTTAAAAAGTGAAATTTTTCAATATTGATACTGGTGTAGTCCTAAGTGAACTAAGGCCTTAAGGTAACAAGTCTCTCCAAGCACCTAGATCTTTGTTAAATAACATTTTCCAAATTGGTTGAAACCCATTTCCACGTATTCGAATCGAGTCTTTGGGTCAGAGTAGTAGCCTGTTTCTCACAAAATGGCAATATGTTGCTGTGAACTTCATGGCAAATACAAATAGAACAGAACAATACGCCATACGACAGGGTCAAGGGTCTGATCTCTGCACAGATATCACTGCGATTTTTTTTCTAAGGAACAACAAATTAAGACCTTGACTACTTTAAACGCATATCTGTTACTCTTTGAGCCTCAACGTTCACGACTTGCTAATTATACCCATTTATCACCGTACGCCCTAGAAACTTCCTGAAAAACACGGGCATGATCTAGTAGGCGAGTGACACTTGTAACTTTGTTATAATCTCTACTCACACTTCTGCTTTTCCATTCTTTCTCCGGTTTGTGAAGTTAGGGTTAAGTCTGTGTTATTCATTTGAAGACGCATTAAACCTCATACAGTCATCTCTAATCCATCTGGCTCCGTGGCCATAGGGAAGACCAAATCAGCAGCCGGATTCTCTAAGCTGGACCCCAGATGAGGGATGTCTGTAGAAGCGTCTGTCGGATAGGATCTGATAGCCCTTGTAGTAGTGATACAGGCCATCCTCCCGATACTCTTCAGGTGGTCAATGTTGTATATTTTGATATGCACGCCACTATACTATAGCACTGTAGATGGCTAGATAAGTCCCAAGGATCAGTTTAGGCCTTTATTTCTGTCGAAAGTTGTATTTCAGGCCGTGGTTCGACGTTCGGTCTCCAGTTAAGCTTGGGATCTAGAACAATACTTACATATTTAGCCTTCATACAGGTTGAGAGTGGTCTACCATTTAACTTCGGAGTGATAAAGCTCTGTTCTTGGACCTGGCCCACTCTAGTTTGGACATCTTTTTGAAGACATAAGATGCTTCTTTTTACCTTTGTCTATCGGTAAGTGCTGCCTGATATTTTGCATTGCCAGTAAAAATTTAATTAAACACTGGACCCCAATCACTTCCCTGTGGTATACCAACCGTTTCTTCATACGGAACATTTTGTATGCCTGTTTGCAGCATGCCACTTAAGGGATCCACTTAGTTTATTGTGAAATATATGGTATATGAATGGGAATCTGGGGACTTTCAATAAATAGTGCTAGCGGTACATGTTGGTCAGAAATGTCAGATGTGAAACTTTGGTGTTAAGCTTAGGCTTTTATTTGTGTGTTAAAATGTCAACTTTCAAGCCAAACTATCGTGGTTTGTGGGAAATTTTCTTTTCGAAAATGTCACGAATGGTTTTAAAAGTAGTGATTTGAGCGTGGACAAGACAAGAATTTGGGGAAATTTCTGGATTAAAATTCATCTCAAAATCAACAAGAGCTTCTTATAACTCAACAAGCAATTTCTCATCATTTGAAGGCATTGGGAATGGTCCACAAGCAAGTAGGTACACGAGTTGAAGAAGAGAGAGACATCGAAATGGGTTTTAAATGGAAAAACTGTTTTTTTTTAGTGGCAAGAAAGGTAGGGTCTTCTGCATCGTATCCTGACTGGCAATGAAATGTGGGTACAATACAATAGCTCTAAGCGTAAAAGATCATCAGGTTGGTAAAGGCAAATAACCATAGTTTGAGGGTTCGGTTCTGCATGCGGTGGAAGAAGCAATGTGTAGCTGTTCAAACCGAACGATATCATCACAGAAGATTGTTATTTTTCCTTTTTCCCTATTTGTAGCGCCTATATTTGAAGGTTTTTTATACCGCTATCATCAGTAATTTGATATCTCTCCCGCTGTCAATTACAGATTCCAATGCCTAGAAAGTGATTACTAATGCGACGAGCGGGAGATCGTTGTTCGGTTGGATAATTAAAATCCGGAATAGCATCAGTGGAATATCCACACAGAAAGTGGTTACATTAGTCGGAAATCAGTTGGTATAATACCGACTTTTTTCTTCTTTTTTTTCTCGAAAAGAATAGTGGACAAGCAATCCAAGATATTATGATTTACTCAGAGGTATGATTTCTGGAATTTAGACTATCTGGGGGGGGGTATTCGGTTGAACATTCCCGACAAATGCCTTTTTTCAAATTAAACTCTGACTGCGTAGTATTTACTGATTCATTGCTCTGTGGAGATTCCGATATTGGCACGAGGCCGCTATTAGTAATAACTCGGACTTATCAATGTGAAGCCGGTGTAGAGGCCTCTTAAAAGCTAAACACCCAATGAAAGATGTTTCCCATATGACTTCGAGTGTTCTCCAAGTGTTCTGCACATGGCGCTCATAACAACTTTTGTATACAAACGAGAACCTCAAATGCAAACACTCACTATCCGACATTTCTCACGTGAGAACCATCTGTTTCATTCATTTTGAATTTAAAACATTTACACTTTCCGTTTATTGATCACATGAGGCCAGTAAAAAAGATCGACGGATCCAGAAAATAGTCTGCCGATGAGATCAAAAACCCATTTAGTCAACTATGAAGCGCAGGCACCATGAAATGTAAACAATTTTTTTTTTAATTTTTGTGTTTTATTAGCAACGATCGATGATTAATTTTGCTGTCAACGGTAATTGAAAACTGCGATGTATTTTTATCGGAGACAGATGTAGCAATTTGTTATCCCATCGGCTTACAACAACATAACAAAAGAATTTTGAGTTGTGTGGAAAATGTATTCTAATTTCGGCAACAACCGCAAAGTTGTTTTTGAATACTTTTTCCGATTACCGCAAAGACAAGCTGTCTTTTATGAAATTTGTTATTTTCCTTTTTTGTTTCATTTATTCTAGATAAATGAAAGTGTTTGCTGGAAATAGAATTCATGGAAAATCCAAAGCGATTGATTCATTGAAAGGTCAGCAAGATTTGCATTTTTAACATCTGCCTCCCCAACGACTAAAAGCTTTCAGAAAAAACATGATAAAAGATAAAAGAACCAGCACATCTTGAATAGGTTGTTTGAATTGGAAGGGTTATAAAAATCGCTATCATTTTTTCACTGTCATTCGAAGACAGTGTTATGTTAAGTTCCACAATTTTAGGCAAGACTTTACTGTGGTGTAGTCACCCAAGCTAAGTCGTGTATGAAAAGGCGAGGCTTAGGCACAGAGATAAACAGTATTAATTCGGTGTTCTTTAGGTTTCCTTTTAGGTCGTATTTCCAAGGGTATACTCTAGCCAAAATACTCTCCGTGAGTTCAGTTTCAAACATTTCTATGCCGGCGTAACTGTCAGTAGAAGGTGGGGACTTCAGCCTAGGCTGATTCTGTGGACGTATGGTGCTATTGTTCCACACAAACTTAACCTATGTTGGCTGGCCTGTCCTTAGTAAGGCCTATACATATAAAACAAAATAATGTTTAAGGGGGTAGTTTCACGTGAATGCATAAATGTTACCTATTTTTAGGGAATTTTTTTTTATAAGACAATAAAATTCAATAATTTTAATTTGTTATATGTTTTTATTTGTATCTTAAGCTGTATACATTTTTTTATCTTATTTTACAAAAAAAAAGCAGGTCACTGGTCATGGTAATAGCGGCTGTTCATGTTGTCTGAAATAAAAAAAATCGAATGGATTATTGTTCAGTAGGTCTGTCGCTATCCGCCCTACTAAAATTAATCAATTTCATTGAAAAAAAAATGGCGGACTGTAGAAAAAAAATCTTGTTTTTTTTTGTTAAGTTTCTTGTTAAAAATCGTTTAAAAAAAATAAGAAAATATTTTCGAAAATAAGCAATTTTGGTACGGCCGATAACCATTAATGAGTAGAACATATATAAATTTCAAAGCAATCGGTTGAAAGGTTTTTTTTTTTTAGGACCATGACATTTTAGAATATGATGTCTCGAGAAAACGGCGTTTAAAGTTTCAAGAGCAGAATTTTCGTGGAAAATTTATATTACACTAATCTGCTATGTCTGGACCATACAATAACCTTTGGGTGGCTTCATACGCATTATTTTTTGCCAGTTTTTGTGACCTGAGGGAAGCCCCTGCCTTTTTGGATGTCTCGGACGTGGATCGCTCTGCACGGGTTATTCGTCGTTCATCGAACTCCTCAGCATACGAGTAGGCGTTTCGGCCAATTTGCGTACCAAAAATCTCCATTATTTTAAGGATGGGTGAAAATCCTTCATTAAACATACACGCAGCTGTCCATTAAGCAATTTTTTCCAATAAAATTATGCTTTGGAGCCAAGTTCCAGATGCAACTATTAAACGGCTCGTTGTTGTTCTGAGTGTTTTTTCCCAAGCACCTTTGTATCAGATCATCAGATGATAATTCTTCGTAAATTGGCTTCAAAAAACTTGCTGTTTCTTCATCAAATGCTGGAGGATGTGTGTAAATTTCCTCTGTATTCTCTGCCGTATGTTGTAAATACTTGCACCATGCAATTGAACAGTACGAGTGCTGGGGATTTTCATCGGTTGAAATGTAATGATAGTACCTATATGTAGCTCACACTGCTTTCCTCATTTCTTCTTGAGGATCTGGATTTCTCAAAATAGCCAAACCATAGTATGTACTTAGCTTAACCATCATGGCATTGGTCAATGCAAGAGTTGACTTCTTTGTTGCAGCACTAGTGGATGAGTTTTTTTTTCGAACAGACAAAAGGCGATTTCGTAAGCATTTTTGACCATAGGAGAAAAAATTATGTCAAATTCTTGACAACTTGAATCCTAGGCCTCGAGGTGAATTTTTCAAAAATTTAACGCCACTATCGCACAGCGTGCACTTTAGAATTGATTGCAAAGCTGTAAACACTAGCGAGAAACACAGAATGCTGTAGCTGAATCCTTCGTTAATCGGTACATCAAAATCACTCTTGTCTTTTAATTTTTCAGCTCATGTGCTCACAAACTCGGTATCGGTTTCAGCAGTATATTAATTCCCTCGAAAACTCCTTTTTGCCCTGGATATCTTCTGGAGCTTCTCGAGCCTTTTCGATCCATTTTTACTTTTTTTTGCTGTTTAATGTTGACACACAGACCATCAAAAGTGTACTGCTAAATTTGTTTTAGGATCTTACATATGTATATTCACGACAAAAATGTATATACACTATTCCACATATACACAGGTAGGTCATGTACTAAAATTGACGGTCAGAAACTCCGTACAGAGGTATAAAAGACCGGTGACAACAATAGAAAGGTAGCAGCTGCAGACCTGGCACGCGGCAGACAAGTCGCTTACGGCGCGTCGGCGACTATGAGTTGTAACTTATTTAATACTACGAATTTCCGTGTGAATTTTTCACAGCCTATTTTCGATAGGTTTTACTATCGAAATATGAAAAAAAACCGATTTTTCGAAGTAGCCACATGAGACAACCCCCGTGAAGATCGGCAGCAATCGGTACCAAGGGGGCATGTGAAGAGGCCCCTCCAATGCACGTAATATAATCCTACAAATAGTACCCTTTGATATAAAGATCAAATAGAAGTAAACTCAGAAAAGCGGGCTATAGTCACCTAAATTTTATGGCTATAGTATAGCTCCTCTTCTCCTGTCGACGAATCGATTCAACAGACTATACTGTTCACACAATTGATTTCTGCAGCACAGCACATGTCTGCTCGTCATTCAGAGAGGAATAGAAGACTGTTGATTTGAGATTTCCACTTCCGAGGTTCCGAGGTAGAGTCCGACGTAGAATCAGCCTACCAACGGAGTATTTTCGCTTCATACAACTTTCCTATTTATTCGAGCATCTGCCGAACACAAAGACTTTGAAAACACTTTATGTAATCTGTCTCAACAACAAGTCTACAACTATATGTAGGGGTAGCCAAGCTGTTTTAAAAGCCTTACTCTCAGCCACCACCAGTTGGGCGGAGTAGTGCAAAGAAGAAATCAAGCAGGATCACTCTCTTCTGGGTTCCAAAGCAGACTAATACAGATAGAAACTGTGGATCTCCCCTGAGTCACTCAAATCAAATATTTTATAACACTTGTTTACCATAGATAAGTCACGAGACCTTTTAAGAATACGTCACTCTGATATAGCCAGAATCATGGCAGTCAGTAAAGGCCACTTATTTATATGCAACTACGCCATCAGGCTCGGCATACCCTTTAACATCCACCGCCGTAGATGCCGCAATGCATTTACACAGCCACCGTTGCCTACCTAGGGATGAAGGTCCTTTTGATCCGATATATCAGTGTTTAGAGATCTATTGGGTCCGAAAGACAATTAGGCGAGAATGACCTCAACTTTCTTAATACAGGATTGGTCCCGGAATAGAGGTAATTAAGTTAAGAGACACGAATTCTCTGAGAAATATACGTTTCCCAGTGTATGTACTTTGCAATATCATCACCAAGAATCTGAGCTTTATATTGGAGGAATAATTCATTTAGTGGGGGTGATATGTCAAAATTTAGTGTCCCGAAAGGTAGTTCCCAAATATTCTGATATCATCTCTTTTAAGGCTTAGGCTACAATATTTTTTGTGTATTTATTGGAAGGTAGAATGAATCCCTTTGTTGACAAATCCTTACACTGCGTGCCAAAAGGACCGATGAGATTTTCTCCATACCACATAAAAGTTCCGCACCAATCTATCCTTCGGCGAGGCCTTTTTGGTTAGTACATCAATAATATCGTTACCATTGGCTCGATACTCGCCAGAGTTTCGCCTTGTTGGTTTTGTTCTTGTAGAACATCATAAAAGTCTTGAATAGATTTTGAGCTTATGATGTGTGAGCTATACCTATATCAACACCAGTCTTGCATTAGGTTTTCATCTTGCTTCTTTACCAATTTAGCTGCCTCACGCCATTCTTAAATCTGACGAAGTTTGTATTTATCCAAGTAGGCAACTACAATCAATGACCAGTTAGGCCGGTTAAGTAAACCAGGGGATAATCTCCAACTAAGCAACTACAGCCGACAAGTAACCATAGCTAGCTTGGTGGCTGCCGCAGACCAGATGACCATAATCCATGCAGCTTATCAGCTAGTTCTCTTTCTCTCCCTCGGAAGGTGATGCAAACTCTTTCCGAAGCTAGAGACGAGCTTAAGAACTATCATAGTTCTCGACTAATAAATGTAGGGGTCCCTAGAGATTTACAAAACCCGAATTTGGAAAACAGATTACGAACCTTGAGAATACTTGAAAGCAATTCGCTCCTCATCCTATTTGATGAAAGTCATGAAAAACTGTAAGATATTGGGTAAAAATATATTAAACTCAAATTAGTGAGGTTCAGCGATGAAGAGGTTTGGACATTGAATCGAAAAAACCTTAAAATCAAATCCCAAAGCAATCTGCCCAGTAGTTTGGCTACAATACACTCGAGAAACCCGTGATTTCGTAACCGGTGACTAGAACTTCCGTAATAAAAAAATCTGAATCGATTCAGCTAAATCCCGAAAGCTTTCCAGATAATGCATTACTTAAAAACCCAGCAAATAATTCCGTAACGAAGTTAGGGCACGAGACGAATGAACTTTCGTTCCACGTAAATTGGATTCGCTTATGAGATGCAGCTAGAAAGCATTTACAGGTTTTATTGGGGTGACTGATTCTCAATAAGCTGTTTAATTAGGGTTTACCATAAAATGCTTAACCAAGACTATTTGCACCTTTTTAAATTACCAAAACTGATGAAGCAATTTCACATGGCGATCTAGAGACTCAATGACAACTTTGTTCTAAATATTCAAGAATTTAATTACAAATGGCATTTTCATAGGCTCTCAGCTCTGCTGCTTTGTCTTTTTGCATTACCAAATATCTTTTCATAGACGCCGCCAAAGGTTGGAATGAACAATTGTTTTGATTGCCGTTTGAATATTAGCCCTTCGTTCAACAAACTACCAGTGTACCTCGACCACGTTCCACAGTGTTGTGGCTGTTGGGGTAAAACCACACATTTAAATGCGGTGCAAGACACGTAAGTCCACTTGGATGATCTATGGTCGATCTACAGTTTTGATTCGTTGAAATTAAATCAGGTGCACAGCTGTGAGCTAGATTTTTACCAGTATTATCGCAAGCTCGAAAATGTCTCCTATTAGAATGAATGGTCATGGTCCATACAGCTACCATATACTAAGCCGAAACCCTTCTGTATTTAAAGCTTCAAGCGTGGTGCCAACATTATGTTTCTCCAAACGTTTGCTTGTTTAGATCAAAGTGGTCGCCTTAAAGCCTGAAAGTATGCATCTAGTTTCACATCTCGTTTCCACTCATTTTTTCCGTCTTACTCAATACGAAGCACAACTCATTGGACTGGTTTACTATGAGTGAATTGATATACTGAGCCTCTGTTCCAATCGGCGTCAAGACTCAAACATAATCGCCGCTGCTGCTTGTTTGGTAAACGCTCTTCTGCTCGATTCTAAACGACCAGGAATGCTTACAGCTGTTTTCAACGTGTAGACTACCACTCCAGCTCAGTAATATGATTTTATCTTTTTCTTTTGACTTCTGTTTAGAATCAATTAGTTGTGTTCGCTTTTCAATTACAATCTGTCACAGTGGTTGATGGAGAGCAATTGGAAATCATCGGTGATTAGATGTGGTTGCAGATGTTACGCGCGAATCGAGTGAGTTGGAACGAATGTTCACATTGCGACGATAAGTGCTTTATCGTGTGCGATAGCCTACTATCCAGCAGACAAGTGGAGCTCAATTTCAGGTACCTAGATGGGAGATTAAGATGTAGGTGATGAGGTGATGGAAATATTTGAAGACAAGAGCTTGTCGGTAATTTATGGTGCTTGACAGGTGATAAGATGCAAGACAGATATCGGAGATACTGGCGGTCAGCACTTGACAAAGATTAATAATCTCGACTAGATCGATTGAAATCAATGCTATTAGGAAATAATTTTCTTGTTAAGTACATTGAAGTGTTAGAAATAGGCTTCATCGGTACGACACTGGATGTTTTGACAGTCTATTCAACGGTGGTTTGAAATCTTACCCAGTAAGAGCGTAGCAAACCTAATTTATGAACGTTAGAGAACTGATCTTGCGATAGCATCGTGGCGCACCCTAAGCTAAGCTTAAGAATTTTCACAAAGGAAGAAGATGGCACTTCCGCGGCAATAAAAAAAAACATTTGTTGTATGCGATGGGTCTATTCATAATCCAGCTTTCCATTTGGTCTCCTGAATGGCTTGAGAATAGTTCAAATAAGTTAATTTGGCAGATCTGCACACAAACTTTTACATAAAAACCTGTTCAGCTGTTCATTATGAAATTATGCGTCAATTGACTCCAGTCAGCGTCGACATGATTACATTTTATCACGTATAACAACCTATTGCCAATAGGTGGCAAATGCTGTTCGAAAATCTTAGACCAGTAGGGCCAATCTTGGGCAAGTGTTAGGAATGGTTTTAGCGCGAATGGTTCAACGCTGTGAAACGGGACCGTGAAAAAGTTGTAAGACGCGGAATTAGAAGTATTACTGGATACAACAGGAACTTGCAGGGTCATCGGCTGTGACTCAGAAGCCATTTCCCATCAGTGAAAGCATTGTCAGGACAATTGGGTATCATACGAGTTAAAGCCAAGAATAGTCAAATGGGATTTCTTTTACGAGCGAACGAGTGCTTCAGCGACAGGAAAGAAAGGGTTGTCCGCATCGATCTCTATCTGGGAATGAAAAATCTATTCATTAGGAAAATCCAAAACGAAAGAAATCGTAAGGGCGGCCTGCCATGCATCAACATCAACTACCATGCCAATCATTCATGGATCGAAACTCATGCTGTACATTTGGTGGGACCAGTTCAATGTGGTATGTTATGAGTTGTTGGAATCGGGTGAAGCCATCACAGGAGCCCCTATCATCTACAACGTTTGGGCCGAGAATTTAGGAAAAACGACTATAATACAAGCAAAGACCCAACAAAGTGATCTTACACTATAACGCTCGACCACATGTTGCTCAAGTTATTAGAACCTACTTGGAAATACTGAAATAGGTTCTCCTACCCCATGCACCGTATTCTCCCGTCATTGCCCCTTTTGAGTACGATCTTTTCCGATCGATGGTACATGGCTTGGCTGAGGAGGACTTACGATTTTTTAAATAAGCCAATAATTGGATCGATGCGAGGATCGGCTCAAAAGAATTGCGTTTGCTCCAATAACATATGAAGAAGGTGAAGCTAACGAGGGATAATACCTTCATGAATAAATATGTAACCATATTCTCCAAAAAAAGGCCTTAAATTTAAAAAAAAAACCTTCAGATTCCTATTCTCATATTTGCAAGCCATTTTACGGTGGGTTTTTCGATATACAAAAACAAACTACTAACTAATTTTTTTTGCAAGCCTTATCAGGTATTCCTTATAGAGTTATGCGTCGAATCAAACTTGTCTAGAGTTAATATCATTATGTCACCATTTTCAATTTGGTGTTGTACAACTTTGCTTCCGCTGTTTTCTCCCCAACATCTGAGGCTTTAATGAAACAAATTGGTTACACATGTATCATTCAAAGTATTTTCCATCGCTGGCCACTACTTTCTCCCATCTTTCGGGAAGTGTACGAATCCCGCGTCGAAAAAATTGTTCATCTTTGAAGCGATCCACGATTCCACCCAATTTGTGACTTCTTCATGAGATCGGAAGTGTTGGTCAGCCAGGCCATGCGCCATTGATCGAAACAGGTGTCTGGAAAATACTGCGGGTGGGGTAGGACTTCCCATTTGAACGTTTCCAAGTACGTTTTGACTTTAACGTGCCTCTCGCTGTATTGCGGCCGTTTGTCTTATGCTCTGCTCAAACGCATTAATTGCGTTCGAAAACGAGCACCTGAGATTGTTTCACTTGGTTTTAACACCTCATAGTACACGACGCCGAGCTGGTCCCACCAAATGCAGAGCATGATCTTGGAGCCGTGCATATTCGGTTTGGCCGTCGACGTGGAAGCATGGCCGGGATATCCCTATGATTTTTTGCGTTTAGGGTTATCGTAATGAACCCATTTTTCGATCCCGGTCACAATGTGATGCAGAAATCCCTTCCGTTTTTGCCTCTGAAGGAACTGTTCACAAACACACAAACGTCGTTCTACGTCTCTTGGTTTCAACTCTTACGGGACCCAAGTTCCTTCTTTCTGAATCATGCCCATGGCCTTGAGATGTTTTGAAATGGCTTGCTGTGTCACTCCCACTGATCGTGCCAATTCTTCTTGAGTTTGACGGGAATCTTCACTCCGCAATGTCTCCAACTCTGCACCTTCGAAAACTTTCCTCTTCCACCACTATGCCGGTCTTCGACGTTAAAATCACCGTTCTTGAAGCGTTGAAACCACTCACCATACGTATCTGAGAGTATTCGATGAGACACTGCCGCTGTTTTCGTCATATTGAAACAAAACAGTAACACCTCCCGAAAATGACGAGAATTTGGCTCGTAAACTGACAATTTCAATCGAGAATAACTTTATGATGCAGACACAAATCGACTGATGTTTGAATGGTGTTCCGTTGACCGAGGTCCAAGCCAACTGCCTGACGTCTGCGATCTGTTTCTTACGACCGCTACTTACCGTTATCGCCACATATCGGCAAACGACAGAAGCAAAGTTGTACACCTTATAGAAAATCGGAATTTCATAAAAGGTTTTCGAATCCACTTGTAACACTCTTTCCTCTAACTTCTTCTTATCGTAAGATCATTAAACCTGTTTCAAAGATAAAAAAGGGGACAAGTTTGGCCTGCGAATCGTCGACTTACCCGAAATATATAAAATAGGGCTGTCGAACCATTGGTGCAATCACAACACAACAGGCTTCTAACAACACAACTCGTGACAAACATTCTTGTACAAGAGGCCAGTTATATATGGTTGACCATCGAAATGGCTGAAGCAATGATCAATCTTCATCGTCCTTCGGTAAACAGCAGAATAGGTGCTTCGCATAACGAGGCATGCCATTTGCATTTCACAGACAACTCGACTTGATTTTCTCACTTGATGCTGTAAACTGAGTTCCTACCGCAAGTAACCATCTTCTCTCTACTTTAGACACCCTTCATCCACCTTTATCGGTAACTCTTTCACTCGAGACTCATTATTCTTCCTTCCGAAAATAGGTACTATTTCAAATTAAGCTGTCTTCGCGAAACTAAATAATCTGCCCAACAATGTTAATTTTAACTTCCTTCTTAAATGCAACTCTTGCATTATTTTACTCCAGAATCCTCAGCTGCTTCATTCTTTCAATCCCATACTCACCAAAAAAGAATTACACTTCATCTCTGCTACTACGCTCTAATCTGAACTACGCTCTTTGCCTAATAAAAGAAACAAAAATTGGCACGATTATCTTAGATCTTCCTCTGCATCTGACCTTTCTAATTACATGCAGTCCTACACTAAATTTGCACAGCTATGTGAATCACTGTACCTCCGATACTTGAACCGAATGTATACCTCCCTTATCTCCGACCCCAAGTGTTTCTCCACTTTATTAATGGGAAAAGAAAAACCGATAACTATCCTGCTACATTTAATTTGCTCAATAGCTCTTCCAACGAACCCGAAATAATCGCCAACTTCTTTGTTAATTTCTTCAGCCAATCATTCACCTACCAGGATTTACCTCGATATTTGAAAGACTGCCCCCAGACTTCTCTGGTCTCACTTAATATAACTCGGACCTAATCACTGAAAAATTACCCAACCTAAACGACGACTACTCTCACGGTCCCGACTGGCAGTTTAATATATTGTAGTTTTGAAAAAGTGCGCGGACCATTTTATTTTACCCCTTTCTAGTTTATTTCAAAGCTTTATCTCTCAAGCACTCTTTCCTCAGCTTTGGAAATATGCGTATGAAATAGGCCACAAAAAAGGACTGAAAAATGATTTGTCCATCTATCGTCCCATTGCCAAGCTCTCATGCATACCAAAACTTTTCGAGAGCATCGTCTATGATGTACTATTCTTTCACTGCACACCCATATTTTCTCCTGACCAACATGGGTTCCTAAAAGGTCGATCGACAACCACCAATCTAGTCAAGTTTGTTTCGTAATCTTCGTGTGCATTCGGAGCCTGCAAAGAAGTAGACGTTGTTGCCACTGACTTTAGCAAGGCCTTTGACAAAATGTATCACCAAATTATTCTTCTTAAGCTCACTGACCTCGGTTTCTCTCCCGGTTTTATCTCATGGATCAAATCTTATATAGAAGGTCGTCAATATTAATTTCAGATCGTCTATCTCTGATGCAATTAATGCTATCTCCGGTGTCCCACAAGGTAGTCATCTCGGCCCATTGATATTTATTTTAACCATTAATGATGTTAACAGCGTTATTTTGAACTCTCAGCTCTCCATATGTATATGCCGATGATATGAAAATATTTAAACACATATCTTCCCCTGTCGACTCCTGCTCTCTCCAATTGGACCTTAACAGGTTCACTACTTGTGTCAAAAAAACCATCTCGAGCTCAATGTCAGTAAATGCCAAGCCACCATTTACTCCCGTAAGACCTATTCCTCACTACCCAGAACCTACATTATTCGTAATAAAACCGTTCCTCCTGTCAACTTCTTGACTGATCTAAGGGTCATTTGTTACCGTGAACTTCATTTTCCATATCGCAGACTACGTGTATTAAGGTTTCAACGTAGCTTCCCGGGCCGACCCCCTTAATTTATCTCCTTATACGGATCGCCTAAAATTAATCAGCCTCCAACCCCTTAATGAATGAGGCGAGGTTGCAGATATTCTTTTTATTCACGACTTTCTCAGCGGTAACATTGACATACATTATTGCACATAATTCCCCTTAACACCAACCCACGTAACCCTCGGTCCATGCCTATTTTCCCCATAAACACTCATCGCACAAATTATGGCTACCACGAACCAATGTCCAGAATGCTGTTCAATGCTAACATCAATCTTTTCGACCTTCACATCAAAAAGACCACTCAGAATTGTCCTATACCACCCTGTCACCAAGTTAATAAGTTAATTAATTTATTTTTTGTTGGTTAAGGCTAATAAATTGCCCCTGTGGGAGCGTCAAAATCAAAACGCTGACCCTCTGAATATCTCCTATATCTCTAGGGTCTTGCTTATAAAACAGTTCTGAATTAACAACGGAAGCATACAATGGAATTTAGTTGCTAGTGAAATCGGTGAATTGTGTCCAAGTTTAAAAACATTCTTACATAGTTAGGGCGGGTTTTACAGTCTTCCTCGTCTAGAAACTTAGACCGTATATGCATAGATTTTGGGTACTCAAAGACACCGCCCTTTCGGGAGCATACAAAAAGATTCTTTAGTATACTGTAGTGCATACCTATTTAATGTGAAATATCGACGAAGAGTCTCTCAAGTTAACGACGTTCATAGCATGGGAAATGTATTCAAAAAATGTAAGGAATTTCCAGTTTTCGAAAATAATTTTATTTATTCGTCCACATTAGTGCTAACCTCTGTAAACTAGTCCTTGTAAGTCCTCTCAGCGAAACGATGGCACTTTAAGCTTTAAAACTCTCAACATCTGGTGAACATGGAGGCAACTATTGTTATTGGCCAAATATTTAAGGGGGAGCAGTGAGGTGTGAGCATTTACGTAGTGTTTCAGTTCACGTATACCCGATTTATTGATAATTTTATATTTATGGCAAGAACTTATGGTGCTGTTAAAATTTAAAAACACAATGCGAATTTGATAACCTTTTTCAGAGATAATATCTCCATTAGGACGATTGGACGTTTTTTTATGGAGTCATATGACTCAGGTCATCTTTAATGACTTTATTTAGTGGTTTCTCAATAGCTTCATTCGTCACTGTTTTTGTTCAAAATTTAATAGTTTTGGAGCGTACTTTGCTACCCACGTTTTATTCCTAAAATTTCCAACAAAATATAATGTCATGAGCCACCTTTATCATTTTTTCTGATTGTGATTGAGCGAGCGACAACAATCACTTTAAATACTTTTTCCACATTTTTGGAGGGTTCAGAGCATTGGTCGTCTTCTATGTTTGTATGGATTTATTAGAAAGGCCTATACTACACGTAAACCTCGTTTTTTAGCTGACCACCACATGTTAAATTTAATATTTCTAAAGGTTTAAGCTTAAGAGTAAAATCGCTATCGTGGGAAACTAACCATTGTTGAGAAACAACCACCAGTCTCGGATGCGGATCATTACATTTTGAATCATCTAAAACGAAACAAATTTCGGTTCTGCGGTTGGAGTGTATGGTCCCATAGCCACTTACTCGTACCCTAAACTACCATAGAGCAGTTCCTGTGACCTAAACAGAAGTTTCCCACAGGTAAGCGAATGGCTCATTAAAATCCATTTCAAAGCTATTCTCACAAATATACGTTTAATATAAGAGCCCCTCAATGATAGAACGTACCCGTAATGCTCCAGTTATGACACCCAAATCGTTTGTAATGCGAGGGTCACTATTGAGCACATATTTGAACGAGTCACAGAACAGTATAGCCTAGTCAACAAGGGCTTGAGGCTAGTGGTGATGATTAAAACAGCCACCCAGTCGCAAATCCACCTAATTGATCACATTGCGATCGACGCCAGACATTGCTTTAGCATTCCGAATGCTCGAACCCTCCAAGCCGACGAAGCCAACTTCGATCTGGACCATTATATTGTTGCAGCCAAAATAAGAATGCGGATTTCGCGAAATCTAAAGTTGAATTAAGTTGAGACGCAGGAAAACTAAAGAAAGCGTCAGAATTCTTGCGGATCATGCCTTCCTTCAGCTCTCTCAAGACTCGAGAACCGAAATCCCTGATTTGATGACGAATGCAGATAGGCCAATGTAGAAGAATAGAATTAAAGAATGGCTACGCTGCATAAATGAAAAAGTGCTGCTCGTGAACGCTTTCATGCAAAAGCGATGGGGAAGCAAGCAGCGATGAACAAAATCACTTTTGCAAGCTTTCAAGATTTGTTCAAAAAATAAGGTGACTTTTTGAAATTCCCGAGCTACATACATAAGTACATTCGATTTCCGTTATTTCGTTTTGTTATGTTTTCATATGCTGACATTGTCAGCCATTTTGGATACTTAATTTATTTTTCATAAATATGTCTTTTGGTACCTATTTTTGTCGATTTTTCGTTAGTGAAAAAAATAGATCAAAGGATCTGGATTAAATGCTGTGCGAAAAATAAAAGTATGTGTTCCAACGTATTTGAAATGTGGCGGTATACGCTTTTCACAGAATCCCGAAAAGATGTTGTTGACGATGTCCGCCCTGGGTATATGGTTATGACGTCGGAACCAAAGTACGATCATCCACATGAAAGCGACCAGAAGAGCTAGGGCCGAAAAAAGCACGCGAAAATCGGTCAGATGTCAAAGTTTTGCTCGTTGGTTTTTTCGATTGTAAAGACGATTACTTTGAAGGGGACAAAATGGATATTGATGAATAAACAAATACTTTTCGAGAAAAAAAACAAAAATAAAAAGTCACCTTATTTATTGAACAACAACCGTTGTCAAACAAAACGAACCATTCAAAAAGAACGAAGACGAAAGAGATTTTTGTCTACCCAACTAAAACCTATTTAATATACTGATGCCGAAGCTAAAGCCTAATAAAGCTGCTAGTAGACATCAGCTGGCGATAACGTCGGAGGAAGGCACGCCCGGTGAATGAAACATGTTCGTTTGCCCGGTTCATAAGGAAGGAGATGCATATAACTCGGCAAACCGTGCATGAACAATCTGGTAGTGTTCGATTTCAGGCTAGGTAAACATGATAAACCCAATATTCACGCCAGACTCTCTCCCCATTTATCGTCAGATTTTAAAACCGCCTAGACAGCGTCTATAGAGACGATCTACACAGAGTCAGCTTATTCCTAAAATCATCATAAAATCGTTAAGCTTTATTCCATTAAAGTCGGTAATGAACTAACTGGTCTCTTCGTTGTTGAAAAAAAAATACAGGCAGGGCTATGCATTGTCAGCTGACTTCTTAATCCTTGAAAAGGGGGTGCGGGACTCGTTTTCCAATACAAGAGACACGAGCTATTTCAAGTTTGTACTTTTTTAGTTTGTGAGGTTAAAAGACGGCAAAATCAACGCTGACATCAAAGAAAAACGGTCAATATCTATGTCTAGGCCACTAGCACATTGAAGTAGTCAACGATTTCATCTACCTACAGGTATTGTAACAACGATAGTAGAGCTTGGAGCTTGGATCTTGAATCAGACGCTTAATATTTTTTGCCAATCTTCTTTAGCTCTCTTTCGAAAAACCAAGGTGACTCTTTACAAAATCTTAATCATCCCGGTCCCCTCTGCGGCTTAGAAAACAAATGTAGAGCTTCTTGATCGATCCTATTTGTTTTAACGGAGACTGCGAAAGAGAACTGTTTGAGCTCTACAGCAATATCAGCGCAGAGTATGATATCATGGTAAGTTGATGAAAGTGGAAATTGTGAGAAGAGCTTTGGCGCTTAAAGGTAATGATAAAGGGCTCTAATCCGGCAACAGTCAAATCATCAACATTTTGTTTGGCGAAGTTTCTCCTCAGTGGGGTACTGACAGGTTCAGTTCTAAAGGCCATTTTGGCAGTAAATAGTTTAGTTGTCCATGGCAACATGCCATGCTACACGCTCTCATAAAAGCATAAGAAACGAAAGGAGGATTTAAATGATAATAGGCCACGATCATACTAAAGGTTTAACCATAACAGGTTTATGTGGACCTAACTTTATGTCAAAATCGAACGAAAATCCCCTTTGAGTTTTAACGAAAAGTCGGATTACTCATAATGAACTTAAGTGGACTTAATGACCTTCAAATTGCTTATCTTCAGTTTGATTACTGTCAAGATTGTGTGTAATTGACCCATTTAACTCAACGAAACCGAATATAATCCCATTACGATCATGCCTTAAGATTTGTAGGTAATGAGACGCATCAGAAAGTTGGCCTAAACCCACCTAAATCCATTATGGTTGAACTTTAAACTTAAGTAGAAAATTAAAATGTTTTGCCTATTATCCCAGGCTCAATGAGCCGCATGTTTAATGACGCTTGACGTTAAGCCAGAGATCTCAAACAATGCGTCGCTTATTAAAGTGCTTCCCATGAATCTTGTGATTGGCCATAAAACAACAGATCTCATAAGCACCAATAACATCAGACGGATAAACGGATTGACTGACAACAGTCAAATGATCCTCATGCCAGTGATCCTCATCGATCATAGCCTCGGTTTGTGTCGTTCCGAGTACTATCTAGGTGTTTTTGGAACAGAATACAAATGTTGTTCTAAGGAGATTGATCACCCTCAACTTGGCAACAAAATTAATAGCAAACACACAGTAAAAATCTCAAACACTCCGATTGCGCTGATTGATTTTCCCGCCCGACTAAACCCTGAACCGAACCTGAGCCTTCGGAGTAAAAAATAGAATCCAATTAATCAATTAATCATCGGTTTTCTCGTCAACAATTACACGATACAAACGACAGCAATCACGAAAAAGTAAAAATAAAATCGAGGCATTCATACTCGTAGTCAGCGATTCTTGTGACTGACACTTTGAAGGTGTCAGCAACAATGGTACTACACCACGAGCACTTTCACGCATTGCACAAATTCGAATGCGGATCATCCCCAATTATCAGTTCGTGAGATAATACAATAGATCACCGGATCGTCTGTACTGTCGGTGTAAACATGTTCAGCTCCACCGGTGATGCGGCAAATTGAACGATAACAGAGCTCGAGGGGAGCTCGCGGAGGGCTCGCAGAGGATCGGAAGAAAATCTCAACTGATCTTTTGTTTTGCTATTGGAATTTGTACATAGTTGTCGCCTTCCTTCGATATTCCATCGTTCCCAGTGTTACATCGTGTTGACTACTCGACTGCCAACAAGCCAAAAGTATAACAGTATTCTGGTATCAGCCTGGCGGATAGTGTGTCAAGACAACAGACAAAACAATTTTATAAAAACACACAAACATTGATTCGAAAGGCAAGCGATCGAGACGACCGAATCGTCGATCGGCATTTAGTATTCGAGTAGAGTGTCAGCGGAAATGACCGCCCGTCACTTGTCATACCCAACGATTATACGCGCCCATCGTGATCTCGGTCGATCGTGGTTGAAGCGATTAAAAGATTTTTAACTTGATTTTGTAGTTTTTGTTTTATTTTCGTAAGATCGAGTGTAATTGAATTAAGTAATCGTCGCGTGGTTGTTGCCCGGGAATTATTATTGAGTCGACATTAAATTGACATCATTTGACACGGAGTGACATGAAATTGTCACTTGACTGTGGCATTTCTCTGTGATATGGCTAGCAGTGAAACGGAAACAACCTTTATGACGGTGAATGTTGTTGATGATGCGAAAAAGGATGCGAACGGCAATGTAGAGGAAAAGGATGCCAATATGACTGAAGCTGAAACACAGGAGAAGGCAGGTACATGTGCCTTAGAACATTTAAACGTTTCGAAAACGATGTGATGCGATTTGAAAGTGCACTGCATGGACGGATTAGTTAATTGGTGTCCGGTTGCATCATTGGATAATTGTTCTCTTCTTTATTGCCTGCAAGCTGCAATATTTTTCCTCTGTTTGCGACATGCCAACAGAGTAGTCGACTGTTTGAAAAAGCAGAGATAAGACTGTCAAGAAGCAAAACTTGCTTCGGAAAGAGATTCCGTACGCAGGTCAATGCTTTTGTCTGCATGGATCCAACTTGATCTGCTTTGGTCTGTATTACGCTGGCATGATCTGAAACCGTTTAGTCATCGTTGCGTCGCTTCCTCACCTCGCCTGAGGACGTGTTGACAAATTAAGGATGGGCCGTTATTTTCTTTTCTGGTAGGCTGCACTTACCGCCAAGTGGTTCGTTCATTTGCCATCGTACAAACGAAGCTGAGTGCTGGATTATAAGGCACAGTCATTACATATTTATATGTTGGCAATAGTAGTTGCTATGTCATTTGGACTTGCTTCTATCAAAAGCCATTTTAAGGTCTTCAATACTAGTCAGCTGCTTATCAGCTTTAAACATATACTCATAAGTACGTTCTATCGTCATTTGTAGTAGATAAAAAAAAATGTGTACAGTACGCAATCCGAGAGCTCTGTCAACGAGCATGATTCTGATTATCAGCCCAAACAGCTACACAGGAGCTATTGTTTTACAGATCAGAAATACTTTTATGGATACCTGATTAAGAGGTGCCCTCGACGACAGGAATACAAGTGAAACTATCATTCTTCTTCATTCTTTAAAAAAATTAATCGTGCCATTGACACGATGTGTGCTCAGACTCAAGTGCATTAAAGTATATTAACAGTGAAATAGATAAATTAAATCTCACTACATGCTGATGGTAAGAGAAAGGTTTTTTTTTTTTTTTTGGAAATTATTGGACTGAAGTTTGATAGTGCAAAGTGCTAGTGAAAGCGATTATTGTGCTAATTTCATTATCTCTGCAATATTTGCTCAAGCATATTACTTTTCTGGAATTCCACGCACATCTGGAATAATCTTACTGCAGAGCTACTTAATCGCGTACCAAAAATCTTAGATAAACTGTGAACAACAGATTGTTGAGCTTAAGCATTAATTTCTCTTTGATTATTATTAATTAAAAATGTTGGCATAATTCAATGTTTCAAGATCTCGAGAATTCGAAACCGTCGTTTGGTTTCAGACATGTCTACCAACATAACTAAGAAAAAATCTAATTTATCAGTCCACTACAACCCGTGAAATCATACAACTCCTGCTACTTTTTGAACACACCTCTTAAACATACGAGCGCTCTATGAGAAGTACCGTAAAATGGGGTGACAAGCAACACATTTTTTTGCTGTCGTCGCTATTAATATCGAAACATCTTTTGCATACAAATCCTAGGTTATCGGCTAAGGTTAAACCAGAACACATCGGACAAATAAACTTTTTACATGTCATGCATCGTTGCCAGTTACCGTTCCGTTTCCGTAGTGTGTGACACACTCTGCACACTGTAGCATTTGAGGGCCCTGGTGCTGAGATGTTGTTTGAGGCTACGTTTTCGCGTTGTTCTGCTTCTGAATTCTCCAAAAAGACATCATCCACTTCGGGTAATTTTTTAGTCTTTGCTTTGGTATTCTTTTTCTCCTTATTTTTCGTCTGTCCTTTTGGAGAGACTCCTTTATTTTTTTTTCCTTTAACATTTTCGTTTTCGTCTACTTCGACGCTTTTCCTCTTTCAAATTTTTTTTTCTTTTGCTTTGAAGCAAGAGCCATTTCCTCTGAGTAACAAAAAGATTTGAGCAAAGTTGCAACAGAGTTGTTGACAATGTTCGCGTCCTCGCCATTCAGTTCTTGAGCTTCCTTTGGTAGACGATTAAGAACCTCCTGCCTATTCAAAGGAAATATACCTGTCTTTTTAAATCCGGATATTAAACTTTGCTGGGCGCTTGTTTGAATTTTAGCGTAAAGCTTGCTGAGGAACTGCGGGAAAATTGACTTTGGCAATGAATTCTCCTTGCGCCCCTCTTTGTTCTTCCAAGCAGATAATATGTCACGCCAAGCGACTTTGATGGGGTGGAAAAAAGCGACATCTAACGGCTGAGTTAAGTGCGTCGAATTAGCCGGCAAAAATACCAAGTGGACATCTGATTTCTTGCACATGTTAATGGCATCAGTCGAAAGGTGGCAACTCAAATTATCTCCAATCACAAACAATTTTCCGGGAGTCCGTTTGGCGTACGGAATAAGAATGGTCGAGATTCAATTTTCAAACGTTATTATATCCATCCAACCCGATGTAGTCCTATTATACCTAAACCTCCTCGGCCCGCCAGTCATCCATAAGTCATACAAATGCTAGGACCTATAAATGATGTATAGAGGAAATAGGTGCCCTGAAGCTGTTCCAGCCATCATGAGGGAAATGGATGATTTCGATTGACTCACGACCCTTTCTGGGTATTTTGACCCTCTTATTGCTATAACCTTCTTTCTACTGGGATAATCTGTTAGATTAGTCTCATCGTAACTGATTATATTTGCTGCTGGAACACCAGCTAAAGTTATTTCCAAATTATCAAAATAATTGTTAATAACATCGGCAGAGACAAGTGCCCCAGCGCGCTTTATATTTAGAGCATATCGCTCTGATATAGAGTTATTGTGCCTTTTCAAAAATCCATAAGCAAAATCGACCCCACGGAAATTATTTTTAAATTTAGTGGAATTGATTCCTTTTTTATTTAAATCCCGTGCAGGGACGGGTTAAGAATATCCCTGCAGCGATACCTCTCGCTTGTCGTAAAAGGCGACTAAAACAAAGGTAAACAAAAATCACATCTAGGCAATTTAGAAAACACCAAAGTGAGCCTAGGGACACATATACCACCATTAAACTGCCCCACAAGTGTACATGCGAATCAGTGGGTTGACACGACTGGAGATCACCGGTGTTGTAAGAGTAAGATCAAACAAAAAAATCTGGAGCATGCCCGTGTCACAAAAAAAAAAAAAAAAAAAAAGGCAGGCCGAAAAACAATTGGTGCAAACAAATGCAAAAACAACAGCATTTGATTGGCCTCAGCGATGAAGTAATCCCAAACCGGGAAGCCTGCCGCTACTTTCTGAGGTCAAACCGGCGGACCCCACAAGCGGACCAGTAGGAATGCAGTTAAGTGGGAAGGTTATGGTCCTACACTTCTGACCATAACAACGCCGGAAAAAGGAAAAGAAGAAGATTCCTTTTTTATTTAAATATGCCTTGATCAGCATCCTCAAATCCCGTAGGGCCATTGGATAGCCCCAATCAGCACAGATGTTAATATTTTCCACAATCTGTTTCTTAACATCTGAACTGAGAACAGTTTGTCCTCCACATTTTTTTACATTACCTT
Source organism: Merodon equestris (assembly GCA_958301585.1). NCBI lineage: Eukaryota > Metazoa > Arthropoda > Insecta > Diptera > Syrphidae > Merodon > Merodon equestris. The sequence continues at coordinate 40,409,880 of OY284415.1, forward strand.
GAGCATGTCGACACAAAACTGAGTAGTCTGAGTATTGTTTTTTTTAGCTGCTACTCTAAGGGATAAATTATTTTTTACTTTGTCTTCTATGGCCCTATCTATTTCTTCTTGGGAATATATATTTCTTGTCTTCTTATTGCGAGGGTCTGGCTTATATGTCTATTGGCATTTCTAACTTATTTGCTTTAAGTAATAAAGGGTCCGCCAAATTTTTTTTTTTTTTTTTGAAAATGCTATAAAAAAAACTACTGAATATTTTCTCAAATTTCTTTGTTTATTTGAAAGTACAATCCTTCCGGTTAATAATGGAAAATAATTTCATTCAAATGGCTGCCTCGGCTGGCCATGCAGTAGCCTACACGATCGGTCCAATTTTTAAGCACATTATCGATTGTGTGCAGCTGTATTTCACCAATGGCTTCACGAATATTGTCCTTTAAAGCGTCAATTGTCTCTGGCTTGTCGGCGTAACACTTATCTTTGACGGCACCCCACAAATAATAGTCCAACGGTGTCAAATCGCAGCTCCGAGGTGGCCAAACGACATCAGCTCTGCGGCTGATAATGCGATCTTCAAAAACAGGGCGCAAAACATCGAGTGTAGCTACGGCTGTGTGGCACGTAGCGCCGTCCTGTTGAAACCAAATGTTGCCAATATCCTCCTCTTCAATTTTTGTGAACAAAAATTCGTTCAACATGGCCCGATAACGATCGCCATTGACTGTAACGACCACTCCTTGCTCATTTTCGAAGAAAAATGGCCCAATTATGCCTCTGGACCAAAATCCGCACCAAACAGTGGCTCGTTTTGGGTGCACCGGCTTTTCAATGTATGCGTGCGGGTTTTCTGTGCCCCAAATGCGACAATTTTGCTTGTTTACATACCCGCCAAGATCAAAATGAGCTTCACCTGAAAAGATGATTTTTTTGGCAAAATCGGCATCTTCTGTAAGTCGATCGCAGGCCCACTTAGCGAAGCGAAAACGCATTGGATGGTCAGTTGGCTTCAACTCCTGAACCAATTGGACTTTGTGTGGCGTCATACCAAGGTCTTTATGCAAAATTCGTCTCAATGATGTCTCCGAAATGTTCAATTGTTGAGAATGACGGTGAATTGATGTTGATGGCGCTTCACGCACACTTTCTGCCGCAGCAGCAATATTCTCGGGTGTACGCACTGTTTTTGGCTTTTCACGCTTTGGTTTATCGATGAGGATGCCAGTTTCTTTCACTTTTTTCACAAGATAACGAACATACGGAGCTGACGGTGCTTCTCTTCTTCCAAAATCCGTACGCAATTTTCGCACACATTCTGCAACATTACCATGATTTTCAAAGTAATGTCGCAATATTTCCCAGCGTTGTTCAAGCGTATATACAACCATATTCGTTCAGCGGAAGGATAAAACTAATTATCTGTCAAATCAGACATGAGCTAAGTGTTACCATTCACGAAATAAGCACTACTTGAAAAAAAAAACGTTAGATGGCGGACCCTTTAGAACGATCAAAACCTGAAATTTGTATTAATTTGAGAAAACATGTATCAGAATAATACTGCAGTAAGGGCTTAGTATGTACATATGTATATGAATTTTTTTTTTTTTTTTTTAATTTTTGTTTTTATAGTTTTAGAACTCACTTATACTAGACAAAAATGCTTAAAACTAGCTTAAATATCAACTGACATAAAATACCTTACTGGCCATATACGGACACTCTAAAGCAAATAGAACAACTTAAGACTATGCCTTTCGGCCTTACGATTTACTTGTAATAATTAAAATAAATATGTAAACAACTTAGGCCAAGAAAAGTGATATTTAAAAAAAACTTGGAATCAGATCATTTTTTTAACAAAGAAACTTATAACTAAGAATAACTTAACCCTACCTTAACTAAAATATATAATTTTTTTTTGGTTTTCGTAATTGTTTTGTATTTTTTTTTTGTTTTTTTTTCTTTTTTTAAAATTAAAGCTAAAACTAAACTAAACCTACCTGCCACCCTAGCCTGCCTTAGCCTGCCCTTATCTACTCTAACCTAACCTACCTTAGTCTATGTAAGCCTGCCATTGGCATGTGGCAAGCTTTGCCTTAAAGAGGCTGACCTATCAAAGTTAAACACTACGCAGTCCGCTCCAGCCACCAAAAGCGTTGATGCTGTCGGACGACGTCTCCCCGATCTTAGTGCGACACTGATCTACTAAACCTGAGGCGCTCGGGCTCGCGGAGCGCAACATCACGTTCGTAGAGAAGCTGCCGCTCCACAGACTTACGGGCCACGTGGAAGATTAGCGGAACCGCCAATTCATCCTGGATCAGCCCACATTGATCTAAATAGAGGAATGCCTCGGGGGGGGAGGGGGGGGGGGGGGACAAAGCCGCTAAGGCGAACTTTTTCATCATTTTTATTAGAAAATTATCCACCCGTACAATCCTGGCCCTATTGTATAGGACCTCGTTCGGGTAAAATTTCGTGTACTCAGATTCGGGTGTCCTATATAACCCAAAACAACTTCTCAGACATTGTTTCTCAAACACCCGAATCCTTTCCATTGAGCTAGCTCTCACATTGAACCACACGGGACTTCCATAGGCAATCATGAGCCTGATTAAGGCCATGTAGCAAATTACCTTCACTCTTGAATCAAGTTGGTTGCTATGAAACAGCCATCTTGTAAGAGCAAAAGCGCCCCGGGCCCTCGCCAGAGCAGCATCTATATGTTTGTCAAAATATAGATACTGGTGTAGCAAGATCCCAAGGTATTTGACTACATTTTGTTTCGCCAGTGGGCGCCCGTCCGGTCCAAGAAATGAGAACCCGCGCCAATTTTTCCTAGTGTCTCGGGAGGCCCTAGACAAAGGCTTTCTGAACAAAATAGTTTCTGATTTCTGGCAGTTGATTTTCAACTTCCAGTCATCACAATACTGCTGAATTTTTTCGAAGTCACGCTGCAAGAGAGTGACAATGACGTCGATCGTTGGACCTGATCTGTACGCGATTAAATCGTCCGCAGTATGTATATGAATATTTAAATTGAAATGAGCGTTTAAAAAACGGTGATAAAGTTGTGTTAATAATAATATATGTGGATAAAAGTCGGAACAGTAAACTTACTACCTACACGGTAGCGATTTTCTTTACCCTAGTGTTGTTGCTAGTCACCCCTTTGCTGTGGCTTGTCACCCCATTTTCATCAAAAAAATATCCGTTTCCAAACTTTGACTAAGATATAATGTTTTATATATTTGATCGGTTCTTTGTTTTTCTTATCCTTTAGCTCAATAAATAGGCTCTGTTGCCAACACAATTTCAATGACCAAACTTCACTTTTTCACAACGAAAATATTAATGTTTTAGGAGCAAAACAAAACACACCACAATGAATGCCACACTCAAACTCGATTTGGCGCCAGATTAGGTTTGACACTTATAGTTGGAGTTTCCAATTTGCAAAACCAACACTTCCTTTGTCGATATGACTCCTTATTAGGTACCAGTGTGGCATGGTGTTGAGTAAAGAGTACTATTTATTTTTTTCCTGGAGATTATAGCTAGTCATCCCGCTGTTGTTAGTCACCCCATTTTACGTACCTGTGTTAGGAAAAAAAAAATATATTTCCTGTTTTTTTATTTCTGAATATAGGAGACTGTATCAACTCGATACATTTAATCCAACCATATTCGAACTTTTTCATGCCTTCCAAAAAGTTTGATTTGTTGCAAAATAGGTCTCTGTCGCGTGGACTCGCTGTGACTGTTGCGGTTAATCGTTTCCGTCAAGCCATTTTTTCATGTTTGGAAACAAAAATAAATCCATGCCAAAACTTGGGAATATGATTGATGAAGCATAGTTCGTAGAATGAGGTGACGATTGCGAATGTGTGAGTTGATGCATTATCAAGGCGGAAGAGCACTTTTTTCTTCGCCAATTGAGGCTGTTTTTCATCCATTCATCAGCAAATAGTACTATTACATGATTTGTCCTTCTCAAAACAGTCGGTAAAGATGATGCCCCATAAATTCTAAAAACCAACGATCATAATTTTTTCGGCTGAAGAAACCGTTTTCGCTTTTTTTTGAGCCAATTCGCTGGGTAAAGTCCACTTTTTGATTGCTCTTGCATTTCTCGACTATAGCAATGGATCCATTTTCCTTCAACAGTCACCAAATGCCGTAAAAACTCTTTCGAATTGCGTTTAAGGATGTCCGAAGTTGTCTAGCGATTCCGTTTCTACTGTGAGCAAATGGGGCACTCATGTCGCCGATAGCTTTTTCATTCTCGGTTTCTCATGTTGGATATGTTGTATGTATTTTGTTTATGGTTTTGGGAGCAATATATCTGATCTTCACACGGCGAATTACTAGCACGATATCAAGGAATTGTTAACATCGCCTCGGAAATCCCTTTAATCGAATGACCTAGGCGTAGTTCATCAAAAAATTATGTTCTATGGTGGCATGCACATTTTGCGTCTGCGGTGCCAGCAGTTGCTAAAATAGTCTCAGAGCATAAGACAAAACGAGAGTTCAGTCCTCAAAATTCTTTTTTTTTTTTTATGTAACATAAGGTCCTATCAAAGGGAACGACAGTTTTAAAATTTGCTCCTTGATTCTTATATTATTGCTGACACTTTTTATTTTTGTAAAAACTAGCTTGTAATATAAAATCACGTCTACAGCTTTTTATACATTAATATTCTCAAGGACTCGCTTACACATTACCGCATTACGTCGTTTCTCAATTGTGTATTTGTTGTAGGCTTATTTACATAGACTTGTACTCCCAAACAAACCCAAAGAAAGTAACGTAATCGTGCCGATTCGCATGATTTAGATTACCATCCAATGTGAAATGGGATTAAACATTGAATATTATATTGCGTGAAAAACCAGCATATGGTCACTCATTACTACTAGCTCCACAAAATTCTTTAAAATCGTTACCATTATGAAAGCCGGAAGTTCAAAGCCTCCTTGACAACTCTTTGCTCGTTTTATGTTTCATTGTTTTGTTCCATCCTTATGTTCTCCCATCTGCGATCTTCCTGGTTTTCCAATCTCTCCTTCATAACCACGTTATATTCGCTTTGTATGTAATCGTAAATCACCTCATGACTGTCTTATACTAGTCCCATACTCGCCTCATACTTACCTCAAATTCATCTCAAACCGCCCTCCAACTCGTTTTGTAATCATGCACTCGTCTCACACCATTTTCAAGCTTGTCTCCCAATCACATCAATCATTGCAACTTTATAAGCCTCATACTCGTTTCAAACTTACCTTATATTCATCCCACACTCTCCTTATATCCATTTCACGGTCGCCTTAGACCCGCATCATACTCGTTTCATACTCGCCCCTTACTCAACTCAGACTGGCCTCGAACTCACCTAGTACTTGCCTCATACTGACGTCTCACTAGTCTCATACTTCTTCTATACTCACCTTATATTCATCTCACACTCATGTCATAATAGTCTCACATTCGCCTTATACTTATCCAAAACTCATACCCGCCTCAAATTCGTTTTGTAGGTATCTCATACCCGCCTCATATTCTCCTCAAACTAGTCTCATACTCGTCTCATTCCCTTTTCATGTTCGTTGCATACTCGTCTCATATTCGCCTCAAACTCATCTAAAACTCATTTCGTGCTGATTTCAAATTCATTTCATATTCATTTTATATTTCGTCTAATATTCTCGCCTTATAGTCCTTCAAATGTTAATACACGTCTCATAATCGCCTCATACCTCTCTCATATTCACTTCATTCTTGTACCTACATATATTCAATCATATTTGCCTCTTACTCGCCTTTCATTCAACCCACATTTGATTTATACTTTCCTCACCTTCACCTCGTTCTCGCCTCAGCCACCTGCCCTGTAATCATCTACCATATCTGATGGTTTAGTCATCAAGTTTTGACACCCGAAGTTTGTTTCTTAAAACCGCGATTTAAAAATCAATTTATATTTTTCAAGACCATGCAAATGTTCGTCATTTAAGCTGTCACCCTTACATGCATAGCCACTCATAGTATGCCCCACATCGGTTTCTAAATCCAAACGTCGTTTTTCCCTCCAATCTGCCATATTTACACTTTCACGTTCGGTTCTAATTCAAGGTTATCCTCTTGCTCACTCTTCGCACATCATCCCCCTACCCCTCGCGAGGCTGAATAGAGTTCCTCGAGTTTTTGATAGCTTTCTCCATTCGCCTGTACCTTCGTCATACTTTTCACCGTAAGCTCTCCTTCATACCTTGTGAAAGATCTGAAAATTGTTTTCCCCTTTCTTAGTCAAAGGCTAAATTTTACATCTATAAAGTGTCATTGGCATTGTCATGGTCTTATAAACACGGATTGACATTGCGAGACAAAAGAGTTGTTTTGAATATTTCCTTCATCGCGAAGAAGCACGAGTAGCCTATATATAGCCTTTTATTTATTTTGCTCTATATGTCATTTTTAGCAGCCAATACCCCGATGCTTTAACGGTTTCTTTTTTAGGGCTTTTTCGAGTAAAGTTAATAGGTGCGAATCACCTATCACTCGGTCAGTGACTATATATTTGGTTTTCCCTTCATTTACTTCTAAATAATATTTATTAGATTTCCTGCGTTTCTCTTAAGCGTAAGATACGCACTATCTCCAAGCAGGTTCAGATCGCCAGCATAAGCTAGGTCCTTCTCCTATTATATTCCGGAAGAGATCTCATTACCAAATTAAAAAGAAGTGGTCACAAGGTGTCTCCTTGTTTTAATCTTTCACATATCTCGAATGTTTTTTAAAGGCGTTTCCTACTTGTGCATGTACATTTTACATCGGTTTTTAGAGTCATATGTCTTTCTTAAGTCTACGAATAGTTGATGCTACATTTTGTCGAATTCCCCTTTCTCTTCTAGAAGCAGTCGAATTGTGAAAATCTGATTGCTCATCGAGCTCCTGAAGCGACATGGGTAGTTTCTGATTATTACCGTAACGTATAATTTCAGTCCCTTTAAGAGATTGTTTGAGAACCCCGTGTAACCACTTGATATCATATTTCCCGACAATTGTTGCATTGTGTTCGGTCACCCTTTTTAAATACGGGTCGAGTTTTTCCATTTCATATATTTGATGAGCCCATATAATTTTTCTGTTGATTCCTCTCCAACATATTTTATTGATTCCGATGACATAAGATCAAAATCCTGATCTACCGTGATATTCTTTCCTTACAGCGTTTATATTTGCATACATTGTTCTCTTGTTCTTCGCCGCATTGTCAATTTTTATTCCGACTGAGACCACTGACCACTTTCGTAGGGTCTGATTTCTTACAGGTATAACCGCTTCAGTATTTTCCAGGGCTTGGAGTTTCGAAACATAAGGGTTTTTCATTTTCTTCGCATTCTTCGTCGACCCAAGTGTCTTTAAGAGTTTTGCAGTAGCCTAGTTTGTTTTCCGCTGCTTCCTTTGCAACACTTTTTATGGCTGATATAATTGTCATTCCACGACCGCAGCGCTAATGGCTTTCAGTTTGGCAGAACCTCTCAATCGCAGGATTCCTCTATATTAATTTTCCGCTGAGGATTACGTACTTTAGCCTTCATCGATCACTTCGCAATTGGTGATTGAATCGTCGAATTTTGAAGCTCAGTAGATATTCTGCCTATAGGTTGCATTATCTAACAGCTTTCGGCTTCACTTTGTTAATAAATAAAAGCCTGAAACAGAAGGCCTAAATATATTTTTTATGAGATTAAAAACTCTTCTATTCGATATCTGCTATCTGAATGATATGGTCAAAAAAATAGGGGGAGTTTAAAGTTTTTAAAAATCATCAACTCAGTGGAAAACTAGTAGAAAATTAGGCGAATCGAGTTAATGCAAAATTATCAGTTTCCAGGTCCAGCTCAATTATACTCAGTTTTACGAATACTTTTGGCATTTTCTGAAGATCAGTCCACGACTATCAAGAGGATCGCATCTGATATTTGAAATTTACTTTGCAACCACCTATCAATGTTTTAAAGAGTCTTTCCATTGGTACGCTCGAAATTTGTAAGCTTATGGCGGTCATATCGCTAAGGTAGCATGTGTCAAAAATCAGTGTTTTTTATAATATTAATCACAGCCGAATCGACTATTCGATTCATCATTGTCACCGAAATCCAAAATCTGTTGAAAACATTAGTGTCGTGCGACAGAGTGTACGGGAGAACTCCTTTAAGAGAAATTGGAAATTGCTATGACGGCGATTGGACGGCATTATTTTTCATACTAAATGTTTCTTCAAATGAAAAAAAAATTGAGCGCACACCTCATACACAATTTCTTTTATTTACATTTAAAAACCGAGCTCCTATATTGGAAGTCCTCTTACATAATTGCATGGGCGTTGCCTCTCTGTATTTTATATTGATCTTTCAATCTTTCAAGAAGCGTCTTTATTACTTAATCGTTTGAACTTAAAATAAAAATCGATTGAGTAAAGTGAACGTTTTTAGAAGTACTCAAAGCAATTCTGCATATCATGTTCCTAGCCTTGATACATACCTGTGACTATTCTCAATGAAGGACTTTCTAAATTAATTTATGAGAAGATTGTTGGTGAATCATTGAGCTAGACATGTGATTTTTTATTTTGATCTGATGGTTTATTTTCAGACCCCTTGAACTACAATACCAATAAGTTTCAAAATAAGTAGGTGTGCTACAATAAATCTCAAGTTACTCCTGTCCAACCCATATTGATATTTTATGAGTAAGTCACCTAACGTCTTCTTAGCGATACGAACGACAAATGAATGAATGAGCTTAGTCACTTCTTAGAACTACGCATCTGAGGTTTGTTTACAATAATTAATTTTGATGATTATTCGTACTATTTAGGTTTTCAGCTCTTCGTCTATCACGTGGTGAGCCACGGGCATTGGGTTGTGTTTACTACTGCCGAACCTGTTTCACATATTCTTAAATTTAACCCAAATTTTTGTAAGACCTTAAAGAAACATGCAAATTTTACCGAAGTTTTAAAAGTAGGCTAAAATTATTCTGACGTCACTAAAATGAAGAATTTATGAGTAACTCCCCGACAATAAATTTATATTTCGCTCTGACGAATCTTCCATGATGCTAATCTGAACAACCATAATATATTGTATTCCCAGGTAGTCTTATTTTAAGGATAGTTGCGAGCGTTTATGTTATTTGGCGCCTATTTCGTAAAATCTAAAATTTACTGCTTGCAAGTGCGGCGATAAAAACGTTACAACGGCTTCGTTGTTTTAGGGTGCGCAACTGTAAACTTCGTCAGCCTTTCCTATCAGCTTGCAGCAGACTTAAATTATAAGTTATTCATGATGAAAGCATTTCATTTGACATTTTTCTATGACGATATTTCAAGCTTTACATCACTTTATCATAGACGCAGACCTTTTCTTTAACATAGCCTCAAGGAACAAAGACTAATAGCGGTAAATCGGATTATTGTTTCACAAACATGTGTTCTTATTTATTTACGTCCTGCTGTAAATAAATGTCGTTCACCATTAAAATAATTTTGGGGCAAACAGAGGAAAGTGAACATGGTTTGGTCGCGCAATCTATTTGTTGAAGCGGTTGCATCAGCATCATTTCCTAAAAATGGCTCATTAGGGCAAAATGTCAGTACCTAACACTCGTTTTGGAAAAAGCAGTTGTTTATTATTTATTTCAAGTTTGCAGAGTGACTGGTTAACATGTCCAGAGAAATGGATATGAGCTGCACCATTCAAAGCATTTTGATGTACAAATCATCACTTTTGCGCTTTTGTTCACAAATGGTTATGAATAGGCCCAATTCCTGCGACTCCTGAAACGGATACAACTGGATTGTCAGTTACATTCTTACCTACAACAGCTATATTTTCAGCTAAATTTGTCGATTAGACACGAGTTTAAGTCCCTACGTCACTAGCTGTCTGGGATGGCTTTAAGAGGAGGTGCTTGATGATGACCAAAAACACAAGGACCTTTACCAAAAGTTTCCACAATATAATCATGACTTTTGTTATACTTTTTCACTATTTTAACACATTGTGCGAGTCGTGTGTATTAATTCATATTTAGTAACCTTTTAGCTTTTACTTACCAAAGAAAGTTAACGAAATTTAAAATGACACCTCTTTCTGGATGATACTTCGGCAGCTTTCGGAACACGAAGCACATAACTAAGAATCCTACTTTTTGAAAATAAACACGTCAAAGTGTTTTCTATATCCAGAATTCCTCTGTTACTCGTATTATTATGGTAGGCCTCAAACGCCGTGGAGTACTAGAGACGAAGCTGCTCTCACTCACCTACATAGGTATGTTGTGTGTGATTCATTTCTTTCCATAGGTGTTTTTCTAGCCAATTATATTACAGTACCTTAGTTTGTACCATTTGAAGAGAAAAACCCGCGAAATACAGTTCCGATGACTTGAAGGTCGTGGGATTCGAACTTTATGTCATCGGTGTCAAAAGCTAATCTTTAAATCACGGTCTTTTTTGTTCTTCTTCTTAGATGGCGCTACAGTATAGTGTGAATCTGGGCCTCAACTTATAAGCGTCTTCAGCTGGCACGATCTTCTGCCATTTGTTTCCAGTGCCGCATTGCCTGTGTGCGCCACCTTTGATTCAGTCGTCCTCTGCTGCGTCGTCCCTCAGGGTTGGATTTGAAGACTCATAGGACCATAGATTGAACGCAGAATTCGCCTCTCGAAGCGAAGGGGCTCCTCATCCGTTTTCGTTAAGGTCTATACCTCTGTGCTGTAAACGAGGACTGGGATTATCAGTGATTTATATAGTGCTTTTTCGAGAGAGGGCTCTACTTCTCAATTGCCTCTTGAGCCCAAAGACGCAGCGGTTGGCAAGGGTAATTCTGCGTTTGATCTCAGCGCTGGTGTTGGCACTGGTCACTAGTGAGCCAAGGCAGACGAAGTCCTTGACTACTTCAAAGTTGTAGCCGTTCATTGTGACGTTCTGGCCAAAACGTGGGTGTTGTGCGTCTTTTTTGTATAACAGCATATATTTTGTCTTTTACCTCGTTCACCGAAAGACCCAATTTAGTCGTCCCGCTTCAATGCTTTGAAACATTTCATTGATGTCTCGTTGTTCTCGCCCAGTTATGTCAATGTCATCGGCGTACGCAACGAATTGCGCAGACTTGACATCGATCGTACCTCTTGTGTTGCCCAGTGAGTCTCGTATGATCTTTTCAAGCATGATGTTGAAAAACTTACATGACAGTGCGTCTTGCATAAATCCTTTTTTAACATCGAGGGTCTCGGTTAATTCGCTACCGACTTTAATGGAGCAGCATTGTCCTGCACAATCTGACTAATTTGGCAGGAATGTTAAAACTAGCTCGGTAAAGCTCGTCCCTTCTACACTGTCATATGCGGCTTTTAAATCGACTGGTGTGTGTCGATTTGGAATTTTTGTGTCTTTTCCAAGATCTGCCGAAGTGTGAAAATTTGGTCTATTTTGGCCTGAAACAACACTGATAGAAACCTTTTAGATTATCCACAAAGGCTTCCAGGAGTTCACACAGTATGGAAGAGAAGATCTTGTACGATCTTCTAAGGAGACTTGTTCCTCTATAGTTGGCGCAATTATAGGGGTCTCCTTTCTTATGGACTGGGCAAACGATGCTGATATTTCATTTGTCGGGCATGCTTTCCTCCGACCATATTTTACAGATGAGCTGGTGCATGCGCCCTATCAATTAATCTCCAGCCGCTTTAAATAGCTCAGCAGACAGTCCGTCTGCGCTCTATTTGCTTTGTTAGTTTTAAGCGTCGAAATAGTAAGCTTAATTTCATCTAAGTCAGGTGGAAGGAATTCTCTTGTATCTTCGTCCGAAGGATGCGAATGGATCATCGCCGGTAATCAGTCTACAGAAGTGGTTTTTTCTTATTCTCAACATCGACTATGACTCTACTACTGGTTGTCCGTCTTCATCCCTACAGGCTTCTGCTTTGGCTTTATAGCCTTGTCATGTTCGTTTTCACTTTTCGTAAAACTCACGAGCGTCATTCCTGTGGTAGCATCTCTCCATCTCCTCGATCTCGCGCTTTTCGTGATTTCTTTTTTTCTTTCTTAAAAGCGTGTGTTTCTCTCTCCTATTCTGCTCGTAGAGCTCACGAATGGCTCTCGTCCGTCTATGTAGCATGGCGTTGTAGGCGGTTTGCTTTGCTATATGGGCTTGTTTGCATTGCTCATCAAACCAGGGATTTCTAGCTGACGGCGGTTTGAAACCCAGCACATCAGAGGCAGCGTCTCAAGAGGCACGCTGGCAATGCTTCCACTTTTCCGTGGATTGTGTCGGTATCATCAGACTTTGCGAGAGGTTGAGAGATGATTCGATGGGCGAAGATCCAAGCGGTCTTCTGCGATTATCATTTTCCGACGTCAAACTCTTGTTGTCTTGCTCGACTCAGCTTCCTTGATATCCTCATTCGTACCTTGGCTACAACAAGGTAATGATCCGAGTCGATGTTGTCTCGAAGGTTCGTACATCTAGGATGCTGGAGGAGGGTCTGGCGTCGATCGCAACTTGATAAATCTGGTTGATGTTCGACTGATCTGGTGATCTGATGCCTTTGATGCGGATTGTTATGAGGCCGGAAGCTTAAGACTTTTTGTCAGAGTCTGCCTCAAAAAACAAATCCGTATTCGAATAGGCTTTGTTTATTTTCCTTGTAGCAGTTACCGCAATATATATCACAGATTTTCATCCTTTTTTTGCCTGGTCCATCCCATCGCACTTCTTGTACTGCGGTTATATCTGCTTGAAGCAGTCGAGGGTTTTTTCCAGTTGGTTGTCTGCACCTGGTCTGTTAAGGGACCGCACATTTCAGGTGCAGACTTTACCGTTTATATGGGTCGTCAACATTGTATCTGTACATATCCGAGGCATGTAACAAGATTTGTTTTCCGCGATGGGGATGTTTACTCTAAGCACAACACCCAACCTGGAGGGCTGGGTTCGCTGTACACATTGGTTTACTACCCGGCGGATGCCAGGCCAGCTATCCGGAGAGGCCACAGAGACAGAGATCGAAGCTGGTGTTTGCTTATTTGCTTATTTGCTCTGTTTGTTCGATCCCTTACTCCGCCCGCCGGTTCTCTCTGTTACATGCTATTAATTTTTTCCGGTTATTACCTTAAGTGCCCCTGACAGAATGAACTTATCGTTCCCTTCCTTTCCTTTAAAAAAATTGAAAATTAAGACTAACGTAGCTAGTAATCATTCTGGTATATTACGTACTGTCTCGATTACAAACCTCCAATGTGGATGGACCTATTATTGACGATCGACGCAAACGTTTAAAAGATAATGATCAGCCTTCTATGTAGAATCGAAATGGGTTTTTTTATAAACCACATATTGTCAAGTGTCTGACTTAAAGTTCACTAGACAGACACTGCCGTAATCGAGTAAGCCAGGTAAAAAGCGATTGAAAACGGCGACTCAAGAAAAAAGATCTAATTTACCGGGATATGAGCGAACGTTTCATAAGAACCTTCACCAAAGTCCACAACCTAACAGAAAACAAGGATGAGTTATAGACAGGATAAAAGTTCAGTTTGTCAGCCATGGCCCCATAGTCTAAGGAAACGTCTTAGATAGGCCACAGGTACACCTGACTCCAATTTTTTTGGACTCTATTATGAGATGATTTGGTGAATCCCTATTCAATCAACTTACAACTTCGCGCACATTGTAAATGTCCGCAACTATTGTAACATTGACTCATATCATTGTTATGTTACAGTCGTATATCGTGAACACAGCAGAATCAAGTAACATTGCCAAAAGTTGGTCGGTAAAACTGCAATCAATATGGTTTATATTTTCGACATATGTCAAAGGCAGCCTGTGGTCAAGATGTCCTTTACCACCCAACAATACATTTTTTTGTAATAATTAAATTATTTATTCTAAAATAGTAAATTGTTTTATCAAAAATATCGCCCTAGTGGGCCGGAATTCATTTAGAAGTAACTGGGTCGATACCGCTTCGAATTTTAGATCAGCATACTCGGACTGTGACAAAAAGTGTTTGAAACCAATCAGATTGAAGTCAACAATTGGGCCTCACTTATGGCGAATTTTAAAGTGTTTAATAAACGTATACGCTTATAAAATTATTCAACGATTTCTACCACCTACGACTCACGGAAAGCCCATGAATCCCTAAAAGTAATTTTCTGGTGAGAAATATTTTACCAGCATGGTTGGCCTATGTTTTTTTCCAAAACTGGATGAGTTGGTCCTGAATAAATCTTTAAACCATAAATTTATTGGCCTCCGAGGTCATTTGATTTGACACGTTTAAAATTCTTTCTGTGGGGTTCTTCGAAGGGTACCCTCTATACCAATAATCCAATGACAATTCAGGACCCGGAACCTAACATAAGCCACTGACGCACTGGCTCTTTAAAAGAAACCGTGGTGGTCACATGAAGGAGATTGTATTCCGTTCAAAATTGTCATAGACCAAACGTCATTAACCAATAAGCCACACTTGCTGTTGGTTTACTCCATAGAGTAACGTTGTCATGCGACTGTTCCGTGATTCCGTGCTTTAAATTAATCAATTTTAGGCTTGATTATAGTCCGTTTCATGATATAAACTATTCAAATAATAACTGAAAATTGTTCAAAATCATTGACATGCAACCTGAGTTTTGCGTCTTTGGTAGATGCACTGTGATGCATCAACTGATCAGTTGCAACTGAAGTTAATTAGTGCGCAAACGCATATGGAAGAGATTGGTGTTGCAATATTTTCGCTAATATACAAAGAGTTTATTAAACCTTTTTTCTATCCTTTTTTAGACAGCTGATGACATAGGCGGATCGGTTACGTTCAGCGTTCCAGAGAAGACTGTTACAACATTTTCATTCGACCGAGATGAGCTTGAGCTTGAACTTGAGAACGGACGGCGACCGTTACATAGGTAGGTTGGAACACTAAATATTTTAGAATTTTGTTAACTATAGTTAAACGCTTCAGGACTCCGGTAACATATGTATGATCCATTTATCTTATCCACACACAAGCCTGTTTGATTGTCAACTTAGTTAAGATACGGTCCATCAGTTCGCTGATATGCAACTTGGAAGCTGACACATGTGTCTACATTGGCATTGCGAAAAATTGAAAACAATTTCTGGCTGACACTAGTTACTGCTGAACAGACATCGTAAACAACGTGATGTTTTTGTTTTGATTTTGCTCTGACCGTGGGTATTCAGAGGATCTATGCTAATATGAAATCGATTTCGTGATAATCATATCAGCTGTTGATGAAAAAGAAGTACAAAAAGAAAAGCTTAAAGGCAGCTGGTAACAGAATATAGTTATTCGCTTGTTATTAGCGTTGTTGTGTTAGCCTTTAGCGCAGGGACTTGAGTTCGAATGCTGTCTGTTCAGTCTTGTTTTCAAGACCGGTCAGCAACCGTACAGCATATTGGTTTTACATCAAAATGAAAACGAGACATTTAAAAGGGTTGTGAAAATATTTCACGCGTTGTATGCGTATCCTTGCATTCGATTAAAAAGGACAAATTACCTTTTAGGCTGTAGCACACAGCAGTCCCTGTTAATCGTAGATTGACGTATTCGATTCATTTGAAATTTTCAAGTGTGCAGAAGCGATCATCGTTTCTGTTTATCGGATCAGTAAGCTTGAAAAAAAAGAAGTTTAACAGTGAGTTACATAGGCAATCATAGACTTAGGCAATCACTGTTTCGTTTTTTTTCCATGCTTGTGGACTTTACGTTATATTTTTCAAGATTATTAAAGAACAAAGTTTGTATTCAGCTTCTCCTTACCCCCTGCGACTTCTTCAGACTCCGTTAAATACTACTTCACAGAGCTGGCAAGCAGTCTCGACTATCTCGGCTTTCGCCTATTTTACCTTTCTTAATTGCTAGATTGCTAGATTTTGGCGGCCATGTTGCTTTGGTGACATCTGTCAAATCTATTGTTTGTTATTCAGTTGCTGATGTCAAATCACCATGGCAAGTTACACGATTGAACAACACGTCCAACTGATAAAACTAGAGAAAAAATTTTGTTAATATCTCAGGCACAGCTTGCTTTATTCCATTTTAACATCATCCTGCCCTTATTGAAAAACCCTTTAGTGCACAGACTCTAAAGATCCGATTCGTCTAATTAGTGAAGCTGGATTCTGTTTACAGCCGGTGATTGCGTGCCTCACGTCCTCCTCCTGGCTTGGACATTCTGGGCAATAAAGAAAGTTGTCATGTTCAAATCAAACAAATGCGGCTTCATTTGATATCGTCCGCTTGTCCTTAACGCACAAAGGTGGTATACTGATTACAGTTTCTGGCAGGTTGCTGTTCTTCTAAGAGCTTCTGCCTTGCTGATGCACCTCCCCTCTTTATCTTCGTCCCGTTCTTGGTCTTGGCGATGGTCATAAACTCTTTTGCACGCGCTTACATTTGATAGCATTTGATTCCGGAGTGTGCCGCTTGTAGCAATATGGCTTTCTTGATAACACAGTCCGCATGTGCTTTAAAACGCAGCCTGTAATCGAGCATCACTCCGAAGTGCTTTGCTACTTCTTTCGATGGAATATTAACGTTTACGACCCAGATATTGATATATTCCGCTGCCTTTCTACCATAGCAGAGGACCAGCATGGAATTGTGAGATAGCCCCGCGGAGGCGTCGCCGTCGTAATATTTAACTCCTTCTGTGCTAAATCTTAACTTCCTGTGGATAAGGTAGTAGGTGACTGTCCTAAGCAAATTAATAACGTGTTCCCCTTGTAAAGGTGTACCGTGCAATTTTCTGAAGCCACACTTATGATTTCATAGAGCTCCCGACTCCGCTGTTAAAGTGAGTATGATGATTATTCAGGTGGTTTATTTCGTTTTGGTATTAAGGGGCGGTCACGCCTTCTTCTAGACATTTTTTGCAGAGTTGTAATGAACACATCTGTTTCCTTTTTGCGGTGGCCTTCAATGCTTTGTTAGGGCCTGATGGGATGTAAGGGTTCTTTTAAGTTCATCCAATGTGATGGCTGAGATATTTCCTACATCTACGAGGCTGGTCCGATAAGTACTTAGCCTACAAAAGAAAAACAAAAATTTTGGAGAAATGGCGATTTATTTTTCAATATAGTCTCCTTTTAACTCGATACTTCAAATTCCAACTTCTTAAACCCGTCTGCAAAATACGTTTTCTCGAGGTCTGCAAGGTAGGCCTCCGTGGCTGCAATGACCTCCTCATTCGATTGAAATTTCTGTCCGGCGAGTGACTTTTTCAAGTTTGGAAACAAGTCGCACGGGGCCAAATTTGGAGAATACGGTGGATGGGGCAGAAGTTCGTAGCCCAATTCGACCAATTTTGCGTGGCGAGGGCGGTGGTGTTAGCCGGTGCGTTATCGTGGTGGAAGAGCACTTTTTTTCTTCGCCAAGTGGGGCCGTTTTTTCTTCAATTCGGCGTCGAATCGGTCCAATAATTTGGCATAGTACAGCCCTGTGACTGTTTTTGCCCAGAAAACGGTGGCCATCACCTTTCCGGCCGATGGGACAGTCTTCGCCTTCTTCGGAGTACGTTCGCCGGGTAAAGTCCACTGTTTCGACCAGGGGATCCATGTTTCATCGACTGTCACGAAACGACGCAGAAACTCCTTCGGATTGCGCTTAAACAGCGTCAAACGCTGCTCTGAAGTGGTCCCACGGTTGTGCTTGTTATCCGGAATGAGCAAACGCGGCACCCATCGCGCCGACAGCTTTCTCATGCCCAAAATTTCATGCAGGATATGACCCACGCGATCTTTTGAAATGCCTACTGTCTCAGCTATATCGCGCACCTTCAATCCGCGGTCTGCCAATATGAGATCGTGGATTTTTGTCACGTTATCCTCCGTGGTAGCAGTTTTCGGAGTACCTGGACCTGGCTCATCAAAAACCGACGTGCGACCACGTTGAAACTCATTAAACCAATTGTTTATGGAAATTTCGACAGTAGCCATCTATTGGAATGTACTACACGAAAGTAAGTTGCTCTTGCGATATTGGCGCCATCTGGTGGTGAGGCTTAGTACTTATCGAACCACCCTCGAATTTCTCGAACAATTGGGGGCATAGTATGTGGCCTTTAGAAAACAGGTGCCCCAAAGTGGTTCCAAGAGTTAAGAAGCACGTTATTTGTGGGGATCTACAGGCTTTAAGTCTGATCGTACCCCATGGATTAAAGTCAGCTTCGTCATAGATAGGTTTGCACATTTTGTCTTGCTCTCTTTGATCACTTTTTTAATTTCTGTCTTGCCTGCCTAAATGCCTGTGTTGTTGGAAATCGACTCTCCTAAATCTCAGTTCTTGTTAGAGTTATTATAAAGATATTGATCGGTATTGTATAAAATGATTGATTTTACGATGGCATGGTGTTATAACCCATAAGAGATCTTCGGTGCGTGATCTTCAGTACAAATTCGCGTCCGTTTATTAAGTAATTTGAGTTACTTAAACGCTTGCTTCCATTTAAATAACTACTTCGAACTGAGGCTTTGATACAATAAAAAAAAAACTCAAACTGTTATTTGGATCAGATGAAAGTCACTTCGAGTTTCAGGATCAACGGAAAGATTTCATGAGAAGGAATCACATCGAAGAGTTCAATTCTAAATTTACAAGCGCATAAATTCGTCACCTATGTAAGTTCCCAATCGGAAACAAAGTTCTGCTAAGTAACTCCGGTTTTGCTACCACTTTGTCGCAATTTCAATTTTATCACATCGAATTCGGCTCAATCATTCCGAGGTCGATGCAATAGATTTCAGTAAAAGAAAGTAGTCAAATTAGTATTACGGACAAATGTAAGGGGATGAGACATTCTGCTCTTAGGTTCTTGTGCCTTCTTTCTTGCTCTAAGCCGATGAAATTCCTCTTTTAGATTGCCAAGCCTGGCTGGACGATAATGCTTCGAATATGCGCAGTCGAAGAAGGCTTAATTCAGGACTCTCCTACTAATTCATTCTCCTTTGTGAATTTGAAATAGAGTGCTTGTGAACTGCATATCCACTTCTGAAACTTGGTACTTCAACAAGACTTTCAATATCTCTTGGCCACGAGATTACGAACTGTCTAACTATCCCTTCATTAATAACACCCCACTTTGTTAAACTATACTTTTAAGCTTGTGTCCGATGAGAAATAATTTCAGTACGCGAAATATTAATTAATAATAACGTCCTTGCAGGCTTTGTACTTCCTTTGTTTACTGTTATGTGGGAGTACAGATTAATTTGGTCCGTTTTCAACAAATGACTCTGTTATGAGTGCTTCATAGTGACAGCTGATATCTCTGCGGTCAGAAAGATTAGACATCTGTCAATAACATTCAATTTATATCGCTTTAACTTTCATAAAAAAACTCACTGGCAAGCAGCTGATTCAAAGGCAGAAAAGTGTTCTTTACATTGAATTGTGATTGGGGATAAAGAATAAATATTCTACGATAATATTAGGAGGAAAAAGTACTACACTAAGCGTAGTGAATTGTTACTATCGATCTCAGCATCAACATCAACACAAAATTTTAGTTCCAAGGTCATGCTGTGTATCTGGTGTTGTGTACTATGAGCTACTACAACATTTACCTTTCCATTACGGGCATTCGGTATAGGAATACGAACAAAGATATGATAAAGTTATTTTTTAACACGACAACGCTCGACCTCATAGCACAAACGCTGTAAAAAATATTTGGAAACGCTCAAGTGGGGCGCCCTACCGCATTCGACGTTTCCTTCGGACATTGCCCCCTTCTGATTACTGGTTATTCCGATACATGCAGCGCGAACAAGTTGGATCGCCTCAAACGACAAAACTTTTTTTCGAGATTGGATTAAATAATTGCGTGAAAGGTCGGAAAAAGTAGTAATCAGCGTGGGCAATAGTTTGATTAATCTACTCGTTCATTTTGTTTTGAAATAAATATATTTTTAACAACAAAAAAAAAAACCGACCGAATTAATTTGTCATCTCAATATACATACATATAAAGGCCATCCAATAAGATGTGTCATTTTAAATCTCGCGCCATTACAGCTATTATTGTCAAGATTTGAACAAGTAAAAACATAAAGTTATTTAGTTTCAATACATACTCACATAACGTATTAAAATATCTGAATTCACCACAAGGGCGGTGAAAATATCGAGAAAACTTTTCCCAAAATTCGTAATGTTTTTGGTAATTAATTGATAAAAATGAACATATCGTTCAGGTTAGTGGCTGCCGTGTCTAAGGAAGTTGCTCAAAACTCATTTAGAGACCATCAAAACTATTGGGCCTATCCGTAGCAACATTGCATTAAGATCCGGCTTTAGATTCTTATGTAGACCGGTTGATACCAGAATTGAAATCAATAGAATGAGCTAAATCACGATACACCTTTGTCTAGTTTCAGATAAACAAATCTTTCCGAAGTTATAATAGAAATAGCAGAGAATCCTGTCTATCCACAATGAGTTTGGTGTGGGTTGGTGACTGGGTGGTGTTGTTGGGCCAATTTTTTTTTTAAATAATGTGTAAGTGCTGAAATTAGTGGCGGAGGGCGTTTATTTTCAATAGGACGGCGTGTGACATTTTTCCTGGACGTCGAATCTCGAAATGGAGATTTCAGTCGGCCGCCGAGGTCATGCGATATAACATATAGACCAAGTCAACGTGAATGCTCTACCAACGATTATTGCATAAAAAAGCATGATTCTAACAGCCGCAATTCGGTAACAACGGAATGAAGGCAGGGGGGGAGATTGGTAACTAACAGTTATTGTATCCCGTTATTTACCTCAGAGCTTTTATTTGACTCTTAAAGAAAAACGTCACCCCTTTTTGTAGAGGTGCTGCGTTATTCTATTAACTTAAAATGACACCACTTGTTGGATAACCCTTTCAAAAATCACGCCTTGATGTTTTTTTTTTTTTAATAAAATGTAAGTAGTTAGATTTTTAATGGCGTTTTTTATTTTTATAAAAATATGCTTCACTCAAATGTCTTCCTTAGGCTTCTATACCAGTATATATTCTAGTCTAACAGGCAATTGTGGAAAATTCTGCGTTAGATACGATACGTCGGCTACAGTTCCTGTGCCCTGAATTTTGTAAGGACGGAAATACAAATCTTAATAATTATACTCCAAACAGTCAATGGACTGATGCTAAATGCCTGGGAATATCGGAATGTCAATGTTAACAATGTGTGCTACAGCAGCAATGTTCGCGCTTCCACGTTTTGGCAGCCGGATTTTTGTCGAAGCGGCATATTATCCTTTGAATTGCTTGAATAATTATTTGGATCCCAAAAAATCATGAATTTTAACGACTTTTTTAAAGACCTTCAGACTAGGTTTGAATCACTTTAATGTATTGTCCTGGAGTGTGTAATTCACGTTTAAAATTGTACAGACGTCTACCTCAACAACTTTCAAACATGATGTAAAAGAAACGTATCGTTAAGAAATTATACAACACTGACATCTAGGCACGACTTTTGAAAGACCCGATATAACAGTTTTGAAACCACATTAAACACATGAAACCTCCTCCACCTCCTCACCTTGGTATAACCGCAGGCTCCGTTCTTTGAGAAACAAACGGAACAAGCTCTGGACAACTTTCCTTCGTACTCAATCCCCAAATGACTTCTCTAACTATTTCGGTACTAACCTGCATTTTGTAGAGCTTTATAACTCTCTCTATCAACACTACTTAGTCGAGATGCAAACCAACATTAAAAATAATCCCAAGTCCTTCTTTCTTTCGTTTGTTAATAACAAAAGAAAATCTGATGGCTACCCAAACTGTCTCTCCTTCAATAATGAAATTTCCAATGATCCTCATAACATCCCCAACTTTTTGCCACCTTCTTCAATCAATCTCCCATCCATGATTCCTTTGCATCCGATCCTACTTATTTCAACTATTTACCAAACTTCTCCTTTGGACCGTTTCTTCCTCGTAGTGTCGACCCCGATATCATCGAAGAAAGATTAAATCAACTTAATGATGAATTCACCCTTGGTCCCGACGGCCTCCCTGCTATATTTTTTAAAAAATGTTCCTCCGCCCTTTCTCTACCTCTCTCAAAAATCTTCAGCCTATCCCGTTCTCAAGGCGAATTTCCCCGGATATGGAAAACGTCTTTTATAACACCTATACACAAAAAGGGTCCGAAGAATGACATTAACAACTACCGTCCCATTGCCAAACTGTCTCATATACCCAAAATCTTCGAAAGTATTTTGTACGATAATTTAAGTTTTCAATGCAAGTCTTTACTCTCCCCCAGACAACACGGCTTCCTCAAAGGTAGGTCTACAAGCACAAACCTTATTGAATTCGTTTCCTTCACCCTTCCAGCCTTAGAAAATGGCAAGGAAGTCGATGTTATCTCAACTGACTTCAGTAAGGCCTTAAAATTTCACACAGATTAATACTCTTCAAACTGTCTTCCCTTGGCTTTGAACCCATTTTATTAAAGTGGATTTCCTCTTACTTGGAAAGTCGCCACTACAGCGTTCGCTTTAGATCTGCCCTTTCCCCTTTCTGGCTTCCTCCGGTGTCCCCCAAGGCTGTCCTTTAGGCCCGCTTCTTTTTATCCTTAACATTAACGATATTGAAATGGTTATCAAACATTCCCACATCTCTCTATATGCCGACGATGCTAAGCTCTTTAAGATAATTTCCTCAGAACATGACTCATTCAATCGGACCTCAACAGCTTTTCCACCTGGTGCTCCAAAAACTGCCTCGATCTTAACATTTCCAAGTGTCATTCTATTACTTTCTCCCGCAAATGTAACAAACCTCCTCCCCGCCTCTACTTTCTCGATAATCAACCTCTTTCTACCGTTCAGGTGATCCGTGATCTTTGTGTATTATGCAACCAGGAACTCAATTTCCTTGCACATATCAGCGATATAATTCTTAAGGCCAATTCTTGGGCTTCGTGAAACGATGGTCTAAAGAGTTTTCCAATCCCTACGTCTCTTCACGTCTCTTCCATGTACCCACCTCTCGTACCTCCTATGGCTCCATATCTCCCGTATGCTGCGGAATGTTAATGCGAAAAACTGTTTCGACCTTAACATCAGCACTCCTTGTCTAAAACTCGCCCTCTTTCTTAGTTTCCTAGATTGTAAGTTAAATTAAGTTTTTAGCTTGAATTAAGCGCAATAAAATGGGGTATAGCCCCACCAAACTCAAATTAAAACAGATTCCTTGTTTTTCCGATGATGACGATGACATAACAAACAATACTTTCTCGATTCTATCTGTTACGTCGTATGTGTTTGTTATTTGAATCAAAATTTCTCCGATTGCAAGCTTGCCTTGCTTTTCATGTCATAAATATGCAAGGGCTTGTCTCGTTGCATAACAATAAGCTTTGATCGTAAGTGATGCAATAGCGTCAACTGTAGAACGATAAGTGGTTGACTTAACAGGCGCATTAATGATATTAGTTAAATTTGAATGCATACAGTCCTCTAAGTCATGTGGACACACGGCCAGAGCTGTCTAATTTTTTAACAAGTGATCACCCCTAATAGGTACTCTAAAGCCTATAGAGTGTCTAATAATCGGGCTCGCGGTGATAGATCACCGCTCAATGAAAACGACATGTCATGTAAATCATTTCACATTCGCGCCAATTTTACGACCTCAAATTAAAAATCGCCGCCTATCAACGCAATTCCAATCGCAAGTCAAAGAACTTCACTCGAAACTCAGCTGCGAAGTGGAGAGCGAGGAAGAAAAAGGAAACGAATTAAAAAGGTAAAAGCGAAATTGCTTTAATATGATCAATTGAGTTGAGAAACACATGTCCAGCGATTATGCTCTTCCTCCGATTGCATCTCACTAACACTATCTCTTATGTGTCGTCGGATAGTCTCTCTAGAAGCTTCGCATAAGACCGGCTTAAGGCCCAAAATCTGCACAAAAGTAATCCTAACCCGAGTTGGACGTTCATGATTCTCTCCTCGCCTTCTACTGGTATTCGTGAAATTATGACGTTAACGACTCCCCGGAACTGTGGGCTGTCTATCTACTTCATCACTCAGTCGTGTACATGATCCAGCGTTCAGCAGCAGACAACCTAATAAAAACCAATAAAGATGTATAACTAACTTAACTGCTCGCGTTAGCTACCGCTGGTGTGTATTCAGATACTTACGATACGCAAGTACCAGAAAAGATATCGCATATCTCAATTTTGTTTTTCCACTTTGTCAGGTCTTCGTCTCTCCGCCGAGCGAATCGTATCGTATTATACGTAATTGTATCTTGAAAGTCGACTTAGATCGTCAACTACTTCTGCTTTATGCACGTTCCTCTCTCTCGCAAGTCGAATAGTATCTCAAGAGAATCGCATCCGATAAGATCGTGCCGTTTATCCCGTGCTGGGATTTTTATATTCCTGCCCTTTCATCTCGATATATCGTTTTGTCTTAACGTCGTCAAACTGAAAAGTTCTTTATTCATTTAATGGTAATTATTTGTGTCATACTCGGACTCTCACTTGAAGTGGAAAATTAGATACAAGATCTTGGAACGGGGCCACGTACCGAGTGCGGTTGTTGATTGCTTACTTTCCGTTTTGCCGGAAAGCTTAGGAGTGAAATAGAAAATCTCGAAATACCCTTCTACGGCTAATTGCGTGTAATAAGTGCTTCTCATAACCGGCGGAAGGATACTGAAATAGCGGTCGACCTTAGTGTTTTCGTTCTCAATTTACGTGTAGAGGCAGTACATGGTGCTGTATCTGATGCCTTGTGCGGTGTCGTTTCCATGAGTGATATCAGAGCAGTGTTTAAGGCCTCAATGCGAATTAATTTTCCGGATGGAGTATTGTGCCTGATAAGAGTTGCAATTCAATGTCAAAACGAATGCATTGTTGGAATTTGACGTAATCATTCGCTAAGTGTTGGTTTTTTTTTTCTCAATTTTTTATTTGTTCATACGTTGAATACGACGAATCAAGTGAAGGTATTTTGTTAAGTTAATAACAATCGATGTAATGAAGGTGCGGATGAAACCGATTTCCGCGAAATTACACGTGGGGCTTCTATATAGGGAAATAGAATGAGAGACATTAGTTGAACAGGTGATGCAGAAACCAGGCATTGAGTAGAAACTCGTATTAATATCGACAAAAGGAAAACAAACATTTTGGAGAAATGGCGATTTATTTTTCAATATAGTCTCCTCTTAGCTCGATACACTTGATCCAGCGATGCTCCAACTTCTTTAACCCGTCTGAAAAATACGTTTTCTCGAGGTCTGCAAAGTAGACCTCCGTGGCGGCATTGACCTCGTCATTCGACTGAAATTTCTGCCCGGCGAGTGACTTTTTCAGGTTTGGAAACAAAAAGAAGTCGCACGGGGCCAAATCTGGAGAATACGGTGGATGGGGCAGCAGTTCGTAGCCCAATTCGACCAATTTGGCCGTGGCGAGGGCGGAGGTGTGAGCCGGTGCGTTATCATGGTGGAAGAACACTTTTTTCTTCGCCAAGTGGGACCGTTTTTTCTTCAATTCGGCGTCGAATCGGCCCAATAATTTGGCATAGTACAGCACTGTGACCGTTTTGCCCTTCTCCAGGTAGTCGATGTGGATCACACCTTGTGAATCCCAGAAAACGGTGGCCATCACCTTTCCGGCCAATGGGACAGTCTTCGCCTTCTCGGAGCACGTTCGCTGGGTGAAGTTCACTGTTTCGACTGTTCCTTGGTCTCTGGTGAGTACCAGTGGATCCATGTTTCGCTGACTGTCACGAAACGACGCAGAAACTCCTTCGGATTGCGCTTAAACAGCGTCATACACTGCTCTGAAGTGGTCTCACGGTTGCGCTTGTTGTCCGGAGTGAGCAAACGAGGCACCCATCGCGCCGACAGCTTTCTCATGCCCAAAATTTCATGCAGGATATGACCCACGCGATCTTTTGAAATGCCTACTGTCGCAGCTATCTCGCGCACCTTCAATCGGCGGTCTGCCAATACGAGATCGTGGATTTTTGTCACGTTATCCTCCGTGGAGCCGTTTTCGGGGCACCTGGACGTGTCTCATCAAAAACCGACGTGCGACCACGTTGAAACTCGTTAAACCAATTTTTGATGGTAGCCATCGAAGGAGAAGAGTCACCGTACACAGCTTCCAAACGCTCTTTGATTTCGCTGCGCGATTTCCCGTCCAAAAACAAGAATCGAATCACCCACCGATATTGCTCTTTTTCCATTTTTCTAAAATCCGCGGACACTCCCGCTTCCACACGCGGTCAAAACAAAACTAGGAGTGCGATCCGGCTGAAATTTCGACAGTAGCCGTCTACTGGAATGTACTACATAAGTTAGTAGAGTAAGTTGCGATACTGGCGCGATCTGGCGGTGAGGGTAAGTACTTATCGGACCCTCGTAAATATTCCCATCACCACATAAGCAAAAAGTCCAGTCCATTCTAGTTTTAAATATTTCTCCATCTGAATACGAGTATATGAGTGTACTAATCTCTTGGTTCCTTTCGTCTAATTGGAAAGGTACCTAAGAGCCTAATACTGAAAACCATCTTAGACCCCGATACATCAGTGGGCGATTTCTTTGAATAAAACACAGACTAATTGAGATGTCAGTAGGTAAAACCTACATACATATGACCACCGCGAACACGTTTGCAGCGATCAATGCTTTGGAGTCAATTTCTACCACTTTTCTTCACATATCAGCCGGAATGTTGGCAATTTCGTGTTCAACATTGCTTCTGAGCTCCTCTAATCTTGTTGGCATGAGTTAACCTAATATCATAAACACGTCAACGCTGTGAACAGACATGAACGAGCTGATCATCTATCGAGATTTTACATATACCGAATTCCTTCAATAGATTGGTTGTTTGGTCGAGATTTGACACAATCTTATTGGAACTACAATATATGATATGTATATATCACTGATATCGTAGATCACTGTCCATTCAATTCTGCCCAAAAATAGTCTTGCAAGATGACATGATCATAATATAGCAATAATTTTCATCAACCAAAAAAATAAGGTCCTATCACACCACCTGCATGAAATCCACATCATTTTTGGTGACAAAAACATTACGCCAAAAATCAGCTTCATCGTAGAATATGGCTTTTCGATAAAATTTAGGATTTCCCTCAGACCTTTACAGAGCCCAATCTAGGAAGTTTTGGTTTTCAGAATGCTCGAGTTCTCGAGTTAATTTGATCTTATAAGGATGTAGCCCAAGATCTTTATACAACGTTTACCATAAAGTGGAATGAGGGATTCACTGGCACATCAACATTCAATATTGAATATGTTGACTCGGACGTGTCTACTTTATCCCATACAACCTCTCAGGTAGAACGATTATTACGACCGAAAATTGAAGTATAGGCTCTTAAAATTGCGACAATCGGCTCAGAAAATCGGTTGTCGTTTTTGATCATTTTCAAATGTTGTGCTTTCGTGAACTTTACCGCGATAAAATGTAAATCTGGATTGATCTGACATAAACAATTTATAAAAAAAGGTTTAAGACTGTTCAGTCTGCTATTAGCTGTTAAAGAGGTTGCTTGTGCGTTGGTACCATCATTTTCAATTGATTTAAAAGTCATTATAGTGCGACGAACTTTGCTAACGAAAAATAAAAAAAAAACAGAAAAGAGCGTTAGTGTTCGAAACCATAGTTTTCACAGGATTCTCCTGTTTTCGTCTCGCATATCTCAAGAACAATTCATGCAATCGAGTCCGGAACAATTTTATTCGATCCATAATGAAGATCTAAAAACGTTTTTAAGAGAATTGAATTGAAAGTTCCATTTTTATAACAAAAGCCTCGGAGGTCCAGAGGCTCATTAACAACCCTTGTCATAAGTATTTATCTTTCATGTTTCGGTGTACTATCCGTATCGTAGATCTTATATACTTCAATATTCCACCGACCTACGGTGCAGCCCTCCTAGCGGTCTTTTTCCTTCAGTTTTTCCACTCATTAGTCTTTTAACCGTTCGTCTATTGTTCATTTGTTCTGCTCATCTTAGTCTCCCCAATTTTATTACTCTTACTATGCTTGGGGCTGAGTTCGTGGAATTCTTGATTGTGTAGTTTGTCCATTCGCCTGTTTCCTGGTCCCGTTATTTACCGTAGGTTCTCCTTAAGATTGTGTTAAAGACCGGAAATAATTTTCTATATTCTAAATTAGAGACCAAGTATCATATCTGTAGCATGTCACTGGCATTCATTGCGAAGTAGCCCGCGTTGCCCATTTGCAACATTTTCTTTATTTCGATCTTTATGACGTTTTTGGCAGTCAATATGGTTCCCAGATCTTAGAACCCATCCACCGTCGCAAAGCTTTTATTGAGTAGAGTCATATGCGAGGTTGGGATCGATCTAAGTCGGTCAGTGACCATATATTTGGTTTTCTCTTCATACTTCTAAACCTACTTTCTTTACCACCATTGTAAAATTTTCTACGTTCTTTTAACCCATTCCTCACTATCTCTCAGAAGGTTCAGATCGTCAGCATAAGCTAGCTTGATGTGGGGGTTATTTCCTCCTGAAGCCACTTTTTATAACAGACGAAGCTATTGTTGATTGCAAAATATGAGTATTGCACATCTCGTATATTTCGAAACTAGTCGCACTCATTGTTGTTTTTTACAGAATTTGTATTCAGGTTTCTCCATAAAAATGAGATAAAATGCAAACTTTTAGAAATGGTAGGCGAATATTGGTTTTTGTGAGTCTGCTCTTAGTGAAATTAAGACGTAAGAGTGTTATAAGCGTTTTCAAGAGGGCCATGAATAAGTTAAAGATGACAGATGCTCTGAATAACCTAGATATTGATGTATTAATTAGCTCACGCCCTGAAGTTTTCTCGGATGTCTTAGGCAACCTCTGACACGTTGCTTTAGGTTAGGTTAGGTTAGGTTAAAGAAGAGGAGTGTGATGGTTGGACATCACTTCCACTCGGAGGCCAAGAGGCCCATTGTGATTCCCTTCGTTTGTGTGGGTACACATAAATTTAACCTGTCCTATCACGTGGTGGCTGAAACCACCCCGTGCTCTTGATGAATCTTAGAAGATCCGATATATCTGCGTTAGCCACGTCCGCAATCTCTGTAAAGAATCTTTGGCCCAGCGATACTAGGCGTCGATTCTGGAGAGCTGGACAGTGGCAGAGCAGATGTTGGATCGTCTCAGTTTCTTCCTCATCGCCGCAGCTCCGGCAGAGATCGCTGGATCCCGAGACCCATTTCCGGAGCATTGCTCCAATGGGACAGTATCCTGTGATCACTCCGACGAGCATACGGATCGAGTTACGGTCCAGCGCCAGGAGCTTCTTTGTTTTTCCGACATTGAGCCCTGGCCACGATGATCTTGTCGTGTAGCTGTCGTTTCTTGTAAGCCAAGACGAGTTGGCCTCTTTGATGATTATGTCGTTTATGATCCTGTATAATGCGCTGATCGGTGGTTGCAGTGACGTGTCCGCTTCGCTGATGTCCAATTCAGAACCTTGCCTGGCCAGCTCGTCTGCTCTTTCGTTCCCTGCGATTGAGCTGTGGCCCGATACCCAGCAGAGTTTAACTCTGCACGTTGCTTTAAAATTCTTGAACTTTGAAGAAAAACGGGAGGGAATGATAGCTCGTCAGTGGTGGTCGTGGATGGAGTAATCATCATTGACTGTTGAGCGGAAGATCTATATTTCAAGTCTGTCCATAGCCAAGAACAATTTCTATGTGGATAAACTGTAATAACATCAGTTGTGAATGAGAGATGATAAAAAAAATGCTGACGAAGGGTCTCTTCAAAATTCATACTCTGTGTATGCATTTCCAATACAACATTTTAATGACATGGAAAAAAACAAAAAGTTACTGTGAATTACAACCAACGCGACAAGTTCAGTCGAATCCCTCGAATCCTATCTAGGACAACTACCTCCGAAGAGTAGCGATCATCGTAGACACAAACCGCCAGGTTGTGTGACAAACACCATAACAGCGTAATTCTTGAACCTGCGCGAACCCTATAAAAAAAAGGAAGACGCTGCATAAAGAAAATAACTAAAACATATAACAATAGGTTTGGAAAATAAAATGAACCTTTAAGACGTCGCGTCGTTTCAAAAATATTGATGAGGATTAAAGCTTCTTCTTCTTAGATGGCGCTAAAGAGAGTTAGGGCCCAGATTCTCTTATTCACTTATATTGTGTGCGATTTGTTTTTCACACAAATGAACGGGACCTATAATTTGATGCCGATTCTGAACGGCGAGCTCCGAGCAACATTTTCCAGACAAATGTACCTATACTATAGGGGGTTTTGCCAGCACCCACCGAGGAGAGGAGCCATGAAATAAACATTCGATGGCGTTGTTGTTATCGGGATCCGAACTCGCGCATCGTGCGCCAGAGGCCCACACACTACCCACTGCGCCACGACGCTCTCGATGGTTAAATACTATCCCAAAAATCGAGTGCTGGAAGGGTTTAGTGGAAACAAAGTGCGGTGTCATTGATTCTTAGACTTTCATGGGACCTCTTCTGAAGAAAATAACTTGCAGGGTTATCCTCTGTAGCAGTGAAGTTTTTTCAACTGACCCTAACAATTCAAGAACTCAGTTTTAACATGGTATTCAAGGACATTTTTCAGTCTCTTAGGGCTTTCGAAATAACAGCTTTGAATACTCCTTAAATTGAGTAATTTCTTGAGAGCAACTCTTCTAAGCAGGGATGACTTCAAACATAAGAATTAAGAAACACAAAGGTAGAACAGCCTCATCTTTATACAGGAATGATCAGGCAGTTAGGTTGTGGCTAAAGTCTCATATATCCTAGAATTACTACTCGATATTCAATAGTTCCTGTTCCCCTTACTCCTTCTAAGCTTGTCGTATAAGGGAGGATGGCAATTGATCTGTGCGGTGAACATAAAACTTCAGTAACCAGAAAACAGACTGAGACCTTTGCTCTCAGATGCTCTTGGTCAGTAAAATCCTCATACTCACACATTCGACATCTACAGACCTCAACAAGTGTGCAACGAAGGACCTGACCCTATACAACTGGGTAACCTTGTTCACAAGATCTTAATGAAGCCAGTTAAATTAATGTCCAAATTGTTTCCAGAATCTACCTTCTGAATTCTAATGATGATAAAATTGGCTCTGAACAGTATCAAGTTCTGACAATTCTTCTCAGTATGAGAGCCTAATTAGTAAATCAAATCTCACTATTTGGACACTTGCAATGGACCTTTAGCTTTTGGATTTTATCAAGTTCTGTTTCAAAGTAAAAATGAGTCCTCACTTGAATGCCAACTACTGATTTTCTCTAATGTTAAGTTCGTCACTCTTTACCCAAGGCAAAAACAAAACCTCAAACTTGTTTCAAGAAATGCCTAAATCAATCATTCCTTGTTTCTAAAAACTCGGAAGCTGTAATTTTTATTTAATAACCTCCTACTAGCTGACTGACAGATGCAGCAAAAACGAAAATTGCTTACTACTGATTCATCACCCCTTATGTACGAGTATCTGAAATCCCTGAGGGCATAAGTAATATTATATCTAACCATGAACTTGGCACATGTCCTGCTGTCTTGCATACTGATTGAACGTTGAAACCGGATTAAACCCGCAAGTGTCTTGGTCTTGTGACTTTTGTTGTGAGTAAGTCACAGACCTGATTAAGTCACCTGTTAACGTGTATCATTACATTTTTCTTAATCACAAATATTTGAATTATTTCACTGGCATAGTGATAGTGGTGGCTTGCCTGTAAATGATTTGGGGTTCTCGACAGCCTAATTGGCTTAATTTAATTTCCAAGCTTTACTCACAAAAAAGTCATGCTTTTTCGAATTAATAGCGTTATGAGTAATTTAATGAATTAACCCTATCGATGTAGCGACATTTGTTTTGCTTAGAGGCGCATGAGCTTGTGTTGGCACAAGTGAAATCGAATGTCGTGTTTGCATCTTGAATCACATGGTTTCAAGTGAGTTGTCTACACGTTTCCTAGACACATGTGCTATTTGAAATGTAAGGCTGGTTTCGGTGGAAATATTGCTTATTTGCTTTGAAAGACAAGTCAATTTGGTGTTGAATCAATATTATGAAGAAAGTTCTTTGCTGTCGGATATGTCAGTTTTCGGCGCTGCGATATTGTATGCGATGTTAGATAGGTATGTTAAGTAGATGATGATTCAGCACCCTTCTAAGCATCACCAGCTTGTCTCCGTTTTCCATCTCCTCCTCTCACCATGCGTGACTGAACATGGGCTTCTAATATCTTGACCGAAGTGGAGAAAACTAGATTTGGAAGGGAGCAAGGCGGGCCAATGCACATTTTGTCTCATCAAATCGGCGCCGAATGCATCTAAAAATCGAATCTTTAGGTCCATGAGTTTATCATGTGGCTTACTAGAAGCTCTGTGCGTCTGTGAAGCGTCTGCAGTGGAAGATTGCATGCTCTGCGTCTTCCTCTTCTGGACATTCTGGGCAGAAGGGGAAGCTATCGTGGCCAAATCTGTGAAGATATTTTCGATAGTCGCCGTGACTTGACAATAATTGCTTAAGGTGGTAATTGCAATCCCCGTGTGCTCTTTTTCCCCAAGCCACGATCGTGGGAATCATCTTTCTGATACATCTGCCTTTTGCCGTATTATTCCATCTGGCTTGCCACAGTTCCGCAGATGTTGCCTTTTCTTCTGCATTTATCTTACGTACCGTAGTTCGTGCGTCTCGTCAGCGAGGATATCGATAGGAACCCTACCCGCTTTTACACAGGCTTATTCCTTCGAGATTGTCCGAAAATCGCATCTTGTCCTTATTGCGGAAAGCCTGTAAACAGACGAGAGCTTTCTTTTTATCTTCTTCGTTGTAAGAGCTCCCGCCCAGACCGGCGCAGCGTACAGTAGTATTGAGCTTACCATTCCTGAAGGCAGAATTCTCCTCGCCAATCCTGGTCCACCGATGTTTGGCAGCATTCTGGATTTCATTGTGGCATTCATTTGTGACGCCTTTTTACTGCAATATTCGACATGTCGAGCATTACACCCAAGTATTTTAGTACCTCTTTAGACTTGATTAATTGACTCCCAACCCGAAAGTTTGCGTATTCTAAATGCTTTCGGCTGGTTATTAAGAAAGCCTCCATCTTGTCGTCAGCTAGTTCAAGGTCGGCGGATTCTAGCCAATGTTTGATCTTGGCGATCGCTTCATCCGTGGCGGACTCTCCCTCGTGGATGTGTTTCCCTATAACAACTACGGCGATGTCGTCAGCAAAACCGATAATATTGAATCCGATAATATTGAAGCGTTGTTCGCAAAATTCCATCATCCAGATCCAATGTCTGATTCCTGGGGCACTCTCGCGGAAACATTGTAATATTTAAAGCCATCGTCTAGTACCTCAGTTTCCTGTTAGTGAAGTACATATTTAAGAATTATCTTAACAAGGTGCATCCATTCTGGTCAGAGACCTCCTAATGCACGACCAGTTTGCCGAATTTAAGGAATTTTTACCGTCCACTACCGTTACTACGGCGCAAAATTTCTTTTTGCCCCTTCCTCATATTTTCCCCGGTTTCTCTTCAGCTGCTGTATCTACTACCTCTTTTATGGCATGGACGGTACAAAGCGATTTTCTAAAACCATATTGGTGGTCAGACAAAACTCTATCCTCCGCCACGGCGAGTAGTCGATGCGTTCTAGGATCTTTCATGTTGTATCTAGCAGACAGATTGGCCGGTGCGCCGCAGGTTCGCTAGGCGGTTTGTTTCCCTTGGGTAGCGACACCAGATGTTGGAGTTTCCATGGTTGAGGGAAAATTCCCTCCTCAAGGCACCTTTACATCGTTGCTATCAAGTCCGGGCGCCTTCTTGGCCTTCTTACTGCATGCTTCGTAAAGTTCGTCCGAAGTAGATGGTCTTTGGGGAAACAGATGCTCTACTGGGCAATATATTTGGACCTACTGCCCCGAAGCTTCTTCATCACTATTCTGTATGCCAACCTCCAGGGATCTATGTCTGCTTCGTTGCAGAATTGCTTAAAGCATCTTGCTTTGGTCCCTTTGATGACCTTTTTGAGTTTACGTCTCGCTAACCTGAAGCTGTTTAGTCGTTCTTGGGATTCCTAGAACGCTGTGATCTACGTCGAGCCTGGCTGCGTTCTGTCCTGAGAGTTTTGATCACATCATTCCACCAGTAGCAAGTCTGCTAGTTGATCTGCAGGACATCGCTGCATCGCACGCTGTCGCGATTGTTTGAATCAATTGGATAGGTTGTCCGCTGGATAAAAAGTCGACATTTGACATTTCCTCGAAAGCCTTTTTGTCGAAGGATGCATCATTCCATTTCGGCCCTTTTAATTTAGGGCGCTGCCTAGTCTTCTTTTAGCTAATGATGATCACTGTGCGTATATTCCTCGCTGACTTTGTTTTACCTCGGCCATACCCATGATGTCTATTATCGATCTCTTGCCTGCTTTACGAAATATTTTTTTTTTGCACCATTGTTCGTCAGGCATCAAGTGATGCAAATGCTTCGAGGAGAGTTCGCCGCTTTTATCGGTCTCCGGAAGAAGACCATGATGGAGAGTTAAACCGAGTTAAGCGCTCTCTTGGATATAGCCTTTCTTCACGGTTAGATGTTGAATTCGAGCTCGATAAATTAAAATAAAATAATAAAAATTATTTCGTGTTTATTTTTCAATTGATACAAATACTTATAATAAACATATAACTATATGTACTAGACTGGGGATGCGTAGCAGCTGTAGAAATGGATTCCGTTTCCTCTAGTGGTGACAAAAACGTTCATTGGGCCACCGATTTTTTGCAGAGCGTGGTTTCCACAGATTCAGATCGCGCCACCTTCTTTGAGTATTCGTCTACTCAGCTACAACCATCCAGAGGTTTGTATGGTTAAGTAATAAGGGCAATGTCGACTCTTTTTTCCATCATGCGGCCGCGTAGTGGTTAGGGTTTATCTACACAACCTTCATTATAGCTTACTGGTAAGGGCTTTTTTCAATACCGGGCATTTGACACTACCGGCCACGTGTCCAGCGTTGTACACTTGTTCCCTAATATATGTTAATATTGTCAGTCATTTTGGAGATTTAGTCTGCTTTTCACATACATTAATATTAGACATTGCGCTGTGCTAACCTCTCCATGAGAGTACAGAGCTTTGAGACGTCTTAATTCTTTTAATTCCCATTCAGTATCGTTTCATAGAAGAACTATGAGGCAGCATCAAATGAGTTTCGAACACTAACTTCTGTCTTCTTTTTAGGGACTCCGAATGGAAGATTTTGAGAAGCTTTATCTAGAAAGGTACACTTCAGGGGTTTTGTTAGCACCCTGCTAAAGAAAATCTGTAGATTGTCGTGTGGGATGAGTCGTGGCATTGACTTTCAAAGCTAAATTATTAGCCACTAAGACAGTGGCCCTTAAGCCCAATCAGCACATGTCTCAAGCCCAATGCTTTTTGAATAACATGCAATTTTGTTTTAGATGAATTTCGACTTTACCTTCCACCTTGCCGAACCTGCACTAAACTATAAGACTGTGATTTTGTACTTGAATGGAATACTACGGAGTTCCGAATCTTTCTATTGTAGATTAAATGGGCCACCCGTTCAAATTATAGCGCGTCTCGGTAAGCTTTATCAAGGTTTAGATTAGATTTTAATTTAGATTAGGTTAACATCTCTCCTCGATATTTACAGTGGCATATAATCGGAAATAATACCGTTCTTCTGCATGAAAGACTTGTTTTATTATAGGCTCGGTTGTACAAGGTATATTTGACATAATAACACGTAGGGCGCCCTACGGCCCAAAAATATACGTCCATCTATTGCTTCGGAGCAACAACTTCTACAATAGAAAGTTATCGGTGTAACTCTGAACAAGAGGTATCAGGTCGCAGGCTGACACCCGTGTAGAAATGACGAAAGCTAAAACTTTTGTCCATATTTCTGGCAGCATACGGATTCCGTGTTGAAAAAGCTGTGTGTCTTCCATGCAACAACTCATAATATAAAAAGCTGGTATCATTAAATACTCAACATGAGCTTCACCTATGAATGTCTGGCTTGGGCGGCGATGTTGATGCATTGTCGCAGCCGCGCCTACGATTCCTTTAGCCTCGGATTATTGAAATGAATCACCTTTGCATCCTTAGTTACAACACGGACTGCCGCTTGACGTAGATCCTGATCTTTTCGCCGGCGCTCCTTGCCTTCCATGTCGAAATTATCCCTTTTGTAGCGTTAAAATCATTCGCGACAAGTTCTTTCACTAATAGAACTTTCACCTTAAATTTCTAAATCATTCGATGTGCCTCAGCCGCAGATTTTTTAGTATTGAAAGTGAAGAGCAGAATTTCCGGTCGACATTTCCACGCACAAACTAGTATAAGACGCCAAGTATGGCTCACAAATGTGATTATGAGGAGTTGTTGACAGGTGCCCGAACTTCTCATGTAACGTTTTTGATCTGATATTTCCAACCAGCATGCACCGCTACTGCCATTTACGGATTCCTATTTGTAAACCGGGTAATCAAATGATAATCCAACAAGAGGTGTCATTTTAAATTTTACGTTTCTCAATAAATTAAAAATTGTACCGATTTTCGGATGATTCTTATGAAGAAAGAATTATTTGAATTGGAAAAAAGGCATCTCCTTGGCATTTCAGCTCTTTCCCTTTTTGTATTTTAAAACTTGGAAGGGCCTAAATCGTTCCGGGAGTCATCCTATTTGAGTTTCAAGGCATATAGTGACCCTTTCTTAAACTAAAATAATCACAACATAGGTCAAATAGCCGCAGCTAAACTTAATAAGTCGGATTAGTTGAATAATATCTGTGCCGATGGAGAAAATATACGATGAAGCCTGTAATTCCCTGAGCCTGGTACTGATTAATAGCTCATAAACCCCTGAACCGTTCCCCCACGAAAATAGATTCTGTTTTTGATCTACTATCAGCAACTGAAATCGAAATAAATTCCATGCCTTCATTATCCCAACGCCGTTTGCACGAGCATGTTAATCACTCGCGCCAACAAAACTGCTATTCAATTGTCAACAATCCAGAGGTGTTCGTGTTCAAAAATTTTAAATGTGATTAGCACCAACCTTCTATATAGCACTTATCGCTTGTACCAGTGTTGGATTTTGAACTCTTGTATCTTGTTGGTCGTCAATAGAAACGAAACTCCTTGAAGGTAATTTTCTTTTTTGTTTTCTTTATTTTAGAGATAAATTTCGCGGAAGGCGAAAAGGATCGATTGCACCACTACCCGCCCTGAGACTCAACAGTAAAGACATCATGCCCGGTGACTTCGACACGCAGAGCGTCATGAGCAATCAGGCCTCGATCACAAGCATCAATTCCATTGCTAGTTTGTTAAGAGAAAAAATGCAAGTGAGTATGGCGCAATAGCACTATTGACCAGCTTCGAATGATCGAATGATCGATTTCAGGCCGTTCCACAAATGATTCGCAAGAAGAAAAACGAGACAAAAGACTATAATCTCAAGATATTCGTGATGTCGCTCTTCTTCATCATCGTTTTCCTGGTGAGTACATTACCTGCAGGATGTCCACTCAAACCAATTCATGTGTTTGTCTTTTCAGATTGGTTACGCTTATGTGATGTATCACCGTCAGGTGCTTACACGTTCCTACTTCGCCAAGGCCAAGTTCGTGGCATCAGATCGCACGATGCGGATCTTCAATGTCGAGGATGAAGAGATAATCTCAGCTAAACTAGGCGTCACTCTTGGTACTGAGACAGTGCCATTTCCCTGTCTGGAGGATCACATGCTCGATGATGGCAGCATCTGTCTGGAATGGAACAACCTCGCGCGTTTATATATGAGCTTCGAGGATAAAGAAGTTTTCCGATGCTATTCCGTGCGCTGGCAAGCCCTCGGATCCGATGTATTCCCCACTGATTGTTATGAGCTGGCTCGGGATAGTGGACTTTGGTTCGGTGGCGGGCCAATAAGGAATATCGAGTGGACGTTGAGCCGCGGAAACTTTAAATTCGCTCCCTTCGTCACTGGTGATTCGAAGGTTTATCAGTTTGGCAACGCACTCAAGCGATACTTCATCAATTCGCTAGGAATCGGCATCCAGATCAGTGACAATACTCCTCTGTATATATCACTCAATCAGAGTAGAAACCAATTCTGTATGCGAGCCATGAATGACGATTACGCCTATGTGAATCGACTCACTGAGTTCCCTAAACTCGAGTATAGAGTGTGCGCCGCGGATGATATGCGGGGTCTACACATGCTTATGACGCAGCAGAGTCTGTGGGACGGGCTTAAGGAACAAGATGTCAAAACACTTCATTCCATCATCGAGGAACCGATTTACAAGATTCCCTTCGACAATGATACCATGTCCATCAACGAGACGAGCATCTATAATTACTCCGAGGAGGTGATTGCGACAGGTTTTATGAGACTCGGGCATATCCTGGTCAACGAGTTCTGGCAAGAGAATGTCGGTGATTTCACAGTCGACAAGAGTCGATTCCCCACCCTGAAGGATACTATCGACGTTCTCCATCGCCGAGGTTTCAAGATCGTGTTTACAGTCCAACCATTCATTAGCACCGATAGTCCTACCTTCAAGGAGGCAGTGCACAAGAAGCTTCTCATCTATGAACGTCACTCGGAACGGAGTATTCCGGCTCTGACGCGATACAAGAGTTCATCTAGTGCTGGAGTCGTGGACATAACCAACAACGCATCGGTCCCGTGGCTAATGGAGAAACTCAAAGCGGTAATTGATGAATACCAAGTCGATAGCTTCTACCTGGACATCGGAACCGGACACAATCTACCACATTACTACCAGTGTAGGGAAACCCTATCGAATCCGGACAGCTACGCTCGTCTTTTCACGTCCAGCTTTGAGAATATTGGTTTCATGGGCGTTTCCACAGCTACAGTGGTTCCAAAACCACCGGCGTTTCTCAGTGCCACTCCGGTGAACTCATCGTGGCACGGCCTTAGAGAACTTCTCTCAACCGTGCTCCATTACGGAGTCATTGGCTATCCGTTCATCCTGCCCGGATCGATTGGCGGCGATTATCTCCTCAAGAAACCACTCACCAAGATGGTTTCTTTCTATCCCCTCAGTCAGGCCGATCTACCCAATCAGGAACTCTTCATCCGATGGCTTCAGCTTACCACATTCCTACCTTCGATGCAATTCAGTCATCTACCGTCCGAATACAAGAACGACTACGTGACCGAGTTGGCCAAGGAGCTGACCAATGTGCGGCAAAAAACTGTCATTCCATTGCTTAAGAAATACCTCAGTGAGTCGATGAACGAGGGACTGCCTCTCGTCCGGCCGCTGTGGATGCTCGATCCCAATGACCCGGCGTGTTTGAGTGTAAGCGATGAGTTCTCGATCGGGGAGGAGCTGATTGTCGCGCCGGTGCTCGAGGAGGGTGTCGAGATGCGCGAAGGTGAGTTCTCTCTCCACCACTAACGAAAACTATTTCCAATATCTTCCCTCATTTTCACAGTGTATCTACCTCAGGGCGTTTGGAAGGACGGCATCGATGGCTCCTTGAGGAAAGGCAGTCGCTGGATACACAGCTATGCTGTGCCGAAAGAGAAAATTTCATATTTCGTCAAAATGCCTGACAACACCAGATTCTAGGTTGTGATTCAAACAGATCTACCATCGCATCTACCCCATATACGACTCTCGTCAGGATACCAATAAGTTTTAAGTCGTCTCTAGTGTTTAGGATTATTGTGTCAACTCAAAACTCCAATGTGATCCCTCCTCGTTAGGAAAAAACGAAACGAATAGAACAAAAACAAACAAACGTTCATAACGCCACTACGCGCACTCGGTTTACTCATTTGTTTATCATTTTTTGTTTTTTGTTTTTATTTTTTTAATTTTTATTTGTTTTACATAATTAATTATAATAATTAGGTACCGTAAAATAAATTTTGTTTAAATGCTAAACGAGTACATAAATAGTTTTGTAAAAAAAAATTAAATAAAATAAACAGAAACATAAAATTAATTTAAGTTAAGTAGATGGGCCAGTTTAGCGATATTGGATTTTAGAATTTGATTCTAGTCAAGGATAATATCGTTGTGGATGTCACTGCTGCAGTTGGGGACTCGCTGACCGCATAACTCGACGTCGATTGGCCGCGTCGCGTTATTGCACATTGATTCGGGCAAGACGATGTCGTTCTGATCGAGGCACATGATCGAACGACGTTTCACTGGGCTGGGTAAGCCGGGGATTTTACATGTGACTGGGCACAATTGCCATGGACCGATCCACCAATGAGCTGGACATTGAATTTCATTACATCGGCGTGAGATTTTCTTGGGCATCGAGTTGTTGGCATTCGACCAGCAAAGCTCTTCTTCGTTGATCCCTGGAATGGAAGTAACGATAACAGGTTAAAAGAAATGAAAGAATGGTTTTTGAGACTTTTTGTG
This sequence comes from Merodon equestris, assembly GCA_958301585.1. Taxonomy (NCBI): domain Eukaryota; kingdom Metazoa; phylum Arthropoda; class Insecta; order Diptera; family Syrphidae; genus Merodon; species Merodon equestris. Next base: position 40,450,482 of record OY284415.1, read on the forward strand.
TTGGAGCTTTCTGCTTTCTATTGGAGCACTCAAACGCAAGCCAAACAGACTTCTTACTTCATTGTATTTCTTGTTTAGGTCCTGAGAAGCTCTGCTTTGAGCCCCTTCTAGCGAGTTCATCAGAGATTTCATTTCCTGGAATTCCAGGGCAATTCTAATGCTGGACTTTTTGAGGTGAAGGTCGAAAAGATTAGTGTTAGCTTTGCGAAGCATTCTGGACATTGGTTCGTGGTGGCCATAATTTGTGCGGTGGGTGTTTATACGGAAAAGGGGCGTGGACCGAAGGTTACGTGGGTTGGTGTTAAGGAGAATCATCTGCAATAATGAGGGGCTGTCAATGTTACCGCTGAGAAGGTAATGAATAAATAGAATGTCTGCAACATCACGTCGTTCTTTAAGGGTTTGGAGGTTGATTAATTTTAGGCGATCCGTATAAGGTGGTAAATTAAGGGGGTCAGCCCAGGGACGGCCACGAAGGGCAAAACGGATAAATCTGCGTTGAATAACTTCAATACGCGTAGTATGGGTTTCGTAAGAGGGGGACCAGACTTGGCTAGCATATTCGAGAAGGGGCCTAACGAAAGTGATGAATAATGATTTCGTAACGTAAGGATTCGAGAATTCTTTGGACCAACGTTTCACGAAACCGAGGGCAGAGTTAGCACGTTTGATAATGTTATCGATATGGAGGCAAAAGTTAAGTTCACGGTCGCAAATGACGCCTAGATCAACCAATAAGTTGACAGGGAGAACGGTTTCATTACGAATAACGTAGGTTCTGGGTGGTGAGGAAGAGCGCTTGCGGGAATAAGTGATGGTTTGGCATTTACTGACATTGAGCTCGAGATGGTTTTTTTGACACCAAGTAGTGAACCTGTTAAGGTCCAATTGGAGAGAGCAGGAGTCGACAGGGGAAGATATGTGTTTAAATATTTTCATATCATCAGCATATATGGAGAGCTGAGAGTTCAGAATAACGCTGTCAATATCATTAATAGTTAGAATAAATATCAGTGGGCCGAGATGACTACCTTGCGGGACACCGGAGGCCGCATTAATTGGATCAGAAATAGAAGATCTGAAGATAACGTTATATTGACGGTCTTCAAGATAAGATTTGTTCCATGAGATAAAACCGGGAGAGAAACCGAGGGCAGTGAGCTTGAGGAGAATAATTTGGTGAGACATTTTGTCAAAGGCCTTGCTGAAGTCAGTGGCGACAACGTCTACTTCTTTGCCAGCTTCGAGTGCACACAAACATTGTGAAACAAACTCGACTAGATTAGTGGTTGTCGATCGACTTTTTAGGAACCCATGTTGGTTAGGAGAAAATATGGGTTTGCAGTAAAAGAATAGTGCATCATAAACGATGCTCTCGAAAAGTTTAGGTATGCATGAGAGCTGGACGATAGTTGGACACATCATTTTTCAGTCCTTTTTTTGTGGACTGGAATGATATAAGCATAATTCCAAAGCTTAGGAAAGAGTCCTTGAGAGATAGAGCTTTGAAATAGAGCGGTAAGGGGTAAAATAAGATGGTTCGAGCACTCATTTAGTACTATGGCAGGCAGACAGTCGGGACCGGGAGAGTAGTCGTCCTTTAAGTTGCATATTTTTTCGGCGATTAGGCCGGGAGTTATGTTCAGTGAGACAAGAGACATCGGGCAGTCGTTCAAATATCGAAAATACTGGTATGTAGACGTGATCGGGTTGAAGATCTTGGTCGGTGAATGGTTGAAGAAGTGAGCAAAGAAATTGGCGATTACTTCGGGTTCGTTGGAAGAGTTATTGAGAAAGTTGAATGTAGCGGGGTAGCTATCGGCTTTTCTTTTTGTATTAATGAAGTGGAAGAAACACTTGGGGTCAGAGATAACGGAGGATTGCATTCTGTTCAGGTATCGGAGGTAGAGTGATTCGCGTAGCTGTGCAAATTTAGTGTAGGACTGCATATATTGTAATTAGAAAGGTCAGATGCAGAGGACTATCTAAGGTAGTTCTTTTTTGGTGAGTATGGGACTGAAAGAATGAAGCAGCTCAGGATTTGGGTGTAAAATAGCGCAAGGGTTTCGTTTAAGGATATGTGTGAGTTAGGGTTAAGGAGGAAGTTAAAATTAACATTGTTGAGTAGATTATTCAGTTTCGCGAAGTCAGCTTTCCGTAAATTGTAACAGTACGTATTTTCGGAGGGAAGAATTGGGTCTCGAGTTAAAGAGTTATCGATACAGGTGGATGAAGGGGGTCTAAAGTAGAGAGAAAATGGTTGCTCGGGGTAACAACGCGGTTTACGGCATCAGATGAGAAAATCAGGTCGAGTTGTCTGTCCATGTTATTGGTGATGTTACTGAGTTGCAGAAGGCCGGAGTCAGAGAAATGATCCGTGAAAAGGAGGGGTTAGCGGCGATATAGTGGGTCTCATCGGTTCGGTGATATCAAATATAGAGTCGACGAGATCAACGGCGAATTGGTAGCAATGTGTGGGCTGTGAGGGTCTTAAGTAACAGCAGGCAAGATAAAGTTTCTGTTTAGGTAGACTGATTGAGGCACTAGTGAAGTTGAAGTCAGCGGAATTCGACGATTTGAAGGGCAAGGGATCATAGCGGCTGTGGATTGCTAAGAGAACTCCGCAACCATCCGGATCGGCAGAGTTGTCGCGTCCATCGGTCCGAAACAGAATGAAATCTGATGTGAATAGCTCGCTGTCTCCAATGCTGGACCATAAATTCGTGTCAGTTAAGGCAAATATATCGTAGGGTAGGTTTTGGGAGTTAAGGAGTACTGCGGAGGTTTTGGTGCGTAACTGACGTTCTGATAGTACAGGGATATATTTTTGTAACAAATATTTGATGGGTGGGGAGATGTAGTGGTGTTTAGGTTAGGATTTAAAATAGTTTTTGAGATTAGAGCGGGTACTTTCCAAGTGTGCGATGCGCTTTGAACTGACATGGGCGGCGAATGTGTAGGGATCGTTATTTACATCAATGGGAGAGATATTAAGGGTTTCGTGAAATCGGATTAGGGTCTTTTTTAACGCGTGGGGGTCTGTGGGTAAGCCTTCTTGGTGGATTCAAACTAGGACGTTGGTTTTAGTTTTGCCGTCGGTACATGGAGTAAGGTTTATCGTGGAGGTAGGCCAAATAGAGGCGTACATTTTCGTAGATTCTTCGGTCTCTTAAACGTGACATAACGGTCACGAGCGGTCTTCGGCATTAAGCTCGGCGAGATGTTTGGTGAGTTTGGCCGTGGGAGGGAGAAGTTAAAGGATACGCGGTTATGGGTACGTGCTCTGTTAGGAGTATTATTAGGTGGAATGTTGAGGGTAGTTGTTGATTTGGGAGCTATTGAGACAGGTCGGGAGAAATTGGGGAATATTCCAGTTCCTAATTCCCAGGTTCAAAAAGGTCTTGAGTTCATGCACTAATTTGGAGCTGGATAGAGGGTTGGACACAATTTTGAGTTCAGCTTGGCTGTCATTGCAGACGTATATGCTTTTTCCCTTCCACTTGTGTTTCACTACATAGTATTGTACATGACCATTAGGATTGCGTATATCTCTCATTGAAAGACAGATGCATATATTCCTCACAAAAAATTTGATTGTAAAATTATAGCGCAATAGGATGGCAGGTCGGAAGGCATATCCATGAGACAGGGGTCGTAGGATATTTCTCACGCAAGTCATCATAGCATCTAGAGCAGCACCCGGTGTGGTGGAGAAAGCCCCCGTACAACTGAGACAAACCACTCTTTGGAGTTTGGTGAAAGAGGCCCCGACGTGTTTTCGTGTTAGCCTGTTCCACCAGACAACCGATGCATATGAGATTATTGGTCTTATCATTGCCGTGTAGATCCAGAGGACCTTTTTTGGCGATAAGGTCCATGTTTTGTCAAAAGCACCTTTGCATTGCCAAAAAAATGAGCTTTGATGGTTTTTGACTCAACATGCTTTGACCAAAGAAGCTTGCTATTTCAGATGACTCCCAGGTACTTAGTTTCCTTGGATATCGGGATGGAAATGTCTTTTAGCACCAGTTGAATCATGTCAGTATTTTTAATCCTTCACGTGAAGAGAACGACATCAGTCTTAAGAGGATAACCATCAGCCCATTACTTGTGTTCCAGTCAGCGATCACACTTAGCGCCGCCTGTGCTTTTGAGCCGACAGAGAGAACAGCAACGTCATCCGCATAGATTCCAGAGGCATTGAGAGCATCGAGCAGAGTCGACCACCATGCACCATAACAGCGGAGAAAGGACGCCACCTTGCGGGCAGCTCTGTTTACGCCAGATTTGACACCAGCGACCAATGTACTGTGTACAAGCATTGCTTTGATCCACAAAACTTATGCTTCACCTGCGCCATGCAATCTAGAAGCGTTACACATGCTTTCATCCATCCATCGCCGGCAGATGTAATCCTGTTTTTCGGATCTTTACGGTGTGTACTTGAGGTTAACAGCGACTGAAAAAACCGAAAAAAACATCTAACAATTTCGGTGTAGAATGTCGATGACCTCTATTAATCATTTTCAAGAGCAACCGGTTTCTGAAATATAAGCCTGTCAACAATTCGGGAATATCAGCAATCAAACGGTGATTAATGTATTGGTTATTATTATTTTCTGAGCACCCCCATACAATTCCCTTTTTAGAATGACGAGTTGAGAACACAATTTTTCAGAATTCGGTCATTAGTAAATTAGTTTTACTGATATTCATATATCAATTTCCAAAAAAATCAATTTGGTTCCACCACCCGTTTAAGAGATATTCTTGACGAAAAACCTGTGCATGTAGAAAAATATGCACACAGCTATGAGTATAGGTAATTCCCCTATTCAGCATAAATAAAGGGGATCACCTCTCACTACCTCCAAAACTAGACAACTCCTACCTATTTCCGAGAACAAATTATCATTCATCCTACAAGTATGCAACGCGCATTCTACATATATCATTAATAATACGCAGATTTACTAATGTGACACCTGCTTCAGGCCTGCTTCACACCTGAAATCAAATTCCAAACAAAACTGATTTCTCACATTTACTTACACTTGCCGCTCTCGAAGCACAAAGGCATGCGGTACTGGAATCCACCCCCACACGTTGCCGTGCACGCTGTCCAGTCGCCCAGCTTCCATGTGTAGTTCTCCACCGAAGTATTATTGACGACAGGCAATATGAACTCATAGTAAATGCCTTCGTTTGGTTTGGATGATGTAACAATCACCTGAAAACAAAATCTATCATCAATGGAACGTTTTAGGTGAATAGAAGGAGAATCACCCACATATAGAGTGATGGAATGCTCAATCGAATGAGGTATCGTTATAGTCTCTTGGTTGTCTACGCGGTCGTAGATGCTATCCGTGCCGGCGATAATAAAGTCTCCGGGCAGAGATATTTGCCTATAAAACCACAAAAAGTCATAAAAATGAATGACATTAAAGGACCCAAGCACCTACCTATGACCATTGAGGTAAAACTTGCTGCTGTTAGCCTTGCCAATGGCCAGATAATTCGGTGAATTCGCCGACATCTCCTTGATGATGATGTGGCGGGCTTTCGCCGGAATCGTAACGATCTCAACGTATCCATCTGTTGTATTGAAATCGTCCATGAACATGCCCTAAGTAGACATGCGAGTTATCTGAGATCGAGCTCGTAAACGAGTCATGATATGGTCAACTTACCTCAACGGGCTTGCAATTTTCTCCTGTCCCGTCGCAGACTCCACATCGGTCTTCTTGCTTGTTTGAGTCCACGAGCCAATCACAGCCGACTTTCTAATGGAAAACAATTTCCCATGAGGGATTACTAAAGGATTCGCAATATTTGACCAGCTTACTCTGCAGATTCCATCGATGCAGAGATTGTTGGTTCCCAGTTTGCAGGGAGTCCCATCGATAGCCACGTCACCCCAGCTATCTGTCACAGTTCCTTCGGCGTCGGTGCAGAACAGCTTGCACGGATTGACTGTAATCGGACTCCAATTAGTCAACATCTAGAGAAACATCAGTATCCACTTACACCTATCGAAGTACGGGAGCCATTTGTAGAACTCTCCTCTATACGGAATGCTGTTGTACTTCGAGCACTGCTGCGCTCGAAAACTAGGTTCTCCATCCGGGCATGGATCTTTGTTGCAAATCGTGTATCTCTTTCGCTCGCCGATACAGAACAGTCCACCATTTGCCGGCACTGGGTTATCGCATTCCCTCTGTTGGATCGACACTCCACCGCCGCACGTTCGTGAGCATTGACTCCATTCGGACCAATTACCCCAGCCTCCGTCGCGTGGAGTCAACTCCTCCATCGGCACACACTGACCATTCTGGCACCACTAAGTTCGAGCAGATGATTTAGATTATAGCAACCATGGGAACACAGCCACACACTTACCTTATGTTTCCCACAACTGGTGCCCGGTGCAGTCGGTCTCATATTCGTAACACACTCGCCGTTCACTCGACACCATAGCTGGGAACAGATCTCGTATGGCGATGAACAGGAGCCGACATTGTCGTCAGTTATGTTGTACTGCAAGCGACATTGCAACTCGGCGTTGTACATGGCGCCAGGCGGCAGTTCTGGGTACACGTACTCGCTCTCGGACGGTGTGTCATCTAGACAATTGCCTAGACCTTGACTGGAATGGGAAAACGAGATGCGGGTTTAGTATGCGAGTATTTTATCGTAAGCGGGATAACGTGGAGATAGATTCAAGAAAACATTCGTTCACCGGAATATTTATGAATAGAGTTAAACGCTTGAGTGAGTAGCATTAAGGTCATGGTGCAGTATGGCACGTTTATGGTCTTAATGACCATCAGGCTAGACATATGCAAATAAGTCGCTAAGAAACTGGGAAAAAAAAGAGATGTACACGAAGGTAGGATACCTCGCAATAGCTCCTAAGGTTAAGAGGCTGAGAAACGGTTGATAATAAGAGTCTTGATTTATGAGAGCACAATACCACCTTGATTGGCAGCCTTAGGATCTCCTAATGAAACCTTCTCATACTACTTAGATCACTGAAATCTACATAGAAACACAGAAATGGAACGACCTACCGCCACTTGCTGTATTTCTCACTCACTACTTGATTCGATCAATGAGGTATGACTGGGCTGAGCAGCAGTTCCAATCATTCGAAGAATGCAAAAAAGGGTCAATTCGTGGAGCGTCTCAAAAAAAGTTAAATTTTCCCAACGCGGAGTTCATATACTTACAGATGGATTGGTAAAAACCCCAAAGTCAGAAGTCTAAAGGTTTCTAGGTGGCCAAGTCACATTGCCTTAGCGTCGGATAACCATGTTCTTTAAAAGGCTAGCGCAAAATATCGATAGTAGCATACGTTATTTGGCACACAATGTTGTCCTGATGATGTTAGGCCACAAGAGATCGCTTGACGTCGATCTATAGTGCTTGCCGTTGGGGGTTGTGACAATGCCAGTCTCGTTTTGGAAAAAATACGGGACGATGGTTCCGCCTGACCAATTTACAGTTTCGCCCTTTTACTCATCGATTCATATAAAAAAGGACTCGTCCATAAAGATCAGTTTTTTATTGATGTACAATAGTTTAAGGCAACTTCCAACTACTCTAGAGCCCAACCAGCAGAGGCACAGGGTTGTCTATCGTCGCCGATTTTTCGTGAACGATGAGGATTCAACACGACAGTGATGTTTCCAGCATACCTTGAGTTTCTCTAATGTACAGGATTTGACTTGATTTGACAAATTTGGCCACCGAATGTCGAAAACTCGGCAGGACTGTTGTGTTGAAAACATACAAGTACATACTCTGATCAACGCTATAGTCCTTTATGGTGATGTCATACACCATTGAGCAATTCATAATATTTTTCATATGCCACTTCAGCAACCAAATTTCGCGCGTTCCCTAGTGACAGAGCATTTAGATTTGAGCAGAAGGCTTAATAAATAGCAAGACAAGTCTGCAAGGTGCTAAACTATACCGCTTTTGGGGGAAAAAGTTTTATTGTCGATTGTTACCAAAAAATTGGCGCCCGACATGGTGCGTTTTTATTTTATTAAAAGCGCAGAAATAAATCAGAGGGATAAATATCAGCGCCGATGTTAAGCTTACAAGCTCTCGATATTGCATAAACTCGAGACTTTGCTGCTTTGAACAACGTGACAGATGAATATAAGTTTTTTCATGAAACGTATCTTAACTTTTGTTGTGGATCAAAGCACATTCAAAGTCAGTATGTTTAAGTCGGACCGAATGTCACCAATGGTTTGAGTGATGTGTTGGTTGATTGAAATAAGACAGGAATTAATAAAGCCTCAGAGAAAAAAGCCTCAGGACATTAAAGCGCTTCTTCTGGAAATAACGCGCTCTGGGATTATTTTTGCCCCAACTTCAAGAGCTCAAGGCTATGCTAAAAAGCGCATATAAAAAGTGCCCAGAAGATTGAAATTGGAGCGTAGGTGTAATATATCTGCGCGGATTCATGTATTAGGGGGAAGTCAACTTATTTTTTGAACAAACTTTGTACGAGGGTGGTCCGATAAGTACTTAGCCGCACCGCCAGATAGCGCCAGTATCGCAAGAGCAACTTACTATCGTGTAGTACATTCTAGTAGACGGCCACTATTCTTGTTTTTGGAAGGGAAATCGCGCAGCGAAATCAAAGAGCGTTTGGATGCTGTGTACGGTGACTCTTCTCCTTCGATGGGGACCATCAAAAATTGGTTTAACGAGTTTCAACGTGGTCGCACGTCGGTTTTTGATGAGCCACGTCTAGGTGCCCCGAAAACGGCTACCACGGAGGATAACGTGACAAAAATCCACGATCCCGTATTGGCAGACCGCCGATTGAAGGTGCACGAGATAGCTGAGACAGTAGGTATTTCAAAAGATCACGTGGGTCATATCCTGCATGTAATTTTGGGCATGAGAAAGCTGTCGGCGCTGTGCCGCGTTTGCTCTCTCCGGACAATAAGCGCAACCGTGAGACCACTTCAGAGCAGTGTTTGACGCTATTTAAGCGCAATTCGAAGGCGTTTCTGCGTCGTTTCGTGACAGTCGACGAAACATGGATCCACTGGTACACACCAGAGACCAAGGAACAGTCAAAACAGTGGACTTCACCCGGCGAACGTGCTCCGAAGAAGGCGAAGACTGTCCCATCGGCCGGAAAGGTGATGGCCACCGTTTTCTGGGATTCACAAGGTGTGATCCACATCGACTATCTGGAGAAGGGCAAAACGGTCACAGGGCTGTACTATGCCAAATCATTGGGCCGATTCGATGCCGAATTGAAGAAAAAACGGTCACACTTGGCGAAGAAAAAAGTGGCACAGGCTCACAACTCCGCCCTCGCCACGGCCAAATTGGTCGAATTGAGCTACGAACTGCTGTCCCATCCACTGTATACTCCAGATTGGACCCCGTGCGACTTCTTTTAGTTTCAAAACTTGAAAAAGTCACGCGCCGGGCAGAAATTTCAGTCGAAGGAGGAGGTCATCGCCGCCACGGAGGCCTACTTTGCAGACCGCGAGAAAACGTGTTTTTCAGACGGATTAAAGAAGTTAGAACATTGCTGGACCTTAAGATGATATGGCATATATGAGCCAAAATGGTTTATATATTCACCAATGGCATATATGGGCCTTTCAAATAAAAAAAGAATTTTGTTAATACCTCACTTACAGCTTGCTTTATTCCATTCCAACATCTACCCGTCCTTATTGAAAATCTTTTATATTACAATACCGGGTGACTTTTTTCCTGCTTGATTTTTCAAGTCCTATCCTTGACAATTCGCACAGGGTTCCCGTGACCTTATAAAAGCCAACGTACTCGCTTAGTATTGCCATTTCATAATCTGGTCCTGTATCCAAACAATGCTTACAAATTATTATTATAACAATGGCTACAAATTTTATTACCAAAATTCGTGATCTGTGGAAAATGTTTTTCGCGGACATCGATCATTTTACAGTCGTCATAACCGATGTACTAAACAAGTAATGCAAGCTATAGTGACCGCATTTCGCACCATTTTTATGCTCTTGAACATCAAGCCAACTATCGGTATGCGCAGGATGTGCACAGTGGTAAAATGCAATGTTTGGTGTGGTTAAAACCCCCCGGGGGAATCATTGGCCCGTGGAAACAGTGTTACTGACATTGGCGCAAATGCACGAGCTGAATGTGGTCGACATGTGGTTCCTGCAAGTCGGCGTTATAAGCCACACGGTGACTAGGTCGTGCGATTTGACGCCTTAAGGCTTTTTTTATATGTAGGTCAAACCACTCAACCATGCCGATAAGCCGATGCTGATTGAAGCCTTGGAGGACAATATGCTCTGAAAAGTGTCTCAAAATTGATCTCTCGATATTGAACACTTAAAGATAGTCGCGGCTATGTGGGAAGAAAAGTTTACCTAAAATGCTCCGCTTTCGACCAAATAACATGCATGTCCACTCGGTTTCACTCATAAAAATTCAAAATAAACAAATAAAAAAAAACACATAAAAAGGATTACTCACTCCAAAAAATGCGTAATGTATTTCCGGCTGCAATTCGACCAGGACACTTGCAACGTGTCCGCTCCAAATATTGGCGTCATAATGTGCACAATCGGTCCGATCCGCCCGTGACAGCCAATCTTCAAAGTGTCATGAAACATTCCAAAGCTGTAAGAAACACAAAAACAAAATACAAAATCATGACGATAAGCTCTAATGCACTCCATTCATCAGCTCGAAAAGGAATCAAGTCAAATGCGGAGGTCGTATGGTCCAGTATTCGTACAATAGCCCCCGCCCGTCAAGCCAAGTCAGTCGTCAACCTCGCGTCCGCCTAGATCTCTTAATCAAACAAGTTTCACCACCACAAAGCGCTACAACATGTTAAACAGTTGAGCGCTAAGTTGACTGAGCGACAAAGCATTGAGTCGCAATCAGCGAAACAATGGGAGAAACACAATCGAAACACGAATTCGCCGATTAGCTGGAATAAATCAATTTTCGATAATTGCCTCAATTTGTCAGGCTCAGAGGGCGCGCGAGCTGTGAAAGAAAGAGTGAATTCTGTCCGAAATAGCCGCGTGACGCAGACACCCCCGTCGCCAGCATGGTTGTCGTTGTTGCCTACTCACGGTTGTTAGTATCTATTGTGTTCGCGCTCTCTAAGATATAAATTAGCAATAAATTATCCACCAACAGGCGATTAAGCTGTTTTCATTTTTTTTCTCCTTTTTCGCTCTCTTCCCTCTTCATTTTCGTATCAATCAAACCAGACTGACAGGCACGCTTGCGCGTATAAGGCTTGGTGGTACAAGCCACCGCTTACGATAAGACAACGACGACGCGCTTCGCTGCTTGATGACTTGGTCTATAGTGCCGCCAAGTTGGACGATTGCTGTCGGTCACTTTTTTACCTCTTCGTTCGCTAAGCCGTTTGGTTCAAGATTAAAATGTTGGCCGGAGTGTGTGTGTCTGTGTATCCGATTGATCCGAAGTTTGAGCAAGCAACATCCAGCGAGGAATGAAGTGAACGGACGACACTGTACGTGCGCTCTGGGGCGTGAGTGGGCGAATTTTACTACACGATCTTCAATGGAATTGGTAAATTCATAGAGAGATAGCTGGAGCTATAGAGAGAGCTTGCTCGTACGTTGGGTAGTCGGTATGAATTGGATTCGAGCGACCTAATAGGTAGGCGGCTAGTGGTGGTAGCGGCGGCTTGGAAGTGGTTTTTGTGAATGAATTTGAATGGATGATTAAAAGTGAGGAACATTGTAGGAAGCCGGTTTTATGTTGTTTTTTTTTTTTTGGTTTGCAAACAAACAGCTCATTGTGGGCTCGGATGGTGCTATCCATTTCACAATGACCACCGGGATTAAGTCGGTCTTCCGAATGTCGAGTGATCATTAGCGTCTCGGTGGTGTATAAATTTGTTTGTCCAAGGCATGTGGCACTTTGTTTTCTGAATAAACGCCATTCGGTTCGCCGTCAACTTTATTTGCCTTTCCATACCTTTAGATACAAAAACGAATATGATAATGACAAAAACGACTGAGAACAAAAGCAAGAACTTGACGAGTTAAGTGACCATTCAACTGGTCCCATATAGACAGATGAGCAGATCGATAAGGCAATGGACTAGTTGGAGGAGTGAGTCATTATGGAAATTGCCTAATTAGAATTAAAAGCTTTGGATGACATGGTTTTCGGATAGTTTTCTTATCTTTTCGAATAATTAGCCTTCGATGATGTATGAAGTGCTTAGGTAAATAGCTGAAAATGGGAGATGACTGACAAATGAAGGGGTGAAAGGAAGGGTCCGAGTTTTGGAGGCAGCCTGTTTTGCCAGTGAGTGATCCGATTTCACCTTGAGTATTCTGGCTCCATTTGCTGATGATCTACCATTAACTTGAGCACGTGCTCTATGTCGGTCTGAGCACATCAGTTATCAATCGCTATCGGCTAGCTAATGAGTATAACAAGGGCTTTGGGAGATAGGGACTCTAGTGCAGCGCCTCGGCGACTTAGCTTTGGTGATCAACAGCAAGAGTGATGTGGATAGCAAAGTTTCAATAACCTATTCAATACTAATCTGCGCCAATTTGATCAAGTATCACGTTTGTCATGGGTAGCGAGTGCTAAGGTGTTCAAATCGGATCTATGGAGTTGGGCTTCCAGGCTCCAGTCGTGTTTCCCAAATGCGCGGAATCTGGGTGCTGATCATTCATAGAAATGGAGATGCAGACTTTCCTCTGGTTTGGTGTTGCTACCAGCGGGTCAGTGGCTATTATACATATTTGTATGAATTGTATAGGTAAAGCTGTTGGATTTTACCTCTGATATACGATTTTCATACTGATTTGGCCCATCTATACTCGCAGTTTAACGTGGTAAGGAAGTGTTCGAGGTGTTTCAGCAGAAGACTCACAGTTTCGATGAGTACAAGCGCTCGCATCAAACCTCGTTCGTTGGCCTTCTTATTCTCCTTTATGTTACTGTGGCTTGAAACTCAGAGGTGAGTTATGTTAATCCTGCTGCTAGCCTGTTTGATTCATTCCTTGCATTGCATGGCTTCTTTAAGGCATAAGTCAAACGTTTTGCTGCAGGTATTAAAAGCTTCGTTGACTTTACTAACCCAGTTTTCTATGCTGGACTTTGAGCTTAGGTTCAGGTCTGGGATGACGCCTAAGAATTTGACTCTGGAGGGTAAAGCCTGGTTATTTAGCCATAGAAGACGCAGTCTAAGGAACAAGTGTGTTTTCTCACCAAAGTCCCACCGTGATTTCACTTATCACAGAGGGAACAGCTCTGTTACTTGAGTATCAGAATCATCCGTAATCCCTTGCTTTCCAGCTCGTCGAGAATTCAAGCAAAACCTTTTAGCCATAAATGAGGTACGATAACCTCGCCTTGAGGAACATCACTGTTTACGAATTTGGAGGAGCAGATTTGTCCCCAATTATGGCAAGAAGATTCTGGTTTCAAGCATAAAAACTATACAATCACGGATGAAACCTTTTCCCCTCAAATCAGTCATTGTTGAAAGCACCTTCAACATGCGAGGGGTGATCCAAAAGTAATGATAATCAGTTATTTTCAGTCCGCATAACAATCCAACAAAATTAGCTTGCTTATATACCCGTTAGGTTAGCGTAAGCAAATCAAAAGAAAAGAAAAGAGTCGATATTTCGAGGGTGAATCTCGAGCAGTCTCAAGCAGATCAGGAAATGTTTTTGTTACGTTTATGGACGAGACCTGACTCCACCATTTTAATCCTTTTTTAATCCAGAGGAATTCAAAGTGTCAAGTTCGGTGGGAAAGGTTATCACATTTTTTCACATTAGTCCGATTCGAGTAATTATATCACTGATTGGTTGCCTATCCTGCTTTGCATTCAATTTTGCTCTAACAATGGAATAAAGAGGAGCCCGATGGGGTAATTATATACTCACCCGTCATTTTACCGATGAGTGATACTTTTATAAAAAAAAAAATTACCCACCTAAGCTTATTAATAAAAGAAAAAAAACTGGGAAGGTTTTAAGAATAAGGTTGACGAAGGTATTCAACTGAGAATGTCACTGACAACTAAGAACCCGCTCTAATTTCAAAAACTATTTTAATCCTAACCTAAGCACCACTACATCTCCCCACCCATCGAATATTTCTTACAAACACATATCCTTGTACTACCAGAACTAGAGAGGATTACGCACCAAAACCTCCGCAGTACGCCTTAATTCCCGAAACCTACCCTGCGATATACATATTGGCTCTAACTGAAACGAATCTATCTTCAAACATTGGAGACAGCGAGTTATTTGCCTCAGATTTCATTCTGTTTCGGGCCGATGGACACGACAACCCTGCCGATCTTCGGATCTCGCAGTTCTCGTAGCAATCAACAGCCTATATGATCCTTTGCCCTTTATATCGTCGAATTCCACTGACTTCAACTTCACTAGTGCCTCAGTCTTCTTCTTCTTCTTCTTTTCCTTTTTATCCCGGCGTCGTTATGGTCAGAAGTGTAGGACCATAACCTTCCCACTTAACTGCATTCCTACTGGTCCGCTTGTGGGGTCCGCCGGTTTGACCTCAGAAAGTAGCGGCAGGCTTCCCGGTTTGGGATTACTTCATCGCTGAGGCCAATCAAATGCTGGTGTTTTTGCATTTGTTTGCACCAATTGTTTTTCGGCCTGCCTTTTTTGCGTGTTGAAATTGGAATGTTGATTGATAACGCCTTTTGGACGGGGTTCAAAGGATCTCTCCTTTGAACATGGCAATACCAACTGAGTCGGTCGCGCTCTATATTTCTTGTGATGGTTTCTTTTACGTGGAGGCTTCCTCGGATCTTTGAACTTCTAATTCTGTCACGCTTTGTTACTCCCGCTGTCATGCGAAGCATCTTCATCTCAGTTGCCGTTAATTTGCTCTCATACTTTTTGTGCATTGTCCAGCATTGTTAACAGTATGTGAGCGCCGGACGTACAACTGAAGTGTAGAGCCTTCCTTTCAGCTTAGGGGGCATTTTTCGATCACAGAAGATGGCGGAGTTTTCCCGCCACTTCATCCACCCTACGCTTACGCGATGGTTGATGTCGTCATCACAAGTTGCTTCTCTATTAATCATAGATCCCAGATATTTAAACTTTTCACACTTGGGAAGCACTCTTCCATTCAAGTAAATGTCTGGAATAGGCTGATGAGGGTCAGAGAACGGGCAGCACAGATACTCTGTCTTCTTTGAACTAATACGATACCCGTGTCCCTCAAAAATGTCCACCCACACATCAAGTGCTCGTTGTAGGGACGCCTGATCATCACTTATAATGGCCCCATCGTCAGCAAAGAATAGCTGGTGCACATTGGGGTCCGTCACTTTTCCTTCAAGCAAGCAATCAAGGACTGCTATAAAAAGCAGTGGGCTGAGGACGCTCCCTTGGTGTACTCCGACTTTGATTGCGAACTCTTCGGTGACTCCTGCGGTGCATCTTACTCTTGTCGTTGCTCTCTCGTACATGTCCATAATCACTCGCACGTAGGTTTCTGGAACTCCTTTTTGTCTTAGCGCTACCCACAAAAGATCTCTTGGTTGCCTGTCAAAGGCCTTCTCGAAATCAACCAACACCATATGCAAGTCCTTTGAAGAATCACGATGCTTTTCCATCATGATCCTTATACTTTGGATTGCATCTGTTGTTGATTTACCCGAGACAAACCCGCACTGGTCATCAGATAGTCGTATTATTTTCCGCAGTCGGCTATCTAATACCCGTTCAACGATCTTCATGGTGTGCGACATCAGCTTGACAGAACGGTAGTTATCACAATTTCGCGTATCACCCTTTCCTTTGTGCAATGGAAGAAGATAGCTTTCGCTCCATTGATTAGGCATAGTGTCGCCTCTCATAAGTTTGGAGATAAGAACCATGAGCCATCTAGACCCGATGTCTCCCATCTTTTTCCAGAACTCAGAGTGTATCCCGTCCGGCCCAACAGCTTTTCTTTTCTTGGAGTTTTTAACCGCGTACCGAACTTCTTCGACTGTGATGTCGGATATTTCGGCATGATTCGGGGCGGCTCTTGGAAAGTACACTCGGGGAAACTGTTCGTTCAGAAGTTCCTCGCAATACTGTCGCCATCTGTGGAGATTTTTTTCGTCTTCCACAAGGAGTTGGCTTTCAGCATTGTTAATAAACTTTGGGAAACGAATCTCCTGAGCATTTCTTCTTCTCTGGGCGGCTATCTTAAAGATATTTGCTCCTTTGTTCAAATTGTTTTGTCGAAGCTCCTGGGTAGCCTGGTTCCTGTCAGACGCGGAAGACGATATTTCTTCCAACTCCTGATAGAGGCCTTCCATGCTTTTCGCTTTGAATTCGGCGCATTTTTTCTTCGCGATACCTTTGCAACATCTATATACCTTTTCACGGCGAGCTTTTTCCTCTCTATTAGTAGAAGAGCACTTTGACCAAGCTTGGAAAGCCATTTTCTTTTCGTGTATCACTGCTTTGGCTTCGTCTGTCCACCACCAGGTTTCTTTTGCGTGTTGGCAGGGGCCTTTAGATGTTCCGAGCAGTGATTTGGCTTTCTCCAGGCCAGATTGTTGTAGGGAATCCCACATGTCTTGTGCTCTGCACTCCTCATTACCGACCTCATCGATAATGGAAAAGAGGTAGTTTTTCATGCTGGTAATAAAAACTTCGCCTTTTCTTTTATCCAGCTTATACCACTTGATTGTCTCAGACAACTTCGTTTGCCTCAGTAAGTCTCCCTAAACGGACACTTATTCTTGACTGCTATTACTTAAGACTCTCACAGCCCACGTATTGTTGCCAATTCACTGTTGTAATGTACCAATTGATTTCGTCATTGACATTGTCATGACATTGTCATCATCTCCCAACCTGAAATGGGTTCAATCCGATGATGAGATATGCCTCCTCAGGCAAAGAAATCCTTTTTACAGGTTATCTCTCTGACTCCGGCCTTCTATAACTCAGTTACATCACAATAACATGGACAGACAACTCGACCTGATTTTCTGCGCTGTTCTCAAGTAACTATCTTCTCTCTATTTTAGACTCCTTTCAACCACCGGTAACTCTTACACCCGAGACTCAGTTCACTATTCTTCTCTCCGAAAATACGTAATGTTTCGATTCCCGCAAAGCTGACTTCACGACACTGAACAATCTGCTCAACAATGTTAATTTTACCTTCATTCCTAACCCTAACACACACATATACTTAAACAAAACTCTTGCACTTCATTCTTTCAGTCCCATACTCACCAAAAAAGAATTACACTTCATCTCCGCTCTAGTATACTACCAAGGAACTAAGCACTTTGCGCAATAAAAGGAATAAAAATGAACACGCCTATCTTAGATGCTCCTCTGCATCTGACCTTTCTAATTACATGCAGTCCTACACTAAATATGCACAGCTATGCGAATCACTCTACCCCCGATACTTGAGCCGGATGCAATTATCCCTTATCGCCGACCCCAAGTATTTCTTCCTCTTCATTAATGCCATAAGAAAAACCGATAAATACCCTGCTACATTTAATTTTCTTAATAACTCTTCCGAAATAGTAGCCAAATTCTTTGCTCATTTCTTCAGCCAATCATTCATCCACCAGGACCTTCAACCCGATCACGCCTATTGTTGATATTTGAAAGACTGCCCCCAGATGTCTCTTGTCTCACTGAGCATAACTCCCGACCTAATCACCTAATCACAATTTTATTTCACCCCTTACCGCTTTATTTTAAAGCTCTATCTCTCAAGGACTCTTTGTTCAGCTTTGGAAATATGCTTATATCATTCCAGTCCACAAAAAAGGACTAAAAAATGATTTGTCCAACTATGGTCCCATTGCCAAGCCCTCATGCATACCAAAACTTTTCGAGAGCACCGTTTATCATTTCCCTGCAAACCTATATCTTCTCCTAATCAACATGAATTTCTAAGTCGATCGACAACCATTAATCTAGTCGGGTCTGTTTCACAATTTTTATGTGCACTCGAAGCCGGCAAAGAAGTAGACGTTGTTGCCACTGACTTCAGCAAGGCCTTTGACAAAATGTCTCACCAAATTATTCTCCTCAAGCTCACTGCCCTCGGTTTCTCTCCCAGCTTTATCCCATGGATCAAACTAATCGAGAAGGTCGCCAATATAACCTTATTTTCAACGCTACCTCCGGTGTCCCACAAGGTAGTCACCTCGATCCATTGATATTTATTCTAACCATTAATGATGTTGACAACGTCATTCTGAACTTTCAGCTCTCCACGTATACCGATGATATGAACATATTTATAAAGTTATCTTCGCTTGTTGACTCGTGCTCTCTTCAATCTGACCTTAACAGGTTCACTTCTTGGTGTCAACAAAATCACCTCGAGCTCAATATCAGTAAATGCCAAGCCATCGTTTATTCCCGCTGGAACTCTACCTCACCATCCAGAACTTACTTTATTCATAATGAAACCGTTCACCGTGATAACTTCTTGGTTTATCTAGGGGTTATTTGCGACCGTGAACTTAATTTTCGCCTCCATATCGACAACATTACCAAACGTGCCAATTCTGTCCTCAATTTCGTGAAACATGGATCTAAAGAATTGTCGAATCCTTACGTTACGAAATCATTATTCATTACTTTCGTTAGGCCACTTCTCGAATATGCTAGTCAAGTCTAGTCCCCCTCTTGCGAATTCTCTACGCGTATTGAGGCCATTCAACGTAGGTTTATCCGCTTTGTCCTTCGTGGCTTTCCCTGGGCTGAACCCTTTTATTTACCACCCCACCTTATACAGATCGCCTAAAATTATTCAATCTCTAACCCATTAAAGAACGACGCGATGTTGCAGATATTCCTTTTATTCAAGATCTTCTCAGCGATAACATTGGCAGCCTCACATTATGGGTGATGATTCCCTTTAACACCAACCCACGTAACCTTCGGTCCATGCCCCTTTTCCATGTAAACACTCATCGCACAAACTATGGTTACCACAATGTCCATGGTTACCAGAATTCTGTGCAAAGTTAACACCAATCTTTTCGACCTTTACATCAGACAGTCCAGTCTTAGAATTGCCCTATACCACAATATGGGAATGGTCGTGGTGCAATGGTAATCATCACCGACTGTTGAGCCGAAGGTCTGTAATTCAAGTCTGTCCATAGTCTAGAACAATTCCTATGAGGAAAAACTGTGCAACAACATCAGTTGTGAATGAGAGATGATCAAAAAAGTGCTGACGAAAGCATAAACTCGCAGTACAAGATCACTGCAAAATTCATACTTTGTGCGTGCATTTCCAATTAATGACATGGAAACAAAAAGTTATTGCGAACTACAACCAACGCGACTAATTCATTCGAATCTCTCAAAAAATCCTATCTAGGACAACCACCCCCGGGAGTAGTGAACGAACATCCTCGACACAAACCATCTGCACCCCATCCAGATTGTGTGACAAGCACCATAAGAGCGTACACTCTTGAACCTGCACGAACCCTATAAAAAATAAAAAACAAACCCTTCACCCTTTCTTTAATCGTTTCCACCCTGTCACCAAGTTAATAAGCTGATTAAGTTATTTTTTGTTTGTTAAGGCGTGCATTAAGCTAATACAAATCGGAAAAAAAACACCTTATGAACCAGAAGTCGAAGCCGACCGAATTGTCGAAGTCATACGCAGCGTGGAAAAACACCTGCCAAAAAACTGACGGCTAATTTCTCAGTAACTGATCCACCTGAAGTTAGAGATCTAGTTAAGGAGAAGCGGAAGGCCCGTAAACGATGACAACAAAGTCGAGTGCCGCAACATTAAACTCATCTAAATCGATTATGCAATGTGCTCAAAAAATCGATTAGATGTTAAAAACCAAATTCTAGGCTCATATTTAGAAAACTTAACGGCGGGAAGAAAATAAAATTACTTTCTATCAAATAGCCCCAAATTCAAGCTCAGCCAATAAGAAAAAGTCTAAATGAATGGGCAAAGGGAAATAAAGAAAAGGCGGAAGTCTCTGCTGAATATCTTGAGTTTTTTTAAGCCATCCACAGGTCAGATGCTTACAGATTTTGTTTATCCGACCGGAATATACAATAACACTATTCACGTTCGCTGAACTAAATGCTATTGTCGAATCGCTTAAAACAAACCAGGTTCCTGGCTATAATCTAATTACAGACGAAGTTCTCAAGGCTCTACCAAGAAAGACTTTAATACTCCTTTCTCTTAATAATGCCGTAATTAGATTAAAATATGTGCCGAGTCAGTGGAAAGTCGCAGAAGTCATAATAGTTCCAAAGCCGGGTAAAGCATTAACGGACGAGAAATTGTATCGTCCGATTACACTTTTTTTTTAACGAATTTTACTTAATCGCTTAAAACGAATTATTGAAGAAAAGCGTCTCTTACTAGATCATCAGTTTGGTTTCAGAAGCGCAGACTTGAACAAGTACATCGAACATCTGATGTAATGGAAAAAGCACGACGTTAAAATGGCGTTCCTCAGGGAAGTGTACTCGGGCCACTTCTGTATTTATTTTATATTCACTACTTTATAGCCACGTAAATCGGTTGAGGAATCAACTATGAAACGGCAACGTGCCCTTGACCGTGTAAATGACTGGACAAGGACTTAGCGAATAACCCTTAACGATGGGATTCCCGTTTTAACAAAGCAAGAATTCCGTTCGCAAATGAGACTAGATGTCTCGGGGTGACCCTTGACGCGAAATTAAAATGGAAAGAAATGTACTGGTTACTGGGGAAGTATTCTAAACTCAGCATTGAAAACAAGCTACTTCTATGCAAGCAAGTGCTAAAATCAGTTTGGACTTTTGGTATACAATTCTGGAGTTGTACCAAGACAAGTAATTCTAACATCATACAGATAGGGTACTACGGGCTGTCGTCAATCCACCGTGGTATATTGAAAACGAGGCTCTCCACCGAGATTTGAGTATCGTAACTGTGAAAAATTAAAGAAACAGATTCGCAGGGAAACGCAAGCGTCAACTTGAGGATCACGTAAGTAGCACTGCCTTCCAGTTAGTCGACGAATAAAATGTATTGCGCCGTCTTCAAAGGACAAAACCTATTGACTTAGCGCGATAAGCACGAACATAGTATCTTTCATTTTCACTTTAATAACTGTTATATATTTTACTTGTTACTAAAAAAAAGAAAAAAAACCATAGCGGAAATTGCAGGAACCTTCGTTAGAAGGTCGCTGTTATCCAAAGTTCTGTTAAACCATTCATTTATGAAATGCTATAGGTTTATAGCTCGTGAAATGACACCTTATATTTGAAATGTGATTTATCAACTTGTTAACTCCTAAAAATGATTTCTAATAACCGACACAAAACTGTAGAAAAGCAATCAAAATGTCACGAATTCATTCACTGAAAGATAGTCCCCCTGTTGGGCGCCAATTTTTTTGTTTTTCTCAACCAACTCAACTCCGTGGGTTCAAGTTGAATTGTATTTTGTCAAAGTCGCCATTCAGTAATCTCTCAGTATCCAAACCTACAATATAACCAAACGTTGATTAAGAACCTCATACGTGAAATGCTCTTCCTGTCGTCATTGTCGTCGCAGTCCGCAGTCGTCGTCTCGTCGCAACGCATCCTACGCATGGCTGTGCATATTAACCTTACAAAATGTATATCGTACTACTAGAGAAAACGAAAAAGCCTACTTACTTGTGGCCCAATTCATGGGCAATTGTATGCGACAGCACAATCCCATTATCCTCGTTGACGCTACACGATTGCGTTGGTTTGCACATTCCACCCACATTGGCGACGCCCAGCGTCCTACAAAAGCAAAAAAAAACTTATGTTAAACAGAGAAACTATTCCCTCAGGAAGTCCATACGCTCTTCTGTCGCCATGTCGGGCATTCAGTAGAGCGCAAGGAGCACCGAGTGAGATGGTAAATTGAAATGCAGATAAACATCAACAAGAGGACAAGCCTAAAAAGGAGGGAAAAAGCATAAATTACATGCAATTATTTCCGCAGATATTCTTTCGAGTTATTAGCACTGCGACATCATGGTGATGCGGATCGTCCTCGTCATTCTCGCTATTCAATTTGTACTGCCATCTATGAAAAGGAGGAAAAGTCCATTAAACAGATATGAAGAGAGAAACGGACGCCTTCTTACGCGCAAAACGTATCCAAATTCCTTTGGGCATTTTCGGTAAGATTCAAGTCCGGATGTGCCTCGTCCTCGTCGATCAATACGATCTTAACCACGACTATTTCGATGGAATTACCAATGGTTGGATCTTTGTACAGAGACGAGACCATATTCATTATGGTCAGGAGGTAGGTCTCGACATCGTCGTGGAATCCCACCATTGTCGTATCGGCTACAATCAACGTTTCAACATGACGTGGGCTGCTAATTGAACGTTTCTTACGATGACGCTCTTTCTGGTGGCGTCGTTGGCGTCGTTCATCGGTATCCGATTTACCCTGACGTTGCTGACTATGACTATGCCGTCTTACCTTCCTGCCACCTTGAACACTGACCTGTTTTTTTGTTTTGTTTAAAGCGAAAAGCGAAATGATTCATTAAAAATTTACATTTTAATCGGTTTCTGTTTACAAATGGTTACTTTGCCCTGCGATTGCCATTCGATCCTGGTCTCGGTCCGTCGGCGTGGCTCCTTGGTACCACAATTGCTAATGTGATGTTTCTTCTTACCACTACTGTGATTGTTGTTGCGGTTTTTCTTCTTCTGCAATGACGAGTGGAAAAGGTTTAATTCGATCATTTGGTCGAGATGCAAAGTGACAGAGACTGAAATCGGAGAGGAGATAACGATGCACATGGAACATTGTTCACTTACTCGTACCTTCTCTTTGACGGACGATCTATGGAAGACAACATGTGGATGGCCGTTTGTGGGATGAGCTTCATGATGCTTGGATGGCTCGATGTAGTATTCGCTGTTCTTGGTTTTTATGTGGCCTACCTGAAAGAGACGAGGAAGTGTCATGAGAGATTTAATCTTATCATGAGGAATAAGACATCAACCACAAATGATGTGACAAAACAGGCGTACGGAGAGAGGACTCATCGAATTACCATTGATTAACGCAGAAATCGTACAAATGATACAGATAACTAGTCGAGATGTAGGGGCGTTAGAACGAGATAACCTGCATGTGGGTTCGGGGAAAATAAGACGGATGGTTGACTTGAAAAGAAACCGCTTTACGAGTTCTCATCAATATTGATTACACCCTCCGTGGGTCATGTAATGTGTTCCACCTGAACAGACGCTCCCCATTCCCTCGGTCGATCATAATTTATCAATATGAAAGCGTGACAGTTGACAACACATTAGCGAACACACCTCCAACTTGCAACTGTCATAAATCTCCAGCGTCACGTTATAAATCATATTCGTATCTCGCTCAGGTACGTAAGGCGGACTTCGCTGGCTTCTCCTTTGTGGCGCTCAAGAGTGGAGGAACTGCAACTTTCGCTTGCACCGCGCTTCGGATAGATAAAAGGTAGTCACGGGACATAAAAAGCGACTTACGCCATGCCTTCCTGTTTTCCCTTTATGCACCTTGTCAACCGTGGGGCCCTTTATTCCTGCGAGCAGTATGATTTATGAGCTCGCTCCTCGAGCAGGCATCACGTCGTCGTGACTCTCGATATTTGTAACGTCATGTTAACAATAATTTTTATTTCATTTGAATTGCGCGCCTTTTTCCCTTCATTCGCTCCCTCGCTTGTCGCGCTTTTATTTTCGCGTCTTCTTAGCGTCATTTGTGGAATTGCATGCCACGCCTACGTACCCATAAATCAAATTGCATCAAGCGGGGATAACCACCGCTAATGCAACCTGATTTCTATATATTTTCCCTCGATCGGTCGGTGCTTTGTGCCCTGACAATACCTCTGCCCCATATCGATTAAAGCCGCGAGTAAGTAGTAATTACGAAAGATCAGTCGATCTGCCCGGACACGCGACGGATGCGGAGCGGCAAGATGACAGATAATGGATTTATTGCAAATATCAACTCGTATCCTATGGTAATGTCACAAAACACCGATTCCGATCGGGCTACTATGGCTGCTGACTTGCTTGCTTGGCGGCGCGGCGGCTCGATCCGAATGACAAAAGACTGTTATTAATTAATTATGATTGAATGTGACAGGTAGGCTGTGCAGTACGGTTGGCAGGAGGGGCCACTGGCGCGAATAGTCATTTCACGATTCAATAGCTTAAAGAGTCGACTGCTGGGTGGTAGCGTGAGCTGCCGCCGTTGCCCTCGCTACCGTCGATAAATGGAAAAAGGAAAATAAAAAGATGAAATTTATTGAAAGTCGTGTTTATGAGCAACGCGTAAAACCGTCAACGGAAAATAATTGCATTATGCTTCTGTTGAATCGTTGTATCCATTCGCTGCCGGTGGTTTAGATTGGAATTAATTGTGGGGGCTTAAAGGCGCCGGTTGGTTTGTGGGCGTGGTGGTGATATATTGTATCTTGATTTAAGGTTGTGACTTATACGCATGGGCAAACGTTGAAATTCAATATCAATGGGTGAAATGATTTATTTGCTTTATAAATTGTGTTTGTCGGACGGGAAAACGATTATTGTTGTTGTTGGGATCAGCAAACCTGATCGAGTTCCGTTTGATCACGATCGATTAGAGAAAGTTGCATTTTTGCAAAATTCAAATTGCATTTAAGTTAAAGGCGATTCCAGGAGGAAAAATCTGCGGAACATTTTGTCGTAGCCATTCTTGATTGGAATCTTCGTGGGAAGAGTCCTGCTGGAATGTACAAGATTTTTGGCCGAATTGTTTGCGTTCTCAGGACTTGAACACAGCTTCCGAGCGGGTTAAAGCCACGAGTCAAAAATATGAGCGGAGACCGACTACTGGTAGCCACTGCGTTAGAAACCATCAAAAACGGTGATGCTTGTCTGATTCCTAGCTGTCGAAATCATCATATATCTACTCTGTCAAATACAATAACATTTTAACATGTTGTTCAATTACAAATGGTTCTTCATAGATCATGTCCTCTGCTCTTTCCACTTTTAACTTTTGTTTGGCCAGGCATGAGATCGTGCACGATCGGCTTCGAGTCCGAGTTTTTTTTTTTCAAATTGTGTTGCATCCGTCCTCTGGATATATTTAGCTCAGAAGCAATTTTCATCTTTTGGCGGATACAGTGACGTATAATTGGTAACAGTTCATGTCAGCTATGTATCCAGACACAATGGTAGTAGTGGCTTGAATCTGCAGGCTTCGAAATGAGCGACCACAAAACGTAGGCCGTTTCATAACGTGCACAATAACCGGGGAATATATCAATATCCGTCTCGACAACAGCAATATTTGAACGATGGGAGTGTTAAAATACCTAGGAATGATGGTCAATAGCATGTTGCGATGATAGGCAGATTAGGCGAGCAGAATGCGTTATTCCTACGATTCTACCGAGGATCCTACAACCCAGAGTTGTAAATCCTGAACCAGTCTGGATAGAAGTCGTCAAAAGAGAAGCAGCATCGTTTCAAAAACTGCCTTCAGTATACAAGCTATGTGCCCTAAGGACAGTAGCGATTACTGAAATAATACCACAAAGGACATATGGATTCACATCCTGATTCCTTACCTCATTTTTCCTAAAAACAATGGAAACAATTCTGGATAGACATATAAAAGATCTCAAAAGATCACCGCTCCACAACAAACAATATGCCTACCAGCCTGGGAAATCAACCACGCATGCTCTTCAGGACTGAACAGCTCGGATCAATAAATCCCTAAGCGACAAAAAAAAATTTCGACAATACCAATCACGCCCAAATACAACGCTGCATCCTCAGCACAGGGGTAGATAATACCACATGCAGATGGATACAACACATGCTTAGTAACAGGAAAATAAACACCTCACTAGGCAATGATAAAATCAGTAAAGGCTGCCCCAAGGCGGAGTTCTCACCCCTCCTATGGTCCATCGGGGTTAATGAGCTGATTAGCATACTCAGCAACAATGGCAACAATTCGAAGACACAATCTCGTAACTCCTCCAAAGGGCACTCAATCTTGTTGCGAACTGGTGCATAAAAGTTGGACTAAATGTCAACCCTAAAAAAAGCACCATAGTCACTTCCACCAAAGAAGAAGTAGGCATAAACTTAAAAAAACCCACTCTATTTGGTGAAACAATAGAGTTCTCAAACGAAGCCAAATATCTAGGTGCAACACTAGACGAAAAGCTCATTTGGAACTCTCACATCACAAAAACCATTGAGAAAGCCAGGATCTCCCTATGGACCAGCAAAAGTCTCACTCGAAAAACTTGGGGCGTTAATCCTAAAATATCTCGGTGGTTACACACAGCCATTGCCAGACCAATTCTCACATACGCTGCCCCCTGTCTGGTGGCACAAAAAAAAAAAAACATCAGTACAAGTCAAGTTCAACAAACTACAAGGACTAGCTTGTATCTGTATTACAGGAGCGATGAGAACAACCCCCACAGCAGCGCTAGAAGTCATCACGGGCCTACCACCCATACACCTCCAACTTAAAAAAGAAGCAATAATATTCGCTCATAAACTTATCGCGGAGGATGACTCTAATTCCAGGCTATTTCAGCCCGACATTCTCAATGAACTAAACAGGCATGAAATCCTAAAAATACCCCAGACAATTGTCTTCCAAGGTACAGCTTCAGTCAAAATGTTAAGGTCACAATTCCCTCTCGACACACATTTATCACAGCATAGACAGATACAACTCCGTATTTCAAGCAGAAATATTCGCAATTGAACTCTGCCTCAGAGAAAATATAGACAGAGCTATAACCAATTAAAACATTTATATTCTCTCAGAGAGCAAGGCTGCACTTTTAGCCCTCAAAAGCTACGAAGTCACCTCTAAATTGGTATGGGACTGCTTACAACTATCACGCCAGCTGGCCAATCCAAACAGAGTTCACCTCATGTGGATACCAGGACACAGTGGCCATATAGGAAACGAAAAAGCAGACCTATTAGCAAGAAAATGCTCTGCATCACCTATTCATAATGCTAAGACCATTCTGCGGCATACCTATCAGCACCATAAAATGCTTCATAAAGGAATGGTGAACGTGGCCTACCACCTACCAACCACTTCCCTTAAAAGAACGAAACAACTCTTTAAACTCACAGGGGGTCAGATTCGTATAATCACAGGATTCCTCATTGGATACTGCCCGGTCAACAAACATCTTAAAACAATGGGCATCTCACAAAATGATACCTGCAGAATGTGTAACGAAGAGGCACATACTGCGCACTGTCATTGCCTCATCAGTATACGACACAAACACCTAGGCAGGCAATATCTTGAAGCAGAAGAAATCGCTCAGGATTTTGAGTGAACTTTGAATGGGGGACATCACAATAGAGCCATCAGACATTCTAAAGCTAGTAATGCTGTGCAATATGATATCTGCCAAATGTCTGCTTCGGCTCTACCTACTAATAATCACAAAAGTTTTCATAATTTTTCACATGATTGACACAATATTTAGCACATTAGAGCTCTGATATTTCTTGTACTGCATGAATCGCACTACCGTAGACTTTTTATTTGGCAAAAACCCTGAGAGGACAATCTGATAATGTTAAATCACACCACCTCTTGCAGTCTTCTATTTAGGAATCACACGTCCAGGAAAATTCTTAGGCAATAGAGCTACATAACACCAATTTTAGATAAAAACAAAAAAGTGACAACCCCAGCTTAGAAACCGTTTTTTCGATCCATAAAAAATCAGGACCTTGCTCATAAATTTCCAGCACCCAATCAGTGAAAGCACGTCATTGTGCGTGGTGTACTAGCAACAATTTGTATGGTCAACTGGACGTTATAGCATGCAGGTCAAGATCTTTATACAAAATACAGTACAAAGTGGTTGACTTACCCTTGTGATTGTTTTGAAATGGACATACTTAGATTTACAGTCACACTCTCAGCTAGGGCGACTCTAACTAAAGAACCCGAGTTGGAATCTCCATATCACTGACCTGTATGGGATGCTTATACAAGGAGGTGCAAAATTATTCATCCTATTTGAATATGTTATATTTTTTGAAAATGGCCTCGTACGATTATATTTCACCTTTGTGAACTAGACAGCTGAAGTATACAGACAGGCAATAGAGCGTTATACTCCGCCAGAGTGTGGAATAATTGTGTCGATTTTTTTGACCAATAATCGATCGATGACGTTAGCGCAGCGTAAATTTCGACATCGATTTCCTAACCGTGTCGCGCCAACTGGCCAAATATTCCGGAGCTTAAATACTCGGCTGAAATCCAGGCTGTGGCTGCCGATGTCACTGAGAACGAAGAAACATCAACCAGACAATGGCCCACCCAATCGGGCATTACCAGACGGACCCTACAGCGAATTGGGGTTGGTCGTGGTGCAATGGAAATCATCCCGAGTATTGAGCGGAAGGTCTTTACTTTAAATCTGTGCATAGCCAAGAACAACCCCCGCAGTATAAGATCACCTCAAAATTCATATACTGTGCGTGCATTTCCGATATATCACCTTAATGACGTGGAAACAAAAAATTACTATGAATTACAACCAACGCGACAAATTCAGTCGAATCTCTCGAATCCTATCTAGGACAACCACCCCTGAGTAGTGAATGAACATCTTCGACACAAACCAGTTGCAACCCGCCCAGGTTGTGTGAATTACTGTCAAACCATCATTAATCTAAACAAGGAAAAGGACGATTTTGTGTCATCATCATCATGAGCGACGAGACGCATTTCCACTTAAGCTGTTACGTCAATAAGCAAATTCTTCATTTTTGGGACACTGCGGCGTTCACGCGTGAGGAGTGATTGGGCTGTATTTTTTTTTTTGGATACCATCTGGCGAATGCTATAGGGCCATAATTAACGACTTCTTACTGCTGGAATTGGATGAGCAGGGTTTGGTGAACATGTGGTTTCAACAAGACGGTGCAACCGCAATCACAACACGAGCCACAATGGATATTGTGAAGGAAGCGTTTCTTGGTCGCGAAATCTCCCGTTTTGGGGATTTGGCATGGCTGGCAAGATCGCCGGATTCAACCATTCCAGACTTCTTTCTTAGGGGTGGGTTTATGCCAACAAGCCTCAAACAATCGCAGCCCTTAAGGAGAATATTCGACAGGAATGCGAACAGTTATCACCGGAAATCGTGCGTAACGTCAAGGAAAATGTGATAAAACGGGTACAAATGTATATCAAAACTGGCAAAAGTTGTAGAAAAAAAAAATGTTGGTTCGAAATTACTGGCAAATACTTTAAAATGAAAGACCGAGACTTCTTAATTCGTTACACTTTAATTTGTCCGCTTTTGAGAAGATTCTAGAGGCAACTGAACGAAAATGCGGGATGAAAAGTGTTGACAATGCTAGTAGTAGTAACAATAGTAGTAGTAGTAACAACAGTAGTAGAAGTATCAATAGTAGTAGTAGTAACAATAGTAGTAGTAGTAACAATAGTAGTAGTAGTAACAATAGTAGTAGTAGTAACAATAGAAGTAGTAGTAACAATAGTAGTAGTTGTAACAATAGTAGTAGTAGTAACAATAGTAGTAGTAGTAACAATAGTAGTAGTAGTAACAATAGTAGTAGTAGTGACAATAGTAGTAGTAGTAACAATAGTAGTAGTAGTAACAATAGTGGTAGTAGTAACAATAGTAATAATAAAAAATACAAAATTTTCAACAAAAGTAATTCGAAAAGGAAATTAATGATAACGAAATTAACGATGATTAATTTTGCGCCACCTTGTATTAACTACAGCTGTGCGGGATTTTTCACGCAAAATTTGATAAATCTCTGCGCAAAGTTCACCCAAACTTGTCTAAACTTGTTTAAACTCTATGAAAAACAAATTAAATTTTTAAAATGAAAAAAAATTTAAAATCAAATGTACAATACATTCGAGCTCGAGAGATTCAAAAAGTCACTTTATTTTTTGAACAAACTTCCTATAATACCACATCGAGCTGGAATGAGCTCCAATCCAACCATCGATATTGATGGAGGGCTCTCTTGATTTCTTTTGCTTTGGAATCATTTCCAGGAATTTTAGACAATGGGCCTGCAAGTTCTTCTCATGTTTGATATCATACCTCCAATTCTCAGTCTTCCATCTTTATCACATTTATTTCAGCATTTCAGCATCAGCATTTATAGCGTTGAAAAGTTTCGCGACACGTTCTTTCACTAATACTTGTAGAAGACTCATCAAAATTTGGATAATCATTCGACCCGTAAGGCAAGTCATTCAGCAGAAGATTGCTATTTGACGCGATAGTCGACATATTTTCTCGATGCAATGCCAATAAGAATTTACAAAAGTAATGAAAAAAGTTGTTTGACAGTTAACTATGACAATGATTAGACGCACCGTCAGCGCCATCTATTGAAAAACAGCGGATTGTATATCATATGTATTCCCAGACAACTTCTGGCAGTAACTTCTAGCAATTTTTGTTCTATTCGGATCCATAGAGTTTTTTTCAGAAGACGTATACGGAGATCTCTATCGGACCTCAATGCCCTCTATATGTACAGTAAAAAAGTGTAGATACCTCCAGAAGGAACCATATTAAGAGTATGGCACCGTTTATTGGTTTACACTACTGGTCCCCAACGATTACGAATATAAAACTGGCTATTTACAGTATTTAAACTCATATCAGAGATTTAACTTCTGAGCTACACTGCCTCCTTAAATTCCTTTAAAAAAAAAAATGCGAAAAGTATGAGTGAAGTATGAAACCTTTCCTGCACCCTGACAAATGCGCTTATAAGGAGTCCTTATCACCCCATCGTATTCTCAGGCGATTGAACGTTTTTGTTTAAATTTTCTCTGCGTAGTGCCAGTTGGTTACCACGTATCCGATTACCTGGACTCTTCCGCTGAAAGACATATATCTCCAGTCATTTAGTAACACGCTTGGGAAGCTCATCGTGAAAAAAGCCAAAAGAAGAGTCATTGTTACTTAACATTGACTTCCTATGCCATATTGTCATTTCGCCTTCCTGGAAAGCGCCTCTCCTGATGCAATGACTTGTGACTGACAGAATCTCCGAAACGCTAACAAGTCATAAATCCATACCAAAAGAAAAACGCAGATAAATCCGTCAATCAATTCTCCATAAAATAACAAAACGTTCCTTTACACCATACCGGAGATCAAGTTTCTGACTCACAGCCCTGTTTTAATTCTGAGTAAACTTACCAATCCATCACAGGCAGACAAAGCCACTTTTGATCCGGAATGTCCACGAATTTTCCCATGATAATGACAATGTGTATTCTTCTGAGGTTTCTTACGAAATCGGAGGTCTCTGCGGTGTCGCTCTACAACTAAGCCTGGAGCCATAAAATAAGTATGAGGTCTGCAAATAAAAATAACAAGAACGAAATGTATATTGTTATAATAGATGTCACACGACAACATCATCCAGTAACACTCACTCAAGTTCCAAGTGAAGAGTTTCATTATCTAAATCTACGTGATAGTGTAAGTCTTCTGTGTCTAGATTGTGATGATGCGTCAGGTTATGGGACACATGTTCACCTTCTCTATTTACCTTGCGCGGTGTAATTAACTTTCCAGAGATCAGTTCGTCTGAGTGTTTTCCTAAAACGAAAATATTTATGGTTGTGAGCAACGAGTTTCGGAAGCCAACAACAACAAACAGTCGAAACTCAGCGCCATACGTCCGCGTTAATTAAGTTATTAAGGAATTGATCGGTTCTAATTAAGATCTCGATTGGCAACAATAAACCGAAACAACAAATCATTATTGCGACAAAAACAAAAAAATCAAGCCAAGGTCTCCGCGGCCGACACTTTTGGTCAGTCCAGGTGCAATAAAAATCATGTTTACGTTAACACGCGCGTTAGAATTAAAACAAAAACGATAGAATAAAAATCTCCAAACCGGGTGCTGTTGCCATTTGCAGCGTACCAAGTTGTTCGTCGAACCCGAGTGGGAAGATCAAAAAATCCAAAAACCAAAGCCATCCCGCGCGATGTTGTCGTCATCTTGACAGCTTCAAGCTTTAGCCTTGTATCGGCAACATGACAAAAAACCTAGCCAACATCGATGGCAGCATCGCACCATGGCCAACTCGATTTACATGATTTTTTTATTCATTAAGCTGTTTTCATTCACAAAAACGATCTGACCGAACAACCACGCGTACGTCCGCGGAGCATTCAGGCGGATCGGTCTCCGGTTTTTGACACTTTTAAGCTAAATCGACTTTCATCCGACAATCGAACGTGTGTGTGGTCATAATGACCATAAATAATAGCACGATCTGAGGATGACTCACAGATCAATCTTCTGCCTGTCAGATTCTATCAAAGTTGATTCGACCATTTTTGAAAAGAATAGTTTCGACATTACTCACCGTACAGCTTGGTCTGGGCCAGAACACTCCAAACACATATTAGCGAGGACAGATAGAAGAATGATAGCTTTCCCGCTTCCATGTCGATTTCATTAAAAACGATTTTCTTAGCTTACGTCTTATCTCTTAAGCGGAGTTCTGTTTCAAATAAATAACTTTACAATATCTGGAACTTATGGGCTATATAAGCTAAGTATGTATGCAAGCAGGTCTTAAATGGCTAATGATTGAGTATTGGGTTGGTTTTGTGGGCGTCTTGCTTCTTAATTTTTATTTTGTTGTTTATTTTCGAGCCTGCGAAATGCTTTCAATCATCCGTTGTCTATTAGCTTTGCGATTTTATTGGTTACGTTAAACATTGCAAAGACATTGCAGATACCCGAATGGGATATGGTGATTGAGTTCGTCTACGGATTGTGTGGTGGTAGTTGGTGCAAGTCACCTGGAAAAAATATTTAAAAACAATAAAATTAGATTTATGAAGACATTTGTTCTCTGAGACGCAATCATACATGCAAATATAATCAAAAAAATATTTTGTACATTTCGAATAACAACCTTTTGTGGTCAGATGACTGATTCTGAAAGTATAGGGTGTTTTTAAAAGGGTTCGAAATCATTAGCTTACTAACAATATTATTAAATAATAAGCAACTTTTTATAAAATTAAATGCACGATTTCAGGTCCTGAGAAGTAAGACTCAGAACCCCTTCCAGGCAGTTCTCGCGACTTCTCGAATCAAGTTTTTCAACTTTGTTTAAGAAGGTTGAGTTCGAGGACTATTTTAGAGGTGGTGCAGCACTTGCAAATCGCTGTCTAAGCAAATGTTCTATCTCTTCTACCTTTGCTTCACAATACGTGTCACAATTTCATGCTCGATGGTGACTCCAGAAATTCATGGCAGGAAAGGAAGTATTGTAGGTTTAGAAGTAAATGAAGAGTACACCAAAAATTCGATCATTGATCGACTTGGGCCTGACTGTTTTGACGAGTTAAAATATCTGGGAACCGTATTGAGATCGGAGACTATCAGTGTGACTTCGGGACGTACGGCTCGACGAGTGACCAGATTTTCACTATACGACAGCTTTTAGGTAAAAAATGGGAATTCTAGGAAATAGATACTCTCTCTATAAGCCGTCCGAAAATGTATCATGTAAGACTGGAAACCCCGAACAATTTGGTGAAACTGGTACAAGAATGCCTACAAAGGACACGTTAAACTAGGAAACGCTTTGTCTGAAACACTCGAGATATGTGGAGGATTGAAACAAGGAGACATCTTGTCACCACTTCATTTTAATTTGTTGCTGAAATACTAGAAAGTAGTGAGATCCCTTCAGGAAATATCCCTTAATTGAATCATATCCCCTGTGGCGCAAAATTAATCACCCTATCGGAAGATGCTATAATTCTTGCAAATAGCGTCGTATGACATTCATATTGGACATTTGTAAACTTGACGGCTGCAGTATACAAACAGACAAGCAATGGAGCCTTATGCTCCGCAAGAACCAAACTTGTTTTGTTCACCAGGAAAAGGAAAATCCCGATATTTGCTCCCCCAAAATTTAAAGGGTACTCCACTCAAACTCAAAGCGGAAGCCAAGTATCTAGGCATCATTCTTGACTCCAAACTTTCCTGGAAAAAGAACTTGGAAGAAAGGATGAAAAAAGGATTGAATGCTTTTTTTATGGTACATGCAACAAACCTTCGGCAAAAGATGAGGCTTGCAATCATTCATTGATCCATTATAACTTATGGGGTCCTAATCTGGTGGACTGCTAGCAGCACGAAATGCTATATGAGCATGCTCAACAAAGTATAAAGGTCAGCTGCTGTTTGTATAACGGGAGCTATGAGAAACACGCCGCACGCAGGATTGGACATGATACTTCATCTTCTTCCTCTGGATCTAGTCATAAAAGGCTGCGCTGCAAAGAGCGCTCTCAGACTAAGGGAGTCCTCTCTGTGGAAACAAGCCAACTATGGACATGCGGCCATATTCAGAATAATAGATGACCTGGGAAAGAAACATGGTTCTAGTAGCCTCGCAGCTACGACCCACTACATTTCCCCCCAAAATGACTTCTCTCTCAGAATACCAATCCTTTTCCCCGACAGAGAAGAGTGGCTATCAAATGCCGAAATCAACGACCACCAAGTTACCCTCTTCGCCGACGGGCCGAGCCGGGTTCTACTCTGATACCCTGCACAAACAGGAATCAATTAGACTCGCTGATTTGTGCAGCGTCTTTCAAGCAGAAATCCTAGCAATAGAGAAAGCAGCCAAACACCTACAAGTAACCGATATCCCACCATCGGATATCACTATCTTCGAAGACAGCCAGGCTGCACTGAAGTCAATAGGATCCTGTTCAACGAGGTCAAAGGCTGAAATGTAATGTCAAGTCGAAATGAAATGTCGCAACTCACTGAAGTCCATCAGACACCACAAAGTCAAACTCTGCTGGATCTCGAGTCACAGCTCAATCGCAGGGAACGAAGGAGCAGACGAATTGGCCAGATCATAACCGGATCATAAATGACACAATCATAAAAGACAGAGCTCAATATCGGCAAAACAAAGAAGTTCTTGGCGCTGGACCGAAACTCGAACGGTAGTCGGAGTGACACTGTCCCATTGGAGCAATGCTCCGGAAATGGAACTCGGGATCGTAGGAAACGCAGATATATCGGATCTTCTTAAATTCATAAAGAGCACGGGGTGGTTTCAGCTACCACTTGATAGGACAGGTTAATTATATGTGTACTCCACAAATGAAGGGAATCACAATGGGCCCTTTGGCCTCCGAGTGGAAGTGATTCTCAACCATCACACTCCCCTTCTTTAACCTATACCTAAGCTAACTATACTCCGCAAGAGCTTGGAATAATTACATCGATTTTTTTGACTAATAATCGGTCGGTGGTATTAGCGCAGCGTGAATTTCGACGTCGATTTCCTAATCGTGTCGCGCCAACTAGGCAAACATTCCGGCACTTAGCTACTCAACTCGAACAGACTGGAACCATGAGAGACCATACAGGGCGTGGCCGCCACCGGACTGGTCGTTCGGCCGAGAATATAGCGGCTGTGGCTGCCGGTGTCGCTGAGAACGAAGAAACATCAACCAGACGACTTTAGTGAAAGACTTACATATGTTCCCGCACAAAGTGCAAACAGTGCTGACCGTCAGTCGCGTGTGAATTACTGTCAAGCCATCCTTATTCTCAAGAACGAAGAGGACGATTTTGTCTCGAAAATCATCATGATCGATGAGGCGCATTACCACTTAAGCGGTTATGTCAATAAGCAAAATCTTCGTCTCTGGGGCACTGAAAATCTGCGCGTGATGCACGAAGAGCCATTATATCTACTCAAAGACACTGTGTAATGTGGTGTGTATGGATCGTTTGACAATCGCAGAATATAATAAAATTATGGAAACTTACTACACAAATTGTGATCATGTAGTTTTTGGCCCCAAATCGAAGAAACTGATATGGAATATATGTACGTGGTTTCAACAGGACAGTGCCACGTCTCACACAACATGCGGAGTTTTCTCCGTGCTTAAACGGCAATGTAGACAGTTTACAGGCCCACCGGAGATAAGGACATTAAAATTGGTGATCAAAAACCTCCAACAGTAATTAAAAGCAAAATACAAAAAAGTTCTAAGTTTGAACTGGAATAGTAAACTTCGATTAATAAAATCCAATTGCCCGAGCATGTTCCCGCAAATAAACTAAATATTCTGAAGAAAATATCATAACGAAATCCTCCGGACGACGGACATTACGGAACATGGGCATAAGCCCACACTGATGGCGATTTATTGTGGTCGACGATCTACAGGAGAAAATCAATTCGATCGAGCTCTTTTCGAGGCTGTGTACAAGGAGCTTATACGAGGGTGGTCCGATAAGTACTTAGCATCACCGCCAGATGGCGCCAGTATCGCAAGAGCAACTTACTATCGCGTAGTACATTCTAGTAGACGGCAACTCTTTCAGCCGGATCGGACTCGTAGTTTTGTAGTTTTGTTTTGACCGCGTGTGGAAGCGGGAGTGTCCGCGGATTTTAGAAAAATGGAAAAAGAGCAATATCGGTCGGTGATTCGATTCTTGTTTTTGGAAGGAAAATCTTGCAGCGAAATCAAAGAGCGTTTGGATGCTGTGTACGGTGACTCTTCTCCTTCGATGGCGACCATCATAAATTGGTTTAACGAGTTTCAACGTGGTTGCACGTCGGTTTTTGATGAGCCACGTCCAGGTGCCCCGAAAATGGCTACCACGGAGGATAACGTCACAAAAATCCACGATCTCGTAGTGGCAGACCGCCGATTGAAGGTGCGCGAGATAGCTGAGACAGTAGGTATTTTAAAAGATCGCGCGGGTCATATTCTGTATGAAATTTTGGGCATGAGAAAGCTGTCGGCGCTGTGCCGCGTTTGCACACTCCGGACAACAAGCGCAACCCTGAGACCACTTCAGAGCAGTGTTTGACGCTGTTTAAGCGCAATCCGAAGGAGTTTCTACGTCGTTTCGTGACAGTCGACGAAACATGGATCCACTGATACACACCAGAGACCAAGGACTCGAAGCAGTGGACTTCACCCGGCGAACGTGCTCCGTAGAAGGCGAAGAATGTCCCATCGGCAGGGAAAGGTGATGGCCACCGTTTTCTGGGATTCACAAGGTGTGAACCACATCGACTACCTGGAGAAGGGCAAAACGGTCACAGGGCTGTACTATGCCAAATTATTGGGTCGATTCGACGCCGAATTGAAGAAAAAACGGCCCCACTTGGCGAAGAAAAAAGTGCTCTTCCACCATGATGACGCACCGGCTCACACCTCCGCCCTTGCCACGGCCAAATTGGTCGAATTGGGCTGGGAACTGCTGCCCCATCCACCGTATTCTCCAGATTTGGCCCGTGCGACTTCTTTTTGTTTCCAAACTTGAAGTCACTCTCCGGGCATACATTTTAGTCGAATGAGGAGGTCATCGCCGCCACGGAGGCCTACTTTGCAGACCTCGAGAAAACGTATTTTTCAGACGGGTTTAAGAAGTTGGAGCTGGATCAAGTGTATCGAGCTAAAAGGAGACTAAATTGAAAAATAAATCGCCATTTCTCCAAAATTTTTGTTTTTCTTTTGTAGGCTAAGTACTTATCGGACCACCCTCGTATACCACACTATCCCTAAACGGAGTAAAAATAGAAAAACCCTGCTAAACTCCGATCAATTAGTTTGCTTCCTTGCTAACGCAAGGTCTTTGCAAAATTAGAAAGTAGTAAACAGAGCTCTCAGAAAATGGGTTGAAGAAAAGAGAATAATACCGGAGAACCAGTTTGGTTTTAAGGCGAGGCATGATACTATTTACGCTGCGTCAAAACTGGTTTCCGACATTCAGTGGAATAGGACAAAAACGCGGGTGCTTGTCTGGCCGGCTTTAAAAAGGCTAAGACATCGTATGGTCTGTTCTACAAGCTTGCCAGTCAGGCATGCCAAATCACCTTCTATACATGATTTACATTATGACTATGGAAAATAAGTTTGTTGTTAAATGGTACAACGTTACTTCGAGCTAGGTTTTTGATATTAAGAACGGGGTACAACAGGTAGCGGTTAACTCTTCGATACTGTTAAAGATCTACACAAGCGACCTTCAGGTTTTCTAAGCAATTCAATAGCGACATTAGATGATTTAGTAAGGTACAGATGAGGCTATCAGTGAAATGCTCATTTTAAGAGATATTACGGAAACAATACTATTTAGCACAACCGGAGAAAATTTGCGAGCATTGGGCTACATGGACAACCCTTTCGGGTAAAAAACGTGGTTAGATATTTAGCTGTCTGGCTTGACCAGTACCTATACTTCAGAAGACATATAGACGCTTTTCTTCTTGCCTTCGGTATGACAAGGAGTCTGTTTAACAGTCAACTTGTCCGCAGGGTAAAATCATATGCTATGGCCCTAATGAGGCCCATCATTGCGAAGGT
This sequence comes from Merodon equestris, assembly GCA_958301585.1. Lineage (NCBI taxonomy): Eukaryota > Metazoa > Arthropoda > Insecta > Diptera > Syrphidae > Merodon > Merodon equestris. The sequence goes on from OY284415.1 coordinate 40,489,021, forward strand.
TTGTTTGGCTTGGTTCAATGTAGCGCCATCTTATATGGAAAGGATTCGTGTGCTCGAGGGACAGTGCTTTAGATTCTGTCTTAGAATGTACAGAACGACAGTATTATCGTGTATTATCTAATGAGAGCTTTTCGAAAGGGGACAACTATGATGTGGGCATCGTGCCTCAAAGTGTGGTCTATTGGTTTTTGACACCGATGGCACGGAGTTCGAATTCCTCGACAGTCAATATAATAAAAAGTTCATTCCTAAACTCGAGAATTCCCGATGTTTTTTTTTTATGATTTGCGCGCGCAAAAGGAGTTATGATCACCCTTAAGGGTCCGGAATCAAGACACACCACAGGCCGATGGTATAGAGGGAGAAAGGGAAAGGAGGTGCCTGTGCACATTGGTCCTAAATGTTTATGGATTGTAGTGAGTAGGAAATATTGGGCTGGGAAGAGCATTCCATAATCGTGTTGTGCGGCTGAAAAACGAATCTCTGAACTTAACTGTACGTCCGCAAGCAGGCTTAAGGGTGAACTGATGAGCATTCTTGGCAAGACGAGTATTGCGGGTGAATTCGTGGAGGTGCGGAATACAATTGGCTAACTCATTTGACCAACGGTTGTTAAAATAGCAATAAAACAGTGACAAGGAAGACACATTACGTCGGTGTTCGAGCGAGTCAATTGACTTTGTGATATTACTGCCTCCTATAAGTTATATCGCTCGCTGTTGTATTCTATCTAGTAGGTGCAGTGAGGTCTTAGGGGTACCAGACCAGATATGAGCGTTATACTCAAGCTTGGGGGCGAATGTAGGCCTTATAAATTGAAGACAAATCCGAGGGGGTGAAATATTTCTTGCATCGTTTGAGGAAACCTAGACATTTTGCCGCGTTTTTGACGACTTCAAATATGTGATCATTCGTTTCGTCGACACAAGCGCTATTCATGGATAATGGCTGATTATTACGGGTTCGCTTTAGCGACAGTAGACAGCATTAAGTTTTAGAAGCATTAAATTCCACTCTATTATTTTTACCCCAATTGATTATGCTGTCAAGGTCGGAATTCAATGCGCTTAACATACGCTGCCTTTCCAGTTCTATGGCCGAAGAGCAGGGACGTGAGTCCTGGAACGAATATGAAAAACTAAGAGTACTGTCATCAGCGAAGAAGTGGATTGGATTAGAAGTAACAGACAAGAAATCATTTATAAAAATGAGAAATGAGCCTTGGGGAACACCAGCATTTATTTGGTGAATATCAGACTTGAAAACTTGAACGGTTCGAAAGGTAATTTCTAATCAATCAATCAATCAAGCGCAACGATCTTGCTTTCACCTAAATTGTGCAAAGACTGGTTCCATTTTTCGGGGAGATATGCCATCAAATCACCAGTGGACCTGTTGCTGCGAAAACCGTATTGCCGGTCATTAAGAAGCTTCCGCGATTCAAGATATTTCATAAGCTTATGGTTTATCAGCGTTTCCATGACTTTGGAGAGAAGGGATGTTAATGCCATGGGCCGGTAGGAGGAGGGAGACGAAGATTCGCCCTTTTTAGGGACGGGCTGGACAAATGCTGTTTTCCATCTACTCGGAAAGAGACTTGAAATGTAGGACAGATGGAAAAGCTTACGCAGAAGAACACCTCATCAGAAGTATTGGGGGTATACCATCTGGGCCAGCTGATTTATGTACGTTGAGATCTCTAAGTACCGTTGCAGCTGTACGAGTGCGAAAATGGATTTGTCCCATGGTGAAATCAACGTTTTCAAGTTGGGTCTTTAATTCACTTTTTATCTCAAAGGTATCGAAAAATAAGGCTGCACGCTGAATTTTCCCATTCTAACCAGAGAAAATTCGCTTTTCCGGTTTTCAATAAGGTTCAACACACATATTTTACTAAAAATATTTTATTCGCGTTCCGGTTTCCAATCAAACACTTTCTCACGCTCTCAGACATGGGATAGAGTCAATTGTTTTCTCATCACCAATCATATCATCAAACCTTCTTTTTTCACTTTTAGTATAAAGCATGTACACCGCGACGAGAGACAGACGGTAATTGACGGCTCCAAGCCCTTCCTTTAAACTTGATGAAATAATTGGAATATAGGTATTTGTTAAATTATTTCTATACGGCATTTTTGGTCTAGAACCTCTCCTACTGGAGGGTAACAGTTGATAGTTCACTTCCATCACGAACAAGATTATCTCCGAATGGATCAATCAAAAAATAATTGAATTCTCTCCCTTGATGAGGATTACATGGAATCAAATACCTACCAAATGAAAAATTCCTAAGACCAAAATGTACATTGTACGTGTCTTCAACTTAATCGAATTAGGTACACCGACATACGACGCCTTCCCAAGTGTATCAAGCCTGATGACCTTGTGATCAAAATAGAACAATAAACGATCGATCTATTCTTGGAACACTGAAACTCCACATCCTTCCCATAAAAAAGACATAAAAATCTCCCACCAGCAGGCGACACAATTCCCAGGAATAATTCGTCTAAAAACGTAAAGAGACAAAAAAAAAAAAAACACCAGACGAGAAAACAATCTCTCACCGACTGATCACCTTTGGGAATGGGCTCCAACGTTTTAAAAATTTCTACTCTCGCCTCGTTCCCTATCTTCATTCTTCTTTTTGCTGCATCATTAATAATAATGCCAAATCTACGGTTGCACAGTAGCTGGCAGCGGTGGCTGGCGGCACTTTTTTGTATCTGGCGCCATTTGATCGCTCCCATAACGACGACGATCGGTGGCATAGATTAGAGAAGCAAACACACGAGGAAAAAGAAAGAGCAGATAACCAACAGCAGCAGCAGCAGCAATAGCGTCAGCAATGGCCAAACACACCATCAGAAGACTACTACCGCCGACGCCGCCGCAACAACAATCAGGCAGACACGAGACACAAGAAGGCGACATTCGTCTGTTCGACCATATTAACTGAAATAACGATAAAAGCAGAGAAAACTGGTAAAGGTAGGCACACACTACAAACTACACACCAGCCATCAGCCATCAGCCACCAGTCATCAGGCACCAAGCAGCAGGCAGCACTAGATAATCATAAGCGCACACAAACCAATCCAGCCGCCAGCGGTCACACAGATACAAATCATTTTGGTTTTGGGGCTCGTCGATGATCATTTTCAAGGAACACCACCAGCACCATCGGCAAGAAAGCAACAACAACGTGCCAGTGTCAGCATCAGTCGCAGCACAAGCCAGCACGACCAAGATTGACGTTGAGGTTGAAGGAGACTAATTTCTCTCCTCATTTCTCGAGCTCGATCCGGACGGAAAGAGTAGTCACTGCTTTGTCGAGTGTTTTGTGTGTGCACCTTTTTAACAGGAATCACAGCTCGGCGGTGCGCTGGCCATGCGCCAGCCACGGACGCGCTCCTTTCATTATTCTTTTTCAGATTTTTCCTTTTTCCTTTATTCTTGAACCTCAAGTCTGTGTGCATCTTATGTACTCGTATGCGATCTTAACCGTACCCGCCGTGTATGCATCCTCATCCTCACCATCACCACTACCAGCGGCAGCATCAACATCTCGGGGGAGCTGCAGCAAGTGAATTGGAAAATACGACCATCGGCCAGTCGTCGTCGTCGTCATTGTCGAGCTTATACCACCACCAACAGCCGTCCATGCAACAAAGGCAAACGAACAATCATAATATGAACTGGCGACGTCGTGGTTCTGGTCATGTGGCCCTGGATGGCGCAAAAACAAAAAACAAAAAAAAAATAAATATGAAAAACGATCAACAGAAAGAAAACAAATGATCGGAGGAAAAAAAATCCAGGCGCCGCGAATGTTTACATTTCTTGATTCCCAGTCTTTAGTCTGTTTTCCTTTTAATTTGGACTGTCGATCGCTGGCGTTTTGTTTCGTTTGGAATCGAGATCCGTCTCTACGCAAACAACACGGCAGGAGGACGAGCAATAAAAAAGGCAAAGCGAGTAAGCAAACAACAAACAATTGGAGTGATGTTTGTCATTGAGCGAAGCGCGACCGACATGACGACTGCGATTAATTCGATTTCAATCAGAGATGCATTTTGTTATGTTCCGTGGAACCTGTCCCGGACGATATTTATGCCCAGAGACTCGAGTGTGTTCGTGATTGGATCACTTTAGGGAGGACACGACGAATGGGCGAGTCCTGATGAAAGCGGCGCGTCGCGCGAGTTGTATGATAACTGGCGCCAGACGATGGACGCAACTATGTTGGAGGGTGCTGTCTGGTTGAATTGAATTGAAGTGCTTCAAGGACATGACAAACAAGTCGATCGTATTTTCGGCGAACGGAGTGTTTAGTGTCTGAGAAATGGAATTTGTAAGCCACTGGCAGACTATCGACATTCTCGTTCTCTAGCTCTTATTTCTACTTCCGCATAGCTTTTTGAGGCTTAGTACCTACATAATACACTTTTTCTGCATTTAATGGACGGTTATAGAGCGATAGAGGTTTATGGTAATTTTGCTCATTACGTGAAGAGTCGAAATGTGCACGATGCCAACATCGAGATATTAATTAGTTGTATCTGTGTAGAACTAGAAAAAGCGAGTAGCATAATGTCAAGAATCTAGATTTAAGTCTACTTTAATACAAAGAAAAGATGGTAGGTGTCTTGAAAATATGTATTGTAAGCAAGGATTCCGAAAAGGACGTAGTAGAGAGACTACTCACAAGTTTTTACCCAGCTGATAGCTAAATTTACTCTTTATAAGAGCACATTTTAAAACCTAGTCCCCAAAGTAAGAAGGTTGACAACTAGTTGGAGAGCCTAATACTGAGAATAAGTTTAAAGTTTTCCTTAGTATAACCGAGTAGCAAGCTAACATTTGAAGTTTGCATCTAATAAAGTTAATAATGAGAAAGAGACGACCTAGTTGGGAGGATGGTAAGAATTGTCTTTTAGATATAGCCGAAGATCACCGATCTCGAGAACTGAAATCCCCGTTTTCATCTCTAGGCTATTTAATGGCGCCCGGGTTTGGACCTTACGACAGATCAAATTGACTATATTGGTTCATAATAGTTACATGTCTAGTATATGTTTGTCTTACCAGTATATATAATATGTGTTCAAAAATCTGTAGGAATTTGATAGTTTCCGATTTGTAAAAGCCGACAAAACTTTCATAAAAATTTACTAGCATATAACCTTGATTTGTTTGCTACTGTTAAAACAAATAGATAGGCCGCAGATTGGTGAAGATGACCAACACTCCACGATGTCAACAATAAGGAAAAAGTGTACGAGATGATTATTGATGATAACTAGGCACCGGACCCCTAATCACAATCAGAGAAATCCCTGAAGATGGCATATGTTATGACATTTTCTCGAACTTTTTTTGGTATCAAAGCAAAATTTGTTCCAAAACTGAGTGAGAGATGGTCAGGAGTCGCAGAATTGTTATGTCAATAACGACACGAAATTACTAACAAGTGTTTGACTGTGTTTCTAGACAGAGTCGACGCTGGGTTTCAGACGAGAGGTTAATTTTGTTAAGATGATATCTCAGCCCAAAATGTCCCGAAAGGTAGCTGACCAGTCTTCTGATATCGACTCTATTATATTTCAGAATATCGATAGAGTGTTTGTTCAGGGGTCGTATGAATCTCTTCGATTGTGGGCGTCTTTGAACCATTTCCAAAGGTGTAGGTGTTACGATTTTTCCCACTTGTCTAAAAGAAAATCAATCTTTGACTTGGGGATTCCGCAGAAAGGTTCGGCACCCACCAGAGTTTGACTTTATTTCTTTTGCCTAGGTATTGCAGGGCATGACGGCATTCTTTGACGGATCTTGAGTTAGTACTACATGAGCCCAACGCTTTGAGCGCTGCCTGACTGTCTGAGATGGTTATACCTCTTATGCCAGTCTCTAAGTTTAGGTTGATGCAAGTTAGGATGGCGTATAGTTCAGCTTGGAAGACACTAGGCCTAGTTCCCAGGGCCTTCGATATCTTCCGATTTGGTCCAAAAATGGCAGCGACAACGCCGGCATCGATCTTAGAGCCAACTGTGTACCACCTGAGGCCTTTTATATTTAGCAAAGGATTGCCGCTTTCCCAAGCTGGGCGGTTTGGGATCAGCATCTCAAATCTTTTGTCAAAGGTTAACGTGTGTGGTAGTGCGTCCGAAACTGTGGTAATATATTAGGTGTGCAACTAAGTTCTCGCTGTTAATCAAGATATGTCTCAAATAGAAAGTGGTGGTCGATTGTGACGTATCCAAAACGTCATGGACATATGGTACACAAACCGCTTTGACACATTATTGATTTTGTTTTTGTGTCATATACTTTTGGTTGTGTGAAAATGCCTGATTTTATGCCAAATAATCGTCATTTACGGGAAGTGTTGCTTTTCTTCTTTCATTCGAAGAAAACAGTGGCTGAAGCGCATCGAGAACTCCAACAAGTTTACGGAGATACTGCTCGAAGTGAAACAACGTGCCGTGATTGGTTCCATCGCTTCAAAGACGGTGATTTCGATGATGACGACCGTTCGCGTCAGCCCTTCATTCTAACCTTCGAAGACGCTGAATTGGAGACATTGCTCGATGAGGATCCATGCGAAACGCAAAAAGAGCTTGCAGAGTTACCCGCCAAGCTATTTCCAAGCTATTGCATGCGTTGGGAATGATTCAGAAGCGAGGAACTTGGGTTCCTTATGATTTGAAGCCAAGAAACGTTGAGCGTTGTTTTTTCGCCTGTGAACAACTGCTCCAGCGGCAAAAAAGGAAAGTTTTTCTTCATCGCATCGTTATGGAGGATGAAAAATAGATTCAAAGAGAAAAAAACATGGGGACAGCCCGGTTATGCTTCTACGTCGTCGGCTCGGCCGAATATTCACACTGCGAAGGTCATGGTGTGTATTTGGTGGGATCAGGGTGGTGTTATTTATTATGAGCTGTTGAAACCAAACGAAACCATCACTGGGGAACGGTATCGAACTCTATTGCTATTAAGCTATTGAGCCGAGCACTGCACGAAAAGCGGCCTCACGTTGCCAAACCCGCTAAAACCTATTTAGAAACGCTCAAATGGGAAGTCCTACCCCACCCGCCATATTCCCCAGATATTGCGCCGTCCTATTATCACTTTCGATCCCATTCGATGGCACATAGTTTGGCTGATCAGCAGTTCCATTAACTACATATGATTCACTTGAAGCCTTAGGTCTTTCACATCAACTCCAGTCCAACGCACTATGGCGATCATGAACCCATGTCCAGAACACGGTGCGAAGCGGGCTACACCTCGATTATTTCAGTCTTAGACATGTCCTCTACCTCCGCCGTCCACCCTCTTCCAATCGCTTCCAATTTCTCCCGTTTTTTAATGTGAGGTATTTTTTCTCAAGAACTCTCTTTAGTCAGGAAGAGTCACCGAGATTGTTGACGACAAAATAAAAACATTGGTGGGCGACGATACATCACACGACAGATTGCCGAAATATTAAATCATTATTCAAGCGTTTATGATGATATTTAGGTTTCCCTAAAAGAGGATCACTTGATGGACATTGTCGTTATAGCTGGGATATACATAAGTCATCATTGATGTCTCAGGCTAGTTTTCTTAACCTTGACCTGGTGCCAATGGTTGATGATCGTCAACATCAGTGAAAGCAGGGCATGGTGGGCTGGGACTCGCGCATTCTTCTATTCCCGCCAACAGTCACTCTTCAAAAGTTCAAGGATGATCAACTGAAGCTCATCGCAATTAATATCCGCCCATGTGAGCCGCTGGAAAGGGATTGAAATGCCAAATGATGCCGACATCTTGTAGTAATTTGACCAAATGTTCGTCAGGAAAGCTGTTTCCAAACTCTTTTTCCGCACTAATAATGTTAGTTCCTCTTTGAGACACAATTCCCTTCAAGAAGGTTATGAAAAAGGTCTAAACACATAGAAAACATTGACTTGCACACAAATATAGCAGTGTAACCCTTAGTGGCTTTGCATCCAAGTCCTTTTGATAAACGAAACCAACCGGGTCCTGCGAAATTGCCACCGATCGACAGATTTGCACTCTAGGTCTGGGCAAGTCGCTTGTGAGTGATGGTCTGATATATAAGGTAATTAGCACAAGATCTAAAAATGTAACGTCAGTTGATTATTCAAAATCGTCCTTGCAGAATGGTGAGCATGGTTGGAGGACCTGATGGAGACCAAGGAATTTTCCGAAGCGACCAAGTACTGTGTTACCTTTCTTGCTAGTTCCGATACGATAGCATCTGATGATGCTGATGTTATTGATGAGCCTGAAGATATAGGCGGTATTATATTCCACTTCACATTGTTTGTGTTTGCCTTCTGGTCTGTAGCAGTTGTAAAAAGTTGTCGCGGAGGCCATGCTGTGGGGGCTTGTCCAGCCATTAGTTCAAATACTGTGAATCATGGGGTAACAACCCTCGGGGTTGTCATCAGGGGTTTGAGAGGTTGGAACATACATATAACCATCGCTCTGGTGGAATCTTCTATATTGCACGACTAGCGATAAACGCAAACGCACCATCTGCTCCGGACTGGGTCTATCCATAAATATTGCGAGCACACACATTGAGATCGAACACAGACATTAAAAAAAAAAAAGGTTTTAGCTGTCAATGTGGTGGGATTCTAAAATGATCGCGAAGGAATCAATTTTGATACTTAGTCAGACATTTTGAACAAATGCATCATCCAGAAATGTCTTGACTTGAACTTGTGAAAAACGATCGATTCAGATGAGGCTATATCATTTTCATCAGTTCTTTACCGATAAACATTCCCTTCTATAAATGAGGATTAAAGCAACTTATTAAAAGATGGCAAAAAATTGTACAAAACGGACAACATACATATATTGATTTGTGTTCTTCATATAAAAAAATGTCTAAAAGACATCGGAAAATACGTCATGGAACACAATAACATATACCATCAATCCTATTGGCCATCCTGCTGGAATCGATGGCTTTGCTTCCCATTTTACTCTTAATAAAAATATTTATGAAGATATAATAAATAATCTGACAAATATGTGCTGCCTTATATTTTTTAAGCCTTTGGTTTTTAATTGTCAAAAAATAATACAGGAAAGTTGCTGAAGTGTATAAAATGTTTATTTCGTTTGCCATATTCATGCTTGCCATTTATATTTCATTACATTATTTCGTGTAAATGTTGGCTAAAACAATGATTTAAGTAGTCTATACCGAAAGTCAAAATCTGAATTACTTTTTAGAGCATACTGGCTGGTATCTAATAACACATGTAAAGTTGTCTTCCATAGCTGCAGCGCTGGCTTATGGACGAGTGATTTGAAGTATGGCATCAAATCGCACGATCTAGTCGGCCAACATCGATCAGCGTGCTCTCTGGCATGTAGAGCCGTCTTTTTGAAATCACATATCGACCAGGTTTTGCTCCTGCATTTTGTAGCAAATATGGCCGTTTTATTTACGGACGTACCCATTCGACCAGAAGTGAGCTTCGTCGCTGGAGATCAGTATTCGTTAAAAAAGCCGATCTTCCTCCAGCTATTCTAAGACCCACTCATTGAAAATTTAACGCTGTCATTCGCTTTTAGTACTTACATGAGCTGTATTAGACCGGGTTCCTTGCTTACAATTTTCCACGCAGTCGAGTAAAACTATCCCAATTGGTGCGAACAATATAGTCTCCTTTTAGCTCGATACACCAGACCCAGCGATGCTCCAACTTCTTTAACCCGTCTGAAAAATACGTTTTCTCGAGGTCTGCAAAGTAGGCCTCCGTGGCGGCGATGACCTCCTCATTCGACTGAAATTTCTGCCCGGCGAGTGACTTTTTCAAGTTTGAAAACAAAAAGAAGTCGCACGGGGCCAAATTTGGAGAATACGGTCGATGGGGAATCCCAGAAAGCGGTGACCATCACCTTACCGGCCGATGGGACAGTCTTCGCCTTCTTCGGAGCACTTTCGCCGGGTGAAGTCCACTGCTTCGACTGTTCCTTGGTCTCTGGTGTGTACCAATGGATCCATGTTTCATCGACTATCACGAAACGACGCAGAAACTCCTTCGGATTGCGCTTAAACAGCGTCAAACACAGCTCTGAAGTGGTCTCACGGTTGCGCTTGTTGTCCGGAATGAGCAAACGCGGCACCCATCACGCCGACAGGTTTCTCATACCCAAAATTTCATGCAGGATATGACCCACGCGATCTTTTGACATGCCTACTGTCTCAGCTATCTCGCGCACCTTCAATCGGGGGACTGCCAATACGGGATCATGGATTTTTGTCACGTTATCCTCCGTGGTAGCCGTTTTCGGGGCACCTGGACGTAGCTCATCAAAAACCGACGTGCGACCACGTTGAAACTCGTTGAACCAATTTTTGATGGTCGCCATCGAAGGAGAAGAGTCACCGTACACAGCATCCAAACGCTCTTTGATTTCGCTGCACGATTTCCCTTCCAAAAACAAGAATCGAATCACCGACCGATATTGCTCTTTTTCCATTTTTCTAAAATCCGCGGACACTCCCGCGATCCGATCCGGCTGAAATTTCGACAGTCTACTAGAATGTACTACACGATAGTAAGTTGCTCTTGCGATACTGGCGCAAGGTGGACACTGTGGCTGAGTACTTATCGGACCACCCTCGTACATGTGATGTCTTCATTGACACTGGCTGATATAGCAGCAATATTTTCGCCCATACAATATGCGAAATTTGGTCACAATGGTTTGAATCAGAAGGTCGATTATGAAGATCGTAACATGGTCAAAATGCGCGATGACAGTGCTAACTCAGTAAGCTTGAATTTAAAACAGCTCATAAACCATGCGTGAATTGTCAAAAATAGAACATTGAAAACCCAAACAGTTATAATCACTATTTAATTTAAGCCGATCGTATAATGAAGAACGATCGATAGTTTCTGTCTAAAAATGTGAAGGACATGATCAAACAAAAGGGCTGAATTAGTTAAAGAGCTCCTCTTCAGAGCCAAATTATAACTCTCAAGGCGGGTTCAGTATATTGCTACCCATCATCATCTAAATGATATGTAAGTTTGATCGCGACCTTGTGCCGATCAGTAAGCTGCGAATATTCACAAAGAAAATACCAAACGTCGTCTACGTGCCTTAAAATAACTTTCTAATCCGGGCCTCATTAGGACCACCTGTCCGAATAAAACAAAATCCCACATTTAATGTTTTCGTCGTCGCCAATGCCACATTATCGATGTGATTTTTTATTACTGTTGCTACTTAAAAAATAATAACAATAAAATACAAGAGACGAACGCAAAAAAAAAACAACTCAAAAATATAAAAAATAAAATAAACGTGTCGACGTAAAATTTGAAAAACAAATCCAATCACATCTGAAGACATTAAAATACAACTTAATTTGAAAATGTCAAACAAGAATGAATTCTGTATAAAAACACAATTTGCATTAATTGCTCGATCCCGCCAGCAGCGCCCGCCCTTTTGCCGTGCGTTGCAGGCACCGATAGTGTTAGAAACTGTCGTAAATATTCAATTAGATCAAGGATCATACATATACGAGCGGTTCACAGAAAAAAGCTAATTAAAAAAACAAAAAACCTGCGCCGTTTGAGCTCGAATTTGATTATCTAATCAAATCTAATCAAATGAAATCGAGAATTCGAGAAGATCAAAAAACAAACGAAATCGAATTTCGTTCCGAAAAATTAATTAAAATCCAAAACACAATTTATTGTTTATACGGGAGGAATAAACAAAAAAATAGGAACGTCCTACAGCCCCGATACCACTTATTGGCGTCAATTGAGGGGCTTCGAGGGGAAATGAAACAAAACAAGAAAGTGGCCGCGAGCACGAGTCTTGCTCTTACCCGGGCTAATTATGATTAAAGATTCGGCAAGCGCAGTGGCGCCAGCACGATCAGGAGCCAGATTAAGAGCGGATAGCAAATGCTACTACCTGTTACTGGCGTCAGCACGGATTCAGAGCCACCGAATCCCCATGAGCCCGTAATGAACGATACGATTGTATATAATACTTCAAGCTATAGTCGTCGTTAAGATTGGGTTCAAAAACAAAAAACTCTCAAAAACCGCTAATGACTAACAGCCGAGCGTGTTTCCATCATTGTTTCGTATTTCCTCTCGCGGTTCCATCGCAATATTTGGCATCGTCACCGTACCCATCCACATCGTCGCGGTCCAATAAACACATGATCGTGTGTTTATGTTTTTCCCCATAAGTCTTAAATTCTATTTCTTCTTCTTCTTGTGGTAATCCTGTCTTTTAAGAGGCTCTTAAACGCTAATGCTATTAAAAATTTAAATTTGCCATTATCCGATTAGGATTTTGATAAGCGGCGACTTTGTGGAACGTAAATTATTATTATTATTCCATCGTCTGCTCGCTTATTGTTGTTGCTTTTCAAGCTGACACTTTGCCTTAGACAAGACGAGCTGTAGCGCTTCTGGGAACTGGCGACGATGGCGTCGACGGCGGTCGTTCGTTGATAGTTGGGTGGTGCCCTAAGTCGGTTAGTCTGGCCGCCGGCGCGCATTGCCGTTGGAACATGTCTTCATTTACGGAGATGCATAAAGTGTGCGGTTTTATGGACCTGTCAATACGGATTGGGTTCATTTTAACTAAGGAGAGGCGGGTACCCCTCTTGTCGGTGCTGCGGCTGCAGTGGCCGTAAGACAAGTTTTTCTTTTTTACTTCGTTTCTGTTTTCTCTCTCTTTTGTTTCGTTTCGATTGAGTGTTGGACAGAAAGCAAATTAAAGATATGTTTCGGATAAGAGTGTCGTGATAATTTAAATGTGTCGAAGCGCTAAGTGTTATTTATGAGTTTTGCTACTCAGTGGTGACCTTAGCTGGTTTGGCGGATAAGCCGCCGACTGTGATGAGAATAGGAAACGAGTTTTGCGTTAAAGTTAAATATCCGTTGCGGTGACAGTGTGGGAACAGTAAAGACTAATGAGCCATTAAGTCGTTTTTATTCACATTTGCCTTGACGAGTTCATTGAAGTGATTCATGCAAGTCGTCTACTTTACGACATAGCTCACCACATTTTTCTTTTGATTTGTCCGCAGTGGCAGACTGGACTGTCTTTAATTTTATAGTGCGGTTACCAATGAGGCCCATTGCGCCACTGTTAGCTTTTTTTTTTTTTTTTTTTGTTGGAGACTTCTACTATATGTTGCAGCACTCAGACACAAACACCGGTCCATTGTACTACCAGACAGACACCTTGTCTTTATTGTATTTTCCCCGTTGTCCGAAGAAAAGTGAGGAGGGGTTTCAGTGATGTAGAGCTAAGAGATTCGGCACCCACCACGTCGGCCCCAAGGGTGCGTCACCGTGCGCGAGCGAAGGCGGGACAGTCGCAGAGAAAGTGTTCTGCTGTATCATCCTCCTCGCAACATGCAGCACAGGTAGGCGTCTCACTGATGCCAAGCACGTAGAGATGCTTGGCAAAAGTGTAATGGCCCGTAATGACGCCCGTTAGCCTTATGCAATCATTTCTCCTTAAGGATAAGAAAAATGTTGCGGACTTTGTGCAGACATCAGGGCGTACGCGCTTAGTCATCCTGCATCCTGGATATTCCCTCCATCTGCGACTGTGTACGTTAAAGACCCAGTTATTGATGTCAGATTTGACCGTGGAAGCAGGTAGACCTAAGGCGGGTTCAGGTCCTGAGAAACTCTCCTGAGTTAGCGCAATCGAGCGTTCATTTTTAATGAACATTGAAACTATTTCCGCGCGTTCTTTTGGTGTGAAGCTATTCACGTTTAAAATTGTACTGAATTGACGTTTCCAAAATGCTATGACGTATGAAAATCGGTTCACAATTGTTGAAGTTTTTGGAAGTTTACATTGACCCATATGATATGGCGCACTCTGTATATACAGGGTGTCCCACGAGCAGTGTGTCAAAAAGCTATAGCGTTTAGGTCTGGTCAAGACAAGAAAAAAATCGTATGGGAGAGGGGGTCTATTCCCCCCGTTTAGCCGGGAGGGGCAATTTTCAAAAAAAATTACTTAATTTGGAAAAAAAAATATTAAAAATCAACAGTTACATCCACAATGCCGTGATATATGTACTTTTTTGTAAAGCCATAAACCTCTTCTTTCATCTTGTTTTTAAACGAAGCTGTTTAAAGGAATAGTTTTTGAGAAATTAATTTTCAAACTCAATTTTGAAAAAAAAAATGAAAAAAAAAATTTCGAACTATTTTTTTTTTAAATTGTATGTAATTAAGTACTAATTTTTTTTTTCAAAAATTCAATTCTCTTATTAGTTTTATTTACAAACAGAAAACCGGATGCAAAAATGTCTTGTAGTTTTTGAGAAATTTAAAAAAAAACCCGAACCATTTTTTTCTCAGAAAAACCTTTTTTTTTGGTTTTAACGCGGCTCGACTTGTAGGCAAATTAATGTATGAAACATTGACCTATTTTTTATTATTTAAAAAAAAAAGGACTCAAACAGGATTGAAATTGAAACTCAATAATTTTGGAATAAACTTTGCTACAATAAATCTCGTGCCCAAAATAAGGGAAAAACCCTCATGGCTTGAGCCACTAGATAGGATAGCAAGCTAACCACGAATGTTATTTAATTCTTCAAAAACTTTGTCGCATTTAATTCTATTTTTATAGCAAAATTTAGTACAAATTTCCTGTTCCATTTTGTTACCATAAAAATAAAATATTTTATAGGCCGCCAATGTCAAAACGTCAATCAGAATTTATCAGATACGGGAAACCCTTGAAAATTATTTAAAAATATTTCCGCAATTCTAAATCGCGACTAAAGAGCTTACTCCAACTAGCGCTATGTCCAACCAGACATGCTGTGGGCGCCATAGTGGATAAGCTCGAGCCAATATATTCACGGTTAAACGTCCCTATGAAAGTGGAACTAAACACCGGTCGAAGTGCCAAACATCGTAGTGCCTCTGTTCAAAAAGATTCAAATCAGTCGATACGATGCCATTCACAGGAATTGGGAATATCTCAGTATACATTGTGGCGAATTTTGTGTAAAGATCTTAGCCTTCAACCTAACAAAATGAACGCCGCAACTCCTTTTTACTAACAGCTCCAGCCTTTTGTCACCATTACTATCAGCCCCACGAAATACTTCATAGTTGACATTACATAAAGCCAAAAAATGACTCCAGGGCATGGCTACGTCCATTGTAGTAGCAAATTATCAATTAACAAATCAACCCCTCGAACCGTATACCAGGGAGAAGTATCTTAGCACATTGGTGCTTATTCTATCATTTTCGGTTGGGAGACACGAAAAAAAGGTTTAATCAAACCTGAGGTCGTAAAAAATTCAATTATTTCTTACATCTGCTTTACCAAGATTAAGCTCTGATTATTCTCCCCCATTATTCTATTGAATGCGAACGTGCTCAACACAAGCAAGATTAGTTCTGTGAATCCTGAGGGCGAACTTATCAAGCACTCGCTGAATTTAATTAGATTCAAGCCGCAAGTCCTGAATGTGGTCGTACATACTCGTATCTTAACAGATCTAAAAGTACTTCCGGAAGTCAGGGATAACAAGTGTAAAAAATAAACCAAGACCTTCAATCACCTACGGAATATCGATAAACATATAAAAATCAATTCAAGCACACACGGACAAATCTAGTTTCATTGCCCACCGCCAGCCTCAGTAGTGACCTAAAAAATCAAAACAAGTTTCCGCAAAATTTTATTATTTCTCTACCACCTGTTCGAGTGAATTATTCATTTTACCCACTCGCAATCAGTTTACAACCCATAGCCGAGCCCCCCAACACTCTATCCAAGGATCACTGCCACTTCTCGGATGTTCACCTGTAGCAACCAACTTACTCGTAATCTGGGCGATTATCCAATCGACCATAAATGACTTGATAGCTCTGGTCGTTCATAAAACTAAATCCTGTACAAGTCCCACGTTTATTTCTAGTTAGTACTGCTCCTCGCCTCCCTACCTGATTGTAGAATATACGTTCCTCGTCTGCGCGACAGACGCAAACAAGGCGATACCGACAGACAGCTAATAAACAAATCACCCAAGTGCCATGTCCAAATCAATGTCGTTACAATTAGCGTCGCTGGCTTCAGTCGACAGACAATAAACAATCCAACTGTCGTCGAGTGCACTATGCAAATGTTCGTTTTAATAATTAATTAGCCCACAACTCAAGAGGCAGCAACAACAACAAAATACATAAAAATGTCATTGTACATCGTGAAATCGACACTTGATCACCGAATGCGTAAATCTATGTCAACCGCCGAAGCTGTCAGTCCGAGTCCCCACCGAGGGTTCCCGAACCGAAGACGCTACAAGACATGGTCGGACAAATGCCCGGACGTCTGTCTATGCACAATTCGCAGAATCCCTGCTTAAGCTCAGATCCCGACTTGGACTCGATTTCGATTTCGCTGCACTCCTTCGAGTCGGTATTCACGAATGCAAATCTCTATCAATAAAAGTGATTTATTACGTGTTCGCTATCTAGAATTTATAATTAAATAATTTACACAAACGCAGAGGTTACTCGTGGTACGTAGGACCTAAAGACTGGAATAGCTGCTGCCATGCCGCCGACGCCGCAATTTACAATTCAATTTATTGCCAAGCTAACCGGCAGCAGAGTCTCGTGGGGCTTTTAAGTACCTTTAAGTCTTTTTCCTTTTTAATCACTAGCACAACTGTCTGTATTGCCGAGAGCCGAGGCTAGTGCGATTGCGCGCGCGCGCCAAACACGAGTTCGTTTCAACGTACGACGAGAGTGTATCGGTTAGTGGCTGCTGCTGGCACCTTGTAGGATACCATGCCACCAATCGTTGTGGCGTGATTGGCTGTTTAGTGTAATGGTTAAATAATTGGTTAAATTATGGTTATTAACATTTGTAAACAAATTAAAGTTGGACGTTATGTGCCGCTTGTGTACGATGTCAATGGGTGCAGCTGGGGCATGGGAGACCTTACCGGATTCGGATATCGATGACTTGAGTGGGAAATCAATTATTTTATCGATCGATTCGGTATCATTTCGGTGACAGGCGGTGGTAGAAAAGTTGGTGACGCACCCATGGTAAGCTGGAATGTCGGCCGGTTAACCGCCTCGATGACCGGGCGGTAATAAATCACTTGGGATCACATACTAATGAGACCGTGACTCTGACTTGTCAGCGATACTAAATCACATCAAAACACATGCAACTGTCACTTCGGGTTAACATTTTGTTTACGCCCGTCTGGACCGAATAGATTCGCAACCGCAATGTATCATTCAACAAGGGTACGTTCGATTTCCTAGAAACGTCCCTAGAATGATGCCGTTTCGAAAGACCTGTTAACACATTTGCATCTTTAATTGTAAACATAGTTTTATCACGTTATTAATCAAGGGGATTTGTCAAACAAGGTGTTTTTCTTAATGAATCAAGAAAATTAATGGTTGGGTTCTGAAAAAAACCTGATTGGCACCATGATAGCCGTGTGATACAAAGGCTTTATGGTAAACCTTTGTAGCGCTTTGACACTGAATAAATTTTGGAAGAATACTTTGTCACGTGAGGCGACTTTGCAGATTGCAGAATATAGACCTTGAGAAGACCTGTGCTCTTTCTAAAGCTCTATATATCAAAAGTTGGGTTTTACTAATCCAGAAACAGGTCTGTTATTTGAGGCAACCGCAATTCCATATAAGGGTACAGGTTTTTTTCTGATATTTTTGATGATGGTCAAAACTTCTCTGACGTTGCTAAAAGTCGATTTATTTCATACGAGGTATGTTCAAAAAATAAGGTGACTTTTATTTTTCTCGTAAAATACTTATTTTATTCATCCCTAATCAGATACGCCAGCGCTTTTTCTAATACTCGAAGCACTTTTAATAAGCGTTTTATGGTACCAGTATAGCCTTGAGCTCTTCAATCGTGGCAAATCTGCAACATTTCATGGGTCTTTTCAGTTTTAAGAAGAGAACAAAGTCGCGGAGGGCTAAGTTCAGTGAATTAGATGGCTGAGGCATGAAAAATGCCACGGCATGAGCCAACCGATATGCCAATATCCTCAGCAATTTCTCTGATATTGATTTGACAACAATTTTTTTCACTGCTTCAACGTTTTCATCCGTTGTTGACGTGCTGAAATGTCCAGGGCGGGAATCGTCATTAACATCTTCTTGGCCTTCTGTGGCGAGCTGTCGCCAAATGCCACAGTCGATCCATAGAATTTTTTTATAGCAAGAAAATACCAAGGACACCATAATACATCTAACCTTTATATCTGTAAAATATCTAAATATCTAAAATGGCTGAAAATGTCAACATATGTTAGGGGACCAAAAAAAAAAAATGGAATGTACTTAACTTAGGAAATTCAAAAATTCACTTTATTTTTTGAATAAAACTATTTTTTTAAATAAGTGTTTGTTGGTCGAATTAGTTTTCAATGGATGAATGGATTTCAAACTTCCGCATCTCATTTTTAGCAAAGCGTATTTTCATATTTTTACCATCAAAGACGTTGAGGGCACCACTTGGCGCACTTTTTGATTCGCTTAAGCCACCCTCAAGAATTTGGAACACATGTGTCATTGTTTAACAAAAAGCGAAATTCAACTTGTACAACTTGTGGGCAAACGTTAGCCGCCATTTTGAAAATAAGGCCGCGAAGTTAGTCATTAAGCTTGGATTACAATTTCGCCATCTACGCCTGAACAACGCTTGCGCATTGTGCATTAGTAACTTGCCAGTGAAAGCTACTGTAATGCATTCAATTTTTGATTTAAGCATTTGAAGAATC
Organism: Merodon equestris; assembly: GCA_958301585.1. NCBI lineage: Eukaryota > Metazoa > Arthropoda > Insecta > Diptera > Syrphidae > Merodon > Merodon equestris. The sequence goes on from OY284415.1 coordinate 40,507,868, forward strand.
CATCATTTTAAGAAAGAAGCCTGTATGGACGTGGGAGCGTGAATTTTTTTTTCGCCTCGTGTATCTCGAGATCGAATAATGCTATCGACTCGGAAGCAATTTTATTCGACATATAATTGCGTAATGAACAACTGACTAGATTTACAAAAAAAAAACAAATAATTGGCGGTGTGGTTCTTATAAGGAAAAAAAATTGTAAATATTATGAAAAATGTTGCTCATCCCTTATGGGTACAGAGTAATACTCGGCACAGTGAACGTTCGACCAAATTTATTGAAGGAAACATTCAATGAGCTCATGGTCTTGTGAATTCCTATTATTTCATGAAGAGTTGATGACGATACACGATCTAATCTGCCCGAAAACCGGACTTTCAGGCTGTTGTTCTTACGACCTACCATAGACCAATGATTATTCACGATTTGCGTTGTCTAATTACGCTGGAAGGCAAGTAGGTAGGGATAGGTAGGTTAGTGGTGATGTTAAAGAATTCAGCACTATGGTGTCTTGATTCTACAAAAAGTCGTGTTGCTGATTGCAAAATATTCGGACCTTGAATAAGTCCTTGCTGTTTCCCAACAGACGAAGTTACCATAACTTAAAGCATCTAATTTAATATAGTAACGCATCTATAAGCAAGTACTCTAAGTGTAAACTTCAGTGTTAGTTCGCCAAAGTGTAAAGACCTTTTTTTCATAATTTTAAACTTGTCGAGTTGTGTGAAAGGAGTATATGCCAGAAATATTATTGCACTATTCTATTCAAAAAAAGTCTGCAGTTGTAGCACTCAGAACTCTCGTTGAAGCTTATAGTGAGTATGCTCTGTCGAAACTGACATGTAGAGATTGGTTACGGCGAAACATTTTTTTGGTTTCATGTCAGGCACTAACTGAACTTACAACATCACAATAGTTTCGAAAGGTTTAAAAGAACTAGGAATAATTCAAAAGTAAGGACATTGGGAAACGTACTAGATAATGTCGATGGACGTTAAAGTAGATGCTACGTAGATGCGGCCGCATGGACTACAAGTGCTACCTCACCCAACGTATTCACCAGATATTGTCCTTTCCGACAAACACCTCTTCCGATCGATGACACATGGCCTGGTTGAACAGTACATCCAATATCTGTCCTACTGGATAAGAGGAATAAGATCCATCTCATTGACCCATTTTTTAGAATCCTCGTTGGGATCGTTGAAGAATGATTTGCCCAGAACACTGCCTGGTCCTTACCAGAGCCGTTAAACTGCATAGAATGTGACTGAGGGTATCCCTCTCATGACTGTCCTTAAGGCTACTACAGGCATTGGGGCTATGGAGGTTAACCGCGGGATAACAACCGCAGACAGTCTGAGACTTATGAGATGTTTTCTCCGTTCAGTAGACATATCGTTTTAGGTTTTACACTTGGAGCAGTAGTTCGCTTGCCGATTAGCTAATTTTGCACTTAACAGCAAGTAACGAGCTTCCTGAGCCGATGTATGCTCGCCAGGTCCAGGTCTGTCAGTGCAACGCACTATTCTTTCTTTTTGCGTTATAACCCGTTCGGGTAACTTATTCGTAATAGCGCCTTGGTTGTTGCATTTGATACTATCGCATTGACAATACCTTGTCAGTCACTTTTGGGCTAAAACAAGAGTTCGGACACTAACTAATAGCGTACGGTTGGGGGCAGCGTAAGATCAAGCTCGTTTGGGTTGAAAACCTTTGGTAGCGCTCTGACTTCCCTAGACTTGGGCCTAGACTTGGCTCAGGTGCAGTTATAGTGCATCAACACCAACGAATCGCACAATTGCGGCTCTAACTTCGAAGTAATGAACGAATTCTGTTACATAGGCCGCATCTTCACTACAAATGGCGACTCTGCAGCTGACATACGAAACTGAATATCAAGAGGTCGCGTCGCTTTTGGTATGCTGGACAATGGAGATTGTCTTACAAATCCAAACGCACGAAGCTGAACATTTTCGAATCAAACGTGAAATCAGTTTTTCTGTATGGACGCTAAATGTGGAACTGCACAAAACCTCCGGAAGATCATGCGCGTTGTCTGACCCAACGCCATCACAAATGCCCCAATCGCCACACGCTTCTGACGAAACTTGCGTATAGTCGATACTAGCGAAGACACCTGGCCTGTCCCCTTCAACAACATGCTATTTAAAGAGACTCCATCTACATACCTTAGGTGCCACGTTCCAAACGAGGCGAATCTTTCCCGGCTTGTTTGGGTTGCTCACGGGAAAGACCGGTAGATACCAACTTTGTCAACACTGATTTCTTCTGGACGTAGCTTCCTGGCATATCCCTTGGCTATGTTATCATCGATCTTGGATTGTAGCATATGAGCTAAGGTAGGGTCTTTCTGCATTTTGAGGTACAAGCATTTGGCTCTGTCGGGATGAGAGATGTTATGATTTTTCCATAAAAGGCCAATATGAAATCGATTCCAGATCCTTTGCGTAAATTCCTGCAATTGTTGGCAGGCATATTGATCATCGTTAGACGTCGTTGTTCTCGCATTAGCTTCAACTCCTAAGTTGTCGATGCAGATATAGTTTTTTACCATTTCAAGTCATTGTGAATTTACAGTAGTGTCACAATCGCAAACATGAAAGACATGGTGACTAATTGCCTTACCTTGTGCTCCGCATTCAGCTGACTGACCCCTTAATCGTCCAGCCCAAACGAGTTTGTTCGGCTACTGGTTCAGAGAGCTTACCTTCCCTTGATTTTAAACTCACGCCAAGCTTACAGTTACTTAGGCCAATGAGTAGCCTTGGTGTAGTGTTTGTATATGACTTCAAGGGAAGTCCCTTTAAATGTTTATATTGAGATTGTAGCTTATTTTCGTCAAGTGCTTGCAGTGCGAGGTCCAGTCGCCCACCGTATGGACATCTTTCAGCGGAAATCGCTTTGTACTACCTTCCTTCGATATTTCCAGATTTACAAGCTTTGAATCGTCTTTGTTACGATGAGTATTTGCGGTCCATCGTAAACACAACGGTCGTGGAGTTTCTAGTTTCAGTGCTTCTATCGAATCTTCATCGATTAGCGAAAGAGACGACCCGTCATCGAAAAAGGCAAAGGTGGATAGCTGCATGCCATTTCCGTATAATGTAACTGGAAGCATTCGAAATAGAACTCGATCATGGTCTTGATGATAAGCATTGCAATTCATACGAGTAAGTGCAGGGGACACAACTGAAGCTACTCTCTTGTGCAGGAGTGGGTGGTGAATAAAACGGTATCCATCAATTTCGCAGACGCTTGTGGAAAAACATGGATTCGGATAATGTGGTTTTAGGCATCTTCTGCAAAGTTAGTTAACTCTCAGCGCCATCCACTTACCAGAGCATGCTAGAAGAGGTATTACATTTATCCACATCAGGACAGTTACCTTGGCAGATAACGCAAGCCTCTGCAGCGACGTCGTTGTTCTCCTCAATATGAGTGTTCAGCATTCCGCGTTTCCGTGCCTTGGCCGATATACTGGGAATTATGACGCTATTTGCGCCCTTAGCTAGTTGAAGCAACCAGTTGCTAAAGTCCTCCAGCGTAGAAGATGTCGAGGTAAGTTTGTGCATTCCCCAGAATGGACCCAAAAGACCAGGAAGTTTGCAAACCAATTCCTGTTCGAGTTCTGGATTATTTAAATGGCTCAGTAGGCCGGACGGCTTCAAGTCGACGATGGTTTCTGGACGAAAGCCGTCCTCGAAATTCGCCACCGCAAGTGGAAGTGGATTGGCCATATACTCCGTAAGCCCCATGACGACATCCCAAGAGGAGTCTTAGATTGTTAGATTGGAGCCCACAAGGCAGCCGCAGACCCGGAGACCATCTAATACGTGGAAAAGATTATTTGAAGCAAAAGCGTTACAAACAGGTTGCATATGGCGACAGATAAAATTCCTATAATATAATATCAAAAATCAAATTATAACTTGTTTATTGAGACCCTATGTTCTGCCTATGTCCTGCCTATCTTAGTCTTCCTCGGACTTGAGGCTCGAGCTCTCGAGTCCTCGAGGTCTTGATTGTGTAGTTTTCTCCATTGGCCTGTTTCCTCGTCCTTAAGATCTTTTTTTCAAAGACCCGAAATCTATTTTCCTCCTTCTTAGAGAGAGACTAAGTTCTACATCCGTAAAGTGGCACTAGACTTGTTATAATTTTTTAAATATTGATTTTAAAATCAATGAAATGCCCCTTCGGGCATACTTACGAGGGTGGTCACCGCCAGATGGCGCCAGTATCGCAAGAGCAACTTACTATCGTGTAGTACATTCTAGTAGACGGCTACCGTCGAAAAAGCCGGATCGGAGTCGTAGTTTGGTTTTGACCGCGTGTGGAAGCGGGAGGGTCCGCGGATTTTAGAAAAATGGAAAAAGAGCAGTATCGGTCGGTGATTCGATTCTTGTTTTTGGAAGGGAAATCGGGCAACCGTGAGACCACTTCAGAGCAGTGTTTGACGCTGTTTAAGCGCAATCCGAAGGAGTTTCTGCGTCGTTTCGTGACAATCGCCACTTCTCCAAAAAAATTCTTTTTCTTTTGTAGGCTAAGTGCTTATCGGACCACCCTCATATATCAGTTTCGCCAACTTCTTCGGGGCCTTCCAACCTTATCTTCCCACCTAGTTGGTGGACTGGATCTTGGATTTATTTTTTAAAAATCTGGTCACTTGTCGAGAGGTGCCTCCTGTAGACAGCTTTCGGACATTCGTTTACGAGATGTGAGAGTTTATTGAAGAATTCACTTTGGTCTTGAATCTTCAGGTTAATCAGTAGTCAATGTTGCTGGTAAACGATTAATATTGATTGTGGTGATGTAATATTAATAATGTCACGCCACGCTCTATGATGTCCATGACAACTTTCACTTTTAAGGGCAGTCTGGCAGTTGACCACTTGTGATTCAGCACTACCTGACTACTTCTTATGGAGCTAAGTAAAGTCTTAGCAAACAATCGAGGCGGTCATTGCCTGGGATCATAGTAGTGTGTATCTGATTTGGTCTTTTTTGGCTTTTCTACTAAGATTGAGTGATTTTTTTAAGCCTTTTCTGCATATTAATCTATTTAAGGAACTACCTAATCAATGGCCTCTTATTAACATAGAAATAGTAAACACTTGGTGTTAAACCACATTAGCGCCATCGCCAATCTTGCCATGAATATTAATATTGTTAGTCGACTAAATTGAAAATTAATTCCTAATGCGCGCGTGGAATGCCTACTTTGTATGGACACCTCGTTTGTGCTTTGTATAACAATGTAACCTTTTCAGCTTGTTCTGATTTGGCACATGAGTCTGGTTTCATGTTTTCGTAGGTTTCTGGATCTTCTCTTGACTGAATCTGGAACGAACGCCATCTTTCTAATAGTATCGATCCAAAATCAGCTCACACGTGTAGAACACTTTAAAATTTCTCCATATTCTCGGCGAAACAATAACCACATCTCATTGATTTAAGCCCCTCTCCAGTAGGTGGAGCCTGGTCAGCGAATGCCCTCCTTATTCGAGATCGATTCCCAAAAGCGAATAACCCGAACTCTCTCTTCGGTGCGATGAATCGAAGTCGGTCGTTTTATTTATCTGTTTTCTTCGAAATACAAGTTGCAGATAACGTGTTATGTGTTCAACGTTCCCTCATCACCATTGACCATTTAATCGATCGTTAATTAACATATCGCCGCATTCAGCTGCCGTATGCGCCACCTGAATGTTGGAATTATATGTCAATAAAAAACTTGCTTTACATATTCCAATCGCCCCCGCATTAGATAAAATGATAAAGATGAAGACGATGTCGTAGGCTCTTCCTGTGTCGGATGGCTGAGCGGTCGTAAATCACTGTCTAGAGGTGTTTCTTTTAAAACGGTCTTTAGTGGGAGATCAATGAAAAGCGGCAGTTAATAAAGGAGATGACGTCGAACGGATGAGCGTAACAATTGCGCGTCTTCAAAGTGATTGTAATCAATGGCATCTACATTTCCGGTCTTGCCCACATCAGGTATCAAATGAACATTATATCGTTAAGATTAACTTTATTATCTACGCGAATATTGCGTTCCATCCCGATATCATTTTAACAACCCATTTTACGATCTCTAAAAAAAAAAAACGAACCACACCTTTAGGACTAACCGCGGAGGAATAGACGTTTCATTGCCACTCGACCGTGGGGTGTCAACCGTTCTGACACTTGTCGAAACCATAAACGTCAGTTTGTCATAAAAACCAGTTTATTTACGAGTATACCACAGAAGTTCCAGTTTTTTTTTCTCTCCTGCTCGTTTGCTCTTTGATTTCTGGGCCACAATATGAAACTTAATACGAATTGATAGAAAGAAAATAAAAAAATATTGTTTTATGTATGAAGATTGGGATTTTGTCGAAATTTAAATAATTGCCATAAAGTATTTAGTGATTTGAGTGGTGATTTAGTGATTTAGCAAGCATTTTACGACTCTGTTTCGATGTAAATCGAATTAGAAAATCGGTTTTTTATTTTTTTAAGATAAATGCGATTTAGCTGATTCGATGTCGATGGACATTAGAAAACAATAAAATTCGCTAAGACAAAGGCGTAGAGCCGGTTCGTTGAGCAGCTGTCAAAAGAGAACAATGGTCGATCGTGTGAACGTGACATTTACTTCACGTAATCGTACGTGCGTTTATGTTCACTATGTGATTGAGGGGAGTTTAAGGATTAGATATGGAAGGAAGGCGTCCATAGTTAGTTGCAACAATGTAACTTAGCGCCGTATTTATTGTTATTTCATTGCTCTTCGGCTTCATTTGATCACTGCGATGACGCATGAAAGGAATTTTATTACGAGTCGTAAAAGTAAAGGAACTCGTACTACACCTCACGCGTTAAGGCTATTGAACTTTTTAGCACACTTTTGCCTTGTTGTAATGAGACAACGAAGCAGAAATATTGTGCTTTTGATTGTATGGTCTGCTTTAGAATAAAAAGGTATCACAAGGACATGTATCACGCAATTTCAATTTTATTATTATTGTTGACGGCCATTTGGGACTCAGAAGTTCAGACCCTCGTTGATCGCCCTTCGCTTCCCTGTCAAGAGTGTGCACTTTCCATGTTTCGCTATTCTATCCCATCTCTTCTAGATCCAACCTTATAATGTCCTCTCATTTACGGCGCAGCCTTCTTGGCCGTCTTTATTCTAAGGGTTTTTCGTTCATTATACAGTTCGTTCACTGTCCCTATCTTCTACGTGTCCTGCCCATCGTAGTCTTCGTGATTTAATTACTCGGAAAACGCTTGGGGCTGAATTGAGTTCCTCGAATTCTTGATTGTATAGTTTTCTCCACTGGCCCCTTTCTTCGTCCTGTTTTCCACCATAGAACTTTCTTAAGGTCTGGTTATGAAAGACCCGAGATCAAGTGCCCCATACGTGGGGTGTCACGGATTTTGACGAGTTTTTTGAATAGTTCCTTCATAGCAAAGAAACACGCATTGCTCATGTGCAGCGTTTTATTTGTTTTGATCTTTATGTCGTTTAATGAGGGACAGGATTATTCCCCTGTTATTTCACTGGAAAGATCGCATTACGTGTTCCACCACTAAATTAAAGAGAAGTCGTGACAAGGCATCTCCAAACGATGTAGTATTGACTTGAGGCTTTTAAAACGAATTTTCGTCAAGTTCAAATCATAGAAACATACTTTGTCAACATCGAGTCCTGCAAGAACTCCCATGGAGGACATTTGAATGATGTTACGAGGGTGGGTCAATAAGTCCGTGATCTTTTTCAATTTCCCGCCTCTTAACCGAAAGGGCAACACTGCTCCTGTCAACAGGCAACTGTCAGTTGACTCCTGTCAAAATTTGAACAAGCTGCGTCGTTTAGTTTGTGTTTGACAGCCACTGATAGCAGACTACCGCGCGTTTTGAGAAGAAAATGAAAAAAAGTGAATTTCGTGTGCTCATTAAGCATTATTTTTTGCGGGAAAAAAGCATCACTCAAATAAAGGCTAAGCTTGATAAATACTATGGGGACTCTGCACCATCAATTTCAATGGTAAAGAAGTGATTCACTGAATTTCGTTGTGGCCGTACAAGCACGGAAGATGCTTGAACGTTCTAAACGCCCAGAGACGTGAGGTCCCTACACCCGAAACAATTGAAAAAATCCACGATAGGGTGTTGGCCGATCGGAGATTGAAAGTGAGAGAGATTGTGAAAGCCATAGGCATGTCACGTGGCTCAGTGGTTACAATTTTGAATGACCACTTGGGTATGAGAAAGATGAGTGCCGCGTTTGCTCACAATCGACCACAAACTGACAACTTCGCAGGAGTGTTTGACGTTGTTCAACCGTAATATGGACGGGTTTTTGAGCCGTTTCGTAACCGTGGAAGAAACGTGGATCCACCACAACACGCCACCAGACCAAAGAGCAGTCAAAACAGTGGGTTTTTCAGGGTGAATCGGCGCCCAACAAGTGGGTTTGTCAGCCAGCAAAGTCATGGCGACCGTTTTTTGGGATGCACGCGGTATAATCCAATTGACTACCTTCAAAAGGGTAAAACAATAAATGGCGAATATTATGTCAACTTATTGGGCCGATTTAATGAGAATTTGAAAAAAAAAGACCGGATTTGGCCAAGAAAAGTTTTTTTTTCCCACCAGGACAATGCAGGGGTGCACACATGTGCAGTTTCCAATTGGGCTACGAATTGCTCCCTCATCCGCCCTATTCTTCGGATTAAGCCCCGAGCGAATATTTCTTGTTCCCAAACCTAAAGAAATAGCTTGGCGGAAAGAAATTTGACTCCAACGATGAAATCGTTTCACAAACAAATACATTTTTGATGTCCTCGAAAAATCTTATTTTTTGGAAGGAATAAAAAAATTGGAGAAACATTGGACAAGTGTATAGAGCTCAAAGGTGATTATGTTGAAAAATAAAATATGTTATATCCAAAATCCTGTGTTTTATTCAATAAGTCACGGACTCATTGACCCACCCTCGTACCAAGGTAAAACCTTGATCAAAATCTATATTGAAAATGTATTTTTTTTTATTAACTTCTGAAACCATGAATTGGATAACCTTATACTTATGTACTTATACAGGGTGGGCCAAAATTATTACCGTGCACTTTACGTTAGCACGACGATTTCAACCTCCTCTAGTGTCAAAAAGTACACCATTTAACATACAAATACTTGGTTAGTAGTGAAAATGTTGTGGACGAGGCAACAGTTCTTTCACAGTAGAGTGCTTTTTGACTAATGGTGAAAATGTGATATTTGCGCAACTTTTAAGAAGAAGTTCGCATTAAAGCGCCATGAAAACCCTACCGACCATAAAAGTAAAAACTTTCGCGAATCCGATTCTGTGGTCGGTAATAATGCGCGCAAATCTGTGCGCCGCCAAACGTCGACTTGAAAATTCTCCGTATGTCACTTAGAAGAATATTCCGAAATGATATAAACATGCATCTGTATAACATACAGCTCACACAAGAACTGAAGCCAGCTGATAAGTCAAACAGGTTGAGTTTTTTGCAACAAATTTTTAGACATGATCGAAGAAGAAGACGTGGGTTTGGATAACGTGTTGTTTTGCGACGAGGCTCACTTCGACTTACCTGTAAAACAACGTAAATAAACAAAACATGCGATATTATGCCACCGAAAACCCTCAGCTAACGCATGCTAGGCCGTTACAATTACCTCGTATTACCTTGTGGTGCGCAGTGTCGCCGAAGATGATAATCGCTCCGTACTTTTTCGAAGCACAAGGAGTGAACGCTACAGTTAACAGTGAGCGCTATCTAATGAATTTTTTTCCCCGGAACTGAGAAGAAAACACCTCCGATTGTCGCACACATGGTTTTAATAAGATGGCGCCATATCGCATATTTCTACGGATGTTTTGTATCTGTTGAAACAGAAGTTCCAGAATCGACTGATTTCGCGCAACACACCGTTCATTTGGCCGCCGCGTAGTCCCGATTTAACGTCGTCGGATTTTTTTTATGGGGCTTCCTGAAGAGTAAGGTGTATGCACTTTACAATCATTGAAAATAGCCCTTTATAAGAACTACGACTTAAGTCCAAAGTTTTGTTAAGACAACTTATTCTTTATAGATCCCCTGTGCTATAAACTGCGCATGTTACGAGATTGTAGGAAAATCCGACATCAACTTAAATATGCATTTTTAATCGCTCAATATTATTTACGCTCGTGAGTTAATAACGTTGGAAACCTCAATAAAGTTTGTGATTTACATTCACTAATTACCAAAGTCTGCTTTAGACCTTGTGTATGAATGCGGAGCCTTGTTTTAAAAGCTTTACATTAAATATTTTTATTAAGTCATTATTGTACCTTAAAAAATGGATAAAAAAGAAGCAGTTCCCGGCGTCCACACCAAAACAAAAAAAACTTTTCATAAAGTTTCTGAAATGTTTCCTCTGCCCGGACGCACCTTTCTATTCTAATTGCTCTAGAATTCTGAAAAAATAGCTGACAACGAGCTTTAAATTGACATCTCTTTGATTTAGATGTTCACGATTTTTTTCAATTCATGGAATTGATGTAAACAACTGCCACTATATCCGGTGGTCATTGTCTCAGCATCAGTGACTTCTAGATTATAAATCATTTCGCGAGAAAGCAATTTAAAATAATATCGTTTTCAGGGGAAATACACAAAGGGGCCGACATTCTTTTTCTTTCAAAAAAACAAGTAATTAATTACACCCATATGCTCTTTGGATGGCTTGTTTTCTAACTACGAAAATTAAAAGTTGAATGTAAACCTGACTCATCTACCTTTAAGGAGCCTAAAAGGAAAATTAATTTGTCAAGCAAAACACCAAATTTTATGTGGACATTTAGAAGTATTCTATCGATGAGTGTATGTCAGTCACTAATGGACAGATGAAAAACATATCTCGAATGTGGCCTTTTGCTTGCTAAATTTAGTCCGAAACAATGGCGTGATTAAATGTTGTTTTTGCCAAAACAAGAAAAGCAATAAACAAGGTCATAAACCGATTATAAAAACTTAATACAGTGGGTCATTATAAAAGCCTTTATGAGAGTGGAGACGGTGCCATAATCGGAGGTGAGCAACATTCTTCGAGCCGGTATTTTGGCAAAACATCATTTGGAAATGGAGGTAGAAAATGGAGATAGAAAATACACCTAGTGCTGTAAAGAGCTTTAGAGACCAGAAAGAAAAATAAAATCATAAAGACCTGTCCGTAGACGGGATTGAGTCGTCGTTTATTTTTTATTTTTTACATGGTGCAAAATACTGAAAACCTTTTCCGTTGCAAAATCAGGTCAGTTTTCGTAAAGGAATCCCGGTCGAAATAATGAACTACGTCTTCCGTCTGCGCCTAAAGTTTGTGAAGAGCGTTCGAGAGATTGACATCCTCGTGTTCCTCCAGCGCATTGAGTCGAGAATATTGTTCTTGTTGCTAAAAGTGTCGCCCAAACTCAAGAACCCCAACTGACCATAAATCCGTGCAAGTGGGCATTAGTCGCAATTGGCAAAGTTCCAACTTACTCAGGTGCTGACCACACGCCTCACTATCGATTCTCAGCTAGGGCTTTAGATCACCTGAAAATTGACAACGATTTCGTTAAAAAAATATATATCCAAATTTTATCGAATTTGAAGACGACAACAAGGTTACGTTGAACGGAGTGCGATTCAGACTCAGGATTCCAATTCAGGTTCTTAAGCAAAACATTGATCGGGCTTCAAATCATTGAAAGTGTACTTCAAAATTGGATGAGCAAAAGGCACTAAAATTAGGTAGACGAAATGAACACATCAATCATAAAGTTCAAAGGATGACATGTAGATGGCAAATCCATTGACCATATTGACTTTGATGAAGCACCAACCTTGAAACGATACGAGTCAACATTTTCTTAAAATTTGACGTTTAGTTTACAAGTTACGGCGATTTCACCGAAGGTATTTTTGTGATTTTCAGATCCATAAGAAATTTTGAATTTCGTAAGTCGGTTAGGCATTACCAACTAGTGAAACAATTCCGTTTAAGCGAAGAAATTATTCGGACTCTGCTCCATCGAGACAAATAATAGAGAATGGTTTGCTGACTGTACAAAAACCGATCATGCTGAACGCTCTCGCCACCCAAAACCGGCAGTTATTCCACAAAACAAAAACAGTTTTCATCGATCGTTGTTGAAGTTGTCTCCCCTGCAAGATAGGGTTTAGAATATACCCGCGGCTAGCAGTCCTTGCCATATAAAAAATGACAGAGTTAGGCGCAGAGCTGATGACTCTGCACTACACGCACTCACATCACTCAAAACAGCATTAAAGATCCTTGACCCGCCTGGGTGTTTAATATGACTAGTCTTCCTTGGGTGAAATAATCCGGAGGTAAATTAGTTCTCCCATCGGATCTACAAGGAGAGCATCCATGAAAAGAAATGCACACAAATGAAGGATAGACTCGAGAAATGTACGCAGCTTGTACAGACCGGGCGCTTTCCAAACAGCACTCAGTGAAATCAGTACGTATAAATTGGTCATTGCAGCGGTACAGAAAGCTCGACTTTCAAGCAAAACAACAATTAAAAATGGGTATACCTTCCTTTGTGGTGGTACGGATACCAACAATCTTGGAACAGGATTCTTTATAAGCGACAAAATTATGCAAAACCTAATGGACCTAGTATTTTACAACAACCAAATGCCTTCTGTATGTATTCGTATGTACCTCCGACTGTACGAAGAGATAAAGGACGTGTTTTACGAAACAAGGATTTTTTTTATAGGGTTCGTTCAGGTTCAAGAGTGTACGCCCTTATGGTGTTTGTCACACAACCTGGATGAGTTGCAGATGGTTTGTGTCGAAGATGTTTGTTCACTTTTCTCCGGAGGTGGTTGTCCTAGATAGGATGAGAGATTCGACTGAATTTGTCGCGTTGGTTGTAGTTCACAGTTACTCTTTTGTTTCCATGCCATTAAGTTGTTATATTGGAAATGCACACACAGAGTATGAATTTGGAAGCGATCTTATGCTGCGAGTGTTATGCCTTCGTCGGCATCTTTTGATCATCTCTCGTTCACAACTGATGTTGTTGCACAGTTTTTCCGTATAGGAATTGTTCTTGGCTATGGACAGACTTGAACTAAAGACCTTCCATGTTTGACAAGTTTTCATCCATCGACGTGAAAATCTTACTCGGGGGCTTCAACGCGAAAATGGGAAAAGAAGAAGGCATATATAGGCCAACAATAGGAGACGACAGGCTCCATGTCTCTTCAATAATAATAATAATAGTCATAGGGTGCTGTAATACGTTATAAGATCTCATCAGGAAAATGACAGGGAAATTGATGAAATCACATCCGTTTCAGCTTTCAGTTTGGACCTTCTGGGAAATAGTGAGAAAACAGCTAAGAGAAAGGCAGAAAGTCTAATAATGGCAGGAAAGGAAATGGACTTAGAAGTAAACGAAAATAAAACCAAACATATGGTCACTGACCGACTCAACTTCGCACTTGAGTGTACTCAAAAAACGCTTTAAGAAAATGGACGAATCCAAATATCTGGATATTGACTGCCAAAAATGACATAAAGATCGAAATAGATGAAAGGCTGCATGTGGGCAACGCGTGCTTCTTCGTGATGAAGGAACTTTTACGTCCTGCAATTTCAAAATTCATATTTTCATATTTTTTTAAAACTTCAGTAACAGTCTCTTGCCTATACGGTCAGATGAATGCTCCTAATACGCGAAACCTGCCTACTACATAATCACTATTTTTCTATATATTACCTTAAACATATACAGACTCGAATGACAGTTCGATTGTGATTGAAACTGGGATGTCAAATACGGACTACGAATTGAATGACTCTATTAACTACACCATCTGCGAATGAGTGCAAAAATTGCTCGATTGTTAATAGTTTGGTTGAGGAAGAGCGTTAGGGGCAAGACCTGTCCCATGAGTTGTGCAAAAATAATTGACTACAATTCGGGAAAGTTGTACTTTCTTTCCAAATTTGTCATTATTTTAGAACATGAAAAAAAAACGAAGGCAAGGGAACGACAGCATCATCTGCATAAGCCACGACTTAGCTATTCGATTTGCAAAACCTATTCCGATGGTTTGCTAAAAATGCTTCAAACCACGTTTCTGATAGCTTTTTCGAAAATCATTATTCAGGTTTCCTTTCTATTTCCTCTTATTAAAGTGGGGAATACAAAAATGCCTTCGAATTCCGTTTTTAAAACGGCAAGAAGTGTGATACCAAGGTTTTTATAAGTCCAAGCTGAATTTCAGTTAAAACCATGACAAATATTTTGTAGGGATCTTAAGTGTAATTTAGGTCTCCGGACAAGGTGCCGTGTGCCAATAGTTGGATTTGGATAAAGTGATAGCTCAAAGTCAAAGTGGATTTCATTAGTTGTTTGCTCCCAAATTTTTGTTGATCACCAAAAAATATAAGGAAATTTATAGCATTTTTGTTATCCTTCGACAATTTGCAGTATTGTGCATAATAAAAAAAGCAGATCTAATTTTTTTAGCGATGGAAAGCTGTCAGAGTACCTGTTACTTCTGGTATTTTTTTTTCATTAGTAGCAATGGTGGAGCAGCCTTATTCTAAGCATTTACAAAGCAGAGCGCACCAATGTACAAGCGCAAAACGAAAGCAATAATCCATGAGAGCTTTCAGGGTATCGGTAATATGGAAACGTACGTAGGTAAGGTGAGAAGTACGACACAGAAAAGGCATATCAATCAGCAAAAAATTATGTTTCTTGCCTGGAGGCACGTGTCATTAGTTCGTATGAGAAGTTATCTCAATAGGTTGTCTACACGAATTTTGGCAGTACACGTCTTACGCATTTAACGTTATAATGGATAAACTTGAACATCGTGCCTTCTTTGGATGGATTAACCTCTAGGGAAATTCATCCAAAATTGAGAAAAATGTACGAGGATTCTGCTCTGAATGGACAGCTGCATTTTAATGTGGCAGCACATCCCTCGAAGGTGACCAACGTGGACGGCCAAACACCGCAACCACACCGGAAACTATCGAAAAAATGCGTAAAATCGCGTTGGACGATTAAGGGTGTGTAAGGCTTTGAGGATATCGGAAAAAAGTGTGTGGACATCTTATACAAAGAATTAGGGATACGAAAGCTTTGCGCAAGATGAGTGACGCATTTGCTGGTGGAGATCGGAAGCAAATGAGCAAATGATTTTTGCAGCCATTTTTGTGCTGCGATCTTTCACCATCGATGAGACATGGGTACACCATCGCAAGTCAGAAACAGAACAGCAGTCCATACAGGGGGTGGAAGAGAGCTGGTGGTTCCGCGCAAAACAAAGCGAAGTCGACCGCAATTGGCGGAAAGGACATGGCCAGCGAAAGGGTCTTGTTCGTTGACTACCTTGCAAAAGACATAACAATTACAGCCCAATATTACTTCAACCTGCTTTACTAACTGGATGCCATAATCCGTGGTTTGAAAAAGAAAAAAATCATTGCGTCTATTCCTTTGAGTTGGCACCCTCCGACTTCCCTCCCAAACCTGAAGAAATCTGGTTTCTGGAAAACCCTTCGTATCCAGTGAAGAAGTTAAGAGGACCGCAAATGAATATTTTCACAGCCCTCCAGACTCCCACTTCCGAAAAGAAATACTGATGCTGAAGAAACACTGTACCAAGTGTGTTGAAGTCAAGGGAGATTATGTAGAAAAATAAAATCGATTTCCACTGAAAATCGAAGTTTTTTTTGCCGAGCCGAGAACTTTTCACCTTACCCTTGTAAGTTGAGATCACAGAAAAAGTCTTTTGCGACATTTAATCACAATGTAAAACATTACTTCGAGACTGCCGAGGCAGACCAATGTCATCGAATGTTCGTTTCGCGGTGAAGTGAATGAGAAAAACTTGGCTCCAGCTCTCTGTGAGCTGTAACGCCATCTAAGAAAGAAATCATTATTCAAACATCTATCGAAAGCCAGCCAAAAAACTCATGCTCTATAAAAATCAGATTTATTAATGGGAATATGTTGTTTTCCAATAGATGCCGCCAGCGGAACTGGGTGGTTAGAAGCGTCAGTTACGAGAAGTCACAAGGTAAACGTCAACGACTTATCATCATTACATTTGTAGATCTTCATCAGCGTTCAATATTTTTTGTGCGTGGTTCGAAGAAAACTACTATCGAGGCGCTTTGGATGATTAAGAAGGAAAGAGGAACTTGTCGCGAATGGTTTCAACACTACAAATGTGGTGATTTCGGCGTGCAAATCATGGAGCGTCCTGAACTGGTGAAAAAGTTAGAAGACCCAGGATAGAAGGCATTATTGGATCAAGAACTATCAAACACAGCAAGAACGTGCAGTAGTACAAAATATTTCAACAAATCACATCATTTAAAAGCAAGGGAATTGGGCGTATACGAGTTGAAGCCAAGGTACTCTGAAATGCGTTTTTTCACCAACTGCTTTTTTAACAGTAAGAAAAATAGGGCCTACATCGTATCGTGATGAAAAGTACATTACGATAATCCAAAGTGAAAGAAATGGTGGGTGCGCCACTCATCCTTGAAGAGAGGTTCATGGTGTGTATTTGGTGGGACCAACTCGACGTGGTATATGAGTTCTTACAACGGTGAAATCATCGTATTTACTTCTTCCGACTATCACTTGGTCCGATCGATGACAAGTGATCGATTCGGGAATGGTCTCAAACTAGGATTTTCCAGAAAGAGGGTCTAAAATTGTAGCTTGCAACGACAATACATTCAGCAATTTTTTTCTCAAAATAATGCTCCAAATTTCGTTAAACAAAAAATTACGGATTCCCACTTGTACACCTGATATTTGGAGAAAAAGTCACTTTACGATCAACCAAGAAGAGGTGTTTTTTTTAAATTAAAAAAAAATAAAATAAAAAATTTACTTATTAATGAAAAGAGTGATAGTTAAAAGTACCAAGTCTGAGCTTCGTAGTGGAATACCCGTCAAATGCACACCTAGAGTCTGCCTACGAATAGCCAAATCGATTCACCACATCATTTTCGAAAAACGGCCCCAAACTGTCACTACATTTCTTGGGTTTTCGGAGCCCAGACAAATAAAAGAGGAACCTGATCAAAGCACTCGATCAATAAAATTAGGGTATGTGCGTGTATTTCTGGATTAAATCCACTATACTGTGTGAGGAGGTGCTTGATAAAAACCAAAAGCAAAAGCACTTTACTAAACGTTTCCACGATTTTTGTCCAGTTTTGTAAATTCTTAATAAATTATGCGTGGGCGTATCGATTCATATCTAATAACGGCCAAGAATTTAATTCTTAAAAGTAAATAGCACAATAGCGCCAAATTCAAAATAACACCTCTTGTTGGATGACCCTTTTGCTAACATTATACCATTAGCTATGCACCAAAAAACACTCCGACCGGGTATTATCCCGAATATTAAGTGTTTTTTTTTTGTTTTGATTTTTTTCGTCCAAATGTCCAAATCATTACTCAAAAAAAATAAAATTGATTTTTTTACTCTTTTATCTATGACAAAAAAAAAGAAACATTCAACGAAAAAAATAAAAGAAGAACCCGAATTTATTATTTAAAAATAAAATGGATATAGAACCGGAAGCGGAAGGCATTGCCCAGTTTAGCTACACACACAAAACCCTAACTTCCTTTCCACGACCCAATAAACTCTATCCCAAACCAGTTAATGTACTATGAAAACAAAAACAAAAAAAGATCACCTAAGGCCACAATGAAACTGACTTTCTCCTCCGAGCATGACAAAAATCCATAAATTTTAAATTTATGGAAAAACAGGGAAAAAAATCGATAAATTGCATCCATACACACTACATCCCAGTCATGGTACAAAACATCAAGCCATAGCACTACTTACCTCAAACTAAAACCCAAGAAACAAAAACAACTTCAAACTCCAACTAAAGATAGTCTCTCTGTTTAATAGTAAGTTGTAACGCCAACTCAATTTGCCGTCAATTCAGGTAGGTAGCAGCACACAGGTTTCTTTCGATTAGAGGAAACTCATAAATTTGCGATAACAAAATCGTTTGATGTTTTTGTTTTTATTTTTTTTTGACTCGTTTCCCGTCAGTTTTTCATTCAAATCTGACGTCATTCGATGCGTGTTTTCATCCGGACCGGAAGGAAATAAACAATACTTGGGTGCTGATCAAATTTTCATGATCCCTCCCTTGCTCGAGAGATCACTGATCGCCGTATGCTTGGTACACTTTGCGTATGAATTATTCAAAAACACATGGTTTTCATGGAAGAAAAGGGCACACACTCCCGACACTATTAAGCACGATCAATTGGTGAAGAAGAATTCAGTAGAAGGAACGCGAAAATATTTGTCAGAATTTTGTGTTTTTTTTTGTTTTCGATTTTTCTTCGGTTCAAGAGAGCAACAGATAAAAACACCAAATCGATTCACTAGTCACGAACATCTGCGCAGTAAAACGTCGAAAGCTAATTGAAAACTTCAAAACTAAATTGAACGTCTAGTATCTCCGAATACGGTCGATTGTAATTTATCAAAATCGAACCTTTCAATTCGTTTGGTATCACTAAAAACAATCATAAATTAATGGTAAATATTCAAAATTGAATAAAAAACCAAAAAGTTCAAAAAAAAAACTGCAAAACGTCCGGACAGTCACGGCATGCACTCTGATTCGTTTACGATCACTACCCACCGAAACCGACAAAACCGAAGAACAGAAGCCGCAGGAAAGACCACAGTAAAAACAAAATCAAATCTCTCTCGAAAAAAAATCAGATCGACCGCAAAAGCAAAGCAAAAAAAAAGAAAAATGATCTCGATACGACGACGTCGGAAAAATCTTAAAAAAAAAAAAATAAATCTCTGGAGAGCTGCTGCAGATACACTGCTGCTCCACTACAAGTCTTATGACTACACTACACACCAGAACCAATCGGAGACGATGCGAACAATGCCCAGCCGATCTTGTTGATGCTCAAACTCAGACTGAGAAAAATTCAAAGTGAAGCATAAATTTAATGAAAAAAAGGGGTTCTTTCGGGCAGACACGGTAGACGGTAGACAACGTCGTCGACTCTGACAAAACGATGACGATGACTATGGTTGTGGCTATGACTATGAGTGGCAGTGTTGGATCATGCGGGAATCTTGGTGCTGGTGGTAGAGTAAACGACAGCAACGGCGATAGTGAGTAGTGAGATCGCGCTTTGGAGCTGCCCATAACACTGCCGTCGCTCTCCTTCGATACAGTGTTATTTTCCCCATATAAAGAGAGCGATCAGTGATCTTGTGTTTTGCTTTTGCTGTGCGACAAAAGGGGGTAGGTATCTCCATAGATATCGCAGTAGAGATGCGATGCTGCGGTCGATTCTTTTCTTGTGCATTTTCTGTGCTTGTTGGTCGTTTTTCTCTTCACTTTACGCGTTAGGTCGTATCGATCGCAGGCGCTAGTGTTTTGACCACGGATCGTACACGCCAACGACAGGGTAACAAGCAAATTGCCGACTAATGGTGGATGTTGTTCGTGCTCGCCAGCGCCGCCGTCGACAGTATTGTTGCCGCCAAGATCTTATCACGATCGAGCCCGACGACGCCAGTGTTGATCAGGACGATTGATGTCTGGTGCGGCTGCTGCAGCCGTTGCAGAGGTACAACAGTACATCAGGTCGATCGTCTGCGTGGTGTGTAAGCGGGCAAAAGGTCACCAGGTATATGCACACGGACACAAGTACAGGGTGCGGATATAGTGTTTGTTTGTTTACTAATAGAAAATTGGATCGCACCCACCCGTTTCCGAAATACAACTTTAACTGATAACAAATGTTGCCTCTTGCTCTCGCTCTCTCTCTCTCTCTCACTCCGATTTCACATAGATACCCACATATGCAGGCACATATGTAGATAACACACTCCTCGGATGTCCATTCAGGTTTGAAACGACAAACAATTTAATGAATGAATGGATGGCGGAATAAATGAATGAAATTGGCCGAGCAACGACGATGGAAGCAGATTCGATGTGGAATCAAAAGTACACGGCACACTAGGCAGAGCTGCGAGGGGAGCTACCTATGTATATACACTTCACGGCGGTCAGGAAAGACGAAGACCGAAGGTGAATGGGTGAACGTGTAAACAAAAAATAAACAAATCAAGTGTCTGATCGTCACCAGGCGACGGACACAGCCAGCTATCGGAGTGTAGTTTTGATTTTAACTGCAGTCCTCTCTCTCTCTTTCGCTTCCTCTCTTAATTCGCCAGGGGATAAACTCTTCGAACCGATTCGAGTCTCTCAACCGATAAGGGTGACTCTCTTCGGTTTTGGTTTTCTGTTCGTATATTCTTCGGTATCAGAGCGAATGTTGATCAGATCGGGATTGATAAGTCCGTGAATGGCTGTCTGTTGGCGACACATCGCCTCTATTGACTTAATGATTGTATATTAGTTGATCACTCACGGTATCATGCGGATTTTTTTCAAGGCTGTGGACTTATCAGAAAATGTTTGACCTTACATTTTACTTACGAACAGGAACCGTTTCAGTGGGGCAGTAATTACAGCATGTCTAGACGTTTGCGACCAAGCAGATTCCACTTCACCGTCCTATTTTTAGTCGAGTTATCAGCCTTAGCACGAGTATGAGGCGAATGATCGTTGGTCACGAGACGTTTTATACTGATATCAAGTCGCGTACATGTGAGTGCAATAAAAAACATTTTTTTTTTACCAGAAAGAAATTTAAGTCTTTGCGAAATATAAGTTGAATGCATGCACCAAAGCCTTTAAAGAGGGTCAAGCAGCAAGTTTTATATCTCTAATGGATTATGACCTTTTAGGTATGACTAAGGTATTTGTAAAACTCTACAACTATCCCATGGTCTAAACTGAATAACAGACAATCGTCAGTAATACAGGGCTAATTCAGTGGAAGCATAGGTTCACCTTGGATTGTACAACTATCTTAGAAGGAGGAGAGGACGGTGAAAAAATATTATCATAGCTCGAATATAAAGGTTGAGCCAACAAATGCTGTGGAAGTCCTTCTCTCTTTTTAGCAATGGAAACCACAAGGTATGGACCCAAAAACGGTGTGAATGAAAAATTAACTTACACCATATTTTATCCAAACGTAATGATGGTCTTACAGTCTGCTTAAACAATAATAAACTAGACTATTTGACTTTAAACATTCTTCAAGCTGCCACTCTTCCTGCCTCAGGGCCGATTCAAACCACAAAATCGATCTTTTTCAAGTAATCAAAAGATCACTCGATGTGTACCAACATCTATGGTTTACGGCGGATGTGATCAACGCTATGAGAAAAAAAGGAACAGATCATAAAGGAACCATAGGTCATCCCAAGAATATTGGTTTCCGTATAAAACGGCGCGCAACAAATGCATCTCTCCCTCCAAAGAAACACTGGGGAAACCTACATAAAATTGGTAAATCGAATTGTGATCAGACCTCTAAATGTCTTCTCGATTTTGATGACCTAAAACTTGATTTTCTTTAGGGGGAATTCGACTTTAATGAGATTTTTGAAGGTATAAACTCGCCTTCTAGCCTTGACGATTTTCGGGTCGTCGTTGAAAACTAAATTATTAGATGCGTAACAGCTATCGAATATGACTCTAGTGATGAAGAAAGTAACTCATTCTACCCAACATTGTCCACCATCTTGAGCCGACTTGAGCCGCAGAATTATGCCTCTCTGGTGATGGTGATAGTGATAGTGATGGTGATGGTGATGGTGATGTTGATGTTGAGGCGGTTGCTGATGCGGATGCTGATGTCGATGTTGAGGCTGATGGCGATGGTGACGGTGATCGTGATTGTGATGCTGATGGGGATGCGGTTGCTGATGGGGATGCGGTTGCTGATGCTGATGTAGATACTGATGCTGATTCTGAGGCTGATGGTGATGTTGATGGTGATGGTGATGGTGATGGTGATGGTGATGGTGATGGTGATGGTGATGGTGATGGTGATGGTAATGGTGATGGTGATGGTGATGGTGATGGTGATGGTGATGGTGATGGTGATGGTGATGGTGATGGTGATGGTGATGGTGATGGTGATGGTGATGGTGATGGTGATGGTGATGGTGATGGTGATGGTGATGGTGATGGTGATGGTGATGGTGATGGTGATGGTGATGGTGATGGTGATGGTGATGGTGATGGTGTGGTGATGGTGATGGTGATGGTGATGGTGATGGTGATGGTGATGGTGATGGTGATGGTGATGGTGATGGTGATGGTGATGGTGATGGTGATGGTGATGGTGATGGTGATGGTGTGGTGATGGTGATGGTGATGGTGATGGTGATGATGATGGTGATGGTGATGGTGATGGTGATGGTGATGGTGATGGTGATGGTGATGGTGATGGTGATGGTGATGGTGATGGTGATGGTGATGGTGATGGTGATGGGGATGGTGATGGTGATGGTGATGGTGATGGTGATGGTGATGGTGATGGTGATGGTGATGGTGATGGTGATGGTGATGGTGATGGTGATGGTGATGGTGATGGTGATGGTGATGGTGATGGTGATGGTGATGGTGATGGTGATGGTGATGGTGATGGTGATGGTGATGGTGATGGTGATGGTGATGGTGATGGTGATGGTGATGGTGATGGTGATGGTGATGGTGATGGTGATGGTGATGGTGATGGTGATGGTGATGGTGATGGTGATGGTGATGGTGATGGTGATGGTGATGGTGATGGTGATGGTGATGGTGATGGTGATGGTGATGGTGATGGTGATGGTGATGGTGATGGTGATGGTGATGGTGATGGTGATGGTGATGGTGATGGTGATGGTGATGGTGATGGTGATGGTGATGGTGATGGTGATGGTGATGGTGATGGTGATGGTGATGGTGATGGTGATGGTGATGGTGATGGTGATGGTGATGGTGATGGTGATGGTGATGGTGATGGTGATGGTGATGGTGATGGTGATGGTGATGGTGATGGTGATGGTGATGGTGATGGTGATGGTGATGGTGATGGTGATGGTGATGGTGATGGTGATGGTGATGGTGATGGTGATGGTGATGGTGATGGTGATGGTGATGGTGATGGTGATGGTGATGGTGATGGTGATGGTGATGGTGATGGTGATGTCGATGTTGAGGCTGATGGCGATGGTGATCGTGATTGTGATGCTGATGGGGATGCGGTTGCTGATGGGGATGCTGATGCTGATGCTGATGTAGATACTGATGCTGATTCTGAGGCTGATGGTGATGGTGATGGTGATGGTGATGGTGATGATGATGGTGATGGTGATGGTGATGGTGATGGTGATGGTGATGGTGATGGTGATGGTGATGGTGATGGTGATGGTGATGGTGATGGTGATGGTGATGGTGATGGTGATGGTGATGGTGATGGTGATGGTGATGGTGATGGTGATGGTGATGGTGATGGTGATGGTGATGGTGATGGTGATGGTGATGGTGATGGTGATGGTGATGGTGATGGTGATGGTGATGGTGATGGTGATGGTGATGGTGATGGTGATGGTGATGGTAATGGTGATGGTGATGGCGATGGTTAAGTCTCCCGTGTACCCCTGGTGGTCCACCTGGACCACTTTGGGAATCACTGGTTTAAATCGACAAGGGGGCAGAACTTACCTATATCCGGAAGTATAATTAAAGAAAAAGCTTTCGATTTCAGTCAAAATGTGAGGCCTACAGATTTTAAGGCAAGCACGGGTTGGTTGGATAATTGGAAACGTAGGTAGTACAGGCATTTTTGTAACAAGAATATGTGAATTCAGATTAAAGCCTTTGTTTTATTTAAAGGAATGGCATATGTCATAAAAAGGCTGGTGGAGAATGTACTGATGTGAGTGACGGATACTGTAGGTACTAAATGGAAACGTGATGTTTTACCCCACTTATTGGAGGGTTATGAACCAAGTGACGTGTTTAATGCGGATAAGACGGGCCTATTTTTCAAATGTGTTCCCGACAGCGCTTTAACTTTCAAAAACCAGAAGTATCAAATACCAACGCAGCATCCTTGGTCGACTTTATACCAATCAGCATTCTGCCGTGCTTATCAAAGGCCTTCGAGAGATAACTGCTAACTAGATTACGAAACACTTATCTCTCAATAATCTTTTGTATACCCAGTAATCAGGTTTTAAATTGAAGCACAGCTGCTCGTCAGTAATGGTAATGAACAACTTCGGTTTTAGTGAAAATGCGATCGGATTGCCCAGAAATGTTCTCTCTTGATTGGGCTCAGTGCTGTACATCTCTCAAGGAGCTTAGACAAAGCGACCCTGAGGGTTAAATACTATGTCTGATTCTTTTCTGTATGTTATCTGGAAGCACTCTTCAATGTACATGTAGGCTGATGAGGCTGATGATGTTCAATTAAAGCCAGTCAAACTCCTTTTCAGCGTTGAAGGACTTGGCCTTCTCATCAATGATGGTTTGAAACCCATCCTTATCTGGTCAGTCACTAGCGGACATCAACTAATTTCCAAGTAATGACAGTATCAAAAAGATGGGATCAGCTCGCTGGGAGCCAAGCTGCAATTCCAGGTTTTCTACCCTGAATTTTGCAAACATTTACCTGGATCTCAGGAACCACAGTAGCTAGAGTTCCAAAATCGGTCGCTATGAGCTCAGAATTATGTACTCTATTACATAGCCAAGTTTTAGACTCAAATGGCTTCGATTCAGTTTGATCAGAAAAAAATCCACCCGCACAATCCTGACCCTATTGTACAGGACCTCGGTCGGGTAAAATTTCGGGTTATCAGATTTGGGTGTCCTATATAACCCAAGACATTGACTTTCAAACACCCGAACTCTTTCTATCAAGCTGGCTCTCACATTGAACCAGGCCATGTAGCAAATAACTTTCACTCTGGAATCAAGTTGGCTGGCATGAAACAGTCATGTTGTCAGAGCGAAAGCATCTCGGGCCAGAGCAGCATCTACACGTTTGTCAAAATATAGATACTGATCTAGCACGATCCCAAGGTATCTGACTACACTTTGTCTCGCCAGTGGACGCCCAAAAATAGAGAACCTGCGCCAATTTGTTCTAGTGTCCCGAGAGGCTCTAGACAAAGGTGTTTTGAACAATATAGATTCTGATTTCTGAAAGTTGATTTTCAGCTTCCAGATTTTTTTGGAAGCCACGTTGTAGAAGAGTAACAATGACGTCGATCGTTGGACCTGATCTGTATAAATCGTCTGCGTACGCTTTAGAGTGGTGAAGAGAAACTAGCAGATCGCTTAGGTAAATGCTGAAAAGGATCGGCGAGTTTACCGTGTCCTGTTGCAGTCCATTTTTGAAACCACGTTGGCAATTTTCACATCGAACTTTCTATCGGTTAACATGTCAAAAATCATATGTAGCAGTGGTTTACTTATGCCCAGCCGACTGAGCTTGTAATAAAGACCTTCTAGCCATACGGTGTCGAAGGTTTTTTCCAAGTCAATGAGACAGGCATCCAGTGAATTTATTTCACTGGATATCCGATACGAACTTCGACGCGACATGAATATAGAGGCGTCTTTCCCCCTCTTGGTGATTGGTTGCGCTACCGCTGTCTTCCAGTGCATTGGATAATATGCATTATTGTTGAACAGGATGGTGTACATCTCTACAGCCATTGGTGAAAGGTGCCTAAGCACTACATTGGATATACCGTCGACTCCCGCGGATTTTTTCTTCTTCAATGATTCGAAGATCATGTGAATATCTTCCATCGAAATGAACAGGGTGTTGGCCCCTAACTGGCGACGGCATTGTTTGCCATAAAATCATCATTGAACCTGGTAAAACCAAGTTTCTCTGATCGCCAATGATCGATATCATTTGGAAGGTAGAAGTGGTGACCTAGGAATCTGTTTTCCAGGTCGCGGTTTGGGCGAATGCTGTTATTTATTTACCATATACGCTTCCTGGAATACAGCCCCCACTGTCGCCACCTTCTCCTGGGGATCTTCGATCACGAAAAAATCCTAATCCAAGACGGCGCTCTCTGAATCGATGCTGACTGTTCGTAGCAAGCGTTCATTGTCTGACGTTCTCGCAAGTTTCAGATCCCGAATGTCATTCTGAATGTTTCTCCGAAAGATTTTATTTATTTGCGGTAATATACTCGCGCTGTAAGATTTTTGGCCCGAATTCTATTGTTTCAATACAAACTTACAGATATTCTGTAATTTTCCTTGATCAACTGTTGGAGATTTTTAATCAGTGACTTCAGACCCTGACCGAGTCTTGTCTGTCGGTAAACTGCCTGTACAAGAGTTTGAGTCTTGTCAGTAGTCTACTTTTCTGTTTGTGCAGTGCGTCGGTTGTCACGTTTCGGTACACGTTCGTAGTATCGTGCTGTCGTTGGCGTGGTATCGTACTGTTCATTGTCTGCTTAATGATGTAGTCCATTTGCTTGAGATACCTGTCAATCTCGCGGTTTGGTGGGTTCCTATTGGACGGTGGGAAGGAGGCGCTCGAAGTGAGCGCTCTCGTCAGGAAATTGGCAAAGCGTGGCTAACGCGCCCTACTTTGATCGTAGGGGTGCGTACTCTGCCATGTCAATTGTCCGTAGACAGGTAATAGACGATTTGGTCGTGTCTGCCAGTCTCAGTCGAGAGTTTATCAGCATGAGATCCAGATAGGAGCCGCTCCTAGGATACGAAGGTCGGTCTCTTCTAATTTTACTGTAAGAACTGTGCCACATCGACCATTTTATGATCGTCATAGTCAACCTACTGAGCGAGCAATATAAGCCCTAATGACCAAATTTCTCACCAATTTCTATTGAACATCAAGCCACCTACAGAGGAAAATATTACAGATCTATCCGCCATGTTAATGAAGACCGTGATTTGTCCATTCGTCACCTTTCGCAGCAATTGGACCGCTAAATCGTGTGTTTTGATGCCTCTTTGTTTTTTATGGAGATACATCTATGTCGACAAACCAGCAGAATCGGAGGACAAAATTGCACGTTTTATTAGTGAGATAACAGCCACTATGCTCGAAAACTGACTTAAAGTGGGACTATGGACATATACGTTATACGAGGGTGGTCCGATGAGTACTTAGCCTCACCGCCAGATTGCGCCAGTATCGCAGGAGCAACTTACTATCGTGTAGTACATTCTAGTAGACGGCTACGGTAAGCGGATTTTAGAAAAATGGAAAAAGAGCAATATCGGTCGGTGATTCGATTCTTGTTTTTGGGAAGGAAATCGCGCAGCGAAATCAAAGAGCGTTTGGATGCTGTGTACGGTGACTCTTCTCCTTCGATGGCGAGCATCAAAAATTGGTTTAACGAGTTTCAACGTGATCGCACGTCGGTTTTTGATGAGCCACGTCCAGGTGCCCCGAAAACGGCTACCACGGAGGATAACGTGACAAAAATCCTCGATCTCGTGTTAGCAGACCGCCGATTGAAGGTGCGCGAGATAGCTGAGACAGTACGCATTTCAAAAGATCGCGCGGGTCATATTCTGTATGAAATTTTGGGCATGAGAAAGCTGTCGGCGCGATGGGTGCCGCGTTTGCTCACTCCGGACAACAAGCGCAACCGTGAGACCACTTCAGAGCAGTATTTGACGCTGTTTAAGTGCAATCTGAAGGAGTTTCTGGTCGTTTCGTGATAGTCGACGAAGCATGGATCCACTGGTACACACCAGAGACCAAGGAACAGTCAAAACAGTGGACTTCACCCGGCGAACGTGCTCCGAAGGCGAAGACTGTCCCATCGGCCGGAAAGGGGATGGCTACCTTTCTGGGATTCACAAGGTGTGATCCACATCGACTACCTGGAGAAGGGCAAAACGGTCACAGGGCTGTACTATGCCAAATAATTGGGCCGATTCGACGCCGAATTAAAGAAAGAACGGCCCCACTTGGCGAATAAAATGTGCTCTTCCACCATGATGACCGGCTCACACCTCCGCCCTCGCCACGGCCAAATTGGTCGAATTGGGCTACGAACTGCTGCCCCATTCACCGTATTCTCTAGATTTAGCCCCGTGCGACTTCTTTTAGTTTCAAAACTTGAAAAAGTCAATCGCCGGGCAGAAATTTCAGTCGAATGACCAGGTCATCGCCGCCACGGAGGTCTACTTTGCAGACCTCGAGAAAACGTATTTTTCAGACGGGTTAAAGAAGTTGGAGCATCGCTGGGTCAAGTGCATCGAGCTAAAAGGAGACTGTATTGAAAAATAAATCACCATTTCTCCAAAATTGTTGTTTTTCCTTTGTAGGCTAAGTACTTATCGGACCACCCTCGTATTACAAATAGGAACAACTGAGCATTGGTAGCGTATTTCAAGTAAAAGTTCTGACAACTACCATGCTACCTAATTGATAGTCAAGCTACGGAGTAGGCTCCGTCATCCTTCATTTAAAGTTACGAGTCCATAATACTTTTCGACACCATCAAGCGCCTTTTTGCAAGGCTATGGTGAATTTATTTGACAATTTTGAACGTTCGTCTGGCATGGTCAATTAAAAATACCGCCGCCATAGCTTAGAGTTTAACTAGAAGCACAAATGTGATCGCTCCGACATAATCACAGCAATTTAAGAATTGAGCCTATGCGCAACGACTTGTTATTGCAATTTGTACAAAAATTTTGGACTTGTAAGGTCGAGTGACACAAAAATTAAAACTTGTAAACAACGCACAAAAGCTTAACTTCCCAGATTGAGGGTCAGAAGTTAATGAAAAAAATTGTGATTTTTGACACGAAATTATTCTGACCTATGATGTTAATTGCCATTTGTCTGGGCTGCGAAAACTCAAGAGGAATAGTAGAGCGAATGACAGGTAAGTGTGGTTTTTCTGCTGACGCTGCCATTGGACCATACTATTTTCGAAAATATTGCTGACTTCGGGGTATTTGACAGTAACTCATAAAACACTACTTCAACGACTTGGCTGGTTCCAAATTCCGACTCCGGTCATCTGCATCAGAAGGTCACACATCAACCTCCCAGTCATGCCGCCCTCCCAAGAAACAGTAGTTTTGTGAAAACTTGACGAAAATTTCATTAAAAGAGTAACTATTTGTAAGCAGAGCCAAGGCGGACATTGGGCAGAAATTACAATCCTAAAGCTTACATTTTAAGTTAAAATATAAATATCGACAGTTAACGTAAAAAAGGTTTTCTCTATTGATTTAAAATGACGCCTCGTGTTGGACCTTTAGAAGCATTAAAAGAAGCAATCCTTAACGCACTTAGACTTATTTCAGTCATTTCGAGAGCAATTGCTGATGGTATGGTGCTCAAAGCTAGCTTAGAAAAATGTATAGTGGCCATCGTGCTGCCCATTCAAACCAAGGTTTCCGCCTGAAGAAACAGCAGTAGTACGTCTGATTCTTACGCGTAGGTCTGAAGATGTCATTCATGCTTTACCATTATATTGTGTCAAGTTCTGGAATATTCTTCGAAATTTCTGCTCAGTTCCCATAAAGCTATTGAGGGTCTTACGCGAGATAATAGAAGATCAAAGCCTCTTTTAGGCACTGCTTGCATAGGCATAGCTTTAAAGATTATTTCTAGAATTGTGCCATCATATCGAGCTTTACTGGCGTTAACCAAGAAAACAAAATTCTCATGCCGTTCTATCAAGAACTTGATCCAAGAGTATTCGCTTTTCATATTCGATTTTACACCAAGATCATTAAGGCCGACTCAAGATCCATTTGTTTATGCGAGATTTTGATATCCCTAAAGATCTTTTGGCCTGACTGTCATTGGTAAAGTGGAACGCACTTAGTCGGATGATTTGAAGAGGTGCAGCCTAGATCTTAGAGTTGTTTCAAAGTAATCGTGAATCATTTCTGCCTTTGTTTCGCAGATATAAAAAGCCAAAAGTGTCTTCGCTGAAACACTTATATCCCAGTACGACGGGATTTACTTTGGTATTCCAAATGTAAATAATAGGCACAACAATTAACAAGGCTCTAAGCTACTGAATTTCATAAGAAACGTATCTAACATAGATTAAGATCACTGGAAACCAGAGTGTGAAGTGTTCGCTCGTTATCTAAAAAAAGGCGCGTCACCGACCTATGCGAAAACATCTTCGTCACTTTGTTTTCAACCAAGCGAACTCCTCCACCCTCTATCAGTTTCCTTCAACACGTTCTTCTGATGATTTTTCCGCGAATTCTATGAACTCGATCACACCCTGCTATCCAAATCGAAAGTTCCCTAATAGAAAATGTAATCATTTCTATTTCGAGGTAATAGAAGTCAATGCGGGCGTAACGTCTTCAAAATGCTTTCAACATTCTGATTCACTGGTATCACCGTATCACTGGATGAGATCATCGACTTGGTTGGGGTTAGGGTATGTGATAAAGATTGAGAAAGAAGACTACTCACTGCACAAGTGGCTGTTTGGTTTCTTTGTTTACAAAACAAAGCAATTTCGCTTCTGGTGCATGCTTCAGTGGTGTTCTGGAGATGGAGTTGTTTGATTTGGAGTAGAATGTAATGTCCAGGAGGCACTCAGCTTCTTCTACTTCCAGTTTTATAAAAACCAAGGGACAGGCAGTGAAGATGAAATAAAGGTAACAGCACTGCCTAGAAGCGTTTAGAAGTATACAGCATGACCGCAAGATGTGGATTTATAAGACAAGGCATCCAATGTTCAATAAATCAATAAAACTTAGCTGTCTTAGACATGATCTATAGATGCTGTTTTAGGACATAATCTCTCTTTTAACATATTTCTTCTTGCCAATGAGGGCATTCTAGCCCAGATGCAAATATTTATATTTCTCCGATGATTGCAAGATTTTTCTTAAGCTCTTTTAGATCAGCACCCAGGATAGCTTTGGGGCACTGATTCTCTATACGAGATGGGTTCAAAAAATAAGGAGAATCTCACCTATACTTAGAAAAGGACGGACCTGCAAGATTATCTTAATTTTTGAAAACAATCATATTCGATCGCACTTTTCGAGCCTTTTCCACACAGAATATTTCCTTTAGGACGATTGAACTTTAGTTTCGGCGTCCTATCCGCCGACGTATTATTCACCACCTTTTCATATACGCTTCGTTAGTTCTGCGTCGTTTACTTACCATTCACCTTTTTGTTTGAAAATTAATAGTTTTGGATCAAAATTTTCAAAAATTCTTGCATCCATTTCTGATCCATACATAAGCTTTTTGATAGCTAGCACTACACAGCTATTTGTCAGATTTATTAACCAACTCAATAATGCAAAAATAACTCGTATCAACCAATAAGAACGACAAAATTACAAAATTCCTGTTACTTTTTGAACATATCCATAGAGAAGCTTCCCTAGCAACGACTCGCCACACGTCCTGTAAAGTAGAAGTGACCTTAAAATGAGGAACCAAGGTGGTATTTACAATTCTCCATTGTACCTGTCACATTTAATAGCGATATCTAAGGATTAGCTAGTGTCGATTTAAAGCTACCGGATTTTGTTTAAAATTTATTGGTTATAACTTTACTGCTAATAGCGATGACGCTGAGTTATCTCTAGTGACACTAAAGAGTTTAAAGGAAGCAAATTGTTTGACTCCCATTTAAAGCTTTTCAACTACCTTTCATGTATCTCGGCTTGACATACATACTAGCAAGCAGCTGGGTGCCCTGACTTTCATGGGTGCAGATTTGTTTCAAACCTAATCTTTATCGGACAATGGCAAATGGAAGGATCCTATATCAGTTAGTTAAACATCAGAGACTAAAGTCCGTTTGTAGATAATGAGATGCCGGAATATTGAAGCTAAAAGGTCAAGTCGTGGCGTAGGTATAGCACACTTGAAGGCACCTTACTGAAGATTTCTTTTAAAATAAACGCATGCAAAAGGGTTTACGTATTAATAACCTTAAGTGATTTTTGTCAAAACACAGCTCGGGATGGAACTATCGAAGGAGAAAGGAGAGAAATGTGCTTGTTGAACATTTGACTAAAAACGAATCTTTGACTGCACGAAAACAGGCTTAAGGGTAAAAATTGATGCGCGTTCCTAACGAGACGAGTATTGTGGTTAATTTCTTGAATCTTGCTTGAGCATTGTCTGTTAAAATAGTGATAAAACAATGAAGCATTGCATCGATGTTCAAGCGTGTAGGTGACTTCGCAATATCAATGTCTCCTCTAAGTTTTATCACCCGCTTTTGATTTCTATCCAGCAGGAGCAGAGTTGTCCTCAGAGGACTAGAGCCTTATATTGTAGATTTCAAATCACAGGAAGTGAAACATCCTTTACTAATGATTCGTTTAAGTGACAAAAGACAGCATTGAGCTTTGATTAATTTGAATTAAATGTGTTTAACATACAGTGCCGTTCCAGTTCTACGGCCGAAGAGCAGGGACGTGAGTTTTGGAACGAATATGAAAAACTGAGAGTACTGCCATCAGCAAGGGGTGGACGAGAACTATTCTCGCTGATATGACAATGAATAAGAGTGGTGACATAACTGAGCCTTGGGGCACACCATCATTCCTTTGGTAAATATCAGACTTGAAACCAGAATCCAGAACAATTTAAATTAAAATTCCCGAAAGGTAGAAGAAGAGATACCATAAGCACGCGTTCTCGATAAAAGAGCCTAATGCCGAACTCTGTCAAATACTTTAGAAATATCAAGCAAAACGAACTTGCTTTCATCGAGGTTGTGCAAAGATGCCATCAGTGATGTGAGATATTTCATAGGCTGACGATTTATCAGCGTTTCCATGACTTATGAGGGTGGTCCGATAAGTATTTAGCCTACAAAAGAAAAACAAAAATTTTGGAGAAATTGCGATTTATTTTTCAATATGGTGTCCTTTTAGCTCGATACACTTGACCCAGCGATGCTCCCACTTCTTTAAGCCGTCTGAAAAATACGTTTTCTCGAGGTCTGCAAAGTAGATCTCCGTGGCGGCGATGACCTCCTCATTCGACTGAAATTTCTGCCCGACGAGTGACTTTTTCAAGTTTGGAAACAAAAAGAAATCGCACGGAGCCAAATCTGGAGAATATGGTGGATGGGGCAGCAGTTCGTAGCCCAATTCGACCAATTTGGCCGTGGCGAGGGCGGAGGTGTGAGCCGGTGCTTTATCATGGTGGAAGAGCACCTTTTTCTTCGCCAAGTGGGGCCGAATTCGTCAATTCGTCGTCGAATCGGCCTAATAATTTGGCATAGTATAGCCCTGTGACCGTTTTGCCCTTCTCCCAGGTAGTCGATGTGGATCACACCTTGTGAATCCCAGAAATCGGTGGCCATCACCTTTCCGGCCATGGGACAGTCTTCGCCTTCTTCGGAGCACGTTCGCCGAATGAAGTCCACTGTTTCGACTGTTCCTTGGTCTCTGGTGTGTACCAGTGGATCCATGTTTCGTCGACTGTCACGAAACGACGCAGAAACTCCTTCGGATTGCGCTTAAACAGCGTCAAACACTGCTCTTGAGTGGTCTCACGGTTGCGCTTGTTGTCCGGAGTGTGCAAACGCGGCACCCATGGCGCCGACAGCTTTTTCATGCCCAAAATTTCATGCAGGATATGACCCACGCGATCTTTTGAAATGCCTAATGTCTCAGCTATCTCGCGCACCTTCAATCGGCGGTCTGCCAATACGAGATCGTGGATTTTTGTCACGTTATCCTCCGTGGTAGCCGTTTTCGGGGCACCTGGACGTTGAAACTCGTTAAACCAATTTTTGATGGTCGCCATCGAAGGAGAAGAGTCACCGTACACAGCATCCAAACGCTCTTTGATTTAGCTGCGCGATTTCCCTTCCAAAAACAAGAATCGAATCACCGACCGATATTGCTCTTTTTCCATTTTTCTAAAATCCGCGTACATTCCCGCTTCCACACGCGGTCAAAACAAAACTGCGAGTCCGATCCGACTGAAATTTCGACAGTAGCCGTCTACTAGAATGTACTACACGATAGTAAGTTGCTCTTGCGATACTGGCGCCATCTGGCGGTGAGGCTAAGTACTTATCGGACCACCCTCGTATTGTTACGGAAACCGTACTGCCGGTCATTAAGAAGTATCTGTGATTCAAGATATTTCATTAGCTGACGATTTATCAGCACTTCCATGACTTTAAAAAGAAGACAGGTTCGTGTTATAGGTGGCGGTGGCAAGCTGGACCAATGCTGTTTACTACTACTCGGGATAGGAGTTGAGAGAAGAGTAGGACAGATGGAAAAGCCTACGCAGTGGTTTTTTTTTAGTGTGATAGAAAACCATCAGGGCTAGCGGCTTTGTGCACGTTCAAACCTTTCAGTACTCTTGCAACTCTTGAGTACTAAAATGGATATGTCCCATAGAACAAACGACCCTCTCGAGTATAGGCGAAAACAGAGTACAATCTGGGTATATTGAGCCTGCTGCAAAATATGCAACAAGCAGATTGGTCTTGCCTAAAGAGATCGTAGCTTGGATGTGTTCGCGGAAAAGCGTGGATATCAAAAACGAGGCAGAATTTTAATGTTCTTCACGAACGACCAAAAGTAGCACCCTTGAGACATTATAGCACTTTTTGCCTCAACTTTTGAACATTTGGTAACAGTATAGCTTATACCCTATATGCGTGGTGTGCCTTCCTGTTGCAAAGCTTATAAGATTAGTAGACGCCATTTTACTCCATATTTTGGGAATTGATTGGCAGCGTTTACCACAGATGGTGTAGGTAGTACATTGCTCATCTATTACTTACACCAAATGTTTTCCGTAAAACGGCTATCATTAGACGTCAATTACAGTATGCGAGGTTCAAAAAATATGGTGACTTAGAATTTCACTAGTTATGTACATTCGATTTTCGAATTTTGTTAGTACACCTGGCTCCTAACATATGTTGACATTGTGAGCCGTTTTGGATATTTATTTGTCTTTCACAGATATAATGATTGGACAGGTTGATGTGGTTGGCGACTTTTTTTGCTATTGAAAAACAATCTATCAAAAAATCTGGGTGAAAAATAAAATTAAGTGCTTCAATATACTTGAAATATTGACATTTAGCAAGTCTATTGGGAGCAAAAATAAAGTGCTTTTAAGTGGCACTTGCTCTTCACAGGAAGCCGAGAAGATGCTGATGACGATGCCCGCCTTGGACGCTAACGACGGATTGAAGAACTGAAGAAAATTGTTATGGAGGATCGTCGATTAACTATCAGAGAAGGTGCTGAGGGTATAAGCATATCGATTGGTTTATGCCTTGAAATATTTCTCAGATATTTTGGGCGTGAAAAGAGTGATAACGAAGCTTGCTCCGAAATTACTAAATTTTGACTAAAAGAACCGTCATATCGGCATTGCTTAGGTCCTGTTGAATGATGTAATTGACGGTCCAGATTTACTGAAAAGGCTTATCACTGGTGTCGAAACATGGGTATGAGATTATACATAAGTTCGAAACAAAAGCCCAATCATCCCAATGGAAGTGGCCAAAAGAGTCAGGTCCGAAAAAAGCACACCAAGTTTTAGACAAATGTGAAAGTTTTGCTTATTGTTTTTATGCGTTCTCGTTGGAAGGTCGTCCATTGCAAGCTCTTTAAAAAAACAGCTGCTTTAACGGCAGAATAGAAAGGTTTGTTATGCTAAGTCCGACTAGCCATCAACATCAACGGCGAAGCTAAATATCCATGGATCAAAGCTCAAGCTCTGTATTTAGTGGGATCAAAGAGGTGTGGCCTAGCATGGGCTGTTCAAACTAAATGGTGCTATCAATGTATGTACATCGTTACCGACTACAATGAATGCGCTTGAGCCATGTTTTGAAGGTTAAAAGGCCGGAATTCTCCCAAGAACATGACAAGACCGGTCTAAAACCACTTGGAAATGTTCAAATTGGAAATTCTATCCCAATCGCCGTATTCGCTAGTTATTGCTCCTTTTGATGTTTACTTGTTCCGATCGTCGCAGCATGACCTATCCGAGCAGTTATGAAGGTTCCTGCTCGATGGGAGGAAAAAAACGCTGCGATTTAACTCGCGAAATTTTTGAGAGTCCGGGTAAAGGCATAGGACTATGCAGGCTAGATCTCTTCATACTAAAGCTTTACCTGAATTCAGACAGTAACTTCACGCGGACGATCCAGTAACGTCACTAGTTGTCCGGAATTGGATTAACACACTGTCAATACCATTGATTGACATTTGGTGACATTCAAATCTGATGACTGCAGCTTAAAACCAAAAATAGACCCTCAGTATCATCATTACGGCTTCAGTCGTCTCTATTATTATGAAACACAACAAATTTTGCTTGGTCACGAGCACAAAGTTTAAATTTTGATTCGCCCATTTGTTCCCATATCTGAAGTTCAAGAGCGCGTTTCACGAGAACAGGTAAATATCACGCGAAACATAGAACATTCGCATTATCAACTCGGAGAACAGCAATTAATCAACGAACGTCGTAGTTCGTCATTAATGTCAGAGGTGTGTTAGTAGACAGTTGACATACGATAGTAAATCTGTTCAGCGCTCATTAGATTTGACAGCTTATCGGGACATTCCAATTTTCCAGGCCACACTTGTCATAAATATCATTAAGAGCAGACGTTCTTAAATAACATGTCATTTGTCACCAGCTCATTGTCACGACAATCGTTTGCATTTACATAATCATTCATATCCTTGATATCTCACAGCCGTCACACCTCATTTACCCATACTTCGCAAAATGACATTCACTTCGATAAACAACAGAAAGCAAAAAATGAACAAATCACTACAGTAACGATTTATAAACGATCACTGCACTATGACAGTGCCGCGCCACAAGTGTCAAAGTGCCTGGGGAGATGGCGTCTACAGCATCGACAGACGGCGCTAACTCCACCCAGTATTTTCCCTTAAGCGCCAGCATCGCAGACAGACCACGCGCCATACCCATCACGCGAAGATCATTTCTCCCCACGATCTCGAAACAGCATTCGATTGATTTGATCGATGGCCCGGCTAACTGACGTGACTTTTATTCCATTCGAGCTCCACGATTGCACAGTTTAGCGTGGCAGCTAACATCATCTCA
Organism: Merodon equestris; assembly: GCA_958301585.1. NCBI lineage: Eukaryota > Metazoa > Arthropoda > Insecta > Diptera > Syrphidae > Merodon > Merodon equestris. The sequence goes on from OY284415.1 coordinate 40,544,979, forward strand.
CTCAATTTAATCCGACAATGCGTCTCCAAGCCCCGCCACACAGTCCGCCAGCCAGGCTACAGTGTGTATAGCCAAATGCTCAATAACAAGCAATTAATCGAGTCACAAAAAGGCAATTACTTAATTTAATTCTAATGACAGCTACATGAGATTGGAACGCGATGCATGCCGCGTTCGCAGCGACACGACCGAGACGATCGTTGTGAATTATGTGGACCCTTGTACCGCACCAATCACGGCCGGCATCAGTCGTCTATGTGACATACACATGCCGGCACGATAGAGATATGAATTTCTATAGAGAAGATCATTGTGCCCTGCTCTTCGGAATCGAGGGAGACTAAGTCGAATGACGCCACCGCCGACAGCCGACGTCGCCATCGATGCTGCCACTCGAGGTCTCAAAAAAACACACAAACAGTTCACTCCACTCGTATTGTCATTATCAATCGAAGATCGCGGATTTCGATTGTTTTCGACTCCATTACGACCAGGGAGAAGACGATCATGCCACATCAATAGAAAGAAACCAAAGCACGATTGGGAATTTCCGTTAAATTATACGCCCCACGACCCCGTAATGCCTGGGAACGCGGAACGAACGATCGAATCATGATCCCGATAAATTCTCGCCGATCATGATCGCTATTTCAGTCTTCAATTGATCTCACTTCTGACATTCGAAAGCGCGCACACACTATCCACGATCACTATCGACTCGACCCGCAACTTATTATAGTAATTGATTCGTTTATGTCAATGCTGTCAGTTAAGAAGTCCGTCAGATCGCCCGCGCACCACGGCATGATGTCAAATTTAAAAAAAAAAAAATCCAAACTATATTTCCAACAATCCAGTAATTGCTATCTGTGAAATGCGCATGGGAAATCGAATGCGCGACAGATCGCCGGAAAACAAACAACGACGATCGAGCTTGTAATTATAATCGCATAATATCGACTTTAATTTGTTGTTAATTAATTAATTACATAAAAAAAGATCGTAGCAGTCCGTTTAATTTCGCCATACATTAAGCGGATAGATTCCGAACGCGGCATTGGATTACTGCAAGGAATGAAGCACGAGCACGACTGGCGGGCAATGTGGGGGTTTAAATGCCGATCCGCGCTCACGTCAGAATCGTATTTAGATTGATTTCGTTTTTACGTGGCGTGTAATTAAGAAATTTCTTAATGAATTCCGCATGTGGTTATTGGATCAATGGATGCCGGAGGGCCTTCGAACGGGTCGTTGGATTTATGGGTGGTGGCGGCATACTGCACATGGAGTCGACAAGGTTCTCGTTGTGGGGCAAGCTGTTTGTTATGCTCCATCTGGCAGTAATAGTGTGAATTACTTGTGCATTGTGTAATACTCCCGGATTAGAAATGGTCACACTGGAAGCCGAGTAGCTAGTACAGGATCCGCATAACTTACTAAGATTGATCACAGGTCTAGGGGTTTGAAATCGGTACGTTTTGTCGCTAATTTCTGAAGAAACCTCGCCTGAGATAGTTTAGGTATCAAAGCACCATCTCAAGCGACAAATGCAGTGGAGAATTGATAGTAGAGTCACTCGGGCGAAAACCCTTCATTTGTACTTCTTACAAATGGCGAGTACATACAATGGTGGTGAGAGCCAACATTTTGGTTGACCCTTTAATGGAAATTAAATTGGTTGAGAGCACGCACTAATACCGCTTTACTGTCCAAATTATAGAGAAAAAATTCTCTTAAGCCACCGTGACTCAGTCCTGACCTTTGAGGTCGAGGACACGGGGCTCGAATCCCAAGGACACTTAAATCCTCGAAATTGTATTTTGTATTATTTTGTTTGTCCTCAGTGGTGGACCGATAAAGCTCTCTATAGTATTTGACATTTGTTAAAAAAATATCGAAAATTGAAGGGGAAAGTCTAACCCTTTTTAATCAAACATGATTACGGTAGGTACGCAGGGAGTTTATGAATATAAATGAAGGCAGGGGCTGAAGAAATTTCCTCAAGTTCTAGAGTGGGTAGTTTTCCTCACCAGCATCAGCCCTCGATAATATTCAATCCTCTGAGCCTTAGAGCAGAACCAAGATGATTAAGTTTTGCAGTAGCAAATGTCGGTGTTGTACCTCTTAACAGCGTATTCGGCTCTCCCTTCATTCAGACCCACGTTACTCATTTTTCATTTGATACTCTCAAACGCTTCTTTAACGCCTCGCTGAGTTCGTCCAATCTTATCACTACCTGTGTGTGGCAGGCGGTTGTTCAGACTTGAAATAGATTTTGCCTCTCGTATTGGCCAGAATAAGAATAAGGCACATGTTAAATATCTGAAATCTTTTACAACCTTTTTGAAAGTCTCGGCTTCAAAATTCACTACCGACCTTAATGAAGCAGCGTGAATTCCCCACTATCATTCTGTACAATCTGACAAGTTTAGCAAAGATGTTAAAACAATGCATGAGTCTGTATTGAGACGAGCTCTATCGACCCATCAGACTGGTCACCAATTGCTTTATACAGGATGGCAGAGAAGACCATAGAATAAATTCTTAGGAGATTAATGGTCTTATATTTGCCGCAGTTATAGAAATTCCCTTTCTTATGAACCATATAAACGATGCTCATTGGGCATGCTTTCCTCCAACCATATGGTGTACGAGGGTGGTCCGATAAATACTTAGCCTACAAAAGAAAAACAAAATTTTGGAGAAATGGCGTTTTATTTTTCAATTTAGCTCGATACACTTGACCCAGCGATGCTCCTACTTCTTTAAGCCGTCTGAAAAATATATTTTCTCGAGGTCTGCAAAGTAGGCCTCCGTGGCGGCGATGGCCTCCTCATTCGACTGAAATTTCTGCCCGGCGAGTGACTTTTTCAAGATTGGAAACAAAAAGAAGTCGCACGGGGCCAAATCTGGAGAATACTTTGGATGGGGCAGCAGTTCGTAGCGCAATTCGACCAATTTGGCCGTGGCGAAGGCGGAGGTGTGAGCCATTGCGTTATCATGGTGGAAGAGCACTCTTTTCTTTGCCAAGTGGGGCCGTTTTTTCTTTAGTACATAGTACAGTACTGCCTATGGCTCCAATGAACCCATTTCTCGTATGCTGGGAAGTGTTAATTCAAATCCTTACTTCGATTTCAACCTCAGCACTCGATGCCTAAAAACCGCCTTTTTAACCACCCTCCCCTCTCTCCCGTTCTCCCTAGCTAGTAAGTGAGATTAGATTAAGATAGCTTGAATTAAGCCCAAAAAATTACAGCATAGCAATGTATAGTACTGCCCTATGACCGTTTTGCCCTTCTCCAGGTAGTCGATGTGGATCACACCTTGTGAATCCCAGAAAACGGTGGCCATCAGCTTTCCGGCCGATGGGACTGTCTTCGCCTTCTTCGGAGCACGGTCGCCGGGTGAAGTCCACTGTTTCGACTGTTCCTTGGTCTCTGGTGTGTACCAGTGGATCCATGTTTCGTCGACTGTCACGAAACGACGCAGAAACTCCTTCGGATTGCGCTTAAACAGCGTCAAACAGTGAAGTGGTCTCACCGTTCGCGCGTGTGTTCCGGAGTGAGCAAACGCGGCACCCATCGCACCGACAGCTTTCTCATGCCCAAAATTTCAAGCAGGATATGACCCGCCATCTTTTGAAATGCCTACTGTCTCAGCTATCTCGCGCACCTTCAATCGGCGGTCTGCCACTACGAGATCGTGGATTTTTGTCACGTTATCCTCCGTGGTAGCCGTTTTCGGGGCAGCTGGACGTGGCTCATCAAAAACCGACGTGCAACCACGTTGAAACTCGTTAAACAATTTTTGATGGTCGCCATCGAAGGAGAAGAGTCACCGTACACAGCATCCAAGCGCTCTTTGTTTCGCTGCGCGATTTCCCTTCCAAAAACAAGAATCGAATCAGCGACCGATATTGCTCTTTTTCCATTTTTCTAAAATCCGCGGACACTCCCGCTTCCACACGCGGTCAAAACAAAACTACGAGTCCGATCCGGCTTCGACATTAGCGGTCTACTAGAATGTACTACACGATAGTAAGTCGCTCTGGCGTCATCTGGCGGTGAGGCTAAGTGCTTATCGGACCACCCTTGTATAAGTGATCCTAAGTTCTTCTTTAAGTTTGTTAACTACAAAGGAAATTCGATGACTCTACCTCACTCTTCTTCCACTATCAAACATCAAATGACCCTAATATTATCGCCACCTTTTTTAAAAAATCCTTCGCCGACGACTCCTTTGTTCCGGGCTTCACTTATTTAGTTTATTTACCGATGTTATCAAAAACTAATTAAATCTACTTAGTGGCGAATTCACTCCTGGACCTGATGGTCTCCCTGCCGTATTTCTAAAAATATGCTCCTCGACCCTCCCTCTCCTTCTCTCAAAAACCTTCAGTTTATTCCTATCTCAAGGTAAATTCCTTACAACAAAGCCACATTTGTAGAATAGGAGGTGGTCGTGGTGCAATGGTAATCATCACCGACTGTTGAGCCGAAGGTCTGTAGTTCAAGTCCGTCCATAGACAAGAACAATTCCTATACGGAAAAACTGTGCAACAACTTCAGCTGTGAATGAGAGATGATCAAAAAGTGCTGACGATGGCATAACTCGCAACATAAAATCACTTCAAAAATTCATACTCTGTGTGTGCATTTCCAATATAACACCTTAATGACATGGAAAACAAAAGAGTTACTGTGAATTACAACCAACGCAAATTCAGTCGGATCTCTCAAATCCTATCTAGGACAACCACCCCGGAGAGTAGTGAACGAACATCTTCGACACAAACCACGTCCAGGTTGTGTGACCATACCATAAGAGAGTACACTCTTGAACCTGGACGAAATCCAACGCCGGTTCCTACATTTTGCTCTTTGAGGTCTCCCCTGGAACAATTCCTTTGCCGCCCTATCAAGACCGCCTTAAACTAACCAACATGAACACGTTGAAGGAAAGAAGAACTGTATCTGACATTCTTTTTCCATCGACTCCTTCCAGGCACCTCGCAATGTACGAAATTCCCGACTCTTCTATCTACTCACCCCCCATACCGCCTATAGCTCCAATGAATCCATATGTCGTATGCTGGGAAGTGTTAACTCTTACTTCGATTTCAACCTCAGCACTCCATACCGCCCTCCTCTTCCATTCTTCTTAGTTATTTAGTTAGATTAAATAAGATTAAATTAAATTTAGTTAGCTTGAATTAAGCTAAGGGATGTTTGCCCCCACGAAAATTTCGATCTACGGCAGCGGCTTCAATTTTGTTATATGTAGGCATCTTAACCTCATTTAAATCGGGTGGAAGAAACTCTCTCTTATTTTCGTCTTGGCTGAATGATTTCTCCTGCCTAACCGTGGTGAAATGATTTTTTACTATTCCCAGAACCGACCGTGACTTCACTACAGGTTGTTTATGTTCATCACAGCAGGCTTTCGCTCTGGCATCCACCTCTCTGGTGTTTCTAGTAAATAATGGCTAGCAACTGAGGGCGTAGGAGGTGGCCTCTCTGTTGACGTTCGACAAAGTCTCGAGCGTTGGCTTGTGCAGATTTCAGAGAGTTTGAGGACGATATGATCGCCAAAGGTCTCGGTGATCTCTTGCGACTACAGTTTTCCGACTTAAAGTTTTGTTGATCTCACTTAACACCATTGATTTCATGAAATTCGCGTCCCTATCTTGACCAAAACAAGGTAATGTCCGAGAATCTGGGACCAACTGCAATATTATCAACTTGATCTTTGCTGATCGACACTTTGCTGCGACACAATCCCCATTGACTACTGTAATATTATCTTCCGTTACCGAATCTATTTTGTTGACGTAGTGTCTCCTAAATGATTTTTTTGTCAGAGTCAGAGTATTAATCTTATGTCCTATCAAGGAGGTCTAGAATCATGCTTGACCGATCGTCTTCCTCTTCCGATCATACTACCCGCCCCACATCTTACTCCGCTATTACAAGCCTCAGGAGCCCTAATTTCGTAAACACGCACAGTCTCAAGCCGGCTTCTTTCATCTCTTCTGTTTCTCTCAAAACTTAATAACTTTCCCGAAACTGTAGCTCTACCGTGCCTGCTGTTAAATTCGTCCCTCGAAGCCCACTCATTCTCTTTTCAACTTGACATCGACTTCATAGATTTCATATTCGATGTCGCTGACCCCAATGATACTAACATCATCTGTGGCGATTTCAGCCTTGAAATGGGCTAAATCGAACGGTGAGACTCACTTTGCCGCGACTAATATCTCGTCTGGTAAGAAAATTCTCTTCATAAATTGCCTCTCCGACAATGGTCCCATTGAACTCATCAACTGCTTATCTGTCAAATATTGTATATCAATTGATGGCGCGTTGTAGAAGAATGCGAGCTCTTTCTTGCACACAACACTGTATTATGGTACAATATTAAACACGGTATACTAGCTGCATTTATATTTAAAAAGCTCAGACCATCTGATCAGGCGAATGACTTGAAATGGCCATTACTGACACCAGTTGCACCTTCGAATGTCAAAAGTTCTTCTATCGGCGTTTTTTTTCGAGTCACCGCAATCACGGCCTTGAAAATGTGTTCTTTTTGGACCAGATACAGTTTCATGAAGGTATAGAGAATTGGTGAGAATGGCTTCACCATATTCAATGGTGAAAACTATGCAAACGGCAATGTCGCCGATGACTCAATTCCTGTCAGATCGACCGTGGAAAAGGATGAATTCCTGTGCATTTTGAACATTTTTTTTTTCGCTCAGGTTCAAGAGTTACGCTCTTATTTGTCACACAACCTGAACGGGGTGAAGACGGTTTGTGTCAAAGATGTTCGTTCACTACTCTCCGGGGGTGGTTGTCTTAGATAGGTTTCGAGAGATTCGACCGAATTTGTCGTGTTGGTTGTAGTTCACATACTTAAAAATAGAAGTAAACGGGGAAAGATGGTATTCAAAACGTAATTTTAAGACACGTGCCAATAAAAGCAGTATACGTTTCTCATCACTCTGTTCAACAACGCTCTGAATAGTATTCATTATCCAGTGCCGCTGGATATTACTCACGCTGCGTCAAAACTGGTTTCCGACCTTCGGTGGGATAAGGCACAAACCGAATAGATATTTGTCCGGTCGAGTTTGAAAAGGTCTTTGACACCATATAGTGGGAAGGTCTGTTCTACAAGCTCACCAGGTTATATGATTTACCTATACATAATGACAATGTGAAAGAAGTTTATTGTTAAATGTGACAACGTTACTTCGAGCAGGATCTTTGATATTTCAAACGATCTATAACAAGGAGCGGTTACTTCTCGAATACTGTTTAGCATCTACACAAGCCTAGAGGTTATCTCAGCAACTCCATAGCATGTGCATATTATTTAGTAGCGTAGTAGATTCGGTCCAAAAATTGAGGTTGTGCAGCGTCACTTTGATTATATTAAGAGATATTGGTAAGGAAATTTTCGGTATGTCAAGGAGTCTGGTTCACAGCATTCAACTTGACCGCAGGTTAAAAATCATGTGCAGCGTCGCCCATCATCGCGTATGGTTGTCCGGTGTAGTTCAATGTGGCGTCATCTTATATGGAAAAGATTCGTGTATTCGGGGATCTTATAAGGACAAGTGGCTTATCCGCGACGAGTGAGCAATCGACAGTGCTTATGAGTACTCCAATGGCGGACTAGCAATTCGCTTTTTGGTGGTTGTCGGATGTAAACGTTTGTATTGACCAAGCTGAGATTAGTTACCTCTGAGAGGTCATCGAGGAAGTATTTGCTAAAAGCGAAGAACCTGCGCCTTGCCAGTGCAGGGCAGGGAGGTGGCAGGGTGATTTCTAGTTTTCACCGTACACCACATCATGGTGCACCGGTTGCTCCATCGCAAGATATGTGTGAACGATTATTTCAGCATTTCAAATTTGGTGACTTCGATCAGCGTACTGTGTGAACGTCTAAAGCCTTTTCCACCGCATAAATTGGCACATACCATTACGGCTTTCGGCCCGGCTAATCGGCTATAAGCAAAATTTTCACAAAAAGTCAAATCCTAGAAAAGACCAGGGAGCTTCAATCGATACGCACCATCTTTTCATCGATTTCAAAGCCGCATACGACAGCATTCATCGCACAGAACTCTTTAATGAGAGCACTGAAAAACTCGCGATTCAACATGTAGTTTGGTTCAAGAACATCACAACCATTGGACACCTGTACCGGATCTGATACTCGAACAAATAGTGCGGAGGGCAGGAGTTATCACGGAAGACACTATTAACAATTCCAACTGTTGGAATACGTTGATATAGACATTATCGCATGTTCCCAACGTGCTGTTGTAGAAGCCTTCAGAGCGATTGATTGACCGGCGAAGCGAGCTGGTCGAGCAAAAACCAGTCCGTTACCCAGCACCTAACGGTCGACAGCTTCAATTTCGGAATAGTTAAGGAGTTTGTCTACCTCGGAGCAAACATGAACTCCACAAACCACATCACAGTCACTTGGCTACCTCGGCTATTACGGCATGTCAAAACATTTAGGGTCGAAACTCCTAATTTGAAGGACCAAAATGATGCTCTACAAATCTTCAAGTCCTGCTTAATGAAGCCGAAAGCCGGACGATATGCAGGACGGCAGAGCTAATTCTGGGATTCCTCGAAGAAATAATCTGCATCTGCGAAGAAGGCGAATAAAGGAGAAGACACAACCGCGAACTCTATGAGGGTGGTCCGATAAGTACTTAGCCGACAAAAGAAAACCAAATATTTTGGAGAAATGGCGATTTATTTTTCAATATTTTAGCTCGATACACTTGACCCAGCGATGCTTCAACTTCTTTAACCCGTCTGAAAAATACGTTTTCTTGAGACCTGCAAAGTAGGCCTCCGTGGCGGCGATGACCTCCTCATTCGACTGAAATTTCTGCCCGGCGAGTGACCAATTTGGCCGTGGGTGATTTTCTTCGCCAAGTGGGGCCGTTTTTTCTTCAATTCGGCGTCGAATCGGCCCAATAATTTGGCATAGTACAGCCCTGTGACCGTTTTGCCCTTTTCCAGGTAGTCGATGTGGATCACACCTTGTGAATCCCAGAAAACGGTGGCCATCACCTTTCCGGCCGATGGGACAGTCTTCGCCTTCTTCGGAGCACCTTCACCGGGTGAAGTCCACTCTTTCCACTGTTCCTTGGTCTCTGGTATGTACCAGTGGATCCATGTTTCGTCGACTGTCACGGAACGACGCAGAAACTCCTTCGGATTGCGCTTAAGCAGCGTCAAACACTGCTCTGGATTGGTCTCACGGTTGCGCTTGTTGTCCGGAGTGAGCAAACGCGGCACCCATAGCGCCGACAGCTTTCTCATGCCCAAAATTTCATGCAGGTTATGACCCACGCGATCTTTTGAAAAGCCTACTGTCTCAGCTATCTCGCGCACCTTCAATCGGCGGTCTGCCACTACGAGATCGTGGATTTTTGTCACGTTATCCTCCGTGGTAGCCATTTTCGGGGCACTTGGACTTGGCTTATCAAAAACCGACGTGCGACCACGTTGAAACTCGTTAAACCAATTTTTGATGGTCGCCATCGAAGGAGAAGAGTCACCGTACAGAGCATCCAAACGCTCTTTGATTTCGCTGCGCGATTTCCCTTCCAAAAACAAGAATCGAATCACCGACCGATATTGCTCTTTTTCCATTTTTCTAAAATCCGCGGACATTGCCGCTTCCACACGCGGTCAAAACAAAACTGCGAGTCCGATCCGGCTGAAATTTCGACAGTAGCCGTCTACTAGAATGTACTACACGATAGTAAGTTGCTCTTGCGATACTGGCGCCATCTGGCGGTGAGGCTAAATGCTTATCGGACCACCCTCGTATGAGCTGCAAATGGATGTGGATTCAGTACGGAAAGTAAAGATCCGCCGACGACACCGGCTCGGCCACGTTGAGCGCATGACCACCAACGCTTTACCTGAGAGGGTCTTCCGATCCGAGTCCGAGCCCACTGGTTCGAGAAGGAGAGAAAGGCCGAACCTCCGATATAAAGACCAAGTGATTGCGGTGGCAAGACGAAAGGGGCATACCCGGGACCATCAAGGATGGAAAGCAGTTTAAGCTCAGGTTCAAACCCTCAATGGGTCGCTGGCCTGAGAAGTAAGTAAGTAAGTGACTTCGATCTTGCAGACAAGCAATGTGGAAAACCAGACGAAGATGATTCGTAAACACAAAAACAACTTAAGCCAAGCAAGTGAACCTTAGCGAGCAAGCTGTTTCTAATCGTCTACGAGAGGTCGGAAAGATTCAGAAGACCTGTAGATGGGTAGCATATGAGTTGAACTATGGGCAAATGGAAAAGCGCAAAAATACTTGTGAAATTTTGCTCATGGATAGACATAGGCCACATTGACTCCAAGGCCATTTGGTAGAAAGATGCGGCTTTGTGTTTGGTGGATGCAGAGGAATGTGGTCTATTAGGAGGTTGTTACACGTGGGCATACGATTTATACTAAATGTTACCAACAACAATTGACCGATTTGAACCGTTCGCTGCTTGAATATTGAAAGAGGCAATATGCTCCATCACGAACCATCATGTGGCGAACCGTATCGCCACACATTGAAAGCACTCGACTAGGAGGTTCCAACACATTGGGCTTACCCATCAGACTTGGATCCTTCCGATTATCACTTGTTTGCATCGAAGGGTCACTGGCTGAGCAGCGTTTTGGTTCATACGACGATGTGGAAAAATGACTCGGTAAACTCCCATTTGATACCTGCACACCCGGTTGGACTTAGACATCCAACACATGGCTATTAAGTTTTTAAATTAGATTTAAACATATTTGCCTAATAAATAAGAATAGAACAAGAACAAGAAAAATTAATTTCAGAAAAATTACCTGAAGTTTCCAATGATGACCGCCCACCGCCACTAGTATAAAATAAAAATTGTCAGTTGTGCTCACTCAATTCTTTCAGTCAGTCTTCAGTCAATATAAGAACCTTTTGTCCACCTGGAACTCTATACACTTCCTTCACAATTTAAAAGAGACAATAGCCTGATTGGCAGCTCTGGACCCCTTTGGAATATATTTAAAATAACACTAAAATCACGCGACGGAACTCATGAATCAATCAAATAATTTCGGTCGTTATCGTCAATTGGTTCCAAGAAACCGGCATGATCGCTGCGTATCTTTTATTATTTTTCAAATTGAAATTCATCAGACAAATCAATCAATAAAACGATTTTGGAGAATATTTTGCACAAACAACACGTGTAAGATTAGGGTGAAAAGACAGAAAAATCCGAAAACTTACGAAGCCCAATCGGACTTTTTCTACTTTTTGGAGAATGATCTCCTTCGACAGACGTATGATCAGTTGCTACCGTCTTTGATTAACGTGTTTTTTTATATCAACTTCTGTTATCGAATTTTTAAACCAACCCTACCCCAATGGTACTGTTATGAGATAACGTCCTTATCCGACTTATTAATTACATCAAAAAAAGTTTAGAGCTTTCACTCCAGAGTAGCATTTTTTTTTTCGTTTTAAAAATACACAAACGAAATTCCCTTTTCACGGAATTCCATCGCCATTGCGTTATAACCCTCAGTCATTCTACTCCAAACATCATCGCGACATATGTCATCGCTCGCAACTTTTCCTCAAAGCTACTGTCAAAATTTCAATCCGATTCGATCGGTATCCGCATTATTTCTCAGCATTAAGGTATAGAGTGACAATTTGTTTATTCAATCTAATTATTTTGCTAAAAAACAATTTTTGTTTTCACTCATCGCCCGCATCCATTAATTTATTGTGCAACTGCTAAGCAATAGTGATACGGAAAAGCATTTTAATTTAGGTTAGAAAATGTTACCAAAAGACTTTGTGGCTTATGTAATGCGAAAAAATTCAGTGACAACTACACAAATTTAGGGATCGATGGTGTAGGAATTGTGCTAACAGCGAATTACGTATTGTTTTTTGCAGAAAATATGATTCGTGCGCCGCTGGTCAAGGCAATATCGGTGGGCTCGGGCTCGCCTATACATCGGGTGGCTAACGCGGCGTTACGTACCAGTGCAGCTGTAGCCCAGACTCCGACTAAAGCCCCCGAACGTGTCGAAGTGTTTGTTGATGATATACCCGTGAAGGTATTGCCCGGTACGACCGTGTTGCAGGTATATTTTCGAGTTTTCTTTTTATTGGAAAATGTCGATTGTAATTGAATTAAATTTGTAATTCAGGCCGCTGCTGTTGCTGGTGTGGAGATTCCGAGGTTTTGCTTTCACGAACGTTTGGCTGTGGCTGGCAATTGCCGTATGTGCTTGGTCGAAGTTGAAAAGAGCCCTAAATTGGTTGCCGCTTGTGCAATGCCTGTGATGAAGGGATGGAGGATCAAGACCAATTCGGAGAAGACCCGACAAGCTCGCGAAGGCGTGATGGAGTTCTTGCTGGCCAATCATCCTCTCGATTGTCCTATTTGTGATCAGGGCGGCGAGTGCGACCTGCAAGATCAAGCTATGGCCTTCGGGTCGGACCGTTCACGGTTCACCGACATCAATTTCAGTGGAAAGAGGTAGAAATCCTCAATGGTAACGAGTGACATTTAATAATTGGTATCTTCCAGGGCTGTGGAGGACAAAGATATCGGCCCATTGGTCAAGACTATCATGACCAGATGCATTCATTGCACACGCTGCATTCGTTTTGCGTCCGAGATTGCTGGCGTCGACGATTTAGGAACCACAGGACGTGGTAACGAAATGCAAGTGGGAACGTATGTCGAAAAGCTATTTCTCACCGAACTTTCCGGCAACGTGATCGATTTATGCCCCGTGGGTGCGCTTACCAACAAGCCGTATAGGTGAGTCGTCGTTTTGGCCATTAGCCAAGGCACGTGACTGGCCCGTGTTCAATCTAATCTACGTATTTCGCCTTTTAGTTTCGTCGCCCGACCATGGGAGATTCGTAAAATTAGCAGCATTGACGTGTTGGATGCTATCGGTAGCAATATCGTCGTCAGCACCCGCACTAATGAGGTATTGAGGATCCTACCCCGGGAGAATGAGGAGGTCAATGAAGAATGGTTGGCCGACAAGTCCAGATTTGCTTGCGATGGCTTGAAACGTCAACGTTTGATTGCACCCATGGTACGTCTACCAAATGGCGATTTGCAACCCGTCGAATGGGAAGGTGCTCTGATCGAAGTCGCTAGAGCTATCAAGAAGGCTGATAAGGGTAAAATCGCCGCAGTTGTTGGTCAACTCGCGGATGTCGAGTCTATAGTTGCTTTAAAAGATCTGGTGAATCGTAGCGGTTCGGAGATTCTCTGCACGGAACAGGGATTCGTGAGCCAGGGATCTAGTATCGATCTGCGATCGAATTATTTGTTGAATTCTAGCATCGCAGGTGAGCTTGTGGTTACCATTAATGATCTCTGAAGTGTGTGGATGTTTGGTACTCTTTTGTAGCCTTGGAAGAAGCTGACGCTGTTTTGCTGGTAGGCACGAACCCACGATATGAGGCTCCTTTATTGAACACTCGCTTACGCAAGGGCTATGTACACAATGAGTCCGATGTCGCCCTGATTGGACCACACGTTGATCTTTCATATCGATACGCGGTAAGCCCATGGATAGCCATAAGAAATTCGTTTGCTACAAAGCTCTCTTGCAGCATTTGGGAGAAGACGCCAACCTGATCACACAAATCTGCAACGGAACCCATGCTTTCTCGAAGACATTGGAGAGTGCCAAGAAAGCGGCAATCATTGTCGGAGCTGAACTGTTGGAACGCCCCGATGGCGCTGGAATCCACGCAACCATTCATTCCTACGCGAAGAAGTTGAGCAAGCCCGTAGGTACCCCTTGGGTTTTATTGCATCCCCTTTCGACCGATTTGAATCGTTTCAGAATTGGAATGCATTCAATATCCTCCAAACGAATGCCTCGCAAGCCGGCGCTTTAGATGTCGGCTGCCAGCCTGGTGTGAACGCTGCAATCAAGGCCCAGCCGCAGATCTTGTTCTTGCTCGGTGCCGATGCTGGTGTCGTCAAGCGTGATGAGTTGCCAAAGGGTTGTTTCATTGTGTATATCGGTCATCATGGTGATAATGGAGCGACCATTGCTGATGTTGTCTTACCCGGAGCCGCGTACACTGAGAAGCAAGCTACATATGTGAATACAGAGGGACGTCCCCAGCAGACGTTGGTTGCAGTTTCCCCACCAGGATACGCCAGAGAGGACTGGAAGATCATTAGAGCACTCTCGGAAATTCTTGGTGAGTAAGGGCTGTCATGGTAATAGCTATTACGACTGTCGATCATACTATTTCAGGCACTCCGCTACCCTACGACACCCTCGATGATCTGAGGAATCGCATTGAAGACATCGCACCACACCTTGTCCGGTACGGAGAGCTCCAGCAGACCGCCTTCCCGAACCTCGCTGAACAAACAGCTGTGGTAATTCTATAAAAAAAAATGTTTTCCTTGATCCTTCAACGTCTCGCTCCTCTCCAGGTCAAGGTGATTGAGAACACAAAAGTCGACGTTAGGCAAAAAGTGCTCCAGGACTATTTCATGACCGATCCGATTTCGAGGGCCTCGCCCACCATGGCCAAGTGTATAGTTGCGGTCAAGAAGCAGCAACAAGAGAACGAAAGCCGACATGCTTGCGCTCAATAAACTCCAACAACGTTTACTCTACACCTTAATTCTATTACTCCTTCCTCTATGCGGGCAGATTGCGAGGCATTAATGAGAGACAGCGACCCATTAGGCGCGACTGATGTGACGTTCGACCATTTGAATCAGAAACAAGAAAAAAATTGATAGCAAGCGAACTTATTTGAATAAAAATGTAATTCAACAGAAAACTAACTTAAAGGAACGCTTTGGAGTCATTGTTTCTCGTAGAGCAAGCTCAGGGACTCGCGGTACTGGTTGAAGAAATTCTTGAAGTTCGCCTCGTTCTCGTTGTCCTCCTCTTCGTTGAGGACTTCCATTTTGATCTTGGGCTCGCTGCTCTGCTCGTCGGTTCGTGGATCCGAGGTCTGTTCTTTGAATTTGATGAACTCATCCATGGAAATCTCCTCCTCGTCATCGTCGGGATTGAAGATCGGCTGCAGGGCTGAGGGGGGTAAAGGGGACGGTAGGTTTTGCTGTTGGATATCCTCGGACTGACTGGTCGTGTCGGCATCGAGGGAGTAATTGATCTCGAAATTGATCGGTTGCGAGGATAGAAGCCGTCCCGTTGGGCTATAGAAGAGAAAAGAAGGTAATTCACCAGCAAACACCAATGGTGGATCCGTAAAACTCACTTGAGATCGACAATTCGTCGTTCGCCCTCGTCGTTGTTTACGTTCTCATACATAGGCAGGTAGTCTCCGAAGAATTTGAAGATCTGTTGCTTGGTACAGTTACCGTAGAAGCCAGCATATGCTGTCCTATGCTCGTCTCCCATGTATAGAACGCTGTCGTGTGGGTTTTCAAACAATTCCGCAGGCAGCTCGATCATCATGTCTTCCTCTTCGTCCTCCTGAACCTTGGCTTTCGATCTCAACTCCGATGCGAGCAGTTTCTCTTGCAGGATCTTCGTCTGTGATTGGAAGTTCAAAATCGTTTGATACTTGATCCGGAATTTCTGCACTTGCGACAATGCTCCGTAGGATGTAAAACACAAGTCACCGTCTCGTCGGGCGTTTGTCGCGGAACCGTCTTTTCCATTCACCACTGGCGCCGTCAAGCTGGCGTCGGTGACTTTTCGAATCTTGGCCAACAGATCGATGCGGTAACGAAGGAAGTTGTCATGCTTGAAGCTCATCACGAATTCACTATACGTCGGCCACGCATCCGACGGTTCCTTTTCCTTATCTTTGCCATTCTGCTCCAAATGCGTGCACTCCGACTTGAGCATCTTGAAGCCGTAATTCTTCAAATGTTCGATGAAGGATGATCGATTCTTGATTTTAAAAATGGACTTGGTGCTGCTCAGGTAGCCGTCCAAGGCGACTATTTTGAGTTCGAGTTCGGTTCCGTCTAGGTTCCATTTGGTGAAGTCACACGTTTCGGAATTGACGGTAAGCCATAGTTTGTAGGGAAATGGAAAATTGCTGATATCCTGACGGGATATGTAGGTCGAGGGCTCTTTTTCAAAGTCCATGCCGGGGCGGTTGTGGGTGAGTGAATGTTGTTTTTTTCCTTTTCTGCGATTTAATTTTCGAAGAGCAGCTTTCAAATTTGAATGATTTCTACTGGGGTGCCATCTAGGGAAAGTCGACGAGATTTGGTGTTGTCGAACGCTAGATGACGCTCAAGGGGATTAGGGGAAAATGGTAGTCGAACGGACGTTATTTGTTTTTAAATTCAATTTGAAATTTGGATTGTTCCTAACCGAATACCGTGATTCGGAAGAAATGTTATTTCGTAAGTAAGCCTGCAAAAATGCTTTTCCTTGAAATACTCCTCCCTGTCCCCAGGGCTTTGGAATAATTATACCAATGAGTTGCTGCAATTTCTCTACTGTCTCTCAAAAATGCAAAACTTTGAAGTCTTGCGTGAGATAAGCACTATAACGGCATTAGTTAGAATGGATGTCAACGCATTTCTTGAAGAGATTCAACACAAACTTTAGAGACAAGTCGTTGATATTATTACGTTCATTAGGTCATTAGAATAATGGCAAAACTGTCCATTAGCAAAGAGATCTTGACGCAGTTCCTAAACAACGGTGGATGAAGAATTTCCGTTCCCGTTTTTTCATGCCGTCAACTGTCATTTCGTTACGAATCCATCTCGTTGCCTGATTATTTCATTATTAACCCATCTCATTATCTGCCTACCTCCTTGTCTGCTCATCTCATTGACTGCCCATCTAGCTGCCTATTAATCTTGTTATTGTCAATTCCCCGCGTTGTTACCAGACCATCTCGTTTTTTTTTTGCGATTTTTATTTAGCTTATGAATTGAAATTAATAATTCCAGGGCGGGACTTTACTTCAAAACATAAATTCGGACATATACTGCTCACCGCCTTATAAACGTAAGCTTTAATGATTAACTAACGAGGCACTCATGAGACGTCGATATGGAAATTAAGCTTCCAAACGTCTCTTATCTGAGCAGGACGGCATGTAGACAGGGGTAACAATGCCACCATCCATCAATTGTAGACGTTCCTGACTTAACAACGTTTTCCTTAAACCATTTGCCATCGAAACATGATGATCATTTCACCGAAGTAGAATGCTTCTTTACGGCATTTTCAGGAAGTCGTTCGACGTTATTGTCTCCTCTCGCTGTCCAAACATTTTTATAAATTAATCCAAAAACATTAATTTCCATTTTTAACATTGCTTCAGCAATCAAGAAAGGTAGAGAGCTTTACTGGCTGCTTGGTTGGATATTTTCCAATTTCTTACGACCTAACCCGCTTTCTCTATCGAAAATGTACAAATCATCAACCAAACCTAGTACTCCTCCACCCCGTACCACTAAAATATCTGACCCCCAACTCTCTTATAAAAATCCGACACACGGCAGTCGGATATCCCACAACCCCGTACGCACGTAGACCGCTAATACAACGACCGCCCTTAACCCTCACTTTTTTTTTTTTTTGGAGGCTTCTACTATCTGTTGGAGCACTCAGACACAAATACTCGTCCATTGTACTACGAGACAGACAACTTGTCTTTATTGTATTTTCCCCGTTGTCCGGAGAAAAGTGAAGAGGGGCTTCAGTGATGTAGAGCTAAGAGATTCGGCACCCACCGCGTCGGCCCCAAGGGTGCGCCACCGTGCGCGAGCGAATTCGCAGAAAAAGTGAAGTGAAAATCTCCTCAAAGTAGGAAGCAGCTGTCATACCTTTTCTCAGCATAACAGTGCCCGGCGACTTAAAGCCATCGAAAGATGCCACAGCAAATTCCATGGCCTCAGTAGTTGCCACGCGTGACCAGAAACCAGAATGAGACGTGCGTCTTTCGTGCGTCTTTCCCTGTGACACCCTGAAATTTTGACAGAAGTTCAGGTTCGTAGCGACAAAACCCGTTACAAACGAGCTTCTATCCGTGAATACGTGTGAGCTCATTTCATTTTACCGCAGTGTACTCCCGCCACACACACTCTTGGAATTATAACAATGTACGTGATTGTTTACAAAATTTTGACAGCACTTGAGGTACCCACGTGCTCGCCCGAGCTTGTAGGCAAACGTTGGCGGCCATTTTAAGTGGTACGTCTCATTGGTGGTTTCTTCGCGTGACGCACTATACCAGCTACGTCGAGTTGTTTTCATCGTTTCAGTCGCAGTTTCCAATGAGGCAGTGTGCAACGAGCCGATGACAGTCTGATTTCCCGGAAAATGGGTCTGCAACAGTAAACTAAGAGTTTCTGCTTTAGACTCGGTGAAGGTACCATCAGACTTTCTGAGTACATCTAGCTTTGTCGATTTTCCTCGTTTGAGAACGTTAACAAACTTGCTGGTCGCGCTCAGGGATTTGATCTCCTCGTAGAAGGACTTATAGGAATCATTCTTCGGTTTACGAATAACCTTTTATATTCCTTCTGCTTCAATCGATATTTATTCCAGTCATCTTCCGAGTTCGATTTAAGCGATCTGTTCAGGAGACTTCTGGCTTCCTGCGAAGACATTGGAGCTCAGCGTTCCACCAGGGAACCGGCTTCCTTCTGGGAGGTTTTTTAACCCTCACGATCCTCAAAAGAATCATCTACATCCTAACTTTATGACACAAACTCTCAACCCAATCCCTCAAACTCTTCTGCTTCCCTTCAGTTCCTCCGCATCTTTCTTAGATACACTCTCTATCTTACCTTCTTTAATAAAACAATAAAACCAACTTCACTTGCGCTGACGGTAAAATCAAAACTGACCATATGGTATCGAAGAAGGCCTTCCAACTGATCTTTACGTTCCCTGTTCACGTCAGCTCCAATCGTTTCTCATACCTGCAGAGAACCCATTTTAATTTCAAAATACATTTCCTTCTATTACCATATTGGAGGACTGAGCGCAAAAACTTCCAATATTGTTCTACGGTATTTTTGCTTTGACTGATGCTAATCTGGGCCCCAACATCGGAGACAGTGAGTTATTTACAACAGAATTTGTTCTGTTTGGAGAAATGGCGACAACTTCTTTAACCCGTATGAAATATACGTTTTCTCGAGGTCTGCAATGAAGGCCTCCGTGGCGGCGATGACCTCCTCATTGGACTGAAATTTCTGCCGGGCGAGTGACTTTTTCAAGTTTGGAAGTCGCACGGGGCCAAATCTGGAGAATACGGTGGATGGGGCAGCAGTTTGTAGCCCAAATCGACAAATTTGGCCTTGGCGAGGGCGGAGGTGTGAACCGGTGCGTTATCATGGTGGAAGAGCACTTTTTTCTTCGCCAAGTGGAGCCGTTTTTTCTTCAATTCGGCGTCGAATCGGCCTAATAATAATTTGGCATAGTGCAGTCCTGTGACCGTTTTGCCCTTCTCCAGGTAGTCGATCTGGATCACACTTTGTGAATCCCAGAAAACGGTGGCCATCACCTTTCCGGCCGATGGGACAGTCTTCGCCTTCTTCGGAGCACGTTCGCCGGGTGAAGTCCACAGCGTCAAACACTACTCTGAAGTGATCTCACGGTTGCGCTTGTTGTCCGGAGTGAGCAAACGCGGCACCCATCGCGCCGACAGTTCTCTCATGCCCAAAATTTCATTTTGAATTTGAAACGCCCAATGTCTCAGCTATCTCGCGCACCTTCAATCGGCGGCCTGCCAATACGAGATCGTGGATTTCATCAAAAACCGACGTGCGACCACGTTGAAACTCGTTAAACCAATTTTTGATGGTCGCCATCGAAGGAGAAGAGTCACCGTACACAGCATCCAAACGCTCTTTGATTTCGCTGCTCTATTTCCCTTCCAATAACAAGAATCAAATCACCGACCGAAATTGCTCTTTTTCCATTTTGCTAAAATCCGCGGACACTCCCGCTTCCACACGCGGTCAAAACAAAACTACGAGTCCGATCCGGCTGACAATAGCCGTTTGCAAGAATGTACTACACGATAGTAAGTTGCTCTTGCGATACTGGCGGTAAGGCTAAGTACTTATGGGACCATCCTCGTATACACCGCAATGGGCGACTGACATCTCGTCAATGTTGCTAAACGTCAAGTCGATTTTTGGTGGTTGTCGGGTGAAAATGCTCCCCGGAGCTGTCCTGTGCCGGTGGCCGTCTTCACTCCTTAGTTTATAAGTCGGATTACGGTTAACTAGGGGATCTTTTGGAGATTGCGCGAGATCGTGCTTAGATGAGCCTGAGAACTTGCCGAGGCCTGTGAGGTTTCGGTCATGCAGAGGGTTCGTCGCTGAAAGATGACACGAGCCAATGGTCGGTGTTGCAGCGCAACATGAGCGCATCAACCAACAGAATTGCCGTCGGCAAAACCAGCCAACGCAATTGCCGTCGGCAAAACCAATCAACGCAATTGCCGTCGGCAAAACCACCTCTCGGCAAATGATCAGAATCGCCGAGGATTTGGGAGCTCAGAAGCTTAACACGTGCACACCAAAGTGATGATGCCGGCGTGCAATGAAGGCACTGGCTCCACCCACCCACGTGAGTGTGTATGTGTAGTTTTCGAAAACTGGCAAACTTCGAATTCACACAACACACACAGGCACGCACTATATCCAGACGGAGATTGTGGGCCAACGACCTGGTAAATGAAAAAACGGACCAAAATCAGCTGTTCCGAGACTTCGTAACGACGATTTTTAAAACGGAAGAAACAATTGTCACCAAACCACCGTGGACGACGGTAGCAAAATAAAGAAATTTATACAAATCCGACCTTGAGCGTTTTCCTCGTCTTTTCTTATTTTTTTTTTTTCAAAGTATCCCCGGCGATACAGTCGGGAGTACCCAAAAAATATTTTTCACAGAATACAAGTTTTGATAATAAAATTCAATAATTCATAAGGATATTTCGGGTGTTAATCGTTTCATGATGAAATGGCAATACAAACAGAGCATGTTTGACTTTTGACGCATGTTGCGAATCAAGCGTAAGCTATGATGAGTAAAACACTGAAAAACCAAACAGCTAAAAAATCACCCTCTATTTATCCAGCACTATGCGTTCTCTCCTGTATAACCTTAACACACAATAGGGTCTGCTTACTATTCTATGTTGAGCCGAAAGTATTTGTCACCATCAGAGGTCGGATTCCACTCGACCAAGTTACTAGAAATGGAAATAAGAAAACTGTTATACGAAAAAAGGTCTGCAATCAAGCGAGTAACAATATTTTCATTCTGTTTATTCCTTCATTTTATTATTATTCTCATATAGTTCTCGTAAATTACGGCAGATACAATATTAATAATTTATTTTACTTTATTGTTACACGTATCTATATCCATTTTTATATTTATAAGTAGAGTTATCATTTCCTTTCAATTATACATGTTTTTCATGTTGAATTTCACGAGTTTATAAATTAAGAAACACAAAAATCAAATCATTTATTGGTTTATGGTGTTTAACTTTAGTTCTCTCATTAAATAAAAAAATAATAAAAATACTAATCACCTAAAACGCCTTACTAACCTATGTACGTGTCTCGAGTGCTTTTCATTATGAGATTCCTTTTTGTTTTTTATTTCATCGCACAATTTACGTTTTATTCTACAAAAAATATATAAACTATCTGACGTATACGACGTACGTATGTATGTATATACTCTCGGGTAAATGTTATTTATTTATTTATTATTAGGTTTGTGATAATTGAAATGTCCTTGCTTTAAATAAAATCTATAAAAAAAAAGAACAAAAAACTAGGAGAAAAAAAAAAACAAAATTCAACTAAAATAGAAGGAAATAGCGAACTCTTGCTAGAATTTTCAAAATAAACTTAATAATCTTAAAATTATAACTGTTTACACGTGATAGAGCGATAAAATATATTTTTTTTTCATTAATTATTATCTTTTTGCGTATTTTTATAAACTTTTTTTCATTTATTTAGTTTTATTTCTTTAATTAATATTAAATCGAATATCACACAGAGGAATAACAATTATTTTCATTTTATCTTCAGTAACAAACGTGTTTTCTGTTTCTCTTTCATTGAATTTTCGTTTTCTTTTTGTGTTGCTGTTCTTTTTATTTTTTCGTTTTATTTTATATATTTAAATAAAAATCTAATTGTAAGTAGATACAGATAAACACACACATATGAATATAGAGGTCGTTTACAGTATTTTTTCTTTTCTATCTACCTGCACCAGGACTAGTGCGTGATTGCTGGGTTTAATTTTCATTTCATTTAATTTCGTTCCTTCATGATGACTTGGTTGTTTATGTTATTTGTGACCATTGTTTAGATATTTGTGTAGTGCTATTTGAATAGATATTTTTTCTAGCGTAGGATATTAGAATATTGAAGAGATAGCGGTAATTTGTAGTATTAGTAGTGACTGGTCTTCCGTATTGTTTCGTAGCATAGAGAAAACAAATGAAAATCAATGTCAAAATATTTTATATATATTCAATCCAGTTTACTCTATTTATGATTTAAAATTAATAGAAAAAAAAATCGACATTTTTGATTGGGGGCGGCTCGCCTGGAGTTATCAGATAACTCGTTGATGGTTCGGGTAACGGGCGCAGGGCGATTGAATATTTACAATAAATCACGATGGAACACCCAAGTATGTTTTGTGTGAGCGAATCTGTGAGAGAGCCACTGGGATTCTAAGAGATTGAATCGATCCTGGCTGAGGTATAGCGGTTTGCCACGTCTGAAATTAAACAAAAATTTGTATGTAATTAGTGGGAAGCTGTTTTAATATTATATAAAAATAAGTCATTTAGTCATTAAGTGGTGGTCAAGATCAAGAACTTAGGTAACAAAATCATTAAGTCGGGCTGGTATTCTTCCCAAATGTACTTTTTAACATGATTTGATTTTAGTAAAGGCTTATTCAACAAGAGATGTCATTTTAAATTTCGCGCCATGTTGAATTTTTAGGAAGGTAATTTATTTTTATTATTTTTTCTGCCTGGCTGCAAATGTCATTAGCTCGTATGACATGTTTCAACATGTTCTCTCAAGTAGTTCGTTTGCACGAATTTTCGCAGTAGATGTGTTTTTCAGATGGATAAACTTGAATACCGTGCCACCATACAATGGATTAACCCCTTAGGGAAGTCATCCGAAATTGATAGCAATTTATGGGGATTTTGCTCCTTAGTGGAACAAAAAGTGGGCAGCGGAATTTAAAAGTGGTCGCACACCTCTCGAAGGTGACCCACATAAAGGACGACCAAAAAGCGCAGCCACGCCGGAAATCAGCGTAAAAGTGCATAATATCGTGTTGGACGATAGTGGAGTGAAGATAGTTAAAACTGCGGGGGTATCAGAAGAAAGGTTGAGAAACAGCTTGGACAAAGAATTAGGGATGCAAAAGCTCTCCGATGGGAGCAAGCAAATGCGCAAATGATATTCCCAGCAATCTTTGAACCGACTCAATAAGAATTCGTCATCATGGATGACACTTGGGCCAACCATTACACGCCTGAAACGAAACAGCAGTCCAAGCAGTGGATGGAAGCCGGTTGTTCAGTGACGAAGAAAGTGAAATCCATCGCATCTCCCGGAAAGGCCTAGGTGTTTGGGGTTGCGGGATTACAAAATCCCAAGATTATCTTGCAAAAGGCAGAACAATTACAGGCGAACACTCCACCCTTTAACTGGATGCCAAAATTCACGAGAAGAGATCTGGCTTGAAGAAGAAAGAATTCATCTTTCACCAGGACAACGCACCTGTACCCAAGAATGGGTTGATCATGGAAAAACTGCGGGATGTTGGCGTACGATTTTCTAGGCCATATCCCTGATCTCGTGATTTGAAACCCTCCGACCTCCATCTGTTCCCAAATTTGAAGATATTTGTTTCTGGAAAGCGCTTCGCATCCAATGATGAGGAAGATGAATATTTTTACAGCCTTTCAGACCCTCACTTCCGGGAAGGAATATTGAAGTTGGAGAAATGTACCAAGTGTGTCGAAGTCAAGGGAGATTATGTAGAATCAAGATGGGATCAGCTCGCCAGGAGCCAAGTTACAATTCCATGTTTTCTACCTTGAATTTTGCAACTTATGCAGAGGCTTTCCTGTCTGTCCTTCTGTCCGTACGCATATATCATATATGTATCTACAAACTTGCGCGAAGTTAATGTGAACTATAAACTGTGAATGAAATATAAATTATGAAATCAAATACATGAACCGTAATGACGAATAAACCCAATTCACCAACCGCCTAGTTTAAGGATATGATACATTATAAATTCACGTTAATTTTGCGTGACATTTGAGACAGGGGATATTTATTTTTAACTCCAATGCGAGTTGTACCAAAGACCATTTCTCTTTAGGCGAGAAATGGCTTTCAGTGCACATCCTCTGATATATATGTCAAGGGGTGGAAGATTCATCATAGCATCTGGAACAGCTCCCGGTGTGCTGGAGAAAGCCCCCGTGCAGCTGAATCAGACCGCTCTTTGGAGTTTGGTGAGTGAAGCCACAGCGTGTTTGCGTGTTAGCCTGCTCCACCAAACAACTGATGCATGAGATTATCGGCCTTACCATTGTCGTGTAGATCCAAAGGACCTTTTTCGGCGATAAGCCCCATGTTATGGCAAAGGCAGCTTTGCATTGCCAAAAAGATGACAGCGCTTTGGTGGTTTTGGAATCAACATGCTTTGACCAAAGAAGCTTGCTATCTAGGATGACTCCCAGGTACTTAGCTTCCCTGGGTATCAGGATGGGAATGCCTTTTTTTTCTCCTTCTCGTGAAGAGGAGACATCAGTCTAAAGATGATTAACCGACAGTCCATTATTCGTGCACCAGTCCTCGATCACATCTAGCGCCGCCTGCGCTCTGAGACAGACAGTCGCTAAAACGACAGAGAGAACAGCAACATCATCCGCATATGCCTGGGTATAAATTCTAGAGGCATTGAGAGCATCGAGCAGAGAGTCGACCACCATGCACCATAACAGCGGGGACAAGACGCCACCCTGCGGGCAGCTCCTGTTTACTCCAGACTTGTCACATTGTTCGAGGCCTGCATCAGCGATCAATGTCCTATGCATTGCTATGATCCACAAAAACAGTGTTTCATCCACGCTCTTCCGTCTAGTAGCGTTACACATGCTGTCGAAAGTAGCTCCCTCAATGTCGACGAAAATGCCTAGTACATACTCTTTCCTTTCGAGGAACTAGGCTTCGAAGTGCAGTCTCGCAGGATCTTCCGCGCTAATAAACGTGTTGCATCTCCGAAAGAGGATGCATTCGAAGGGCAACTTTGCGCACGTGCAACTCTACTAGTCTCTCCATGCTTTTCAGCAAGAAGGATGTTAGACTGATTGGTCTAAAACTCTTGGCGAGTGAGTAACGTTCTTTCCCTATTTTGGGAATAAAGACCACTTTCACCGCGCGCCAAGGAATAGGTGGCAACTGCCAGGCTAGAAGTGAAAGTTCTCCTCAAAGTAGGAAGCAGCTGTCATACCTTTTCTCAGCATAACAGGGTATATACCATCAGTGCCCGGCGACTTAAAGCCATCGAAAGAGCAAATTCCATGGACTCAGTAGTTGCCACGCGTGACGCACAATACCAGCTACGCCGAGTTGTTTTCATCGTTTCAGCCGCAGTTTCTAATGAGGGAGTGTGCAACGAGCCGATGACAGTCAGATTTCCCGGAAAATGGGTCTGCAACAGTCAACTAAAAGTTTCTGCTTTAGACTCGGTGAAGGTACCATCAGACTTTCTGAGTACATCCAGCTTTGTCGATTTTCCTTGTTTGAGATCCCTGGTCGCGCTCAGGGATTTGATCTCATCGCAGAAGGACTTATAGGAATCATTCTTCGATTTACGAATAAGCTTCTTATATTCCTTCTGCTTCAATCGATATTTATTCCAGTCATCTCCCGAGTTCGATTTAAGCGATCTATTCAGGAGACTTCTGGCTTCCTGCGAAGACATTGGCGCTCAGCGTTCCACCAGGGAATCGGCTTTCTGTTGAGAGGTTTTCTGACAGGACGTGCGAGTTCGAAACAGTTGGTGATGGCGCTGCTCAGGTTATGAACGGCATCCTGAATTTAGGCAGGGCTTGAGTCGATTTCTCAAGCTCCTCTCTGAATCGGATTCCGCTTGTGCTGCGAGTGGGAGATCCCACACTTCAATTGGAATTCGATGTATCTATGGTCTGACAACGTAACATCTGGTAAAACTCTCCAGGTAGTGATGGCCTTCACGTGCCTATTAGACAGGGTTAGGTCAATCACTTCTTGTCGTCTCGCCGTCATAAAGGTTGGTTGAGAGCCAACATTGTTGATGATAAGGTCAGACGAAAGAGTGAAGTTTAAAAGATGGTCTCCTCTCCAAGCAGTATTTTGAGCGCTAGCATCACAACAGATGATGAGTCCAATCCTTCTGGCTTTACAGTACTCTACGAGTTCGGAAACCGCCTTAGGTGGCGGGGGTAGTACCGAGTCGTAGGGGAAGTAAGCAGACGCCACGATGAAGTATTCAATTTCTCCGTGCGCTTTATAGGTAACTTTCGCAGGCACCAGGTCTTGTCCACAGAATTGACCAAGTCTGGTTTCGGATAGCGTGTTCAATATGATGAGGCAGAGCCTAGGCCTTTCAGATCGCTCATCATAAAGAATCGTAGCATTACATCTACCACCAAGACCACACAGGCGTTTATTCCACACCCATGGTTCGTGAATTGTTGTACTACTGCTGATGATTTGTACTACTGCATGCAATTCTGCTACTGAAAAGAATTGTCTGCTGTAGGTATTCAACTTAAGACAATTATATGGTGAACGAAGAAAACATGATTCGAAGGGAACATTACAGCTAGAAACGTAGCTCTAACGCAGCTATGACCGAGACAAGTCTCAATCATTTTACGAGATCAACTCAATACGTCCCTTGGATCAATACAACCGATTTTAATCTTCCCATAGTGAATACCTAAATAAACAAAAAAAACTCACTTTAAGTCGCGATCTTCTTCATCGAAATCGTCCAGATACAGAGAACCCCAAAGGCACGCCCGCCTGCCACGTATGACAATGATATAGGTCGAGGTGACAACCAAAAAAATGCCAATTCCACCGCCGCACGAGATCGTATGCTAAAAGAAAATAAACAAACAAAATAAATAATCAACAAAGTCGAACGTCGCAGATGACTTACTCGCACTGCCTCGCAGCAATCGTTCTGGGCGCAGCAATTCTGCTTTAAGCAGACTATCGCTCCGCACAACAGGCAAATGGAACTCTCCTTTGGCACTAAGTTGCAGTTCTCGCACGGTCGCTCGTGGTAGTACTATAACAGAAAAACGTTTAAACTCGATAACAGATAGAAAACGAAGATAAAAACTCACTGTAAACAGCCGCTCGTACTCGCGCGGTAAGCCAAGCAACTTGGGCTGTTGCCACGCAATATTCTGATTGAGTATCACCAGTTCGCGAATAGCATCCATCGGTGGATGCACATCCATAAGCTGTGCACACCAAAACTGTGGCAACGACTCTTCCGTTCCGCTTATAAAGCATAATCCCTTCGATGCATTAAAGCACTCCCAATCCATACTGTCCGTAACCAGTTCCAAATAGTATACTAAACGTACAAACTCAAGCGGTGGCGCCGCAATCTCGGGCATCTCATGCCGATACAGATGATGCCTTAACAGTGCAGCAATACGTAGAAAGGGCAGACAAAGTGTCTGTAATTGTGTTTCCATGGATTTTAAATTGACCTCGATTGGCCCGGATTGATCTATCGACTCGGGCAGGCAATCTCGGCGTAATTTTTGCAGTCTGTCGGTATGGCTTAGTACCAGGGCCATCGCTCGCCCTAAATACGGCGTGTTTCCGCTACTGGACGCGTACTTGTTCATGATGAAATCGCATTCGAGATCAGTCAGAGCGATGCAGATCTTTAATACGATTTGGTAGTATAACAGATTGTACATCACTTTGACGATGCAGTTGAAGTAGACTGGAATGCACAACGAGCAAATGAGATATGAGTCCACATAAATGCATTCGAAGTACGTACCTTGATCTAAGTGGAGCGGTGCCAGGAGTATGAACTTCAGTAATAATGCAATAGGATCGGCAAAAAGACTAGGGATGAACTCCTTGCAATGAGAGGGCACGGGAGCCGAGTCGACAACAGGCATTCCAGCTAAGGACGCCCATGATCGCCACAGCGACCATTCGATAAGGACTCGCACGTGAATAGAGAGGACGTGTAACAGAGGAACTATGCATTCTCGTTTCGGCTTGTAACGCGACGATTGATTTGAGCAAAGCGTGCCACCGCGTTGGATAATCTCTGATTCCAAGTTGGTTCGAGCGATCGACGTTACAAACAGGAATAGACCGCGGAAGGTCGGTGAGAGGCGACTGATCTTTCGACGTGTGATGTTTGTCATGTCCTCCATAGCGCGACCCATTGCTTCCGATAGTTTTGTTCTAGTCTGTGAATGGAATAATTATGATTTCGGATGCTTGAAAACAGCTCTTGACTTACCTTCAGAGGTGGTCCTTCGTTCTCTTTGATCAAGTTCATAAGTTCAAAGACTAGCGTGCCGAAAGACTGTGTTCCGGAACGTACCACAGGCGAGGGGCGATCCAATTGTGGACTCAGTGGAAGAACAGAATTCGATAGTTGCCTGCACACCGGACAGTAGAATTCCCCGCGTTCGTGCAAGTGCTGTCGTTGCGTCGCGTATAGCGTTTTCAAATACGCTTCCAGGCAGCTCAAGTGTACATGATGCCCACACGACTGGACGTACACACCGTTTTCGTATCCCAAATTATTCGACAAATACCACGATTCCTCGCCGAATTTCTCACTCAGAATTCGATTTCGCCGATTAAAGTCAGTCGCAAGTATACTGCTGTTCTTCAGGTTCCTCTCATCTTCCGCATTCAACGGGAGCGGCAATCGTTCAGCTATCTTTCGTCGATGTCCAACGATACCACTCGATTCAACCAAAACCACAAGCCCGATAGGATTCGCCTCCGTACTGGCACTTGTACAGTTGCAGATGATACAATCGTATTCCTTCTCTCGAGGCTGCTCGAATTCCTCGTCGTCGTCGTCATCCCCACACTCCATACTGTGTCCGGCTGTTTGCATGAATTCCTTCTGTTTGTTCGCAAAGTCTTGCATCAGCTTTCGTTGACGTTCCTTTGCGCGACGCGAACGTTCGTCTTTCTCTTTAGCTTCTCGGGCCTTCTGTTCCGCTTGTTTTTCTCTTTGGTTCGGCCACAGTCGACTACGAATTTCCTCGATAGTCACTGCACTTTGCTCATCTCGCTTGGCGATTTTACGCAACAGGTTTCCAATGAAATATGGTCCATCACCGATACGAGAATCGGACACGCAAATATTCTTGTAATTTCGCTTTTGATGACTAGATGACCTGGAGGAACTGGTTGAAGCAGGCGATGAGGACGATGACGACGGACCCGCTTCGTCACAATCTATCTCCATAGCTGATACTTCAGCAGCAGCAGCAGTCGCTTTTTCTTCTTCGTCTTTCAACGAGAAACTATCCAACGTGCCACTTAGTTGCGAGTGCAATTTTAGCAACAACGACAGGATGCTTTCTTCGATGACCACCTCGTCCTTATTATGTCCAATTGCGTGTTCAACATTCCTCTTTCGACTGACCGAGTCGAATATACGTCGCGAACCGCTACTGCCACTGGTTAGGGTACCCGCGCCCACACCGAGTGTATTTGAAGGCACAATATCCAAGTTGCCGGTGGGCACAGCTACCGGCTGCACTCGTTGGAACGGTAGCAACATTCCGCTTGCACTCATCGACGTTGGTGAGAACATCTCATTTGGTTCACGATTAGCCACTGTTGTCGTATGTGCTCCACCGGGTCTGTCGTCTGTCGTGGCTAAGCCCAAATCGTGGCGAAGAGCTACTTCCATACCGGATTCCTGGAGTGGTATTGGTGGTAGAGAGTACATCGGACCGTGGAATTCACGTGCTGTCATGTTGTTTATTGTCTGTAATGCCCTAGAGGCAGCCTCTTCAATCTGACTGTCCGTATCATCGTCGTCTATGCTACGGATTACCAGTGACGTTTCGGGAACCACAGACAAATCCTGCGGTAACGCCACTTCCATCGATAAAACAGCCAAAGATGTGTTGGAATTCGAGACAGATGCCCCGTCGTTCTCGCCGCCAACAATCATCGGAAGTGTCTCGTTATCCGAGACATCAAAGTCAATGTCGCTGTAATACGGATTGGAGCGATAACTCGCCGGTGATACTTGAGGCTCGTGTGACTTTAGCGATAGCTTCGAAACCACATGCCGTAGATTCTCGCATAAATTGTCGGTGGGAAAGCATTGGAAGAGTTTCGGTGGCTCCCTACGAGTGAGTGAATAACACGATTGCTGATATGATTCACACTCTACGACGGCATCCTTGGTAGACTGATCGCTTATCTCAACAGCTATTTCCAGGAGAAAGACAGCCAATGCTAAAAGATGCTCGGAGACATCTCGCGAGTGTACGGCTCGAAAGAATATCGAAAGAATCGTCGAATGGAATACGCGCGAATTCAGAATACGACATGGATCGTTGAACGATTTACCAACTGGACGTGGTAATCGGAATGGCGGCCATAGATTCCCACTCGGTGGCATTTTCTCCTTCGATTTGACGTAGTTTGTGAATCGATCTAAGGAACTTTGGAAATCACGTCGATGAACTGCCCGAAGAAGTACGTGCAATGGATCGTAATAATTCTCCCAGACTTCGTCAATTGGTGTGAAGAGCCCTTGCTCCAAGTTCTCCGATCCCGACGATGGTGCCTTGTACACCGACAACTGTTTCAGGAAAGTCTCGAAATTCTTCGTGTGTACGTTACCCGATCGTTCCGGCATGAGCTCTAGTAGCTGACTGTGCGTTTTATTTTCGGTTGCTAAGAGGGCGCTAATCTCTATAATGCACTGTGTAGCCTCATCGTTGCCCAGATTCGTACGCGACGTTACTAGGGTGGCGAGGAAAGTAAGGAATCCCTCAAGCATTGATGCTTGTTCCATTTTCTGTGGCGATTTGAGCGGTGCCATTTCCAACCATTGTCCGACGCCGAATAGGTCGATGGTGTTGGTGAGGAAGAAATAGTCGGGCAGGTTGGTTGCACAGATTTGAAGGAAGAACAGATCCATGTCGGCCATCGAGTTGCAGAAATTCGCTTGGATATAGGTCATGGCTTGACCTTTGATCTGTAGGCCGTTGCGTACCCACTTGCCAGCGAGTATTTCGTAGAAGAAACTCTAAAATGAAGAGGAAAAGATGGGTTAATAAATGCATTCAAGAAGATTTATGAGTGAAAGAGGAAGGGTGCCTAAGGAAAATCAATTGCAGTTGATAGTGAGTTAGCTTAGCTTAGTGGTAGCGAATGACTTAGCTTCTCCAGCCGAGGCTAAACGATACGATGAGATCGTCTTGTTTAACAAAAGCTAGTCCTTAAACTATGATTGGGGTTAGGGAGGGCGATTGAGAAGATGAAGCTTTAGCAAGGAGTAATTAAGTTGGAATCGAAAATATTGATAATCGAATTGAGTTTCCGCAGCACATGAAAGATAGCTAAATTGGAACCTAGGTGGGTTGAGACTTCAAAAATTCATACTCTGTGTGAATTTCCAATATAACAGCTTAATGACATGGAAAACAAAAGAGTTACTGTGAACTACAACCAACGCAAATTCATCATAGGAATTTTTCAAATCCTATCTAGGACAACCACCCCCGGAGAGTAGTGAACGAACATCTTCGACACAAACCATCTGCACCCCGTCCAGGTTGTGTGACAAACACCAGAAGTTGAACCTGCACGAATTATTAAAAATAAATTTAAAAAAAATGTGTTCAAGACGATCAAGGGTCGTGCAGTTAATGGTACCCACAAAGAATCGATGAATAAAGTGGGCTTCAAGTATCTTTCTTCGTTCTTGCAGCTAATTCATAGCTTAAGGCGGTCTTAATTGGAAGTTAGAGGCAAAGGATTGTTCCAGGACAGATCCCGAAGAGCAAAACGTTGGAACCATCGTCGGATGATATCGAGTCTGGAAATGTGAATTTGTTGGTAAGGAGACCACACTTGAGAGGCGTATTTAAGAAAGGGGCGAACAAAGGTTATGTAGAGGGATCGGGTTACGTAGGTGTGTAGAATTGGCCCAAGGAAGAACATTGGTAAGTAGTTGAAGTAAGCAGAATCAGGTACAAAAGAGTAGCCTGCGAAAAATTGTTGGGCAAGAGTAGCGAGGAATTGGCGGTAGTTTTAGGATCATCGAACGAGGGAGAGGTTGGATAGTTGAAAGAAGGGCTTCAGATTATTTTTAAGGTTGTTCTCGAGTAAGGAGCGCTGATAAAGGCAGTTGTTAAGCTCGGTAAAGCGCAAACAGGCAGCCTGTATAATGAACTCTCGGGTCCGGCCTATACTCGCCGGGTCCAGGTCGCATACATTTCTTATTGTGACACCCTTAGACTCAATAGTTATGTGTGACGCAGCGATTACACTACTTTGTACCTTCGGGATTATGACCCGTTCGGGGCACTTGTACCGCCTTAGTCGTCTTTTTAATACTGTCACGGTATTTAGTCAGTTCCTCTCGGGTAAGAACCCGACCCTGGATATTGCCAGGTAGCGAATGGGAGTAGTGTCAGACCAAACACGTTGGAATTAAAACCTGAGTAGGGGCTCTTGGGCTTGGGCCCTCGAGTGCCCTTATAACGCTCGACCAGACTGTTTCGGGATAAAATCTAAATCGGAGTACTCTGAAAAGAAGGGGTAGAAGATAGTTGTCGAGGGGGAAATGGGGCAAGTCAAATGGATCAGTCGGGAATATGAGGTCCAGCTGCCACTAACTTGGTAAGAATCTCATCCTGGGCAATCTTGTTTTGGGCCCATTCACCGCCAGCCGTGGCGGTCATATGCCAGAAATTATATTTAAATTATAATGTCAGAAGATTATCTCTCGAATAAAGTCAATTTCATGTCAATTTAAAAAAATCATCTTTGTTTTATTCCATTTCAAAGTTCTATACCTCTATAAAAAAAAAACACCCTTTATAAACGGAGCCATAGATTGAACGCAGAAATTTCCTCTCGAAGCAACCAACGGCATCCTTATCCATTTTCCAAACTTGAAATAGATTGTATCCCTTGTGTTGGCCAGTGAGTCTCGTATGATCTCTTCAAACACGATGTTGAAGAAGTTACATGACAGTGCGTCATCATGCCTAAATCCTTTTTTAACATCGAAGGTTTCGGTTATTTCGCTACCGACCTTAATCGAGCAGCGAGAATTCTTCATTGTCATCCTGCACTAGTTAAAACTAGACATGGCTCGGTATAGCTCGTCCCTATGCAAAGTGTCATATGCGACTTTGAAATCGACAAAAAGATGGTGTTACCAAGATCTGCCGCAGTGTGGTCTATTGTGGCCTGAAACCACACTGATAGGAACCTATCAAATTATCCACAAAGGCTTTCAGGCGTACGGCAGAGAAGATCTTGTATGTGATGTTAAGGACACTTATTCCCCTGTAGTTGGCGGACGGTGGACGGAATTCTCTTGAATTTTCGCCCGTTGCGAATGGATCATTCTGCCTGACAGCGGTATCAGATCACATCGCTGTTATACAGTCCACAGAAGTGGTTTTTCCATATTCTCAGCATCGACTGTGACTCTTTGGCTTTATAGCTCTGGCATGTTTGTTTTACTTTTTCGTAAAACTCACGAGCGTCATTCATGCGTCATTCCATCTCTCGATCTCACGCTTTTGGTACTCTTTTTTTTCTTCGTCTGTCTCTCTGCGTGTGTCTCTCTCTCCTATTCTGCTCGTAGAGCTCACGAGCGGCTCTCGTCCATCTACATATGTAACATGGCTTTATATACGGTTTGCTTTGCTACATGGGCTTTTTTGCATTGGTCATTAAGCCAGGGGCTTCTAGCTGGCGGCGGTTTGAAACCCAGCACATCAGAGGCAGTGTCTTTGATGGTGCGCTGGCAATGCTCCTATTGTTGTTCTGTGAATTGTGCTGGTGTCATCGGACTTTGCCAGGAATTTGATGAGCGAAGATCCTAGCGGTCTCCTGCGATTGTAGCTTTCCGACGTCAAGCTCTTGTTGTTTTGCTCATTGGTACTTTGGCCACAACAAAGTAGTGATCCGAGTCGATGTTGTCTCCTCGGAAGGTTCGTTCATCTAGGATGCTGGAGCAGTGTCTGGCATCGATCGCAACGTGATAAATTTGGTTGATGGTCGACTGATCTGGTGATTTGAGATGTAAGAATCATGTGCTTGCTATAAGGAGGTTACGACCTGTTAGGAAGTCAATTAGCCTGAGTCTGTTGTCGGGTGTGGTCAACTATGTTTTCCTATGGTTGACTCAAATACGTCTTCTTTGCCCAGTTTTGCGTACAATTTTGGTGTCATAACTGAGACCAGGACTATCGGCTGGGGTTTAAGAAGATTTCTCTGTTAAAATATGATTTTCAAGTTTGAGTGTTTGGATAGTAACAAGTCTGTCAATTTCTGGTTAAATTGTGTGTTACAAAGATGATTAACCTTTTGGCAATCGTGTACTTGTGTATCTGCTGTACG
This sequence comes from Merodon equestris, assembly GCA_958301585.1. Taxonomy (NCBI): domain Eukaryota; kingdom Metazoa; phylum Arthropoda; class Insecta; order Diptera; family Syrphidae; genus Merodon; species Merodon equestris. Next base: position 40,579,726 of record OY284415.1, read on the forward strand.
GTTGATAGAAGGCCAACTAGGTGGCAATGGTGACAGACAGAGGGTTGCTTTTCATGAAGAGATTTTTGTGCGTTATTTATGCGTGCCCAAGTCTCAGTCTCACAAGACACTTGTTCATCTTGAAAGAGATATTTTTTGGGTAGAAAGGCGATGTGCTGGATCTGATATATTCCTAAGGAGTAGTGAACTTGCTGTCTCCAAGGTTATTTTTTATTTTCAAATACCAGTAAATCTGTCTTAGGGGCAGGGAGATGATCTGTTGTTCGGTGATATAGCGGGCGTCATTGTCTGTTCTTTACTGCGAATGCCTGTACGACTTGGAACCCAGAATATATGAGTACGTAAGTTCGGCGAGTTTTGTATAATGTTTTCCCGAATTTTAGTTTTTTTTTATAATTCGAGCAGATTCCAGAGTGTACACTCTTATGGTGTTTGTCACACAACCTGGACAGGGTACAGATGGTTTCTGTCGAAGATGTTCGTTCACTACTCTCCGGAGGTGGTTGTCCTAGATAGGATTTGAAAAATTCCTATGATGAATTTGCGTTGGTTGTAGTTCACAGTAACTCTTTTGTTTTCCATGTCATTGAGGTGTTATAATGGAAATGCACACACAGAGTATGAATTTCTGAAGTGACCTCATGCTGCGAGTGTTGACGTATCTGTTGGTTGATTGTTAAGTTTTGGAATCGGGACAATTATAGCAGTTTTCCATGTTCGTGGGATCATGCTTTGATCAGAGATTTGACTGAATAAGCCTAGGATTCTAAGCTTCCCGATCAAGGGTGTGTTTTTTAACATTGGGTAAGACACCTGATTGTAACCAGGGGTTTATCTTTTGATCGCGGCTGGACACCTGTACAGCCCCAACGAGTTTATCGCTTTTTTAATAAATGTTGCTGTGGAGTTAATAATATAAATGGAAATTGTGGCTTGTTTTGTTTGTTTGTTCGGAGGATATTTAACTCAGAACTTCACCACGGAGCAAATAATTTGTGAGGATCTAGGAAAGGGTGTTGGGCTGCTATAACTTATGATCGAAAGGTTTGAGTTTGTGAGAAAACGTTCAACTTTCTTTGCCTCCAATGTTATCCTTCCCCCTGCCTCCCCTAGAATGGGTTCAAAGAATTGAAGTTAGTATTATGGGTGTGTGGAAGGAGTTGACTAGATTGTAAATACCTGAGGCGGAGAATGGTGTGAGTGGGGATGGATGTAGAGAAATACAAAATTAAAATGAAAAAACTAATTTTAAACTTAAAAAGCTAATTCGACAACGACTGCCAAAATATCTAAGTTTATTGTTAGTTGTAGGTAGGTTGGTGGAAGTAGCGGGGTGGGCTGGGGACTAGTGACACTACCGCGCTGTCGGATCATTAGGATTCCGCAAGAGTCCAGACGGCCTGCATTGATTGATATTTTTGAAGTTCGTTGTTATCGTTATCTATTACAGATGGTTTTGAAAAATATTGATTGCAGTTAATAAGTGTTTGTGGGATGTTTGATAAAGGCGAGATGTGTTAAGAAATGTGGAACGCGTCTCCTTGTGGAGGGCCCATGCTCTACATCATTCGGATTTTAGTATATGTTCTACAGAAGCAAGAACAGAGAGGGTTGCGAATGTAGGAGTTGCGAAAATCAGGACACTCGGCTCCAGACTTGAGACTTAATTTTGGAATTGAATTTGGAGGGGGTATTTAGGTTGAAGGCGAGGTAATAGGGGAGGCAGAACTAGTAGTTGGAGAGAGTAAAGGTAAAAGAGAAAGTAAAAAGAAGGTTGTATTCGAGAAATTGGGGAAATGCTAAGAATGTTTAAGGCTTTAGAATACGTTATGGATCTTGTGCTTAGTCCTATGCCGGGAAGGTGAAACGAAATGTCGCAGATACCTTTGCAAACAACACAATCACCATTTTTGCAATCGACAATACAATGAGCAAAATCGAAGCAAGTTAGCCAGAACACGAAACGCGGGTTCAAAAATTATTAATTGACTGTCAGGTAAAAAACGGAACGAAATGAAAATGCGACAATGGAATCCGAATAGCCAATGAACTTGGTGGAGACTTGAATTGTCCGCTCTCCAGTGGAGACACTCTCTTCTAATATTCTTTCTAAACCAGCGGCATGTTCATTCGACCTGGCAATGTCACAACTCTTCTTCACATGTATTTGTAGTCTCACACAGATAACTTTCCCGTTTCGTTTCTCTTTGTGATGAGTATTTTCTCTGCCAATTTACCAAGTTATGTGTACTGTCTGCCCGTCGGCTGTCCGACACATTTTTCATCGCTCTCACTCGACTGGCTGCTGTTCAGTTGTTAGTGTCGTTTGTCTCTCCGAAAAAACGTGCTTTGAAGTAATGTCAAAAGTGAAATAAAATTCCTAACCCGAATGCAAAGAAAACCAAGACTCAGTGCTATTTAGCTATTCCATTGCGGAAACCCGTTTCCCCCCCGCCCGCTCTAAGATCAGTGTTCAAAAAAGTGTTGAAAAAATGCGAATAAAAGAGTTTCTCCCGATTTTCGTGTTACTTTGCTGCGCTGGATATGTTCCTCAGACGAGTGCTTTAATCGAAGATGTTTTAGATGTACTCCATGTCGCCAAGGAGGTGGGACTGGGAGTATTAAAGGCATGGGACTTTGTTCAACAGACTTCAGTGGGCGAAGGTATTGAATTGCCCTTTGTCAGGGAAAAACAGAAGAAAGTCCTGCGACGTATGAAGGAATTGTCTCGTAAAATCGACGAATCCGAAAGCAGAGTGAGTTCATATTATCGGCTAGTCAATATCGAATGGTTACATGTCTATTCCTCTTTCAGTACTCCAGTAATGTGGAATGGGCAATCGAGTCTATAAATAGCTTTACCAAACAGAATACTCGATTGGAGTTGCAAATGCATGAAATTGACGATATCATGAATCGGATTGCAACACGTTACAATCAAATGAAACGATACGAAGCTAGTCAAGATAAATTGGAACACACTACGCTCATTACATTCTCTGAATGGTCGGTCTCGCCAAATGCTTATGCTGTCAATAATCTCCTAGAGCAATTGCATTTGATATTTGTCGGTAGTTCGTTAACTGATACTCGTGCACCGACCAAAAGTGTTTTGCAGATGTTAGCCGAGCTTTTAGAGGTAATAATGAAACGATTTTATTTATTTAAATTACTGCTGAGTTGTCGATCACAACACGATCTACAAAGCGAAAGAAATACGAGAGAGAGAGGGAAGGAAGAGCAAAGAAAAGCCAGATTCAAGTCGTTTCTTTGTTGTCTTTCGAGTTTGTGTTTTTTTTTTTTGTGTTTGTTTGCCCACAAGACGCACTTTTGTGGCTGACGATGAGCAATGAAAATGAGGGAGTTTACATCCGAGAGAAAGCGCAAAGTCAGAGAGTTTGCGAATGAGTCATTGTAACCCGTATTATGTCTAATTGAAGCCCAGGAAACACAACTTGTTGTATACTATGAACAGCTTGATTAATTCTGAGAGGCATTGTTAGTCATAAACGACACGACAAACTCGGGGCATAGAAGATTGATGGCAAGATACGATTAGGGTGACAATAAACGGAAGAGATATGGAATACATCGCAAACGACGTACGACGAAGCATTTATACCGGGCTTGAAACAGGTCTCGACTGAATTGGCTGGTAAATCACATTTGATCTTCTTTGGGTCGTCGAAGTTTCAACATTTAGAGAGATAATGGAAATTTTTAATTAATTCGAAAGCTTTCGGGACGGACTTGTCATAGAAATTGCTATTTTGTGATTTTATTAATTGATATTCAGGAAGTACATCGACGTTCTTGTCTAGACTATATCGGGTTGCTAGTTAGACTTATGTGCTTCGTTACTACAGTGCTTTTGACTGTCGATTTCGGTGGTAAACTGAGCGCAATGGACGGAGGGATCTTAAATCGGTATCGACCAAAGTGTTGTCCCCCTTTTGTGATTCGCCTCATAAGGAGCAAGACTTCATCACGAGCCACAGAGTGCCTGGATGGGTTCGCTCATAGTATAGAGAGAGATGTTTACACGTGTTAAGAGAGGAAGTTAAGGTTTCTTTCGACTGATTGAGCAGATTTTCGCATGGATATCCCATTTCGACAGTGCAATCTTCATCGTACCAAGGCACATACGAAAACGGAATTAGACTCTTGAGACATTTTGTTTCTGATCGAAGAGTTGTTTGATTTTTATTTAGCTTGTGCCTTTGTTTCAGAATCTGTTGGCTGTTTGCCAGAATTGTTCGTCTATCAATCACCTTTGTTAGGTTTTTTTTATCTAACAATGTACAAAGAACTCAAGCCGAACGGGCTTCATTGGTTATATTCCTTTTCCGACCTTTGACATACTTCTTGAGTAATGGTCTACAAGTTCGATTATCTCCATAAAGATAAATGGAAACAGCTACACTTGGATCCTACGTCATCCCACGACTTCATTGTTTTATACAAAAATGAATAACAACAGTCTACGGTCGAGGGTTGAAATCATATGTTCCCAACACCTTAGTGCTCGGCAGCACGAAAGAGATAAGAAGAAACAACACAAACACTAGGATATGGCTGCATTTGAAAGAAGCAATCAATGCGCATGCATTGGACGTATATAGTGAGCATATAGTGCAGGCGGCTTGGCTCTCGGGCGCATGTGGTGCATTTCGAGAGAGTTGCCATATGAAATGTACAATCGGAAATTGGTCAAGGGTATCGTATTCTTCGGTGGGGGAAAGGTTTTGCGACCAGCTTTTTACCCTATTTATGGGGGATTGGTCTGGATTTTGACATAGCAGCCTTAGTGGCGACATGTCGAACCCATTGACCTCTGTACTACAATCAAACGTAATATCACAAGGCACGTGATTACCAAGTGTCTTGAGAGTAAACAAACAATACAAAGCAAAACGTGTTTTCTTCGCAAGATTCCTCACATATCACTTCTCATCGTTTAGATACAAAACGCTGACAGACAGAATGACGGATCTAATTCATTTTGCTCTGCTTCTCCATCTCCAAGTCGCTTCTCCAACAACCCAGTCTGCGGACTTGTATTGTTTATTATTTCAAATTCCCTTTTTTTTTACTCATTCTGCTTTCAGTCGTCTCATTCGTTCGTGTATTAACCGTTTCGATACGTGCGAATACGATTACTCTGCGCTAGAGCTAGCACGGAGAGAGAGAAAGACTGTAAGCGAGAAACACACTCGCCACTCTATTCCATACCATAATCGTGTGCTTCCATTGTCCGTGTCGTACTTACTTATTGAATCGTTGAAACGAACAGTTGGCGGACGGTGGACGCGGACGCGAACAATACGAATATAAAATTATTCCGTGCAAATCAAAATCGCATCAAATAGACTTATCCAAATCAGTGTTTTACCCATTTCCTGTTTCGAATTCGTCTAAATTACTATACGGACCCCTAAAACAATATGACATTCGATATAGAATCGAGAAGCTTGTGTGGGATTATATAAAAACACGAACAAATAAAGGCTTTATCGAGAGAGTTGGGAGGGGGCAGAGCTTGGAGTGGATATTTGCCAATACAACGATCAAGTGTCAGTAGAACCTGATTTGTTTATCGAGAGCAGCACGGTTTTCTGTTTGCTAAACATTTTTCACTTTTGTATACGTACTTACGGGGTCAGATCGAAGAGCAGATATATACAAGTGGTCGGTCGTCATAATTATTGAAAATCTCAATTCGTGTTTGCATAAATTGAATTAATGCTATAAGCCAGTGAACGAGCAGGCAAATCAAATAAAGACACGGGATAGTCAGTGCGCGATGTCGTCATTGGACCTCCGCCTGGTTGTCTCAATCGGGCTACTCGTTGTGACTATATGCGTTGCGGAAGCTAAACGAAATGTTGCCCTCGAAGTGGACACTTCACGTGCTGAATATTTTTCATTGGAAAAGGCTCTATGGAAGTACATGGCACGACCGCGACTATCACAAGAGGCTCAATTGAAGAAGGTCTACGATAATCATTGGAAATTTGCCGATCAAAATTTATCGCAAACGTTTAACGAAACGCGTTATGATATTATTCAGCATTTCGAATGGATTATGCTTAAATCCGAGATTCTGTTCGTCGATCGTATTTTCGAGGCTTTTCGGGATTTCGTGCGATCGGTTGCCGATAACGGCCTGTATGACGAGCGAGCCGCTTTGGATTTATGCGATAATATATTGCGAAATGATAGTACATTCTCGATGGAGAAGTTATTCCAGCAAATCGAATTGATCATGGTTAAGCAAACGATGTACTATCGAGCGATGGTGGTTAGTATTTTTGTTGATTGCAACGTTTACAACATTTTAGCTCCATTTGGGATACGTAATTTGATTAAAAAATATATTTTTTTTACAATATACGCGCAACACAGTACGAACGAGAAGCAATGTCATGGTTAGAGCCAACGGAAGCAGGTTATCAGTTGAGCTTTGTTTGAATTATTTTTTTTTCATATATTTTTTAGAGCAAAACAAAAAATATATTTAAATAACGCCAGCAGAGACGTGACATAAGTGGACGGAAAAACCTCCATGTCGAGCGCATTTTTGAGATAAAAATGTGTAAATCGGGTGATGATTTAAAAAATGCGCAGAAAACACGGAACAGAATTCCGAAATTCCGATCGACGGCGATAACTGGGTGTTCCTTAAAGCTGCATTGTTTCTTTTGTAACTTTTGAGTTGTGAGCGTATACCCACACGTAGGTAAGCCTTGGAGCGAACACGCATCGCGTTCGTTCTGAATTTCAATTCGTTTCGGACGGACTTCGTAAAATACCGAATGGAACGTAGAAATTGTCCGCGATTGCACCTGTTTCGAGTTCTATTCGACGCCGTTCGTGAGACCTGTTCATGACTCAAGGTAGTGCCTCGTTTCCACGGAGCCAGTGAGAGCACGAGATGGTCGATATCGGTAATCTCCTTTCATAAGCATCATTAGCTCACTCACGTCATGCGGCTCTGTGTTATTTACGGAGTGTTGGAGAGATTTATAGGTTTATAAGAAAGGCCCACTCGATTGAGTGGTTCACGCCCGACACATGCTTCATGTGAAATCGATTTGCCTTCGTTGTTCCAATGCATTATTTAGTCGGGATCAGCATCCCAATCCCAGACCAGTCAATCCTTATACCATATCTCCGACAGGTGGTGTAGGTGCATGACGCTTGCTACCTTGTCAAAGGACAATATTCTTCGTACGTTGTCATAGGAAGTCAAGTGTGAGTGACTGGAGATCGCACCATATACCAGTTTGCCTCCACCACATGACTAAGCATACCTTTTACATCACACATGGATGTTGACTTATGGCTCTTTGTTGAACGTTCACTGTTTCGATGATCGCATTCACTCACGCCAAGCACTTTCATGTGGGGCGTCGGAAGAGTAGAGACAAGAGTAATGCCTATGTTATGGTCACCATGCTAAGAAAACAGCACGTACTAGCGGTTCACGATCACTCATACCCTATTAAACCCATCTTTCTCTCATTAGGATGTAAATGAACACCTATGCGGGACCGGACAGTCGGCTCAGCAATTCCTTTACTCGCTCTATGCTGACATAGCCCTGACCGAGCTCAAGGGCTACACAATGATGCAGTTCTCCTGGATGATGCTACGAATCTACAACAAAGGTAAGCAAAACTTTGAAATTGTAAGCCCTAAACACTACACCATTTCGCTTTTAGGAAACTTTACGCAAGAGTCTGACTTAATGCGCGAGGACTATGTGAAACGAACCGAGCGAACGTTGAAACTACTCCGAGAGGTAATGCGACGAGCTGATCGTATTGTCTGGCGTTGCGACCCGAACAAGTACGTGAAGGGAGAGACATACGACGAAGTTACACGTTTACTCCAAGGATATATCGAGAATGAAGTGGATATGAATCAGGAAGAAACTTGCCGTGAAGATTGTGCATTCTATGAGGCCACACGGAATTATGGTTGTTTTAAGAGTAAATATTGCTCGCGGCAATCACGATGCACTGGCCAGTTGCTCAATTGCCAGTATATTGATTCGGATATGTGGATCTGTCCAGCAGTAAGAACCAACAGATTTAGTCCTTAGTTCACTTACAAACTATCCTTCTCTCTGTAGCCGTCGAACAGTTCGCGTCGGTACGAGTACATCGAGTATGAAAACGGACGTGTGCTGGGTGCAAAGAAGCCATGCGTAAAAGGTAGAACGGAGGTTGAGTCGTGGTGGCGATATATCTTATGGCATTGTAGCTACTGTTTCTGCTTGTGCGACGAGCAGGGTCTTAAGTCGGATCGTTACTTCAACCTCCGTGAGACGGTGTCTAATATCACCGAAAACAAGTTTGTTGCCGACTTCTTTGCTTCTTTTTCGTTTTGATTTTTAATACCTTCTCCATCCAGAGTGATCACTGGCCTGCGATTCGTGAAACAAAAACGTGTGTTCCATATTCAAATCCAGGAGGGAATGCTGTTGCCTTATGGTAACATCAACAAAACGTCACTGACGTGGAAACCATTGGATGATTACAATATTTTCGATCGTGGCGTGAAGGATGGCTACGACTATCATACACTGGGATGGGATAAGCGCGCCATCGATCTGGATGACATCGAGGGAGATGACATCAGCCACGTGGTCACTGGAATCCGTTTCCGTGTGGTAGGGGCACACCTAAATCTAGAGGCACGACTGAGCGAGTATAACTTTGAGACCGGACAGCTGGTATTTCCGAAAACAAATAGTTTCTGGAAGTCGAACGACAACACCGAGTTAAGCCACGAACGAAGGTGAGAGATTTCCGTATCAACCAACAATTCAAGTCAATCATTTCGTTTGTCTCTCGTGTGTAGGCAGCAAATACAACTCCGAGATGTTGATGTCCCAACGCGAACTCTAGTGAAATCTTTGCCCACATCGAAGCATAATCAATTCTTAGAGTTCACCAGCACGAGCATCGACAGAGACGCCGCCCAAACAACCGTGCCATTTATCGACATCCAAGAAGTGACATCAAATCCACCAGTACCATTGGCCGGTGTAGGCATCTATCATAAGGGTCGAAACAATTTCGGCGGGTTTATAGCACCAAAGATTATAACTTATGACTTCACGCCGTATGTTCAGTTGCCGGGCAACAGTTCCAAGTGAGGCACAGTCCGTCTGGGTTTCGTTAATTTTTCTTTTGTCTATTACGCTTAGTAGTATTTTACATTCGTCTGGGACACGTGAGGAGGAGCTGAGAATCGGAGAAGTCCCTTCTGTGAAATTGTAAGCATTAATGTGAATCGGAAATAAAAGTATCAAACAAAGGAAGGGCACGTTTTTTCGTTCGAATGTTAAGCGAATACTAGTAAGTGATGGCTACTTCGAAGAATGGGTTTAGATTTCTAATTATCGAATGGATGCATGTACAAATAGAGCAGAGTTGATTTACAGCGACACCGAGCACGTGTGAGTGATTTTTTTAAGACGTTTTACAATGTCCTAGGTTCGCTTGAGTATTAGTCTATTCCTGTCAACACCCTTAAGATGGTAGGAGTGATTTTTTTGCGGTTTGGTTTTTCAGGGTTCTATTTTTGACAGCTCACGTATGACTCGTGACATATGTCGGATCCAGACATACTCAATTAGAATTGCCATTTCATCATGCAAAGACTTAGACCCGAACAACGTTTACGACTTATTAAATTTTATTACCAAAGTTCGTACTTTGTGAAAGATGTCTTTCGCACACTTCGATCACTTTACGTTCGTCATAAGCGACCTCAATAGCAAGCAATTCCAAAGGAAAATATTGCTGCTGTATCCGCCAGCATTGTTCGTCGTCCGCAGCAATTGAGATTGGGTTACTCGTCTTCATGTAAGAATGTACCAAGGATCTTGGTCTAAAACTTTACAAAATAGAGTTCGTGCAAGAACTAACATAAAGCCAAACGACCTGCCACTGTGTCGAATTTTCGGTGGGTAGCTCAAAACTGGTGTAAGATCGGCTTTTTTTAACGAAAATTTTTCTTCAGCGACGAAGCTTATTTGCGGTTGAATGGGTATGTTAATGAAAAATTGCGATATTTGGTTCGATGAGCTATCTAAGCTAAACGTGATCGACATGTGGTTTCTGCTAGACGACGCTATGTAGCGCGTGAATTTTTATTTTATTTTTATATAGGGTTTGAGTAGGTTCAAGAGTTATGCTCCTATGGTGTTTGTCACACAACCTAGACGGGGTGCAGATGGTTTGTGTCGAAGATGTTCGTTCACTACTCTCCGGGGGTTGTTGTCCTTGATGGGATTTGGGAGATTTACTGAATTTATCGCGTTGCTTGTAGTTCACACAACATTTTGAAAAGCATACACAGAGCATGAATTTTGAAGTGATTTTATACAGCGAGTCGTGTGCCTTCGTCAGCGTTTTTTTTTATTATTTCTCATTCTCAATTGATTTTGCACAGTTTTTCCGTATAGGAATTGTTCTTGGCTATAGACTCGAACTACAGACCTTTCGCTCATCAGTCGGTGATCAATTGAGAAATGAGTTCAGTAAGCAATTTATCTCACGTTTTGGACCGAGCTTTTAGACCTTGATCGTGCGATTTGAAGTATTTCGACTATTTTTTAAGGAGATGGAGATATGTACGTCTTTTCGCTCATCTATGCCGATAAGACAGCGTCAATCGCAACTTTGGGAGACAACATTGCACTTGTCATTAGCGAGGTATCAGTAAATTCAATCGGTTCGAAAAAAGTTACGTAAAATTTGATTCTCCGAATGTACTCTAAGGTGTACAACTTTGCTTCCGCCGTTTGCCGATATGTGGCGATAACGGTAAGTAACGGTCGAAAAAAAAAAACAGATCGCAGACGTCAGGCAGTTGTCTTGGACCTCGGTCAACAGAACACCATTCAAACATGAGTCGATTTGTGTCTGCATCATAAAGTTGTTCTCGATTGAAAATGTCAGTTTACGAGCCAAATTCTCGTCATTTGCGGGAGGTGTTATTGTTTTGTTTCAATATGAAGAAAACAGCGGCTGAGTCTCATCGAATGCTCTCAGATACGTATGGTGAGGACGCTATTAGTGAAAGAACGTGTCGGTCGTGAGTGGTTTCAACGCCTCAAGAACGATGATTTTAACGTCGAAGACCGGCAAAGCGGTGGAAGAGAGAAAGTTTTCGAAGATGCAGAAGAATTGGCACGATCAGTGGGAGTGGAAGGAAGGAAGGAACTTGGGTGCCGTATGAGTTGAAACCAAGAGAATTGAACGGCGTTTGTGTGTTTGTGAACAGTTGCTTCAGAGGAAATAACGGAAGGGATTTCTGCATCGCATTGTGACCGGGGACGAAAACCCTAAACGTAAAAAATCATGGGGATATCCCGGCCATGCTTCCACGTCGACGGCCAAACCGAATATCCACGGCTCCAAGATCATGCTCTGCATATGGTGGGACTAGCTTGGCGTTTGTACTATGAGGTGTTAAAATTAAGTGAAACAAGCAGAGCATTCAAAGACAAACGGCCGCAATACAGCGAGAGGCACGATAAAGTGATTTTGCAGCACGACAACGCTCGACCCCACGTTGCAAAGGAGGTCAAAACGTACTTGGAAACCTTAAAATGGAAAGTCCTACCCCACCCGCCGTATTCTTCAGACATTGCTCCCTCTGACTATCACCTGTTTCGATCAATGGCACATGGCCTAGCTGACCAACACTTCAGATCTCGTGAAGAAGTCACAAATTGGATCGATTCGTGGATCGCTTAAAAAGATGAACAATTTTTGAAAGATGGGAGAAAGTAGTGGCCAGCGATGGCAAATACTTTGAATGATACATGTGTAACCAATTTGTTTCATTAAAGCCTCAAATGTTGGGGCAAAAACGACGTGATTCCACCACCTAATTTCTTGGAAAAAGAGCGTCGCATTATCAAGTGGCGATAAGATGTAGAACTGTCTGCGTGTGACTTCTGTCTCCGGGAACCATGTGTCGAGTCGGCAGAAGAGATTGAAGGTAAATCAGTGCGTAAGCAGAAGGCTAGGTGTCGAATAAGTGCATTTTGTGGATCAACTTGAAGGGAACGTAATAGTTTTGGTAAAATAAATAAAAATTGTAGAGTGAGACACATCACTTCTTGACTTGTAGATGGCGCCACAAAGTAAATGGCGTTGACAAAATATCCACGACACGAGTCAACATTTGACTTCATTAAAGCGTCAAGCTTTCGGAGCTTTGTTTGAAGCCGTTTCAGGGCAATAAAAATATTTTTTCTCGTGTGGTATGTGACAATGGATCCATCAATTCACTCCAGAGTCAATTCGGCAGTGGGCAGCACAGGATGAAAATAGTTCAAAACGACAAAAAATACGAGGGTTATCCGATAAGTACTTAGCCTCACCGCCAGATGGCGCCAGTATCGCAAGAGCAACTTACTATAGTGCAGTACATTCAAGTAGACGGCTACTGTCGAGTTTTGTTTTGACTGCGTTTAGAAGCGGGAGTGTCCGCGGATGGAAAAATGGAAAAAGAGCAATATCGGTCGGTGATTCGATTCTTGTTTTTGGAAGGGAAATCGCGCAGCGAAATCAAAGAGCGTTTGGATGCTGTGTACGTTGACTCTTCTCCTTCGAGGGCGATCATCAAAAATTGGTTTAACGAGTTTCAACGTGGTCGCACGTCGTTTTTTGATGAGCCACGTCCAGGTGCCCCGAAAACGGCTACCACGGAGGATAGCGTGACAAATATCCACGATCTCGTATTGGCAGACCGCCGATTGGAGGTGCGCGAGATAGCTGAGACAGTAGGCATTTCAAAAGATCGTGTGGGTCATATCATGCATGAAAATTTGGGCATGAGAAAGCTGTCGGCGCGATGGGTGCCGCGTTTGTTCACTCCGGACAACAAGCGCAATCGTGAGACCACTACAGAGCAGTGTTTGACGCTGTTTAAGCGCAATCCAAAGGAGTTTCTGCGTCGTTTCGTGACAGTCGACGAAACATGGATCCACTGGTACACACCAGCGACCAAGGAACAGTCGAAACAGTGGACTTCACCCGGCAAACGTGCTCCGAAGAAGGCGAAGACTGTCCCATCGGCCGGAAAGGTGATGGCCATCGTTTTCTGGGATTCACAAGATGTGATCCACATCGACTACCTGGAGATGGACAAAACGGTCACAGGGCTGTACTATGCCAAATTATTGGCGATAACGCACCGGCTCATACTTCCGCCCTCGCCACGGCCAAATTGGTCGAATTGGGCTACGAACTGCTGCCCCATCCACCGTATTCTCCAGATTTGGCCCCGTGCGACTTCTTTTTGTTTCCAAACTTGAAAAAGTCACTCGCCGGGCAGAAATTTCAGTCGAATGAGGTCATCGCCGCAACGGAGGCCTACTTTGGAGACCTCGAGAAAACGTATTTTTCAGACGGGTTAAATGTATCGAGCTAAAAGGAGACTTTATTGAGAAATAAATCGCCATTTCTCCAAAATTTTTCTTTTTCTTTTGTAGGCTAAGTACTTATCGCGCCAGCCTCGTAATGTCGTTTGAAGGCTCTTAATATCCTAAAAGTCACTCGAGCTTTAATAGTAGGTATGCTGTCAATAATATAAAAGACTGTCCTATTTCCGATGAGACCGTCCATAAGTAGAAAAGATAGAAGAAAACGTTTTGCAGTGCATTTCTTTCATCATTTTGATTGAAAATATTCCGACTCCGAGCTATTACAGCATTGTAACCGATCATAAGAGCATATCTGGAGTCGGAATAACCATGTCGGTCGAAGACCCCTGATGGTAGGAATCGTTCCGTAGGCGTTTTCCAGGTAATTTATCTGTGCCAGGAGCTTCATTAGGTTACAGCTTCGAGGTCACTGTCTTTAACTCGATCAAGTTAGTTTGACGAAATTCTTTCTCGACTTAACGGTGTAGGATCTTTTTAGTAGGACCTCATTCCTGCAATAACATTTCTCTATCTCACAGTTCTCGTGTTTCTTCTTTTTCCTTTCTAGAAAGCATGTTTCTTTTCTTTTTTTCTGTTCGTAGAGCTAACGAGGAGCCCTCGTCCGTCGATGTGGCGTGGCCGTGTTTGTATGCTGTTTCTCTACATGGGTTTGTCGGGACTCGTCAGACAGATCAGGAGTTTCTTGTAACTGGTCGTTTGACAGCCCAGCCCTCTCCGAGGTTGACTGTAGCAAAGTACTGATTAGAGTCGATGTTAGTTCCTCGGCATGTTCGGTCATCAAGGATGCTGGAGGAATACCTGGTGTCGATCGCAATGTTCGCTTCGAAGACGATATTTTCAACTGGTGTTAAAGTGCTCACCAGTCCGAGACGTTCAAATTTACCGATCAAATACACTATAACTATGCGAGAACGTGCCTAACGATGACCAAAAAAAAGTACGAATTTTACGAGGGTAAAGTGAAAAGTAATCGGCAATGACAATGAAAACGGCGATTTTCAGTAAAAAAAAAATGTCTACATAATCTTCCTTGACTTCAACACACTTGGTCCAACGTTTCTCCAACACCAGTATTCCTTTCCGGAAGTAAGAGTCGGAAAGGCTGTGAAAATATTCATCTGTTGCTGCAAGTATTGTTTGCGCATTTGCTTTGATCGGTATTCAGCAAATACGACACCCATCTTGTGCAGAGCTTTCGCATACATGATTCTTTGTGCAAAAAGTTTCGCACCCTTCCAATATCCCCACAACCTCAACTATCTTATTCACCATCAGAGGCCCATCGTCCAACACGATATCTTGCACTTTTTCAATGGTGTCCCGTGTGATTGGGGTTTTTGATCGTCCTTCACGCAAGTCATCTTCGAAAGATATGCAACCACGTTTAAATTCAGCTGAGCACTTTTTAATGGTTGACATGGAAGATGCAGAGTCCCCATACATTTTTGTCAACTTCGAATGACTTTTCTTGGGGTTCATTCCAAAATGAAGAATTTTATGGCCGCCCAATATCCAAGCTTTTCCACTTTAACGAAAAACACGCAAGACGTCTACTGCAAAAATTCGAGTAAACAACTTACTTCTTGAAACTCGTCATACGAACTAGTGACATGTGAAGCCAGGCAGGAAAAATACATTCTTTTGCTGATTGGAACGCCATCTCTGCGTCAGGCCGGGAACTTTTCACCTTACCTACGTATACGAGGGTGGTCCGATAAGTAAAATTTAGGAGAAATACGATTTATTTCTCAATATAGTCTCCTTTTAGCTCGATGCACTTGACCCAGCGATGCTCCAACTTCTTTAACTCGTCTGAAAAATACGTTTTCTCGAGGTCTGCAAAGTAGGCCTCCGTTGCGGCGATGACCTCATTCGACTGAAATTTCTGCCCGGCGAGTGACTTTTTCAAATTTGGAAACAAAAATAAATCGCACGGAGCCAAATCTGGAGAATACGGTGGATGGGGCAGCAGTTCGTAGCCCAATTCGACCAAATTGGCCGTGGCCGGTGTGAGCCGGTGCGTTATCATGGTGAAGGAGCACTTTTTTTCTTCGCCAATTGGGGCCGTTTTTTCTTCAATTCGGCGTCGCGGCGTCGAATCGGCCCAATAATTTGGCATAGTACAGCCCTGTGACCGTTTTGCCCATCTCCAGGTAGTCGATGTGGATCACACCTTGTGAATCCCAGAAAACGATGGCCATCACCTTTCCGGCCGATGGGACAGTCTTCGCCTTCTTCGGAGCACGTTTGCCGGGTGAAGTCCACTGTTTCGACTGTTCCTTAGTCTCTGGTGTGTATCAGTGGATCCATGTTTCGTCGACTGTCACGAAACGACGTAGAAACTCCTCCGGATTGCGCTTAAACAGCGTCAAACACTGCTTTGAAGTGGTCTCACGGTTGCGCTTGTTGTCCGGAGTGAGCAAACGAGGCACCCATCGCGCCGACAGCTTTTTCATGCCCAAAATTTCATGCAGGATATGACCCACGCGATCTTTTGAAATGCCTACTGTCTCAGCTATCTCGCGCACCTTCAATCGGCAGTCTGCCAATACGAGATCGTGGATTTTTGTCACGTTATTCTCCGTGGTAGCCATGGTTGGTTTTCAGGGCACCTGGACGTGGCTCATCAAAAACCGACGTGCGACCACGTTGAAACTCGTTAAACCAATTTTTGATGGTCGCCATCGAAGGAGAAGAGTCAACGTACACAGCATCCAAACGCCCTTTGATTTCGCTGCGCGATTTCCCTTTCGAACAAGAATCGAATCACCCACCGATATTGCTCTTTTTCCATTTTTCTAAAATCCGCGAACACTCTCGCTTCCACACGCGGTCAAAACAAAAATACGAGTCCGATCCGGCTGAAATTTCGACAGTAGCCGTCTAGAATGTACTGCACGATAGTAAGTTGCTCTTGCGATACTGGCGCCATCTGGCGGTGAAACTAAGTTCTTATCGGACCACCCTTGTATACGGATCCAACGCATGACCGAATGGTATTTACCGAAGGGAGAAATTTATTTAAAGGCGATTGAAAAAAAAACAAAAAAAAGAGCTTTGGACTTGGAGATCTTGCACTTGGAGGAACTTCATCTACAAAGGCGCATTCTGAATAGGAGTATCTCTGATTGAGTGGTCGATACCACCACTAAAAGTCAGCAGAGCTATTCCGAGGAGATTGAAAACCCTACACGCACTACTCCTCATGGTCTCATGGTCTGTAACACCAGCAATTTACAAATCAAACCAAAAGTGACTTATGCTATATTAGGAGTCGTGAGGAGTACTGCGACTGAAAATGTCTATTTTGCCAAATGAGCCAATTAGGCGAGGATCTCCTCATCCCTCTTCATGAAGCAATAAGGGTAACTTCCTCATGAGACTCGACTTCTCTGTGGAAGGAAGGCTTTTCAAGGTGGCGGAGGGCAACAGACCCACATAATATGTGTTCTGCATTCTCATTATCCTGAAGAAAGGGTCTGCACTCTGTCGTGGAGAAGAGATTCATATATTAAGCTGATATCAAAGACGGTAGGTCTCGATAGGTAATTGTCAAGTCTCTTGTGAGAGCTCAGCGCTATGCATAAACATATTTATACCTGTAATGTCAGACTCTAGACTCATGTTGGCGCAAAAGTAGATAGCGTAAAGGAACTGGGGTAGAACCTCAGTATCTTAGAAATTGCAGTTTGGATCAAAATATCGGCGAGGTTTTTGCATAATTGAGACCTAGAGGAGATAATTCGACGAAGATCAGTCACACTATATGCGAGCTACCAGGTAGCCCTAAGATTGGCAAATTTAAGAAGGTCATTCGTACATTTCTTTATAGTACAATTGTGCTATCAGCGCACAAGTACTCAGGGAAACTAAAGGGCACTTATCGGCTCCAGGAAAATAAAAAGAAACATCACTCACCTGCACTCGCAATGGATGTATCATAAGCAGCGGCAATATGTACGACGAAGAGGGCAAAATATCACTCAGAGACATCCCCATCTTCGTGACAGCTTGACACAAGAATGCGGCCAGATAACGATGAAGTGGAAAATGAAATGAAGCTTGCATCATTTCCTCCTGAAATAACAAAGAACAAACACACACATTAGAACTTCAATCGCTTCCGCGTCATAATTGCATCAACTCACCTTGGATAGCTTTGGTTCCAGGAAGTATATTGCATCCAACCACTCGTGTAACGTATTTACACAGAATGTCAATATTTTCTTAGCCAATGGCGCATGTGTTTCATCTTTTAGATGAGAGATTATTGACCACATCGGATACGCGCTCGCTTCCAATTCACACGAAAACGCTGCGTAGTAAGAACTTGGTTCGAATTCCACGTGACTCGTCGTCTCGCGTACGTTAACGTTCATTCCTTGGAGCATTGATAAAAACTGAAACCACATATCGATCAGATTATCGTCGCGTAGAAATACCAAAGCCACCGATTCGTGTGATAAAACGTTGTTGAAGTCGGAAACGAGTGGCCAGTAACAGTGCTCCTTCATCACTTGTCGCGTACAGTCGATGACGAAGTGGAAATTCTTCACAGGATCTACTTGGGAATTGGAAGAATAATGAGAACAAGTGACAAGCCGAACAGGGAGGATCGAGATCTTGTGATTACCATGAAGTGTGTTTTGTATGAGTATCTTGGACATCATTAGCTTCAAGCTAATGATCATGACATGTAAGAGGGATAGTTCGTTGACCATTTTCAGTGCCAGGCTTTCATTGGAGAACAGTTGAACGCTCATGTGTACTACACGATTGCTTAGGGTGTCTGGATCCCGGGACATCTCCAGGACGCATGGTATTCGACTGTAGTGCATCACAAATGTTCGGGTGAGATGTTCCTGGAATGAAGAAACAACAGCACTGCTATAGCCAAGCTGCCAAACACTAGTTATAGACGGCAATTTACCTTGTAATCCTGATCCGGCAGCATATTCAGGAGAAAGCACACTAGATTCTGTGGGAATTCCAGCTTGAACGTCCAGAATATGAACTCTTCCAGCAATGTCGTGTGGTTGAGCTTCTCCCCCAGCGCCGGTAAATGTTTGTAATCATCGGGTGGTTCCGGGCTGTGAAAGGCATTCTCATTTCCTTTAAATAAATCCACCTACACCCCGGCATCGCAGTTGCATTTAAACTTACCGCGGAAATCGATTGACCGCATCCTCATACTTCTTCTTGTTCGCTTTCAGACAGCGCCCTTGTTCCGTATCCCCACACGGCTGTTCATTGTAGTATTTATAGACCTGTACAAAGAGGATATTATTAGAGAGGTCTTATGTAACCTAATTCTACATCACACTCACATCTGGATTGATTAGGGCTCGCGTCATAACCTTACGCATAATCTCGCCCATGTTGTTCAGGTCGATGAGCATATTAGTGAACTCCTCGCATGTGTGCGCGGCCACGTTGTACGTGCCGACACTGTCGCTGAATTGACGAAAGTGTTGTAGCAGTCGAAAAAGTAATTTGGGCATAATGGCTTCGGCTACGGCTAATAAATTATTAGGGACTGGATCTCTGTTGGCGCCTTTATTGATGCCGTGATCGCTGCAGAAACCTTCGGCCTTCATAACGGACGTATCGCCACAGTCGCAGGCGCCACCGGCTTGCGAGAGAAACATATTGAAATCATGATTGGTGTGATCTCCTTTCTTGAAACAATCACGACATATCGACATGCAGGGTGATATGCCGCACGTACGACAGCGATATGCAACGACATGTGGTACCCAAACAAGGCCGCATTTGGCGTGATTATCATAGCTACGAACTGAAAAAAAAAATTGAGTTTAACGAGATTTGCATGGGAAAAATATGGAAAAAAAATGAAAAAATAATGAAAAAGCTAAAAGTGGGATGTGGGGGTCTTAGCTATTACGTTGCACGTTTTTGTTTTGTGGTTCGTTTAGTAATCAACTTTACGTGGTAAAAGTGCATAAAATTTAAGCTGTAACAGTTGGTGATGTGTCGTCTATTAAAATGTAAGCGGATCGAGGATCAATTCTTGAATCTCTTGGTTGCCAAAAGAGGAAGCAAATCTAACTCTGTTAGAAAGGTGCTTAACTTTACTGTCTCTATTCCATTTATATTAAATCTCATACCGAAATGGTGTGCTTCAGCTGAAGCCCCATTTTCCGAACCCCAACATATGAGACTTAACATTTCTGGTTTTTTTTTTTTTTTATAATTCGTGCAGGTTCAAGAGTGTACGCTCTAATGGTGTTTTTCACACAACCTGGACGAGGTGCAGATGGTTTGTGTCGAAGATGTTCGTTCACTACTCTCCGGGGGTGGTTGTCCTAGATAGGATTTCAGAGATTCGACTGAATTTGCGTTAGTTGTAGTTCACACAAACTTTTTTTCTTTAAGGTGTTATACTGAAAATGCACACACAGAGTATGAATTTGTGATCTAATACTGCGAGTGTTATGCCTTCATCAGCGCTTTTTGATCATCTCTCATTCACAACTGATGCTGTTGCACAGTCCCTCCGTAAAGGAATTGCTCCTGATTATGGACGGACTTGAACTACAGATCTTCGGCTCAACAGTCGGTGATGATTACCACCATGACCACCCCCTGGTCAGGAACATACAACCTGCAACTTGTGCGTGAAATGCTGAATTGTACCTGACGGGCTGACATTGGGTGGTGTTTTTTACTTAAAAGTGTTAAGAAGACTGAAATACGGGAACAACCGGATGAGGTCAACCACCGCCGAAATTTGAAAATTGCATCATGACAATGCCCTGCCTTAATGTGACAATTTGACGCAAAGCGGCGTCGCGACGATACCCTAAGCATCTGAGAGGCCCGACTCGACCCCAAAAGTCGAATCCTCCCTCGAAAAACGCCACCACGCGACTATAAGTGCCAAGCAAAAAACTTGCAAACGTATCCTTAAGGACTTAAGAAAACACAGAGAAACGGTGCGAGTTCTAAATCAGTTAGGAATAGATTCAGATCTGTGTTCTAGCCTCGTTAAACGAAATATACAATAAATCTGCTCCGACTCTAAGTAGACTTCTCTTCCTATTACTTAACCAATTGCCACCGCCCTCCTGAACGAACTGCTTGTCTGGCAGGCTCTTCAGCAATGAAAGAATTAAGTGCACAATCGGTTCAAATTTCCCCGGCCTTTCTTTAAAAGGTCTGTTTAGTTCAGATGTTTAAATTCCGAAGAGATAGCCATATACGCCTTTTTGATATCGAGTGGTATTCGATAATACTGGCCGCGACTCGATTAGAAGAGCCCTATTCAATAGGAGCGACGATCATCCCATTAACCGTTGGCTTAGCCGTATTATCACAATTACATCCGGAGAGGTCGCAGCGACAGTATCAGCAGTACTTACTTTAAATACTACAATGTTTCCGCGATGTCCCCCAGGGATCAGTCCTTGGACCTCTTCTGTGGAACATAATGTATGATGGAATTTTGCGATTAACGCTGCCACAAAGAGTTAACATTTTCAGTTTACGTAGTTACTGTAGCGACACACATACATGAGGTAGAGTCCGGCACGAATGAAGCGATCGCCAGGATCGATAATTGGCTAAAGCCTGCCGGCCTTGAGCTAACTGACCACAAGAAGGAGACTGTCTTAATAACCAGCAAACTGCCGGGTTGGGAGTCAATTAATAAGGCTAAAGAGGCATTAAAAGGGGTGTAATGCTCGACCACCGACTTAACTTTAAGACCGATGTCGAATATTGCAGTAAAAGGACGCCACAAATGCAGGCCGTGCTTTCCAGAGTGGTGAGCTCATTACTCCTATACGCTGCGTCGGTCTGAGCGGGAGCTCTTACAATAAAGGTAATAAAAAGAAAGTTCTCGTCTGCATACAAACTTTAGGCAAGAAGCGAAATCTTCGCCGACGATAGGCACAGGATTTACCTTAGCCGAACCACGGACCGTCCAAAGACCAGCATTATCCGGAGGATAAAAGCAGAAGTAAGGGCAACATCTGTAGCACGGGCGGCAAAAGACAGATGGACGTGCAATCTGATCCCCGCGATCGCGGCTTGGTCAAAAGGAGCACACGGAGATTGCAAATACCAACTTACGCAATTCCTGTCCGGTCGCGGCGGCTATTGCCCAGAATGTCAAGAGGAAGAGGAAGATGCAGAGGACGCTCCGAGGGCTATTGGCTGAAGATCTGCTCTTTATAACGAGCGTGCAGAACGAGCTTAGACTCGAAAGATTAAGAAGAGCCGAAACAGTAGAAACAGAGCACATAGCCTAAGTTGCGAACCAGCCCCGAGAAGTAATACCTACGAGGGTGGTCCGATAAGTACTTAGCCTCACCGTCAGATGGCGCCAGTATCGCAACAGCAACTTACTATCGTGTAGTACATTCTAGTAGACGGCTACTGTCGAAATTTCAGCCGGATCGGACTCGTAGTTTTGTTTTGACCGCGTGTGGAAGCGGAAGTGTTCGCGGATTTTAGAAAAATGGAAAAAGAGCAATATCGGTCGGTGATTCGATTCTTGTTTTTGGAAGGGAAATCGCAAAGCGAAATCAAAGAGCGTTTGGATGCTGTGTACGGTGACTCTTCTCCTTCGATGGTGACCATCAAAAATTGGTTTAACGAGTTTCAACGTGGTCGCACGTCGGTTTTTGATGAGCCACGTCTAGGTGCTCCGAAAACGGTTACCACGGAGGATAACGTGACAAAAATCTCGTATTGGCAGACCGCCGATTGAAGGTGCGCGAGATAGCTGAGACAGTAGACATTTCAAAAGATCGCGTGGGTCATATCCTGCTTGAAATTTTGGGCATGAGAAAGCTGTCGGCGCGATGGGTGCCGCGTTTGCTCACTCCGGACAACAAGCGTAACCGTGAGACCACTTCAGAGCAATGTTTGACATTGTTTAAGCGCAATCCGAAGGAGTTTCTGCGTCGTTTCGTGACAGTCGACGAAACATGGATCCACTGGTACACACCAGATACCAAGGAACAGTCGAAACAGTGGACTTCACCCGGCGAACGTGCTCCGAAGAAGGCGAAGACTGTCCCATCGGCCAGAAAGGTGATGGCCACCGTTTTTTTAGGATTCACAAGGTGTGATCCACGTCGACTACCTGGAGAAGGGCAAAACGGTCACAGGGCTGTACTATGTCAAATTATTGGGCCAATTCGACGCCGAATTGAGGAAAAAACGTCCCCACTTGACGAAGAAAAAAGTGCTCTTCCACCATGATAACGCACCGGCTCACACCTCCGCCCTCGCCACAGCCAAATTGGTCGAATTGGGCTACGAACTGCTGCCCCATCCACCGTATTTTCCAGATATGGCCCCGTGCGACTTCGTTTTGTTTCCAAACTTGAAAAAGTCACTCGCCGGGCAGAAATTTCAGTCGAATGAGGAGGTCATCGCTGCCACGGAGGCCTACTTTGCAGACCTCGAGAAAACGTATTTTTCAGACAGGTTAAAGAAATTGGAGCATCGCTGGGTCAAGTGTATCGAGCTAAAAGAAGACTATATTGAAAAATAAATCGCCATTTCTCCAAAATTTTTATTTTTCTTTTGTAGGCTAAGTACTTATCGGACCACCCTCGTACATATGCGAATAAACTACGGAAGTAATCACCAAACTACCACATCGTAGAAGATTCGCCTATCCTAGCTTAACAGGAGTCTACATTCTTGTCCAACGGCAGCTCAAAAGGCATTGAGTGGACTCGCTCCACTTCACATACACGAAAAAAAGACATCAGGGGTCGTAAGACTCCTTCGTTCGGAAAGCTCCTCGACATGCAGATTATCACATGTCCACTTCCCGAGTTGATAAACGCCAAAGGTCTTAAATGGTGCACATAGGGCTCGAAGATACCATTTGCGCTGGTATTTTGGTTCAAATTCTAAAGTTTGTGAGGCTTTCCAAGCCGGGCTATACGAGGTATAACTATTTACTTACTTATCGGCCCTAAACCGATATTCAAACCACTGAGCGTATATGGTGTAAAATATGTTAAAGACTGCCATGGACTGCAGGAATTAGCAAAAAAAAAAAGCAAAGTCAATCTTTGCTGGGTTTTCTGGACGCAGAGGCATAAGTAAAAACAATATTGCTAATCTCTAGCCACCTCAGTCTCAATCACTTTAATAAAATGAACCATTTCCCCGGGGTAAGAGTGCAGATTCTGGCTTGGGGATAATGAGCCAGCAGAACACATACTACGCTTTGCTGCCTTAAAAACCACAACGTCTCTTGAGGAAGTTGCCTCTTATCTGTAGGATCAATCCACTTCGCTTCATTAGGGAGGTTGAGGTCATCCTCGTTTAATTAGCTTAATATATCCTCTGGGTTCTACTTGATAACTGAAGCATACGTCTCTTACTTGAAAAACAGTAGTAATATCAAAGCCATCCAAAAAATTATGCAAATGTTGACTCTCAGTTGCAGTCATTTACTGAATTCAATATGATTGACTTTTTTGACAGTTGTCAAGTACAATCTCTGGCGATTTTAGCCATGGAGGCGCTTACCACTTTTAACGAAAATCTACGATCTAAGTAATAAAGATAATTTAAGTTATATTCCGTAAAATTCCTTGGCACTTTACGGAGGATTTTAAAGGGTGACACAGCTACTCTTTATATCAGGCCATTTGTTATCGAATTTGATCTTTTCATATTCATAATTTTGGGTGGACGTCTAGGCACATAAATGTACGAAAAGCCATTGATTCCTAAAAGGTGCGGATTATGGTAAGGCGATTTTATTTGCCCTTACTTTTCCGAAGATGGGGTTAGAGATGCAGTTTTAGGGAATAGAGAGTGGTCTAGACGATCTCTAGTTTCAACAGTATGGCGATATCATTCAAACAACCAATTTATTGCACCCGATCTTTAAATATCGCATTATCTCGGTTAGAGAATTTGGGCTTCAAAATGAGCGGTGCGATTTTACAACTTTTGGTTTTTTTTTAAAAGGTCATTTGAATAGCTAGGTCCACGTCGTTAACCCAAGACCTCAAACATCCAAAGTGAAATTCCAGCCATTGATGTGCTTATTCTTTAAAAAGTCAATGATGATTCTGGCCTTCGGTTGATCGCCAGGCGCCTAGACGATGTCATGTTCCTTTCACAATTTCCATAAATTGAACTTCATTAACCAAGAAGACTCAATATTGACGAAAAAATTACGTCTAACTGAACAAAAACGTTCACAGCAGGTGTTGGCTCACCCTGTACTACTCCCACTATTAGGCAGAGGTCAACGTTTTCCCAGGTTATTGACCACCGATTAAAGCTCAAGATTTCTGAATGAAACACGAAATGCAATCCGCCCTAACCCACTTGCAATGACACACTCGCGTCACCTTTCAAATAACTTCATTCGAATAACTACCAGTGACAAAGCGCACCCTCATCTCCTGATTTGTACAAATAATTCAAAAATGATGTCACGTCGAAAAATAATTCCAACACTTTCCAATTGAGTGTAAGCAGTAAGCCCTTCTCTTCACGCCACGTTCGATTTGGGTCAATCGGAACTTTTGCATTTAATACGATTTAAAAATAGTTCGAGTCCATTTGATCACCTGAATTCTTGTGACAAAGGTCACTGACCAGTCATAAGCACTCCTCCGTGCTTCTGTCTGAGGCAACTGTTAATACAAACGAGTATAGGCATAGAGCGCTTGTCGTCTTCGTGTTTCGCAAAACAATGTGATAAGGAACAAGAGCTTCAAGTTGCACCGATAAGATTAACTTGTTTACGTCCCACACTTCAGTATATAACGAAGAATTTCATCATGAATCGCAACCCAAGGTCAAGGTTCCATGCCGTCCGGTCGATTATACACGACTTTCGAACCCAACTGTTTGCTTCCCCGTCGATACCGAGAAAGAGTCGATCGATGCTCTCGCGTGTATTAACGTCAGAGGTTCAACACTCTCCCTCCGTCATCATCATCATTATCATCCGTACTTTACGTTTTGTGCCCGCTAATTGATTGTTTTTTCTTATAAATGTGTATCTTTAAAATATATGTAATTACGAGAGCACGTTCTATACGTTACACACGGCATAGCATAGGAGTGCACTAGGCACCAAAGAGGCGATTAAAGATCGCTTTTATCTAGCGTTGGATGCGCCAAGTCTCTGAAATCGCGTGATGCCGTCGATTGCAGCATTAGCCACCAGCTAACTGCTTCCACTCATACTGGGAAACCAAAAGATTAATAATTCTTTGAACGATTAAGCTGAGCGTCTATGGGATGTGCAGTTCCTCGATGGTGTGAGCGCACTCCCCCCTCTAGTCATAGTGCACATAAACGATGAAGAAAAAAACGGCTTAATGGTCTATTGTCACTAAGAAGCAAAAACCTTGGCAGACCTTCCGTTTGATGGGCACGCTCGCATACCTTTCCACACATTTGGCCGCCAACTGGAGTTGACTAGCTAGTAATAAGAAGTGGTCTTGTGCTCGTCGGGTGATATATGGCGTTGCAACAGTTCCGAAACAATTAGTGTTGGGGTGGTGATTCTGTTAAACTTAGTCTGCTACGTTATCGTGGGCCTTTGTCTACATTTTTCTGTTTACTATTGAATGACAAGTTAATTTCCTTCACAGTTCTTAAACCGGTAACGACTTTAACAATAATTTATGAGTGGAGTTCAAGTATTTTTATGTCGGATTAGTTGACAGGGAAAAAATATAGTGAACGTTGCGGAATGAGGAAGAAGTGTTTGGAATGGTTTGGACGGTGAAGCGTGTAAGTAGGCTTAGAGCCTAGAAATTATTTGCGAATGGATGATCGAATTAAACGTGTTCTCCGCAAATTATGTTTGACCTCTGATGGTTAGTTATTCACAAAAATGCCTGCCCTACTACTCTAAGTCTGGTTTATCCCATTTTTGTGTGGATAGCGATCCGACAATAGCTCTTGCTTCTTTGTCTTATTACAAAATTTCCTTCTCGTGCACAAAATCAACGAGAATCTTTTCAGTGAAACGTCATTATGTCAAGGAAGCTAGGTTAATAGATTTGGTACCTCTCGATAGACAGAAGCTCGCGATTGTCCTGCGAAATCATCTTACGCGCCAGGTCTTTTGCGGTAAATTTTCCTTGGAAAGGCTTCTTGGAACATATACGCTGTGCCTTCCTACATCCAATGTAGCCGTACTACCTACGATTACGATACCATCCCCTTCTAAGCCTATTGTGGTAAGCCAGTGATTAGAATTGAAATCTGAGAAACCCCTTATGCGAACTATATGACAGCCACTGAATACTATGTGAATACCACTGTTAAGCCGAACGGACCGCTCACATTGGACGAAGAGGAAAGAGACTACCAGGTAAGACATGGTTGGAGTCCATGCGCTAACTATAAGCTATAAGTCTTCTAAGAATCGCTTTTAAGAACTTCCCTGATTTCAGGCATCAAACCAGGTATACAGACCACCTTTTTACCGGCCTTAAGGTCGTGTATGACCGTTTCTATGAAGACTAGCTATACCGAGCCAAGTAGTCTTTTGACAACCCTGACAGAGCGATACATTATCACGTGATTTCTTCAACATCTTTCTTGAAAAGATCGTGAGAGGTTCAGACGCCAATATTATTGGATGAACACAGCGAGACGTTCGAAACGACTAAAATGGGTCTGAGGATGATGTAGAACGAACTTTATGCTGTAATTGAAAAATAGGCTTACGCCTTACTACGTTTTGACCAGGAAGTCATCATTGGCACCTACAACTCGGAAGTAGTCAAAGCTTTCCTTGGCTCGCTTACCTTGGCTCGCTAATGGATAGAACAGATGCAAAACCAATTTTCGAAAAACGAGGGCAACTCTTACTAAAACCTTAATCATCCTGGTCCTCCTCTACGGCTTGAACAATATCGAAAGTAGAAGAAGAGGTCGTTGGCCGATTCGAGAGAAAAATTCTGCGTGCAAGTTTTGAGCGCGCTTGTAATAACGGAAAGTAGAGAAGACTATGAAATGTGCAGGCTGTAGAGCGGCATTAACCTAGTCAGGCGTGTATAGATCCAACGACTAAAATGGCTGGGCATCAGAAAAAGACTGCATCTAAGATAGGGTGCACAGCTAGAAAAGCTGTAGAACTGGGAGGTGGAGGCAGCTGGCTAAAGATCATGCCGGCAGAAAAAGCTTGTTGGTTAAGTTCTGGTTCACCCCAATCAGTTGTGCAATCTAGGTAAAGTAAATACATTTCTGCTTGAAACTTAGACCTTCATTTGACTGCTTGGAAATGAAGTTAATGATGTCGTGCCACCCAAAGATCTCATTACCAGATCTCTGAACAGACTTGAAGCCATAAAAAGTCGTGACAATACGAAGAATTGAATCTGTCAGCTCTAACGTCACAGAAATTTAACGCTAACGCCGCAAATTGTCATTGTGGCGATGGCTCATTCATAAGGCTTGGGACATGGGATAACTCCCGTGCCAGGCTACTAAGGCCTATACGAATAGTCCCGAGATATGGCTTTCAGTACACGCCCTATGATAAAGACAATAAGAGGTGGAAGAGATGGCAATAAATGATCAGGACATCACCGGATAGTAGATGGGTGGGCAAATGCCCTTATTTTAATCAAGCGTTGAAGTACTACACCTCGGCACCGCCTGTAAAAGAAGCCATATGCCGAATTGGGCAGCCACAACCTGTAGAGGTTGCTTTTTAGAAGGTCGTATGCCTGTCTATCATATTCAAGTGTAGAGGTAGGTAGGGATTTCCTTGATTTATTGTAAGCAGAGGCCAAAAATTGTTGACAAATGTTGGTGGATCAGCGGGAGACTCACGAATTTAGTGTGGGTATTTGCAATAGTCCTGACCTTGACGGCCTTCTCCTTTCACTCTTTACTAATATGACCAAAATCCAGAGAAGAGCAAAATTGAGCCTGCTGTTAGCCCCTTTAATTTCCTTCTTAATCAATTTGATGATAGAGCTTTAAGGCGATAATTATGTTGTTGGGGCAGGTTGTCCTTAGTTTTTTTCATAGCTTTTCTTTATTGCAATTCCGTCTGATCGCGAGCACTTCATTTTGAAAGATTGAGGATCGAGAGCTGGAAGGTGATAGGAATTTGAAATATTAAGTTAGTTGGAGAAGACTCTCAATGGTTGGAACCTTTAATGTAGATCAGAAGTTGGTATTCTGGGAGTAGAATACAGACTTTCGCTGTGGAGGACTAGACTGTGACAGAGAGACTATGAAAATCGAGGTTAGATTCGCAAGCTCTCTCTCTGTAGTAGTCTAGGTGGCCAATAGTCCCATTCTTTGACTCTGAGGTCTAGAGGTAAGATATGCAGAAGAAGGCTTAATGCTTTCATTCCGTTTCCTGCCGATATTTAGATCTTGTAGTAAGATTTGCTTAGGCTAGGATGGGACGGACAACGACTAAAGAGTCAGCTTAGGCTTGAGTTCAGAATTCAGCGCTGTTTTTGTGGATTAACCCTTGACCATTATATTTTAGAGGTTCGCTCATGCGGATTGACTGAAAAATCTTGGCTCGTCAACTTCATTTTCTATCGTTTCGGATAAAGACCTTGCTCGATGACATAGCTGAGGAGTAGACAGTTTTGAAGAGTCACTAAGACAACCTAATTCTGTAGCATGACAGAGGTCGATGGCGAATGAATTTTTAGACAAAATATAAGGCGAAAAAATGTAAGTCCTTGTTTACTTCTAAATCTTGCCGATTAGATCATATCTGTCATTTATTTGAAACGCAGAAGGGGCTGCAGTACTTAAACCTTTAGTTTGATTATCCCATTTCTCGGGAAAACCTTTTTCATAAAACTCAGAACCAGTAGCAAGTTTTTTACCGTCAACAATCAACCATCCATAAAAAAAGACGCATCGCATCGGGCATAATTTCGTATTGGAAAACACGAAGACCCAACACACACGTCTAAATCTGTTTTCATTAAACAAGATTTCCATAACCGACATTTCGCCATCTACGCGCAGATTTCACTTCCGCACACCCCTGCAATGGAACTGCCTGAACAGGTGTGTCATCACTCACTGTTAACGCACCGGATCGACCCGCCGACGTCTCAGCGAAATCATTCTGAACACGCCAAGTGCCCAGATAAAGTGAAATGCTCCTGCGGTCAATAAACCTACATCAACTTGTTGTGTATTATTTTATCTCACTGCCGTTTATATCTCTCGATGTGCACTTAGTACGTTGATATCTCTAGAAAGACCGAGGCGAGCAGTGTTTTTATGCCTTGGATGTGTTTCATGTTTGGATTTATGCGGCAAAATGATTAGCACAGGAGGGAAGGAAATGCACGAAGAATGGCATTCATCATTGCAGTTGTTGAAGTTCCGCGTCAGTGTTACCGGTCTCAGTGCAGCGACATCGACAGCAGATGTACAGCATCGTTATCCATAACTAATGGCATTCCTATTTGCTAATGACGTGACTTAAGTGCCTGACTTAAATGGGAGTTGACCCCAAACTTTCTGTCTAAACGTTACATGCTTTTTTATTATCTGGGTCACTTCACAAGTGGCATTTTACTAAGTGGAATAGTCAGTTGTGGTTACTACTTCTTCGGTCATCAACCGGTGCCAGTGGAGAGCACTACTATGCGAACCATTTTACACAAAAATCAGTATGGTCCCCGGGATATCAAATAATAGTTCTCTGCTCGAAGCAATTGCCATTCAAAGTACAAAACGAGAAAGTTCATTCAACTCATGGACGATGGGCCGATTTTGGTTCAACACTTTACGGTTGAGAGTTTCCAGCACAGTCTTAGGCTAGGTTTTACAGACAGTGCCAGGTGTGTTAAACAAATATGGGGAATTTCGGCTCTCGATTTATTCATCTGTCTACATCAATATTATCTTGTTTTGGGTTAACATGCAGCTCTGGTTTCGAAGTCATATGCGTAAGCCTATTATTCAATACAGACTTCATTAGCTCGGCATCGTTAGCGACCAATCTACGTCACTGTTTTGTTTATTCAACAGTTTCAGATCAAATGCTGTCGTGATGCCTTTCGTTAAACATTACATGACACGAGCCGACTGGTTGGCGTTCTCTTCAACAACGTCTTTAGCTCCAACTCTACAAATGCTTTTAATCATTCCCTTATCTCTCCAAGTTTTCTATTTTTTGGGTAACTTTTCTCGCAGTAGTTTTAGGGGCGTTTCAAAGAAACAAAGTTCATACCATTCAGGGAGTGGTTCGGCAAGATGGTAGCGACCGAAATAAGTGATAATTACTATTCCCATCTAGTGCCACCAAACTGGCCTTCGAAGTGGCTAATGGCGGTTCACTCCGATTGCTTCAAAACCCTTTCCCGCTCGACGATGTTATCCACTTCAGAGGATTCTTGTAACCATCGTCAGTTTGCCCCACTAGATGGCATGGAAACTGACGACGAAACAAGAAGTAGTCAATAAAAGGAGTTGTAAGAGAAGCGGCGAAAAACAAACTAGGCTATTGCAAAGTTTCTAAAGGCGAGCGCCGATTCGACACAAAATATGAGGAAAAATTAAAAGCCTATAATATTCTAAGACATTAAGCCCTGGAAAATAGCGAAGAGATCACGCGTACAAGGTATCAAACCCTACGAAAGGAAGGCAGCCATCTACTTTGGGATAAAAAACAATGGCAAAAGAAAAAGTTTGCGAAAATTCGCCAAAAGTAATGATAAACGCTGTATGAAAATGATACCAGTCCCGATCAGAATTTATACGAAATAATAATGAATAACTCGTTTCAAACAAGCTCAGTTAGCATTGCCATTTCATCATGGAAAGATTTACGCCCCCACTTCGACCATTTTTACCATTTTACGGTCTTCACAATCGATCTTCTGAGCAAGCAATTCAATTCACAGTGACCAAATTTCGCACCAATTTCACCGCTATCCGACAGCAAGCCACCTACCCATATGCGTACAGAGCGAACAGAGAACAATATTGTTGGTATATCCGCCAGTATAAAGAAGACCGTGATTTGTCGCCGCAATTGGGATTGTGTTGCTCGACTTCATGAAAGATTTTACGAAAGGAACTTGGTCTAAAACCTTAAATCTTGTATGAGGGTGGTCCGATAAGTACTAAGCCTCACCGCCAGATGGTGCCAGTATCGCAAGAGCAACTTACTATCTTGTAGTAGATTCTAGTAGACGTCGAAATTTCAGGCGGATCGGACTCGTAGTTTTGTTTTGACCGCGTGTGGGAACGGGAGTGTCCGCGAATTTTAGAAAAATGGAAAAAGAGCAATATCGGTCGGTGATTCGATTCTTGTTTTTGGAAGGGAAATCGCGCAGCGAAATCAAAGAGCATTTGGATGCTGTGTACGGTGACTCTTCTCCTTCGAGGGCGACCATCAAAAATTGGTTTAACGAGTTTCAACAAGGATATCGTGACAGTCGACGAAACATGGATCCACTGGTACACACCAGAGACCAAGGAACAGTCGAAACAGTGGACTTCACCCGGCGAACGTGCTCCGAAGAAGGCGAAGGCTGTGATGGCCGGAAAGGTGATGGCCACCGTTTCCTGGGATTCACAAGTTGTGATCCACATCGACTACCTAGAGGAGGGCAAAACGGTCACAGGACTGCACTATGCCAAATTATTGGGCCGATTCGACGCCGAATTGAAGAAAAAACGGCCGCACTTGGCGAAGAAAAAAGTGCTCTTCCACCATGATAACGAACCAGCTCACACCTCCGGCCTCGCCACGGCCAAATTGTTCGAGTTGGGCTACGAACTGCTGCCCCATCCACCGTATTCTCCAGATTTGGCCCCGTGCGACTCTTTTTGTTTCCAAACTTGAAAAAGTCACTCGCCGGGCAGAAATTGTCGAATGAGGAGGTTATCGCCGCCACGGAGGCCTACTTTGCAGATCTCGAGAAAACGTATTTTTCAGACGGATTAAACTAAAAAGAGACTATATTGAAAAATCAATCTCCAATTTTTTTGTTTTTCTTTTGTAGGCTAAGTACTTATCGGACCACCCTCGTATTGCTTTGGTTTAAGCAGAACGATCCTAGAAAACTGAAGGAAGATCCGCTTTTTTTCGAAAAATTGTCTTCCGCCCGCGTCGAAGCCTATTTCTGATTGAATGCCCTATTCGGTCCGATGAGCAACCTCAGACAGTACAAGAGCTACCGGTGTACCGGGAAGAATGAGCTGTTTGGTATGCTTGTTTTCGTTTGCTTATATACCCACTAGGATAGGATAATAAATCACATAAGTAGACCACTATTCCCAGGAGGTACATTCATTTGAATAGGAACCGTCGAAGGGATAAGCATCAAAATGGAGAAAAACGAAATCAGAGTCATCAAGTACCTCTGCTTGAAAAAAACTCTCTACCAAAGACAGACACAGCGTCTTGGTGAAAACACTGCGGGACTCTGATCCTCCATATTCCACAGTAAGCCAGCTGGGCCAAGGAGTTTAAGTTGGGCAAAACATCCACTGAAAATGAACATCGCGAAGGATGCTAACCCACATCACTCACTGACTATAACGAAAATGTTGTATTGGCAGATCGAAGAATGACAATCAGGCATATAGCTTAGGATATGGCAGCGTTTAAAGAATCCTTGCGAACGAGTAGCATATGATAAAGGTCTCCGTTGGATACCGAGAATGCTACCTCTTTCCTCGGCTCAAGGAACACATCTGAAGCAAGAAATTTAAAGACGATAGCGAAGTTATGGCCGCTGTTGAGGCATTTTAAGAGAGCCAATACAAAGAATTTACAGGGAATCTACACCTTCGATGTAAAAGGTTAAAAAGCGGGCAGCTGAATTTAAACGTGGTCGCAAATTCCTCCAAGAATGCATAAAGAATTAGGGATGCGAATGCTCTGCGCAAGATGGGTGGGTCATTTGCCGAATGCCGATCTAAAGCAAATGCGCAAACGATTTCCGCAGCAATCTCTGATTTAAAAGGGATTCGACCGATTTTGGGCTGTAGTTCAAGTCTGTCCATAGCCAAGAACAATTCCTAGACGGAAAAATTATGCAACAACATCAGTGGTGAATGAGAGATGATCAAAAAAATGCCGACGAAGGCATAACACTCGCAGTATAAGATCGCTTCAAAATTCATACTCTGTGTGTGCATTTCCAATATATAAAACCTTGATGATATGAAACAAAAAAAAGTTACTGTGAACTACAACCAACGCGACAAACTCAGTCGAATCTCTCAAATCCTATCTAGGACAGCCACCCCCGGAGAGTAGTGAACGAATATCTTCGACACAAACCATCTGCACCCCGTCCAGGTTGTGTGACAAACACCATAAGAGCGTAGACTCTTGAATCTGCGCGAACCCTATAAGATAAAAAGAAAAGAAAGCATCTTATTTGAGATGCAATTGGCTACCTTGCAAAAGGCAAAACAATTATAGTTAGGCAAATATTACTCCAACCAAGGACGAAAAATAACGAAAGTGGTAGGGAACGAAACCCCAACTCGAGGCGATGAAGAAGTCTTCCCACTCAGCATTGAAGAAGTCGGCAAAGCTATCAAAATGCTGAAGAACAACAATGCCGCGGTCTCGGACGGCTTCCATCATCTGCAGAATTTGGGAAAATGAAAGCATGTCCGACGACTGGTATAACTATCAGCTCTATTTGCCCCATTCACAAAAAAGGCGATTCTATCTCATGCGCCAACTACCGAGGTATGTATCGGCTAAATGTTGCCTGAAAGATCCTATACAGTGTGACCGTCTAAAGCCTTTTGCGTCGCACAAATCGGTACATACCAGTGCGGCTTCCGGCCCGGCAAATCGACTATGGCATATCCTTCACCGATTTCAAAGCCGCATAGGACCTCGGAACATATCGTGTAACATCTTCAATCTGGTTCTCGAACAGATAGTGCGAAGGGCAGTTGTAAACACGGAAGGCACCATTTTCTATAAGTCGGTCCTACTGTTGGGATACGCAAATGATATAGACATTATCGCGTGCTCCCAATGTGACGTTGTAGAAGCTTTGAAGAGCAGGCAAAACGAACTGGCCTGAAGGTGAAAGAGGAAGAAACAAAATGCACGCTATCGTCCAGAAACCGATCTCTTAACTACCATCTGGGACAAAACAAGCACACAGCAATCGACAGCTACAACTTTGAGGTAGTTAACGTGAACTTTACAAACGATAGAGCAAAATCACCCTAGGACACCGCTGTTATTACGGCTCACAGGACCAAAATTATGCTCTTCAAAACCCTCATCCTCTTGCTCTTTGAAGCAGGACGGCAGAATTGATACTGGGCTCCTTCGAAACAAAAGTTCTGCGGCGGATATTCGGTCCTATCTGCAAGGAAACGAAATGAGGACAAGACACAATCGCGAACTCTATGGGCGGTACAAAGATATGGACGTAGTCCGAAAGGCAAACATCCGTCGACTACATTAGCTCAGCCACATTGAGGTATGGAGACCAGATAAGAGGGTCTTCGAATCCCAGCCCCATGGTTAGAGAAAGAGAGTAAGACCGAATATCCTGTTTAAAAACCAAGTAAAGGCGGATGCAAGACGACTCAGTTTTCACAACCGTCAAAGATGGATGGCAATTTTGGCTCAGGCCTTCCATGGGTCGCCGGCCTGATAAGTAAGTAAGTATTACTCCAACCTTCGTGACAAACTGGATGCCAAAATTAGCATTAGAAGAGAACTAGCTCGAAGAAAAAAAATCTCTCGCCAGGACAACGCACGAAGGGTGCTTTGGCGATGGGAAAACTGCGGGTCTTGGGGTACGATTTGCTCGGCCATCCTCCCTCTTCCCTTGATTTGGTATCCCCAGACATCCATTTGTTCCCAAACTTCAAATATTGTTTGTGGGAAGCGCTTCGTATCCAATTAAAAAGTTGAGAGGGCCATCGACTCTCATTTTTGGAAAGGAAAACTGATATTGGAGATATGCTAGCCGAAGTTTGCTCAAGTCAACGGAAATTATGCAGAAAAATAAAATAATTTCTTAGCTAAAATTCGAAATCTTTCAGTGTAAGGCCGAGAACTTTCCACCTTATCCTTGTAACAGCCGCCGTGGAAGCGTATTTCGACAGTCTTCCGGAGTCTCACTTCAGGGATGGAATCCATATTGAATTTGAAGGAGATTAAATTGAATAATAAAATGTATTTCAAACCATTAAATCGTGGTTTTCTTATCGAACGACGAAACATATGGAACAATATACAGGATAAGCTTAATCAGATAGGGTGGTCTTCGGCATCATGTAGCAGAGTGTAGAAACTATCATGACGCTGGCTTATTCTTCTCAGAAAAATCAAAAAAAAAAGGTTTCAGTTCAAGGTTTACCACTATTAAAGCTCATAGAGATGGCATCGGATAAATGGGCGAGAAAAATGCTAAAGATTAAGCCCGGAGTGTTTATAAATAACGATTTCTCATGAATATTAAAACATGAACATGTGCAGCCTCTACCGATCGACTTATGACTCAATACAACCTCGCATCGACATCTATTTCAATATAGTGACTAACAATGGCTGGCAGACGTGACAAATCCTACCCAACATGGTAGACGACGTCTACGACGACATTCACCTTTATTCGATGCTACGCAACGCACTATGGTGATCCAACAAAAAATCTATCGAAAACTCTCTGATCTAGGTCAATGCTATGCAGTTTCGGAAAACAAATGAATGCCAAGTCATCGGTTGGTATTTATGGTCTTTTTGCTTCTTTTAAGACATCCGCGTCCCCACTTTGATTTGAAGGATAGGTTGAGTCGCATTCATAAACGAAATTAGAGGCTCACCGCACGTGTCTTGACCTTGACCTTTATTTTTTTGCCAACCGAAAACAAAGAAGTTACCAGCGCGAACGGAGCATGGTTATATGGTATGTACCAGTCAGCTGTTCGAAACAGCAGAAAAGGTCAACAACAGTTCACGTTTCGCTACTCTTTGGAAAGCAGCATGTGGTCATTCCGACCGAACAGGTTTTCCTTAGATGCGACAGCACTACACACATATATAGCCAACTTACTAGCCCACTTACTGTCGTCAAAAGGAAATCAATAGGCGCGCACATTGCTGCTCCCCTTTTCGTTCCATAGTGCATGCAGTATAATTGGATTTTGAAGAAAGCCCAAGACCACACCAATATCGTGAAGAAGAAAACCGAAAAATGAATAACGAAACCTGCACAAGAAAACTCAGCATTGTTTCCTCCTTTTCGTTTTTGGTGAAACCACAGCACAGTCGGTCGGTGTTTCATTCAAAGTTTGGTTTTCCTACGCAAGACAATGGAACGAAGAGAGAAGAAGCTGGTAACACAATCGGCAGGTAGATGGGCGAATAAGACAGCTGGGAACGAAGAAGCGATGATTCCGTTTTGGAACTACCAGCTATATATTCTTGAATGCACGAGTACGAGTACTTGTGCCGGAGAGAAACTCGAAGTATTGCTAGTGATGGTGGATGTATTCGTGGTTGCAAAGCAGGGAAAGAAATGTAGGGAGTACCACAAGGTTCATTGCTCCAATACTCCGTCAGCACGACTACTAGCACGGCGATGAAGAACATACCAAAAGATAACGAAGAAAGAAAGAATAAGAAATGCGGTGATGAAAGAGCACAGAAGCAGCCACTATCCACTATCCATTCTTCCAACATGCTCGTCTTCTTTTGCTCCCTGGGCGAATCACAACGATTAAGCAGCAGAACACGTGCAAACGATGACAGCCGTGCCGTTCGGATCGGAAGCACACACGGAATCCGAGAAGAAACTTTGGAAACACAAAAAATAATTTGAATAACGATTAATCCGGGTCGTCGGGTAGTACTACCTCCTCTTGCCCGACTCGTAGGATTAGAAATGCTAATAGAAACGAAACATGATTCGGAGAATCGCACTCGTCTGCGTGAGCACGACCAGGACTATCGGCGGTCCATCGGCCGTTCCACGATGGCAGGCATATGGCAAATTCGATATTTAATCTGTTTTGAAGCGAACAAACCTGGTGACATCGGAATGTATGTACATAGCGTGTGTACGTACACAGGTATACTCATACGTAGCCTGCTATTGATCAGGAAGTGTTCGCTTTAGTGGCTACGAAGATTGGCAGAGAGAGAGAGAGTGGGAAACTACTGAGAATGAAGATGAATCGAAGAAGCCGGTAAATTCTTTTATCTTACCGATTGGGCTTTCTGTTTGAACAGAGATGGACCGGATTGGACGGGCGTAGTGGGTAACAGGCAGTAATCGCATGCTTTTATGCGTGAGCTTAGGTTTTAATTAGAAACTCGAATGGCGTGAGTGTAGCCTTGATCGAGTTTGTAGGCTTTTTTTTCATTTTAATTAGAAATTATTTTTAAGAAATCTCGTAAGTAACACGGGAGCCTGAATATCAATACGGAAGCGTGCTGTTGAAGATGAATGAATAACGATGAGTGGTTAATTTACTCGACTTTTAATCAACGACTAGAACGTAAGCAGGGGATGGAAGAAGATGAAGGAAATTGCTTTAAGATTATCCAACAAGAGGTGTCATTTTAAAGAACTAGAAAAACGAAAGACCTTTATGAAAAGTGGCGAGATCCGAGGTTGATTTTTTTTTATAGGATTCGTGCAGGTTTAAAAGTGTACGCTCTTTTGGTGTTTGTCACACAACCTGGATGGCGTGCAGATGGTTTGTGTCGAAGATGTCCGTTCATTACTCTCCGGGGGTGGTTGTCCTAGATAGCATTCGAGAGATCTGACTGACTTTATCGTGTTGGTTGTAGTTCACAGTAACTTTTTTTGTTTCCATGTCATTAAAAGTGTATGAATTTTGGAGTGATATTATACTGCGAGTGTTATGGCTTCGTCAGCACTTTTTTGATCATCTCTAATTCACAACTGATGTTAGTTATTGCACAGTTTTTGCGCATAGGAATTGTTCTTGACAGATTTGAACTAAAGACCTTGCTTCATCCGCTTTTGATAATGTAATGGATTAAGGTTTTATAGAGGGTTACTTTGGTTTTTAGAGAGGATTCTACTACTCTGGAGCCTCTTGCCTCTTGAATCCAAAGAAGCAACGATTGGCAAGGGTTAATCTGCGTTTGATCTCAGCTCTGATATTGTTGCTGTTTGTCACTAGCGAGCCAAGGTAGACGAAGTCTTTATAGTTGTCGAAGGTGACGTTCTGACCAAGACGTTGGTCTTGTTCCCATTTACCCTAAAGCCCACTTAAGCCGCTTCTGTTTTAATGCACATAAACATTGACCTCTCCCTTAGTTCCCCCAATAACGTCAGTGTCATCTGCGTAAGCAAGCAATTGTGCAGACTTAAAGTAAATCGTGCCTCTAGTATTCGCCGGTGATTCACGCACGATCTTTCAAATATGATGTTAAATAAATTGCATGACAGTGCGTAGCCCTGTCTAAATCCTTTTGTAATACCGAACGTCTCGGTTAATTTATTACAGACCTTAATGGAGCAACGAGAATTCTCCATTGTCATCCTACACAGCTTGACGAATTTGGCAGGGATGTTGTCACGGAATCGAGCCAATTTTTCAACGGCTGCGTGGCATATGGCGCCGTCCTACTGAAATAAACATCATTCTCGTCCATTCACAATTTTAAGACGAAAGAAAAATTAGTCCACATCGTTTGATAACGGTCGCATCAGCTTCAAAAAAAAAAATGGCCCAGCGACGTTGTGGACGCAGAGCTATAGTAGTTCCAGGATTTCTTTGGGTGTCAGAAGCCATGCGAACCACCAGAGAAATAGAGATGAGCGTTGCAGACCATGGAGATTGGGGAAACGGACCTATTGTTTAAAATCGACCTTGAACGACGAATTTCGGAAAGCTATTTCCAGCCAATAAGGTGACTTTTCATCTCGCGAGTGCCAATGTACTGGAAATGTTGACAGTGGCATGTGACGAGTTTACTTTGAGCAAACAAATGTTTATAAGTGGTACAAGCTCGTCACAGAAGGTCCAGAACGTCAAGAACAGATGAAAATGTTGAAAATTGTTATACAGAGTCGTCGAATCACTGTCAGCGAAGTTGCTGAGGAGTTTAGTACATCGGTTGGCTCATGCCATGATTTTTTTTTTCAGATATTTTGGGCATGAAACGAGTGTGAGCGAAGTTTATTCCAAAATTGCTAAATTTTTACCAAAAAACCGTCGCAATAGCATCGCTCAGAAGCTGTTGAATGACGATCCAGATTTGCTGAAAAGTCATCATTGGTAACGAAACGTGCGTATATGGTTATGACGTCTAAAAGAAAGCTCAATAATCCCAAGGGAGCGATCAGAAGAGCCAAGATCGGAAAGAGCAAGCCAAGTTTGGCGAAATGTTTCACTGTCTTCTTCAATTACGATGGCGTGGTTCATGAAGTCTATGCGCCGTTTGCGTGAAGCAAAACGAAGAAAACGTTCATTTTTCAGGGACAAAAAATCACAGCTGTTGCGTCACCATCCGTTCGCCCATGCGGAAACAAGCTATTTTAGAAATATCCAATTTTCTGAATTGCGCTCGATTGTTCGTACATATGTAAGAGCCGCCGTGAATTGGAAGCATTGCTTACGATAAAGAATCTGTTCAATAAGGAGCGTTCAGACTCTACTAGAACAACAAAATTTATTCAAACACCTACAAGCGATCATTGACGAAAACCCTTCGAAGTTAATAAGAGCCACTGCAAGGGACCTTGTCTACGAAGACGTTATGCGCAGAAGAAGAAGTTGATCAAGGCCAAAAAGCCAACCGCAAAAATGGTAGATATCTATGTTCAGATCCTACAGATATTCCCCATGCTATGCACTCGAAATTTCCAGCTACTGCCATGGTTTTTGGAGCAGTGAGCAACGAAGGACATATTATGGCACCTTCCTTCCTGAATGATATCGGGTTAATCCTACGGCCTGCGTCAAGGTTTTAGAAAATGTTGTAAAACTCTGGATTGAGAGGGTACGCGGAGAACGATCATGAATATTCCAGCAAGACTTCGCTTCTTCAGATAAAGCGATGGCCCTGTGTCGCCACATTGGATGGCCGAAAATGTCCATGATCACCCACCATGGCCTTCTAACTTCCAAGACCTTAATCCTCTTGGATTATTATGTTAGGGGCATAGTTGAGCGTGAGATCAACCTCTTGCATTCCTTCACTGAAAGATGGTATAGCTGCCAACGTGGTCAGCTTGAATGAAGAGCATTTGATTCAAGCATGCTATCGTTACTGCCAAATTGGAGTCCTTAAATCGAAATCTGCTCGAGGGATTCAAATTTTTCAATTAACTAAGTTCACCATAGCTGCGTGAAAAAGCACTTGATGATTAAAAGCAGTGCGCATCTTACGAAAGGTTCCAGCAATATTTTCACGATTTTTATAGTAAATTTTCTGTATTTTAGCTCCTTATGGGAGTGTGCATCGATCAATATTTGATAACCTCATAGCTTTTGCTGGTTAAAAGTGATCATAATGCGAGTTGATTGTCGTCAGTTCAACAATGGCAAGGAATTTAAAATTACACCTATTATTGGATGACTTTCTATATTGAAGACGTAGTTTCTCAACTTTCCAATAATTCCACTATCATTGAATACACCATAACTGTTGAGGCATGGCTCAGAGCTATGAAATGCAAACAAACCAAAGCTCTTCAGATTGGTCCATCGGCAGCCAAAATCTAAGAAACCGTGGCAAAGTGGTTGATAAATTATGCTGAGTGTTTGTAGTTGACGCGTAATTGCAAAGCAAAAGTGTGACGATGTATGAGGTCTATACTCGTATGATAATTTGTTGAACACCCAAAAAAATCCTCTTTTACGGCGAAGACTTCCTCGTTTAACTAGAATTATTTTCCCGCTTAGTCTCGTGATATACATAGATCATTGAGGTTGTAAGCCCCGGAGATCAGGTTATTGATCGAAGTCATTGCTCTTGCAACGTGATCAGCTTAATCAGAAAATTATCTACCCGTACAATCCTGGCCCTATTGTGTAGGACCTTGTTCGGGTAAAAATCCTTGTAACTACACTTGTACTTAGATAGGGGTGTCCTACGAGGGTGGTCCGATAAGTACTTAGCCTACAAAAGAAAAACAAAAGTTTTGGAGAAATGGCGATTTATTTTTCAATATAGTCTCCTTTTAGCTCGATACACTTGACCCAGCGATGCTCCAACTTCTTTAACCCGTCTGAAAAATACGTTTTCTCGAGGTCTGCAAAATAGGCCTCCGTGGCGGCGATGACCTCTTCATTCGACTGAAATTTCTGCCCGGCGAGTGACTTTTTCAAATTTGGAAACAAAAAGAAATCGCACGGAGCCAAATCTGGAGAATACGGTGAATTCGACCAATTTGGCCGTGGCCGGTGTGAGCCGGTGCGTTATCATGGTGGAAGAGCACATTTTTCTTCGCCAATTGGGGCCGTTTTTTCTTCAATTCGGCGTCGAATCGACCCTATAATTTGGCATAGTACAGCCCTGTGACCGTTTTGCCCTTCTCCAGGTAGTCGATGTGGATCACACCTTGTGAATCCCAGAAAACGGTGGCCTTCACCTTTCTGGCCGATGGGACAGTCTTCGCCTTCTTCGGAGCACGTTCGCCGGGTAAAGTCCACTGTTTCGACTTTTCCTTAGTCTCTGGTGTGTATCAGTGGATCCATGTTTCGTCGACTGTCACGAAACGACGTAGAAACTCCTTCGGATTGCGCTTAAAGAGCGTCAAACACTACTCTGAAGTGTGCTCACGGTTGCGCTTGTTGTCCGGAGTGAGCAAACGCGGCACCCATCGCGCCGACAGCTTTCTCATGCCCAAAATTTCAAGCAGGATATGACCCACACGATCTTTTGAAATGCCTACTGTCTCAGCTATCTCGCGCACATTCAATCGGCGGTCTACCAATAAGAGATCGTGGATTTTTGTCACGTTACCCTCCGTGGTAGCCGTTTTCGGGGCACCTGGACGTGGCTCATCAAAAACCGACGTGCGACCACGTTGAAACTCGTAATTTGGTCGCCATCGAAGGAGAAGAGTCACCGTACACAGCATCCAAACGCTCTTTGATTTCGCTGCGCGATTTCCCTTCCAAAAACATGAATCGAATCACCGACCGATATTGCTCTTTCCATTTTTCTAAAATCCGCGGACACTCCCGCTTCCACACGCGGTCAAAACAAAACTACGAGTCCGATCCGGCTGATCGACAGTAGCCGTCTACTAGGATGTACTACACGATAGTAAGTTGCTCTTGCGATACTGGCGCCATCTGGCGGTGAGGCTAAGTACTTATCGGACCACCCTCGTATACAACCGTCCATTGACATTTAGTAGACCATTCGTTCGTTTCAGCCAGGCTTGTTCGAGAATCTATCAGCATGAGATCAGATAGATTCTAGGATACGATGGACTATCCGTTTTGATCTTAACTTGAACTTGACTCTATTTTCAGTGTTGCGCAGAGCCCACCAATGACTTAGTCGGCTCCCCTAGTGTTGCATATGTTGTTTCTCCAATCACTATGTTTGGCGTTTAAGCGCAGAGATCGAAATAGGATTTCCAAATCTGTGATGAAAATATTGGGCTGTGGTGCTTCAGGTGCATTACCCGTGTCAAATGCAAATTTCTGTTATTTTTTATTGGGTATATAACTTAATTCGTGCGGTTTTTTTTTTTCAAAATTTGAACGTTTATTTAAGAAAAACATGTACAATAGTATTATTCAAAGTATTGCCCATCTCAAGCTATGACTTTTTCCCATCTTTCTGGCAATTTGTGGATCCCATCCCAAAAGAACTGCGCCGGCTTGGCAGCCAAGAATGAATCAAGCCAATTTTTGATATTCTGCTCTGATGTGAACCGTATTTCAGTGAGGGCGTTCTGCATCGACCGGAAAAAAAAAATGGTAGTCAAGTCAGAAGGGGCAAGGTCTGGGCTATAAGGCGGGTGGGGTAAAACTTCCCATCCACTGTTTTCCAAATAGTTCTTAACCGGAATAGCAACGTGGGGCCGAGCGTTGTAATGATGGAAAATTATTGCTTCGTGTCTATTCGCATATTCCGGGCGTTTTTCGTTTGTCCATTGATGATTTCACCCGGTTTTAGCAGCTCATAATACAGCACACCCTTCTGATCCCACCAAATACAGAGCATTACCTTCGCGCCATGGATATTCGGCTTTGCCGTTGATTTAGCTGGTTGGCCGGGTTTCACATATGATTTTTTGCGCTTGGGGTTGTCGTAATGGATCCATTTTTCATCACCAGTAACAATCCGATGCAAAAATGACTTCCTTTTGTGGTGTTCCAGCAGCATTTCGGACATGCAAAACCGCCTTTCGACGTCTCTCGGCTTGAGTTCATGTGGAACCCAATTTCCTTGCTTTTGAATATATCCAGCTGCTTTTAAACGTTTTGAAATGGCTGCTTGAGTGACACCCAAAGATTCTGCCAGCTCTTCTTGTGTTTGGCAACAATCTTCATAGAGTAATGCTTCCAGTTCTTCATCTTCAAACTTTTTTGGCTGCCCAGGACGTTCATCGTTTTCCAAGCCAAAATCACCACTTTTGAATTGTGCAAACCACTTTTGGCACGTTCGCTCAGCTAGCGCATGTTCACCATAAACTTCCACCAAAATACGATGACTTTCGGCAGCAGTTTTCTTCATATTAAAGT
Organism: Merodon equestris; assembly: GCA_958301585.1. NCBI lineage: Eukaryota > Metazoa > Arthropoda > Insecta > Diptera > Syrphidae > Merodon > Merodon equestris. The sequence goes on from OY284415.1 coordinate 40,623,857, forward strand.
AATGAAGAAGAACTCCCCGCAAAAACACTTTTTCAGGCACAAAGTTCGACATATTTGAGTGAAAAAAAAATTATTGTTGTTTACGCTTCAAATGAATGACATATACTGAAATGACGTACAATGAAATGACGTACAATGACAACTATCGTTTTAAAGATGGCGATCAATGATTGCATATGTTATGTGCCAGTGGGGCCAGCTGTCGTTAATGCTGGTTACTTATCAACCCTTGCATTACCCGCCTTCACATAATCTGGAGTTGTCAAACTCCATTTGCCGCTGTATTTTAACCAATCTCAGGATCACCGTAGCTTAGATGTTAGACCTACTCTGGTAAAATCCGATGAGGTGATATCTCACGGTCCTTGGGATAGCTTGGAACCACTCGGTATTTTGTTTATCATACTATGAAATTATTCGACGATACTGGTGGAGCCCGTGACCGTCAAAAATCTAGGGGTCCACGCACTGTGAGGATTCCGGGAGCCATCAAAGCCAGACAGGGTCGAATAAGGCCCAAACCACTGGGAAAGCAGATCTTGTCGAGTTAAATAAACATTTCACAACAATCCATGTCTTGCATAAACAATTAAGTTTTGGGACTTAGTGGCTACGGGTGGTCGTAGATGAAATTTTTAATAAACAAAATAGTCGAGTGAATGCTCGGGCATCGAAAGAAGCTTCACAACTTATTCCAACATCTATTTTTGTGAATAAGGGGTCAAGACTTTGGCGGAAGTTTACAAAAACCACAGTTTTGGAAGATATCGTTAAGACTCTAAGCCGAACTTTGCACCTTGGAAGGGAAAGCCATTATTTTAGCTTTAACGAAAGAAATCTCATTATAGAAAATGATCTTCTATGACATCACCAAAAGTGAAGCCGTCTAAGATAAACGACGGCTTCCGAAGAGCCAAGATTGTCTGAACTGCTAAAGCTGATCTTTTTGCGTTTTCAAAAGACTTTCGCCAAAGCTTCAATTAAGCATTTCTACAAGGATCGTTCAAACATTGTTTGCTGAAGGCAATATGCATGGAAGAGGGAAATGCTGTTTAAAAAAAGAACATTAAGAGAGTGAACGATTCGCAAAAGACCATCTGATTTATGGTGTCATGGACTGTTTGGAAGTGATGGCAAACAAACGGTCCACGTGGAACACGTAGACCATCATGCCTATGTATAGGTATACCGGCAATGAGGAAGACAATGCTTTCATTTGCAGAGGAAAATATGCATCTTAAATGGTTCCAACAACAAGCTAGGGACTCGAACATACCTCGAAGGTAGCGAACAATATTTTTAAGGACCAAACTAAACGTATGGAATGGAATGACAATCGCCGAAGATATATCTTACAGAGGGACCTATGGGGTGATTTAAAAAAAGACGGTTGGTTGACATTCAACGAAATTAAAAAAGGACTGAGGTTCTAGAAACTGTATTGGCTGTCAAAGGCGACATAAAGGTTGAAACAGATTGCGAGGAGTGAAAACAAAATCACTCATTTGTTCGGCAATGTTAAAACTTACATGGTGCGCCATCTCATATGGGTCGATGTAAACTTCGAATAACTTCAACAATTGTCAACCGATTTTCATATGTCCTAGCATTTTGGAAACGTCAATTCAGTACAATTCTTAAATGGCTTTCAGCATGATTTAAAGCAGTTGATAGCTCAGTTTTGCTACTATCGATTCCTGTTTTTTTCTTTCAGCTCCTGTGCTGAAATGGACCAGTTCTATAGAGCGGCGCGTTGGTGCAATACGATTGTACCATCGATCAAACGGTTAAAATTCAGGCCAGCGCAAGTACCGTTGTGAGACTCAACTCTACCGAATCATCTTTATTATGGCATGTCGCTGCAGCGTCTTTTGTCGACTGTGGAGGTGTCAAGTCTTTATAATTGGTGCAGGTTCAAGAGTTGTAGGTTTGTGTCGATGATGTTCGTTCATTACTCTCCGGGGGTGGTTGTCCTAGATAGGATTTGAGAGATTCGACTGAATTTGCGTTGGTTGTAGTTCACAGTAACTCTTTTGTTTCCATGTCATTAAGGTGTTATATTGTAAATGCGCAATATGTTATCTTATGCTGCGAGTGTTATGCCTTCGTCAGCACTTTTTTGATCATCTCTCATTCATAACTGATGTTGCACAGTGTTTCCGAATAGGAATTGTTCTTGACTCATTTTTTCCTCAATTTGGTTCTGTGGCAAGCCCTCGTGAGCAACCTAGGCCACGTCCGCAGCGTTAAAACTCATCTATTCAGTCTGTGAAGGCCCGGGGTTCAAGAAGACCCAAATTTGTCATATCGGGCAGCAGTTAGGCATCATTGGGACCATTTTGCGGAGAATTTTAAAGGATGATCTTCATTTATTTCCATACTAAGTGCAGATAACTCAAAGAATTTTGCCTCAAGATGAGCCACGGCGCTTGTCATACGCACAAAATGTCGTTGCAATGATTAATACTGAGCCAGAATTCTGGCAGCAAATTTTGATGACCTCAGTTACAATAATAAAAATCGAAAATCCTCACATTATTCACGAAGAGCCGCTATATGATCAAAAAGTTACTGTTTGGGCCGGTGTATGCGCTAAAACCATCATTGGAACGTATTTCTTCAAAGTTGGCGATACAGTGGATGGCGACCGATATCGGTGGATGTTGGCCCATTATGGGGTCGTAAGAAATGCGTAAAAAAGGCTTATTTCACTTTTGGTTTCAACAAGACGGTTGAAACAATTGGTTTCAAACAATGAACCTTTTGCGTAAGAAGTTCCCTGGAAGATTGGTGTCAAAAAAGAGCGATAGGCCTCCGAGATCGCCGGATTTGACTCCTCCAAACTCTTTTCTTTGGGGGTACTTGAAAAGCAAGGTGTATGCTAACGGCCCGAACATTTCAAAAGAAACATTCGTGCGCAAATCGCATAAATTTCGACCGAAATTGCATCGGCAACAAAGGCGGTCATTTAATTAATATTGTTTTCAAAAATTAATCAAAATAAATTGTAAAGGTCTAAATTGAATAAAAGCTTTTGAATTTCTAAAATCGGTTGAGAATTGTTGAAGTTATTCGAAATTTATATCGACCCATATGAGATGGCGCACGCTGTATATTTCGGAAATATGGATGAAATGGATGTGACATTTGGACTCTGGCTTAGAAAGAGAGAAGCAGGTTTCAGGCGAATGGAGGAGACTACACAATCAAGAATTCGAGGAATTTTTATTCAGCCCCAGTTATTGTCCAAGTACCAAAATCACAAAGTAATAGATGGGCAGGACACGTAGAACGCATGGACAGTGGACAGTCAAATGAATAATGAGTGGAAAAACCGTAGGAAGGCCGACAAAAAGTTCGCGCAGTAGATGAACTGATTCTCATTCGATCATCTGATATCTCATCGTAGACTAGAATTACTATCGAAAATCAAAATCATATTTCGATCGATAACCAAATCGGTCTCTGAATACCGAATTTTCAATTTACCTTATCTTATCTGCACAATTTAAAGCCACAGACATCGAGTATAAATATAGTGCTGAGCTATCAATTGAAAACAATTCTATTCAGCTTACGCAATTCCCAGTTCATTGCAATCAAACAACCGCAGTAACTACCAATCTACCCATGATACGAGGGTGAGGTGAAACGTTCTCAACCTGACAGAATACCGATCAAAAGCAAATACGCAAACGGTTTTCACAGCAATCTTTGGACTGATTTAATAGGGATCCAACCAATTTTGTGCAGCGAATTGTCACCATTGATGAGACATTGGTCCACTACTTCTTCCCTGAAATGAAACAGCAGACAGAAACAGTCAGCAGTCTGTCGGAAAGGTCATAACCAGCGTAATTCTGTTAATTGATTATCTTGCAACTGGAGCAGCTGGATATCAAAATTCGCGAGAGGAGGCCTGGTTTGAAGAAGAAGAAATCCATCACATGGGTGCTTTGGCAATGGAAAAACCTGTGGGATTTGGGGTAGGATTTGCTTGGCCATCCCCTGATTAGATACCTTCGATTTCTATCTATTACCAAACTTGGAATATTGTTTCTGGAAAGCGCTTCGCATCCAATGAAGAAGTTGATAGTGCCGTATATGAATATTTTCACAGCCTCCCCGACACTAATTTCCGGAAAGGAAAACTGATATCGAAGAAACGCTGGACCAAGTGTGTTAAAGTCTAGGGAGATTATGTGGAAAAATAAAATCTTTTTACTGAACATCGTAGTCTTTCATCGTCAGGCCGATAACTTTTCACCTTACCCTTTTAAGTGGCCCACATATGACTATGTAGCCAAGTTACCAATCGCTAGTTAGAAAATAGGTTCCCACTGGGTCAAACTAGGCTGTGACCTTATTAGAGTTATGCCATCAGAACACCACTATACTACGATTTAAATAAAGAAAAGCACATATGTATGTACATTTCAAAGAAACTATAACGAAATAGAGAATTCTGTCTGAGAGTATCTGAAGCGTGTTTTTAAAATGCGACATTCTAATGCCTATTGACAGCTGACTGAATTGGTGAAGTATCGGGCGATTAAAAGCCGAAATATTATTGTGACAGGGGTTGCGCACGTCCACGATAGGTAGACGTAAATAATGGCCAACGTGATGACTAATACCACCCGAACTGTGCGTGAGCGATGGGCTACAACACTGACTTACAACTCTCTCATCTAGCATCCTATCTTAGTGTTTTGAAGGGTGCAGCCTTTGTGATCAGAATATGGTGAAATAAGCTGGTGGCCGACTGATTTTTTTTCCTATCAACCATTCGCACGAAACGCCTGATTTGGGATCGTATCGCATTCAAAAAAATTAATTTGCGATGAACCGTAAAGGCGCTGCGGGAGGTGGTCGTGGTGCAATGGTAATCATCACCGACTGTTGAGCCGAAGGACTACAGACCATAGTCAAGAACAATTCTTATACGGAGAAACCGTGCAACATCAGTTGTGAATGAGAGAAGATCAAAAGAGTGCTGACGGAGGCATAACACTCGCAGCATAAGATCACTTCAAAATTCATACTCTGTGTGCATTTCCAATATAACACCTTAACGACATGGAAACAAAAGAGTTACTGTGAACTACAACCAACGCAAATTCAGTCGAATCTCTCAAATCCTATCTAGGACAACCACCCCCGGAGAGTAATGAACGAACATCATCGACACAAACCTGCAACTCTTGAACCTGCACCAATTATAAAGACTTGACACCTCCACAGTCGACAAAAGACGCTGCAGCGACATGCCATGATAAAGATGATTCGGTAGAGTTGAGTCTCACAACGGTACTTGCGCTGGCCTGAATTTTAACCGTTTGATCGATGGTACAATCGTATTGCACCAACGCGCCGCGCTTTAGAACTGGTCCATTTCAGCACAGGAGCTGAAAGAAAAAAACAGGAATCGACAGTAGCAAAACGGAGCTATCAACTGCTTTAAATCATGCTGAAAGCCATTTAAGAATTCCTCGGAACCTAAAAACGAAAAAAATGAATCCAACCGCTTAGGTGGGATCTCCATTGTTCACGGAATTTGTAATCAGAGATAGCACTTAAGTGACCTGATAAGTTATCAAAAGCAATAACGCTTTATGGCACGGGACAATAGGCACATGATAGTGTTCCCCCCGTTTACCCTATACAACCTAGCCCAACGCCAAGGAGGAATCCCTTTGTCGTTCGCCGGGGGGTTTATTCACCGATTTGCAAAATCACACAAGGCTACCGCAGGGTCTTCGTTCATGTTTATACATAAACTCTCGTCCAGTTCGATACGATAACACAGCCGTCACGTATTTAAGGAGAAAAAAAAAACCAAACGAAAATGCACCTCTCCCCAATTGACCCCTAAATTCGACTGAACTTTCCCAGACCCGTTCGGCAAACGTGTTTGCTGTTTCATTGTACATATTATGACTATTGTTCGGCGGAAAAACTTGTTAAACACGCTTCAAGCCACAGCCGCCACTTGATAGATTCATAACCGATGGCCAAGGTCTGTGCTTACAACAGACTCGTACTACGTAGTACGACGTCTCTTGCAGGCAGGTTAAATCGATTGCCAGACAAAACAAAAATCGAATGCAAATCGATTTATGACAAAAGTGGGAAAAAAAGGCAAAAATCTGTGATTTCATAACAATTGACTACATAGCGCCAGTGCGCCACACGCGGCCATCTACAGCGAATGGCAGATAGCTGCGAACGAAAATATCCCATTACTCACCGATTTTAACGAATTCCTCCAGCGTACGACCCCCGGCAATTAGCCAACGTACCCATCCGATCTTCTCTGTATTGTCGATGCCTCCTGTCGTGGAAAACAGATGATACATGATTGCATCCAGTTCGGGTGTCGGCCCGTTCCGGCAGCATTCCACATTGACCATCGCTCCAATCTCATGCTGTCGTTTGGACAGATATGCCGAACGAATCATATTCTCGATGCGATTCGTTTCGCCGCGACTTGTGCTTGGTCCGGCCGATGTTGATGCTATGGCCGGTCCTGCTATCGACATTGACGTTGAAGGCGATGGCATTAATCTCAATACATTGGCGTTATCCGGAATGCCTGGATTATTCGATTCACTTGAATTGCCACCGCCGCCACCGCTGTCGCTATTGAAATCATTCGATTCCATAGCGGCTAATCAGCTCCAGATTATAACCAACAATGTTTGCAGACAAGTCTTTCTAATGAAATATCAACTCGTAGCGCGTTTCACAGTCTATCACAGCACAGGTGCTTCTGTGGCCGCTCCTCTTCCTTCTCGCTGACACTATTGTTGCTGCTACCGCTTTTAATTCACCTCTTGCAATCCAACTTTGACAAAACACTTGTTTCACTTTAATTTTTTCTTCTTTTACTTCTTCTCTCTATTATTTTACTTATTCGTTAGATACGTATTCTAGATTTTATGATTTCAATGAATATTTTCTTTTTTCTTTTTTCCTATCTTTCTATTCACTTTGCACTAATTTAACAAAAAAAAAACAAAAAAACAATAAAACACAAATTTTCGCTCTCCCCCTCCTTTGACGATTTGACACACAATTGATGAATATTGATGATGGCAACACTGGCAACACATTTCTTCTTTGCTGCTGCTGCTAGGCAAAGAATTCCTTTGCACTTGGACTTCTCGAATCCGCACTCACATCATAAGCTGGCGTATCACTTCGCGACCTCCCCAAATTCACAACCAAATCCGAGAATTTTAATCAAGAAAAAATTTTTTTTAGACAAAACGCTGCGAGGGCAATTTTATAGAAAATTTAACGGGAACTACTGGCAAATAAAACAAAAGCTAAACGAACGCAACAGCCCGACGACGGCAAAAAATGACGACAGACTAGCCTGACGGACTAAAAAAGGAAAACACGCATCAAATTGTCATCTCTCGTCGCGTAATTGTCAAACGAAAAGAGAATTTCGTTCTTTTTTTTTATTATTTTTCTCCTTCTTGCCGTTTTCTGCTTTTTTGTTTCTTTATATTTTACTTTTCCTGCTTTTTCACGTTTCGCTTCGTTTTTTTTTTTTTCGATTTCGTTTTTTTTCTTCTCTTCAATGACTGTAGTCGACGACTGTCTCGTTCGAGTTTTATTCACTCCCGATGACGTTAATTTGCACTTTCCCGAACTCGTGGGATTTGAATTTTCGTGGAAATTATTCTTACACTCCACTTAGGATTTATGTTGATTGTTTAATTGTGGAATTTTGTTTAGTTCTTCGCAGAGAGGTTCACGTTTGACGAAGTATTTTTTTTTGTGTGGTGAAGTCGGGTATACATGACCATGGGGAGTATATTCTTCTGTCTTCTTCTTTTCTGTTCCTATTCAAACGAACTGATGTTCGAATACAGGGATGTTGGTGGGTATGCGGATGACAGTGGATTTCGTGTTGGGAATGATGGGCAAATGTCAATGGAGCGATGAATGGAACGGGATGTGTGGTGAATTCGTGTCGACTTTTAGCAGAGCTTCACAATGGGGAGTTGATCTAATTTTTATTAAAATAACAAAAAACTGTTCAATTCGCAGTTTCGTGGGATTACTGTCACTTAACTACAATTCAATTTCGTTCATCCGATCAGTGGTGAAAAAAATTCTCTGCAGTACGTCCAACTTGAATTTTGTAGTAAGAATAAAGAATAAGAATAAAGAAATGGATTTTCAGTAGAAAAAATCCCAAGCTGGTGTTAATATTGTAGGTCCCTATCCCATTATTTCCAACCTTCCACCTTCCAAGTTTCCAAATGAAACTTTAGTGGTACTAATTCAAGATGCGGATTGAGTAAGCACCTGCCAAGTACCCTCTGGAATTTAGCCGAAGTTCTAAGCCCAAAAACGTCAAAAATTAGGATTACATGCTTCAGTGGAGGAACCCTTTCGTCTTTCACTTTCCCTCTTCATTGCAAGAGTCGAAAACTTCTTAGTCTTTTAAAACACCCGTAGTCATTAACTGCGCCTGTTTGGGTTAAAGGGAGTCTAAGGACTACTTTAGGCATGTGCTGCCAATTAAAAGCCTGGAAACAACATTTAGACGCTCAGTTGTTGAATACTTTGATTTTAAGCTCTTAAAATTGAGAATCTTCAGCTTGCGAAGCTTTCATAGGTTGGTTTTCTCACGTCTCATTTGCATCCACAGCAATCTTGACTCTCAATACTTCGAACTATGGAAAAGCAGGTTTGAAATTAGGACCACAATCTAACACCCAAACATAAGGTTTTATGCGAAGGTTTCGGACTTGTGTAAGGAGAACCTCGGCTTTATGACTTTAAATAATCGTCCCGAGCACCAGACTGAGTGAACGTCAAACAACACTGTCTCATTATGGCTCCGTCTCATTGTAGCTGCGTCTTATTGTAGCTCATTTTGGCTTTTACCCATTTCGGCTCCGGCTCATCATGGCTTTTATCCATTATGTCCATAGCTTCATGTGCCTGTGACTCATTTGGATTCGGGCGTATATTTGGCTTCTTTGGCTTATCGGCCTAGGATCTTTGCTACTCTGGCATTTTGTCGCTTTAGCTCGTCGTGGCTCTGATTCATGAGCCCACGGCTCATTGAGACTGTGACTCATTATAGTTTCGACTCATTGGATCTTTGCTTTATTGTAGCTCTGGCCCATTCAGGTTCTGAATATTTTTGACTGCGGTGCATTGTGGCTCGCGCCCATTATGGCCCCAAAAACAATGTGCTTCTGGCTCAATGAAGCTCAGGTTCATTGTGGCTGACTCTGGGCGATTTAGCGTGGTTTTGGCTCATTTTTACTTTGGTTCATTATGGCTCTAGTTGGCTTCGGGCTGTTGAGTTTCAACCTCGTCGTGGCTGGGCACATTATGGCTATGGTTCATTTTAGCGTGCGTTTCTTGTTCTTTTGAATCATTGTGGCTTCGGACTATTGCGGTGCAGGAACATTGTGCTTGTGGCTCATTCAAGCTTAGGCTCATTGTGCTGCAGGTTTATTATGCAGCTCGATCCACAAGTTCATTATGACTTTGGCTATTGTGGCACTGGCTCATTAAGGTTCTGACTAATTTTTACTGGTTCATTCTAGCTCTCGCGTCTTGGTTTTTTCTATCATTTTGGTTCTGGCCCATTATGGCTCAGGTTTGCTATTTGGCATTTTGCGGCTCTGCCCCATCGTGATTCTGATCCCTTATGTTCATGGCTCATTGAGACTGTGATTCATTATAGTTCCGACTCATTAGATCCTTAGCTTATTGCAGCTCTAGCTCATCTTGGCTAGTGATCCTTTTGGCTCTATTTCAATGTAATTCTCGTTGGTTGTTGTAATGACTCATCGTGGTTTCGGCTCGTTAGGATTCTGGCTCATCATGTTTCTGCTTTATTGTGATCATTTTAACACGATTGTGCGTCTTTGTGGATTTGGATTATTATGGCCCTGGCTCATTGTAGTCCTGACTGGTTGTAAGTCCGGAGCATTGTGGCTTAGGTCCATTGTAGCCCTGATTCGTTGCGGTGATGGGTCATAGGGGCCTTGGCTCATTGTGGCACCGGCTGATTGTGGCCCTGACTCATCGCGGTTCTGGCTCATTGTGACTCTTGTAACACAGTAACAAGTACATTGCGCTTTTGGTTTATTGAAACTCAGGGTTATTATGGCCCAGGTGCGTTCAAGCTTTGGCCTGTTGTGGCTCTTATTCATTTGTTCCATGCTTTATTGAGGCAGTGATTCATTATGATTCTGACTCATAGACACTTCGGAGCATTATGGCTGAGGCTCATTTTACCTTGCGTCCCCTATGGCTCAAGGGCATTGGCCCAGATACACTGTACTTCTGGCTCATTAAAGCCTTTGCTTTTTATGAGACAGGCTTGTTGTGGTTCAGGGTCTGGTTCATTGGAGCATAGGCCCATTTTGACTCTTGCCCATTGTGATTCTGACATATTGTGATTGCTTAAGCGCGATTGTGGTTAATTTTGGCTTTGGCTCATCGCGGCTCTGACTCATTGCGGCTTTGGCTCATCGCGGCTCTGACTCATCGCGGTTCTGGTTCATTGTTGCCCTAGCTCACTGTGGCCCAGGCTGGTTGTGGCCCTGGCTCATTGTGACACCGGAAACACAGGCTCATCCTGACTCTAGCTCCATTGTGGTTCTGATATATTGTGATTGCCTAAGCGCGAATCTTGTGATTCATTTTAGCCTTGACTCATTGTGGTTCTGGCTGATTCATTATGCCTATATATCATTATGATTCATTATGCCTATGACTCATCTGTCACAAATTTTGGTTCCGAATAATTGAATCTTTGACTTGGACTTCGACTTGGCTCTTTATGGCATTGGTCCGTTGTGGCTCTGGCTCATTATGGCCATGACTTATTGTGACCGTGGCTCATTGTGATCATGGCTCACTTCGGTTCAAGTGGTTCTTTTTAGTTTGCGTTTTTTGTGGTTCTGGCTCATTTTCGTTGTTGATCATTGTGACCATCTTGGTGCAGCTGAGGTCCAATTTGGCTTTTGTCCATTGGCCCTCTGGCCCATTATGCCTGCGGTGCATTCGATTGATGGCTCATTGTTTCTGCGGCGCATTATGACTGTGGCTTGCGTTCCTTGAAGCTCCGCCTCATTGTGGTTCTGGCTCGTCTAACTGATTTATTATGGCTATGGCTCATTATGTTTCGGGCTTGTTGTGGCTAAGCCTTGATATGACTGCGCCTTGTTCTGGCCCGTGGATCATCGTGGTCCTGGCAAATTGTAACCATGGCTCACTGTGGCTTTGAGTCCGGCTCATGTAGCTCATTTTGGCCTGTTTTTTTGTGGCTCTGGCTCATCGTCGTTTTGGATTATTGTCACCATCTTAACGCGGTTGGAGCTCAATTTGGCCTCTGATCCATTATGCTGATGGTGGTCCATTGATTTATGGCTTATGGCGGTCTTGGCTCATTGTGACTCCGGCGCTTTATGGCTGTGATTCATTCTAGCTCATTCCGGTTCTGACTTATTGGGGCTCTGGCTCATTGTAGCTCATTTGTTGTCTATGCAATCCACTACCCTCGTACCTACCTCTGAAATTCTTACTTACCATTGCTTGTCCGGAAGAGGCAACTTACCAAACCAAAGGGGAACTGAGAGACACATAAATAAAAAGCCTTTAAGAGATTACTTTTGAATGCAATTCACTTTGATTTCCACTCTTGCCATTGGTACAACATTAACAGTTATTGTAGATAAATATATTTCGATTTAATTTGTCTTTGCTCTTTTCTTTAAAAAAATATATTTGCGATCCGCTTCCTGGATGAAGTAGGCACACACACGCGTGTAGAGGTTCCGTTTGTAGTTTATGGATTGGGTTTTGATTAACGTCGACTTGTAGTTGAATTTCTTGTTCCTTGTAGGACCCGTTTATTGTGTTTCTTTAGTTTTTATTTAGTTGAAACCCTCAGTCGTAGTGAGCCAGAAAGTCTGGAGGCACAAAGCTGCGCTTAATGTTAACTTTGAACAGGTTGGACCATCTAATAATCTGTGAAAAGAAGGACATTTCGTAAGTGTTTTAAAGGAGGTTTCCGTATTTGGTGACTTACACAACCCTCGTCGATGTTAGTACAAAAACTCAGGTCAAGTAGCTGGAGTTTTCTGCATTTCTGAAGGATTCTGCCAACACGGGGGAAACACATTAGGTTGTGGGAATAAAGGAAAGAGAATTGCTTACTCGTAACATCGTTCGGTTGAAATGCCTAGCACTCCCATTAGGTCCAGCTGCTCTAGATTCGGGCATAGATTAGCGATGTTTTCGACATCGCGATCGGTGATGCCTCGTATGGCAGCTAGGAACAGCTTTTTCAACTTCGGACACCCAATGAGTAGGTTTTTAAGGCTTTCACCAGGCAGTGGCTCCTCTCTTAAGCTAGAAAAAAAAGTGTTAAGTAAATAACCACGTTATTGAGGCTGGCAAACAACTTACCACCAGCCGAAGTCGACTTCTTCCAGATCATGGCATACAGAGAGCGCCTGTAATCCCACCGATGATAAGGAATGGGATTTCCACATATCCAGCGATACCAATTGCTGGTTGTATTCCGCTATTTGCTGGGCGATATCGTCCATGTTCACGCCAATGCCACAAAATGCTGTAAGAGATACGAAACGCGATTAGAGGAAGGATGTGCTATAAATGGCTATTCTACCCAAATTGAGATGCTTGAGTTTGCGATTGCTTTCGAGCATTGTCAGCAGTAGACCCGGTTCGATGATGGTACGAAAGAGATCGAGTCGTTCCAAGTTCTTCAGGTTGGCCAAGCAAGAAAAGTTCAGGATGGGTGGGTCGATTGCATAGTTCCGAAGAGACAGTTCTGAAAAGTGATGAAACCAAGTCAGAACAGTGAGCACGAGAGAGGCTTATGTACCTTTTAGATTATCACAGACGATTGCGACAGTCTCGATGCAGCTGGCATTGAGAAACCTACAGGAATTAAGTCTTAGATGTGTCAGGTTATCACCCCGTTGTTGTATGAACCTGCAAGCAAGAGCATCCACGATTAGATCTTCTAGAGTTAGCGAGAACACCCGCGTACTTCTTGAATTCCGTTGGTGAAATCGAAGAGAACAGTCCACACCACGACATGTCCAGCTTTTTCATCAATGTCGACCGTTTGGCGAGTGTACAGAGCAAGTCCGTGGTTGCCAAGTGCCAATATGGCTTCAAGTTCAGTTCGCTGTACAACAGCGGATGTGTGGAGACGTCGTATAGAAACTTCGAAACCTGTCCCACCCGAAAGAGGGATATAAGATCCAAGTGCGAGAAGATGTTCAACAAAATCTCAAACTGAAAGGAGTAAGAACGTATCAATAGCACCAGGGAAGGTAACCCATCGACATACAGGCATATCGTTCAGTCCCAATTTCACCGGTGTGAATTCCTTCCCCTCGCCATCACTCGACGGTGAGATCGCGGCTTCTTCGATGATAAACTTATCCAAATCGTTCCTTAGAAAGTCGAGCAGGCCCTGTAGGTTCTCCTTGAAACTCGGCCGGAACTTGATGCTCTCCAGTTTTCGGACAATCGGACCCTTTCGATCATGTTTCGAACAGAGGTTTGTGATCTCCTGGGCATTGTAAAAACTAGATCTTCTTCCCACCAAATGTACGGCGTCAATCTCGGTGAAGTAGCTCAAATTGCTGTTGTTGAATTCCAATTTTATTGTGCTGGAAGGTGACAGAACATTTATTTTGTAATTGCATGCAAGTAGTGGGCAGAGAATACTTACTTCACCGGCAACATGAGTTTCCTGAGCGGCGGGCAGAACTGACATGCGGTGTTATTGGCGAAGGTATACGCTTGACGTGCGGTTTCCCACAAACACACCCATTTCCCCGTGATCGTGTAGGCCCATATGCGGACGATAGCACCGGGATTGTACGTTTCATAAATCGTCAGTTCCTCGGGTATGACATATTGCTCGAAGCTGATGACTAGAACGAGAGATAATGAACGATGATGATTCACGGCAACAAAACTAAAAAAGCAAAAATCAAATAAACAAAGCCTTGACTCACCAATATAATCGTGCGCCGGGATATTTGGCAGATTCTGGGGTTTAATCTCTTTCACCCCCGACGGCGCCACATCCCACCAATCGCCATACGTGCGCTGCAAGTAGATGGTTGTTCGATTAGAATGTTGCATCGGTAACGACGGATTAGAGGTATTACGAGTACATGCATTTGTCGGTGTTTTCACCCGCCACTCAGTCCAACTTACCATTGCGAATGTCTCGGGGAAATCTCCATAGTGTGGGAATTTCGATGGTCGTCCAGTAATGTTCAATGCCGTGTACGATATGCTGTAGTCGCTTCCGTATTGTGAGCTGAAATCTATTACTGCCTGGGCGTATTGATCGACGCGTACGTCCAAATAATAGCTCAACTCTAGCCCTAATGCGTCGTAGAGCTCCTCACTGGGCGATGACGTGCTGCCGGTGCCTGATGTTGCATCGTCTAGTGCACGATACTCCTCGCTCGCTGTCGACATCGGAAACTGTCTTCGATCTTTGCACTTTCCTTCCTTATCCTTTGTCTACCATATGTCCAAGCGATAGTCAAGTGTAGTTGCTCTGCGTTTTCCTGTTTCTGTTTCACATCCACATTGTCCTGGGGAAACAATACGTGTTTGTTGCTCCCGACGCGTGTATAGTGGCACAACAAAAGATTTTTGCTAAGCAACGACAATCTGGATACAAACCGAAATGCAGTGGCGAATGCAAAATTGCTACCGTGGGGCTTGTGCTTTAATTAGATTATAAATGTAGCGCGGGGCAACAAGTTAAATGACGGTGTAGATGAACATTTTGCTTGTTTTCCTTGTTTGTTGTGTTTTTCCTTTGTTTTGATACGAATCCGTTCTCTCTCGATTGAAGGATTCTTCCCGATTATTGGGCTGGTCAATAAGAAACTGATTGTCCCTTGACCTTCTACTTGAATGTTGGCCTTGATTTTGTGTATAACTGGGATATATTTGGGTTTTTTTCGGTGTACTTGAAATTTTTGCAGACGAGGTTTTTATTTTTGTTGTCATAGGTTGACGGCGTTTGAAATGTCAGTTGAGCAGTCCAGTTGAGTTCAGCCGGGTGAGAAGGAGTGGTGGTGAAATTATATTTCACAGTATTGCCAGTAGTAAATGTTTCTGGATAGGTGAAGTGAACATGTTCAACAGGTGAAGACAGAGGCCAGGCGGCTGGAAATGTGAATAGGGTTTTTAGTACTGATACTCTAAGATCCAATCATACGCAGTTTTCGATTTGATTCTGTTCTGGAAGGCCATTAGTCAAAATCTCGAAAAAATCATGGAAGTCATCGAATCTGATTGTCATGTAAACACTGTTAACAAAACAAATGGAACCATTTGAATAAGGCCAGATAGAAAAAGAAGCCTCAGTGCCACATCACCACTTCACTACTTCACCGCAACGCCGGATGGATGGATGACTGGGCTTTGGAGAGTTTGGAAGAGGACCTCAATTTTGACCAAAAAATCATCTTTAGCGATAAAAAAAGAATTTGATTAATACCTCACACACAGTTTGTTTCATTCCAATTCAACATCTACTGCTCCTTATTGATACCTTTCGCCAATACGTACATATATCAAAACGTATATCGCACCTTTAACGTACTAGAGGTGACCACGATAAGTTTTTCCCTAATTGTCTCTCTCTCTCCCTCTCCCCCTCTCCCCTCCCCCTCTCCCCTCTCCCTATCCTCTCTCCCTCTCCCCTCTCCCTTCTCCCTCTCACTGTCCCCTCTCCCCTCTCTCTCTCCCCTCTCCCTCTCCCTCTCCCTCTCCCTCTCCCCTATACACAAAAAAGGTCCGAAGAACGTTGTTAACAACTATTGTCCCACTGCAAAAATGTCACATATACCCAAACTCTTCGAGAGTATTTTGTACGAAACTCGAAGTTTTCGCTGCAAGTCTTTAATATCCCCTAGACAACACGGTTTCCTCAAATGCAGATCTACAACCGCTAACCTTATTGAATTTATGTAATTTACCATCATCCTTAGAGAACGGCATAGAAGTCGACGTTATTTCAACCGATTTCAGTAAAGCTTTCGATAAAATCTCCCACAGACTGATACTCTTCAAATTGTCCTGCCTTGGCTTGGACCCCATTTCTTCTTACCTGGAAAATCGCTATTACACTGTTCATTTTAGATCTGCCTTTTCTAACCCTTTTTTTAGCTTCCTCCGGCGTCCCCCAAGGCAGCCACTTAGGTCCACTTCTTTTCGTTCTTACCATAAACGATATTGAAATGGTGATCAAACATTCCCACATCTCACGCCGACGACATCAAGTTTTCCAAGACCATTTCCTCCAGTCATGACTCTTCCCTTATTCAATCTGATCTCAATAGTTTTTCCATCTGGTGTTCCAAAAATTGCTTGCAGCTTAACATTTCCAAATGCCAATCAATTACCTTTTCACGTAAACGAATCAAACCTCCTCCTTGTCTCTACTTCCTTCGCGATCTTGGCGTATTATGTGCCCAGGAGCTAAATTTTCGCGCACACATCGATGAGATAATCCTTAAAGCTAATTTTGCACTCGGTTTCGTGAAGCGATGGTCTAAAGAATTCTCGAACCCTTACGTTACCCGATCTCTTTACATACCCTTTGTCCGGCCCCTTCTTTAATACGCCTCTCAAGTGTGGTCTCCTTACCAACAAACCCACATTTCTAGAATCGAGAGCATCCAACGCCGGTTCCTACGTTTTGCTCTTCGAGGTCTCCCCTGGTGCAATCCTTTGATTTTACCACCCTACCAAGACCGCCTTAAACTAATCAACATGAACACGTTGGAAGGAAGAAGAATTGTATCTGACATTCTTTTCATCCATCGGCTCCTTTCAGGCACCATTGACTGAGTGACAACTCTGTCTCTATCAACACTAACCCCCGCAATCTACGAAATCCCCGACTCTTCTATCTACCCACCCCCCGTACTGCCTAAGGCTTCAATGAACCCATTTCTCGTATGCTGGGAAGTGTTAATACGAATCCTTACTTCGATTTCAACCTCAGCTCTCGATGCCTAAAAATCCGCCTTTTTAACCACCCTCCCCTCTCTCCCGTTCTTCCTAGCTAGTAAGTGAGATTAGGTTAAGATTAGATTAAGATAGCTTGAATTAAGCTCAATAAATGGGGGTGTTTGCCCCCACGAAAATTAAAAATTATTGAAAAACCCTTTAGATCCCAAGGTACATATCGGACTACACTTTGTATCGCCGGTGGACGCTTGTTGGTCCAAATATTGAACTCCTGCGCCAAATTTTTCTAGTGTAGGAGTAGGCAATAAAATAGATTCTGATCACAATACTCCTTAATTTTTTTGAAGTGACGATGCACTAGTCTTGTATGCGATTAAGTCGTTCGCATACGCTACAAAATGTTAGAGAGAAACTAGCAGATCGTTTACAATACGTGAATGCTGAAAATTATCATCGAGTTTACCGTGCCCTGTCGCAGTACATTTTTGACTTCAATTTGGCTATTTTCACAACGAACTTTCTACCAGTTAACATGTCAAAAATCATATATAGCAGTGGTTTACTTATGCCCAGCCGACTGAGCTTGTAATAAAGACCTTCGAACCATATGATGTCGAAGGCTTTTCCAAAGTCAATCACGCAGGCACCCGTGCAGTGATTCTTGCATGCACGGCATGAATAGTGCTATGCCCCGCTCTGAGACTAACTGACCGAAGATTTGAACGTTAGAGGTATCTTTACCCCTCTTGGGTATTGATTGCACCACCGCTATCTTCCAATCCACTGGATAATATACATTATTCAGTGCATTGTAGAACAGGATGGTGTAGATCTCTACAGCCACCGGTGGAAGGTGCCTGAGCACAACATTCGATATTCCGTCGATTCCCGCGGATTTTTTTCTCTTCAGCGGCTTGAAGATCATCTGGAGATTCCCCGTCGAAATAAACAGGGTGTTCGCCCCTTCACTGGCGACGGCATTATTTGCCATGAAATCGTCATAGGAGTGGAGTAGGAGTGATGAAACAGGACTCTGTTCTCCTCCTACTGTCGCCACCTTCTCCTGAGGATCCTCGATCACGAAGAAATCATCATCCAAGACGGCGCTCTCTGGATCGATGCTAACTGCTCGTAGCAAGCGTTCATTGTCTGACGTTCTCGAAAGCTTCAGATCCTGAATGTCATTCTGGTTGTTTCTCCGAAATGTTTTATTTATTTGCGGGAACATACTCCCGCTGTTGGATTTTACAGCACGAATTCTGTTGTTCCAATGCAAACTTACAGATATTCTGTAATTTTCTTTGACCAACTGTTGGAGAGTTTTAATCAGTGACTTCAGTGTCCTGACCTCCGAGTTTTGTCTGTCGGTAAACCGCCTGTACAAGAGTTTGAGTCTTGACAGGAGTCTACTTTTTTGTCTGTGCAGCGCGTCGATTGACGTGTTTCGGTATATGTTCGAGGTATCGTACTGTCCGTCGTCTGCTTAATTTTATCATCCATTTGTTTGAGGTAGCTGTCAACCTCGATGGTTGACAGGTTCCTATTGGATGATGGGAAGGAACCACTCGAGGTGAGCGTTCTCGTCAGCGAATTGGCAAAGCGCGGTCAACGTGCCCTACTGTAATCGTAGGGGTGCGTTTGGACATACTCTGCCATCTCCTCGAATTCGTCCCGTACTGTGATCACGGCACTAAGTCCGTAATGATCACTGTCGTATTCAAATGTCCGTAGACAGTTAGTAGACCCTTGGTTCGTGTCAACTAGTCTAAGTCGAGAGTCTAGCAGCATGAGATCCACTCCTAGGATATGACGGACTATCCGTTGCGAGTAACTTGAGTCTGTACTCTATGTTCTGCAGAACCCACCTAAGGCTTAGTAGGCTTCCCCTAGTTGGGTTTGTTGTTTCCTCAATCACTATGTTTGGCATTCAAATCGCCGGTCAGGATGTAGTAGTTTTCCACCAAGTTCAAGTGCAGAGATCGAAAAAGTGTCTCGAGCTCCGCAATGAAAATATTGGGTTGACGTGCTTCAGGTGCATAGGCAGCTACAATGTACATTTCCTTTCCATTTCGGAGAGGAATGCACACAATACAGGCCTCTAGTACCTGGAACCTCCGCACTTCACCGCTATATATAATTTTATGTTTAAAAGTGTTTTTGATGAAGATCGCGACTCCCAGGCCTCGTGTGATGTTGGGTCGCTCCCTTCGAATTATTTTATAAGAACTGTGCCGGATTTTGTACTTGAAAAGTACGGCTCTTCGCTCAATCCTAATCAATAAATTCACATTCACCGACAGGATATTTAAGGGACTCTCTACCAGCGTACCCATTACGATTGTAGTTGCGCTAGGCCCGGCAGAAGCGAGTAGATTCTGTCCACTCGGGTCGCCTGCTCATGGATCTGCTGTTGGAGCAGGCCGATCTGCCATCGGATGGCGAGCAGGATCGAACGAATCTCCACCTCGGCGTCTGGTGCTTTGGACACAGACGCTGGGACTTTAAGAACAGTCATGGGTTTTTCTACCGTCGGCCCCAGACGTGCCAGACGTGCCTCCATTTGGGCGTAGGTCATCTGGGGTGTGACGCCTGGTGTTTCAAGCGACCCGAGGGATGTTTGCCTTCAGGCCTCTGCTTCCAAGCCAGATTTTCTTTTTTCTATATCTTGGAACTTAGGACATCCCCGATAGTTTGCAGGGTTCCTACAGAGCATGCACTCGAGCTGCTCCCTGTCTGCGATCTTTGCACACTTAACATATCGAGGTTGCATTTCGCCGTTCGACGCTGCGGCGTGCCTGAACCTTTGGCAGCGGATACATTGCAAAATGTTTCCTTACCTTTTTAATGTTTCCCATATTACACGCTGGAAAACCAAGGAAGTAATAGAACCTTAGCCTCTCCAGATTGCTGTTGGGTGTGAGCTGGACCAGGAAAAAGAGCAGTACCCGGTTCTCCCGTTTGGCTCACACCGTGGTAAATGTCTTGACCCCCACGAATTTGAGGTCGTCGCTCTCGAACTCTTTGAGTTCTGAGAGCATTTCCTCGCGGTCAGTGATCGAGTGTACGCCTTTGAGGAGCATCGACTGCAGCCTTTCGGCTTTGGGGGTAAAGGAGAAGAACTCCGTCGTGGTCTCCTTTAAAAGATCCTTAACTCCCTTATACTGTTCCAGTGTGGTGCACTGTATAGCATAGCGGTTTTCGCCTATAGCTTTAAATACAATGTTATCAACACCAATGACATACTTATACAGGTCTATGGTCTCGCGTAGGGCCTTGATGTGAGTAAAGATGGGTGGTACCTTGTCCTTAGTAGGACGTTCTTGTTGCGGTTGTTGTTGTTGCTGCGGTTGTTGTTGTTTCTATTTTTTTTTTGTTGCGACTGTTTCTGCTGCGCCTGCTTTTGTTGTGGCTGCTGTTGTTGTGTCGATTGTTGCGGCTGTAGTTGGGTGGCTGCAACCTGCTACCTCTCTTTCTGCCGTATTTCGGAGAGCCTGTCTAATACAGCCTTCAATTTTGCGCGCAGAGTACGCTCTTCAACTTCGAGCTCGTTACGTTCCTCCTCCGCGACCGAACTTGAAAGGGCGGCGAAGGAATTGTTCTCTCCAGTGTAGCCACCTCCAAAGAGGTGGGCAACGTCACTTTCCACGGGGAGAGGTTGCTAAAATTGTTGCTGTGCTTCTATAGATGTTGATTTGGCACCTTCCCTCACTTCGACCCGCAGTGCGAAGTATATCGAAGTATATTCCCTCCCGAGAGGGAGGGGCGCTTAAGTATATTGCTCCGCGGAGTAAGTTTCCTCCTTTTTTTATTGCCATCGGTCATCGATACGGAGGACGGAGTTGCGAAGTCGGAGAGATCATCCGACGTCCTTAGTAATTTTTTTTCCTGCTACTGCTGATGAGCTGAGTAGCAGGACACACAACCAAAAGTTTCTCCCACCGGGGGGTTGAACGCGGGATATTTGGTCCCCGGACCGAGTACTTATCACAAACGCGCGCTAAAAAGTTTTGTATTTATTGTTCTATCTACGACACAAACGAATACTCGCGGCACACACGACACCGCGGTCAGCTGAACTGGCTATTATTATTTAATTTTGTTTTTTCAACTTTTGCTTCTTTTTTTAATTTTGATATTTTGATTTTTCAATTTTTGAAAATTTTAATTTTTATTGTTTGCTTCTATTCGCAAAGCCTACTCGATTTATTATGTGATCTCTGATTGTCTCTAAGCAAGTGTGTGTGGACATTGTTGTAACGTCGTTCGACATCATATTCTGCTTTCATTTTAACCACTGTAGTTCATTTTTTTGGGCAATGAATCCCACAGAACCTAGGTGATTGAGGGCAGCTGAAAGCCAAATATGATCATAGTAACAATCCTTGACGTAGAATTCTTTAATATAGCCTCAGAGGAAAGTGCCGGCAAATGGTGCTGTCCTGCTGAAAATAAACGCCATCCACGTCCATAGCATAAACATCAGCAAAAAAAAACTCAGTATACGAGTACATCGTTCGGTGAAGCTACAGACAGTCGTCTTGGTCCCTAAACTGCTGTTCGTTGTTCCACTATTTCCCTTGGATTTTCGTAGCGACCGTTTTGTTGTTCACATAACCAGACAAGTGGATAATTTTGGGTACAAAATCAAGATCTAGTTCATTCATTTCCAGTTTCCAAAGGTTTATCGCTGTTCCTGGCCTACCTTTTATACATTTTTATGTCGACTTGAACTTTTAAATAAGTGGGTCAAGTTCTTTATACCATTTTAGTTCTCGCTTATTTGGTTTCTTCTCTAAATATCATATTTGCAGAATTATATTCGTGGTTATCTGGTACAATTTTTAGAACGTTAACGACCAAAACGAACGTTTGTAACTATAATCATCAATCAAAACTTAACGACAAGATACCAACAATCTTGTGAGCGTCAAAGTCCAAAAAGGTGTCCAAAAAACTTCCAATCTAAAGAAATTACAAAGTTGTGTTTTATTTCGCCACTGAACTATAGTAGTGAATGTCTATCATGAACAAGCTCTAATCTATCAAAGTCTATCAATGCCATGTGATTGTCAACAGAATGCTTAATATCAGAATTAAGGTATTTCATTTTCAGGAAAAAAAAATACCTAACTGGCTGTCAAGAACTACGTTACGTTGCCAACAGTATTAAACTGTGATAGTATTCACAACGTAGTACTAAGCAATAGACTATGCCCCAAAAGACTACTTGGGTCGTTGAAATGGAAATATGCCCCAAGGCTTCGAACAATTTGTTGGCAAAGCCTGATTTAATTGTCTGGGGGTTTTTGGCCAGGGCAACAACATTTTTAGTGTTCTTGCGCCCATGACTACGTTGACTAGATAGTAGCTTGTCAAATCTCTTAAATTTCACGCTCATTTTCATCATGAATTTCAACAATTCGAAGCGTGTAAAGTCCGTTGTCATCCATCAAAAATAATAATTTATTTTTGACAAGCGGCAAAACAGGCTGTTGTAAATGAAACTTCGATTGTATTTCGCTTAGCAATGCTTCATATTTTGGGCATGATTACTACTTTTGTGTTATAATTCTTTCGGTGTTTTCTTAAAACCGGTTTGAGGCTGATCAATGCCGATCTTGATAAAAGAACGAGAACGGTTTTCCCGTGTTAACATCAGCAAATGAATATCAAGCCATTCTCGCAAAAAGAAATTTTTTTATTGGGAGTACAAATTAATTCGGTCCGTTTTTTTGTGTTAAAATTTATTTTTTTTTTATTGAAAAAAACGTAAAAAATACATCACTCAAAGTATTGTCCGTCAGAAGCGACTACTTTTTGCCATCTGTCTGATAATTTTCGAATACCATCTCTAAAAAATGAGTCCTCTCTGGCATCGATCCAATCATTGAGCCATTCTTCGATTTCTTCAAAAGACCCGAACCGGTGACCCCCCAAATCGTTTTGCATCCGTCGAAAAAGCCAGTAGTCGGAAGGAGCAAGGTCTGGAGAATACGGCGGGTGGGGTAAGACCTCCCATTTCAGCGTTTCCAGGTATTTTTGACCGCTACAACCACGTGGGGCCGAGCGTTATCATGTTGCAAAATCACCTTGTCATGCCTTTCGGTCGTTTCTGGCCGTTTTTCGCGCAATGCACGGCTCAAACGCATTCGTTGTAGTCGATAACGTTTCCCATCAATGGTTTCACCTGGTTTTAGTAGCTCATAGTACACCACACTCGTCTGGTCCCACCATATGCAGAGCATGACCTTTGAACCGTGGATGTTTTTCTTTGGCGTCGATGTAGACGATGATGGAACGGGTTCACCAGGCTTGCATAGTATTTTTTCTTCTTGGGCTTATCGTAGTATATCCACTTTTCATCTCCAGTCACGATCTGGTGCAAAAATCCCTTCCTTTGATGTCTTTCAAGAAGCAGTTGGTGAAAAATCGCAGATTCACTATAAACTTCTACAATCAATCGATGGGCTTCGGCTGCACTTTATTTCCAATTAAAAAAGAAAATCAAAACTTCCAGCAAATGCTGTTTATTTAAGACAAATCCGGACATTTTCGAAGAGGCAAAAAACAATGTTGTTGTCAGAAACAGACGCTGATGCACACCAGAAACCAGAATGAGACATGCGTCTTTCGTACGTCTTCCCCCGTGACACCCTGAAATTTTGAAAGAAGTTCAGGTTCGTAGCGTCAAAACCCGTTACAAGCAGTGTTTTACCGCAGTGTACTCCCGTCACACACACTCATGGAATTATAACAATGTGCGTGATTGTTTACAAAATTTTGACAGCACTTGAGGTTCCCACGTGCTCGCCCGAGCTTGTAGGCAAACGTCGGCGGCCATTTTAAGTGGTACGTCTCATTGGTGGTTTTTTGATGCACACTAATTATTGTTGACAGATGTCACACCTTTCCAATGAAGTACGTAGTCGCTTCCAAGATCAACCACAACTTGCAGGTGGCGCCATATTTTGAAAACGGACCGAATTAATTTGTACCCCCAATAGGTTTTTCATTAAGAACGGATAAGTGTTAAAATGGCTATCATTGTTCCGTAGCACTCGCCATTGACGGTGACCCCCTCACCAACGACGTTTTCGAAGAAGTATGGACCAATGTCGCCGCCGGTTCAAAATCCACATCAAACAATTTTTTAAAGGATGCATTGTCATGTGGTGAACCTCGTGTGGATTGGTAACCTCCCATATACGGCAATTTTGTTTGTTAACACAGTCATACATCCAAAAATGTGCCTCGTCGCTAATAATAACCTCTTTCAAACGCTCCGAAGCCCAGTCAGCGAACAAACGCCGTTGTCTATGGTCATAAACTTTGAGTTCATGGGTCAGTTGGTTGTACGGACGTAGGCCCAACGACGCAAGATTCGCCAAGTTGAAGTCTGCGAAAGACCGAGTTCTTGTGCACGGCGTGGAATCGACTGCCTCGGATTCTTCTGTAGACTTTCACGGACTGCGGCGATGTTCTCGACCGATACGAATATTAGTTGATTGTTTACCCAGTCGGCCGTCTCAAATTTGGCCGCTAAACTTTGAAGAGTCGACTGTGAAGGCCCACCACGTCTACGTAAAATGGGCGTAACGCGCGCAACGTTTGCACTAATGACCACTCATTTTGATAATAAATTTTTATCCTTTGGACATGTTGTTCAATCGTGTAACAACAGACGTCGTTGGTGACAGACGTGACCAAAACAATATGGCCGCTATAGGCCGCCAGTTGAAAAACCTCTTTACTTAGCGCGAAATTCAAAAAGTCACGTAATTTATTGAACCAATTTCGTGTTGGTTGAGCTACGTGTTCAAGAATTTGCAGCATAATTCTTAATTATCTAAGAAATAAACACACAATTAGTGAATTCCGAGGCTCGATATAGCTTGTAGTCAAATAATGTCGGTGCCGTTTTGGTTCTCGGTAGGTGCTGAACAGCGTTTCTTCCCGATTCGATATTGCCGTCGCCACAAAATTGATCATGGCTGCTATATAACGAGGCATGTTGATAGTTCAGAGAGAAAATTCCGTAAATTATAATCGATTAATCGATAAATACAGAGACAAATATAAAAATATTTATTTCTTAAATGTTTTATTGTTAATATACTACTTCCGCCGATACATATGTCGATACATCATATTTCCAGGACTTAAAAGACAATAACATTAATTCAATTCATACAAAATAGAATATATTTTACTGTTATGGCTAACTAAAGCTAAAATATACAAATGTATGTTAAAGTAGGCATTTGATTCATAGTTGGTCAGACGTTTCGATGCTTTCGATTGGGTTGGTTAAAAGAGAGAAAAAAACAAAATAAATTGAAAAACACAATCTTTTTCCTCTAAAACAAATAAAATAAACGAATAATAAGTCCAACAACTAGAAACATACGATAAATAAGCATAGATTCGCGATTGTCATACTGTACGATGCTGAATATGTCCAAGAACCTTACAGTGAACGTAAAGGAAAGTTTAAAAAAAATATTTTACTTTAGGCACATGTTCGAAAATTGTTTTTTAATTGTCTTCGTTTTCTCCTTCGTATGTCACAACCGATACCTTTTATTTAATAAATTATTCATCCATTTGAATTGTTGGTTGTTAGAGTCGAAAGTTGTCGAATTAGCAGTTGTGACATTTAACTAAGCCGACTTCGTCGCAGTTCATGCATTTGAGGGCAACGAATTCAGCGGTAAAGTGATTTCGATGGACGGATTTCTTCGAACCGTTGCATGATGGACACGGCAGAAGGCGGTAGCCACCGCATGTTTGGCATGTGTATGTGGATGTGATTGACTGAACGGAAGGAAATGGAAATTAGAAATGAATGCTTCAATTAATTGCATGTAGCATACCTTGTATGGTTTTAAAAGTTGACGGAGCTCGCCGGACTCATTCAAACGCTCCACGTGCTCTGCGTCCTGAAATGGAAAAGAGAAAGAGTTTTTTTCATTTTTCGATTTCGCAAAGAAAATCAACGAAACATTTATTATTTTATTTCTTGATGTAGCTTTTGTAGATTGTTTAATTATAAAAAAATATATAAAATAAGTGAAACTATTCGTGCATCACACGCGGATTTTTAGTGCCCGAGAAACAAAGATTTTACTTATTGACGTAACCGCTTAAGTGTAAATGAACGACGAGGCCCATGACGATTTTCGACACAAAATTGTTTTCTTCGTTGTTAAGATTCAGGATGGCTTGACACTAATTCACACGCGACGGACGGTCAGTAGGTCACTAAGATTCGCTG
Organism: Merodon equestris; assembly: GCA_958301585.1. Lineage (NCBI taxonomy): Eukaryota > Metazoa > Arthropoda > Insecta > Diptera > Syrphidae > Merodon > Merodon equestris. The sequence goes on from OY284415.1 coordinate 40,650,171, forward strand.
TAGGGTCCGTCTGCTGATGTCCAATTGCGTGGCCCGTCGCCGTCGTCTGGTTGGTGTTTCTTCGTTTTCAGCGACATCGGCAGCCACAGCCGCAATATTCTTGGCCGAGAACGACCAGCTCGGTGGCAGCTACTCATGGCCTCCTGTGGTTCCAGTCTGTTCGAGTTGAGTAGTAGCGCAGAAATGTTTGGCCAGTTGGCGCGACACGATTAGGAAATCGACGGCGAGTGACTTTTTCAAGTTTGGAAACAAAAAGAAGTCGCACGGGGCCAAATCAGGAGAATACGGTGGATGGGGTAGCAGTTCGTAGCCCAATTCGGCCAATTTGGCCGTGGCGAGGGCGGAGGTGTGAGCCGGTGCGTTATCATGGTGGAAGAGCACTTTTTTCTTCGCCAAGAGGGCCGTTTTTTCTTCAATTTGGCGTCGAATCGGCCCAATAATTTGGCATAGTACAGCCTGTGACCGTTTTGCCCTTCTCCAGGTAGTCGATGTGGATCACACCTTGTGAATCCCAGAAAACGGTGGCCATCACCCCTCCGACCGATGGGACAGTCTTCGCCTTCTTCGGAGCACGTTCGCCGGGTGAAGTCCACTGTTTCGACTGTTCCTTGGTCTCTGGTGTGTACCAGTGGATCCATGTTTCGTCGACTGTCGCGAAACTCGTTAAAACAATTTTTGACGGTCGCCATCGAAGGAGAAGAGTCACCGTACACAGCATCCAAACGCTCTTTGATTTCGTTGCGCGATTTCCCTTCCAAAAACAAGAATCGAATCACCGACCGATATTGCTCTTTTTCCATTTTTCTAAAATCCGCGGACATTCCCGCTTCCACACGCGGTCAAAAGAAAACTACGAGTCGGATCCGGCTGAAATTTCGACAGTAGCCGTCTACTAGAATGTACTACACGATAGTGAGTTGCTCTCGCGATACTGGCGCCATCTGGCGGCGAGGCTAAGTACTTATCGGACCACCCTCGTATATTGCAGCTGTTTAGTTCACAAATGTCAAAAATGATTGACGTAGGACTCCATTTGCAAAAATTATAATGTTTAACGATAGGGTGATTGATTTTGCGCCACAATTTTAAAAATTATGATAACGACCGACCAAGTAATCACTTCTTTGATGACCCGCAAAAAACTGCGAGAATTTTATTTTACGAGTAGATCATATAGCCTGGCCTAGATAACATTGATAATTTGTTCTGATTTCTGTGGAACTCTCTAAAAGGTATTAAACTCTTTTCAGAATATTTGGTCGATGGTTTGACCTGGAACTTTAATGTTATGGACCTAACAGGTGCCTGGCTAATAAGTTCAAGGGTTCACAAATCACGGTAGAAGAGATTTTGTTCAGAAAGTCTATAATTGGCGCAATCTGAAAGGACTTCTCTCTTAGGGAAAACAATGCTGAGATTGCACACTTTGTTCAAAGACATGTATTGTTATCCAGCAAGCGGTGTCATTTTAGGTAAAAAAATATTTTTGTGACAAGTGTCCTTCTATCAATTTTAACGCCTGGTTTTGGATTAAATCTAGAAGGTGCAAAGATGTATTGGCGGCACTAAACCAGATATGAGCGTTGAACTCAAGCTTGGGACGGGTATCATCCTTATAGATTGAAGCTAAGTCAGAGGAGGTCAAATACAATATCTCTTGCATCGTTTAAGAAACCTAGATACTTCGCAGCGCCTTCGAATATGCGGTCGAATATAAGCAGGCATTTTTGACAAAAGCAAAAGAGCTTGATGCTAAACTCTGCCAAATGCTTTAGAAAAATTAAGCGTAACGTTCTTGCTTTCACTGAGATTGTGTGAAGATGCGAGATGCGAGATACGCTATGGTCACCAGTGGATCTGTTAGTACAGAAACTATACTGCCATGGTCATTAAGGTGATTCCGCGATTCAAGATATTTCAATCAGCGTTTCCATGACCTTAGAAAGATGGGAGGTGGGTCGATAGATGGAGGGAGATAAGGATTTTTCCTTTTTAGGGGCAGATTGGACAAATGCTGTTTTCCATCTACTCGGTAAGAGACCAGAGGAGTAAGACAGATAAGAAGCTTCCAGAGAGTCGTTTTGCCTGTATGCAAGTATACATACTTTATTCAGAGGGCAATACCATCAAGGTCTGCGGATTTGTGCAGTCTTGCAACAGTATCAGTGCGGGGGTGGTATTGTCGCATAGGACATTCGAGGCTCCCAACTACAGGTGGAGGTAGAGTGCAATCTGGAAGCGTTGTGCTGGCTGCAGCAAGCAGATTGGTTTCGTCTAAAAAGCGGACAGCTGGGATGTCACGGAAAATAATAGACTTAAATAGGAGGAAGTGGCTTTATAAGTCCGGAACCTCAACCCTTATAACTTAATAGCTCGGGTTGTACCACGTATTTGGTCATATTTGTGATCGCATCAGCTGTGGCATCCACGTCACTATCAAGGAAACACAGGGACCAGTTAGGATTCCTAAAGAAGTTGTTTAATCCACTTTCTCGTACAGGTATACCGTTCCTTTAGTAACCTATTATCTAACTGTGTGCGGCGAAGAAGAGAAATTAGTTGAAATAGTTGAAGCAAGAGGTGACAATATGTCAATAGAATATTTGTCAAGACGAGAAGTCAGAAACAAGTCCAAGGTGTTAGCCGAATCATCTGCAATGTCAGGTATTTGTATGGGCTCATTTTCTAGCTGAGTAAGACACCCCTACGGTGTCAGGGCTGAATTTCGATGCTAGTTGAAGTAGTGAATATTTAAATCGGACTTATGTAGGTTCGTGAGGGGATTCCAGAGGATTGCCTTTTCGCTAATACGTAAGCTATCAATTAAAAACGACGGATCTACGGGTTTTATGGGACGGGGCTTGTCCACCCATATAAAATCAAACTAACCTAGGATGTTAAAGTTAACGATGGTAGATCAAATTTTAATTTTGGTGAGGGAAATATTCTCATTTATTGCGCTTAATTCAAGCTACATACTTACAATCTAGGAAACTAAGAAAGAGGGCAATTGAGATGGAATTTAGGACAAGGAGTGCTGATGCTTAAACAGTGTTTTGTATTAATAGACTAGACTGCAGCTATAGGAGGTACGGGGGGGTGGGTAGATAGAAGAAACGTGGATTTCGTATATTACGAGGGTTAGTGTTGAAAAAGGTAGAGTTGTATAGGGTCGCGTAGTCAATGGTAGCTGAGAGGAGTCTAAAGGATATCCTTCTTCGTTCATCCAGCGAGTTCAAGTTAATAAGTTTCAGGTGGTCTTGATAGGGAGGTAGGTTCAGAGGTTACCCCGGGGTAAGCCACGAAGAGCAAAACGAGGAGAAAATGACATTAGATACTCTCGATTACGGAAATGTGTGTACGATGGTAAGGAGACCACATTTGAGAGGCGTATTCGAGAATAGGGTGAACAAAGGTTATGTAGAGAGGCCGAAGGGCGAAGGGATTGGAAAACTCTTTAAATCATCGTTTCACGAAGCCGAGTGCAGAATTGGCCTTAAGAATTTTAGCGCTGATATGTGCAAGAAATTAAGTTGCTTGGCGTATAATACGCCAAGATCGCGGATCACCTGGATGGTAGAAAGGTGTTGATTATGGAGAAAGTAGAGACGGGGAGGAGGTTTGATACGTTTGCGAGAGAAAGTAATAGATTGACATTTGGAAATGTTAAGGTGTTAGACCAGGTAGAAAAACTGTTGAGGTCCAATTGAATAAGGGAAGAGTCATGTCTTAAGGAAATGATCTTGAAGATCTTAGTGTCGCCGGCGTATAGTGAGATGTGAGAATGTTTGATAACCATTTCAATTTCGTTAATGGTAACAATAAAAAGAAGCGGACCTAAATGTCTGCCTTGGGGGACACCACAGGAAGGGACTAGAGAGGGCAGATCTAAAACGAACAATGTAGTAACGATATTAAGAGGATATACACTTTAATAAGATGGGATTAACGCCAAAGGAAGTCAGTTTGAAGAATATTAATTTGTGTGGAATTTTATCGAAGGCCTTACTGACGACAGTTGAGGTGGCATCGACTTCCTTGCCATTTCATGAATTCAATAAGGTTCGTGGTTGTAGACATACCTTTAAGGAAGCTGAGTTGTTTGGGGAGGGAGATTAAAGACCTGCATTGAAAACTTAAATTACCATACAAAATACCATCGAAGATTTTGGTATATGTGACAGTTTGGTAATAGGACGGTAGTTGTTAATGTCATTCTTCGGACCTTTTTTGTGTATAGGTGTTATAAAAAAGGTTTTCCATATTCGGTGGAATTCACCTTGAGAAAGGGATAGGCTGAAGATTTTTGAGAGAGCTAAAGAAAGGGAGGAGGAACATTTATTTAAAAATATGGCAGGGTGGCCGTTGGGGATAGGAGCGAATTCATCATTAAGTAGCTTTAATCTTTTTTCGATAACATCGGGGTCGGTTCATATGAAGCCAAAATAAACGCCGTTTACGTCCGCAGCCAGCACCAATTCAGGCAAAAGAAAGTGAGTGAACATCACTCGGTTTCAGATTGGGGAGTTGTTCTACTATTTTTGGGTTTTTGGAAAGAACATTCAGAAGAACGCATTCTTGTGGCTTCGGATCCTTGCATCAACTCGACCTTATAAATAAGAGGCCTTGCTGGACGTACGGGAGCTAATTTTCATATCACTGCCACACCTTATCCGTTACACCCAAATTTATTGATTAAATTCACTATTCGCTGTACGAACAGGGATGGTCATGGCCAAAAGCAGGAAAAATCTTACGAAACTTTTTTCTTTTAATTTTGACTGTTTCAACACAATGTTACCATGTTTCAAAAGGAGTTGCAGTAATTATTCAGTTTCAATAATTGTATGAAATTGAAAATGACACCTCTTGTTGGATGAAGCTGTACTTTCCTCCGGCTATATACCCCCACTATATGTCTGAGTATTACACAAAGAACAAAACTTCTCCTGTCCCGTGAATCTAAAAAAAACTCAATGAAGGTTGAGGTCAGTTTCTAAGAAAGGTCTGCTTGGCATTTATATAAATATAAATTGCTCTAAAGGTCAATAATAGGGTACAAATAAGCCGCTGTATTTTATCATCCTGAGCTACGATGCTTTCGACAAGCTCTTGTCTTCAATGGTCATCAACAGCATAAATGCAGAAAAAGATGTCATTGAAGTCTGTGATTTCAACATTCAACGATCGTTTCAACATTGACTCCATGAATTCTAGGCTATCAATCAAAATCTTATATGCATATTCAAGAGCTTCAGGCTGACCTACTTAGAAAAAGTCGCATATTGGTAGAGCTACGAATAAGTACCAATTAAGCGAAAACAATAATAGTGCATAAAGATTGTAGCATCGTTCCACTGTGTATTATTAAGTCGTCTTGTTTAAGCTATAAGAAGCCAAGCATATATGTAAATGTCAAGTTAAAAACCGACATCATTTACACGCTGAGCACGTCGTGATATTCACTGATTAACTTGTTCCATAATTAAATCAGCCAATCAGCTAGTATAATTTCTAACAATTTGCCATCCAATTTCACCTTATAAAGCCTTCAATTACACATTGACTATCAAGCTTCTACAAAAGTAAATATAAAATTATCTCTCACAAGTCTTGAAACCTCCTCCCAATCCATAAAACTTACCGACAAGCTGATAATTAATTACCAACAAGCTCTGATTTACACGTAGCCCAACGACACCGACACTCGAGTTTCTGTCACGAGTGCCTGAGAAACATAAAACTTCGCGATTCATTATTACCGTTGTTACCAATCCAACTACAAGTTCATCAAATCGGACCAAGCTGAAGAAAGTGAAAATGATTCGCGCCCATCACAAGCAAACGACCCTCAGGCGTTTGATGACAGACACGAAATGCCCAAATGTGACGGATCAGCTTTGTCTTTTTCCCCCCATTTCCACTGCATGTCACGTCTGTCACGTCTCATGCAATAACCGACTTTCTTCACACTATCGGTATGGGACGATGTGCAACGATGTTGCCGAGCATAAATATGTATCTTTCTCGGAACGAGTTAAGAAGTCATTGTTTCTGACTTGGATTGTGTATGGCCAATTACTTGAATAAAGTTTTTATTATTTTTCTCATGACAGTTGGACAGGTTGCTGAAACGATTAACAATTTAAGGCTCACATCATGCTCACACGAGACCCGTATCGGGCTCAATGAATTTCGATCGCGTTCGGTAGTCACATCACGCAAGTGCAGTGATGGGAGCTGTATTGTAACCTGACTCCTTTCTTTTTTTTTGTTGATTTTATTATCTGTTGTCAGTGGATCATTTTAATTTGAAGCGTTTTGCTGATCGGTGCTGACGACAAGTAGAAGCAGCACGTGTCCATCGCTGATAAGCGGCATCGTCTGGAATGCATACCATGAACGAAAAAAAGTGAAATTTTACTCGAAAGAAAGCACATTTCGGGCAGCCCGATGGGGGCTATACGATACACACAAGGCAAGCGACTTTGAATGATCAGCGGCATGCGCTGATGTGTGGAACAGGGAGGAAAGATGAAACCGACGCTCAAGGTTAGACAATGAAAATCGCTTGTGCTGAATTGTTGCACATCTGCACGGGTATTGTAGCGAGCTAGGTTGGTAGGTTGAGTGTGTTTTGCCTCACGGGGAGATTTTATGGGAAGATACGGGTTAATGGCTGATCTTTCCGCAACTGGGTCAGGGAGTTAATTATTTTTCTACTCGGGGGTTTGGGAAGCTTTTCGCGATGCGGTCTTGTTAACTGAAACTGACTTTTTAAGTAGAAACGTTGTACGGATGGTTAACTGATGCAATTCGATTGGGTCGCAGTTGTATTCCGAGGCTGTATCGGGGATCTCGCTGCATTTGAGAATGTTCATTTCGTAAAAATGGCCCTTATAGTAAGCTCATAGTTCAAAAGACATTTTTGTTGTTGCCGCTCACTAAAGAGTTAAACTTAAAGTTGTGAAAATTTATGCTTCACAAATTTAACGGCGAAAGCAGTGAGCTGTTCAGTGTTTCTTCCAGAAATGTCTTTCCCATTCATTACAAGTATTCAGTATGAATGCTCAAAAGAGGAAATCGAAATTAATTTGTGATGTGCGGTGGCAAACTTGCTATCCAGCCTGAAAAGTTTTCCGTCAATTAAAGTGTCATTAACCTTTCTACAATGTTGCAATCCATGTAATAGCATTTGCGAGGTAATACTTGAACTTGATTCTCTGGATTCACCTCACGTACCCTGTTTGACTATGGCTACGGCCAATAAATCAAATTCACCACGTTCATCTCCAGTGTTAATTAATAGTGTTTTGATTACTTATTATTTGTAAAAAAACCAGTTCATCCAGCATCATCCATTACTGGCTGTTGCTTTTAATCGACGGAAAACACGCATAGCTCAACGTCAAATTAATTAAAAGATAATCATTATCCTCACGGCGACCTGTTTACATGTCCCTAACTAATTAGATCCACATTTTATCCGATTCATTTATCCCACACGCTGAAAAGTCCAAAGACCATGGGTAATTTCCCATCATCGTTGGAAACAAAACAAATCGACGGTAACGAATAAAGGAAAATTCAACTTTCTTTTTCGTTTACACACACAATATAGATATCGATATAGATATCGTTTATTATGGTCATTATATGCAGATATTCCCGTTTAGACGTACAGGCAACGAAAGTGGTTTAACAATTAAATATGGGAAAAAAGTCTCCATTGTGAATGGGCCATGCGATGTAAAATTCCGCTTGGGCATCATTTGTCACCGACTGTCATCGATCACAATGGCGGCAGTTACTTTTCAATTAGCAATTTTAAAAAATCACGCATGAAGAGTAACTGATGAAGAACAGAAAAGCGGTAATTGTGGCGTGGCCGTAGGCAGTGCCGTTCTAGCGTAATTGCCCTCGTAAGTCGTAATAAAGTCTGTTTCGTAATAAAGTATATTCGTATAAAGTATCTGTTCTAACTTTTCTCGAAATCTTTGCTTGTAAATTTTCGTTATTCCTTTGATTTTGTATAAATATCGTTAATTTAATTCTTTGAGTCACTGTATTTATTAATGTGTAAGCAAATGTATTTAACTCCATGTACTAGATTGTATCGAACCACTTTTATGCAGTTGCATCCTACTAACAATTGCAGGCACAGTAATATCACGCGATGCACACCAGCCCCGAAATGCATTGCGTAGGTGTGAACATGTGGTAGTGTGTGTGTCTTCCGATGCAATCTGAAATTCGTGACTCGGGCACTTGGTTTTTGGTCGCTGTGCGAAGTGGTTGCCTCTTATGATTATTATATACACGAATATTAACCAAATAAATTAAAATCGTTGGAAATCAAGTGCTGTGGTTTTGTTATTTCAAAAGACTTCCGATTGAGAATAAAACATTTATTATCGAACATTGGTCCTTCGAGCCGGATCGTAAATATTGTGACATCAAATTACCTACGGAAATTCTACCTGTGTGATAAAGAAAGCTTAATTACGTACACGTGTTCCCTTCGTTTTATATCAAACATTTTTATAAAACTGTAAGGGAGAAACACCAACTTAAACGTTTTTCGTAGAGCTTCCCTGTCGAGTGTTCTCATTTTTGTTTACCTTTTTTTTTTTTAAAACCAAAAAAAATGAATGTGTTAAAACTGAAACGCGGAAATGCAAAGGGGCGTTTAACTCGCGCGGCTGCATTTGCAGACACAATTGAACCGTCCACAACTCTAGAAATGCTAGAGATCCGTCTGAGCAAGCTAGAGGAAACATGGTCAGAGTTTTCATCTCTGCATTATGAGCTCTTACAGGATGTGGTGGATACGGGTTCTAATGATTTTGAAACTGAGTTCGGTGAATATGAACTTAAATACTTTACGGCTCATTCGCAACTCGTAAAAGCCACTCGTGATCGGAAAAGTGTTATCCAAAAGGAAGTAGATGTTTCGGTCGTTGAACAATTAGCTAATCAGCAATCTACCTTCCTGGAAAAACTGAATTCCACTACAAAGCGTTCGTCATCGGTTAATCTACCAAAAATTGAAATACCACCGTTTTCGGGAGATTATAAGGATTGGCCGTCCTTTCGCGATCTTTACTTGGGCTCGGTTGATAGTAACAATGATATCTCTATTGTACAAAAATTCCAATATTTGAAGTCATTCCTTCGCGATGAAGCGGCCGGCGTTATTAAACACATGACCATTTCCGAGGCGAATTATGTTGAAGCTTGGGATCGGTTAGAGAGGCGTTATGATCGGGTTCATTTAATCGTGCGTTCATTTGTCCAAACGTTCTTATCGCTTCCTACAATAAGTTCCAGTAATGTCCAAACCTTACGCAAAATCGTCGACAGTGCGGATGAAGTCGTGCGCGGACTTAATGCCCTTGAAAAAAATGGCCGCGATCCTTGGCTTATATACATTTTGCTGAACAAGCTTGATCAGGACACAAAGCAAGCTTGGGCAGAAAGTGTCGGTGCACGGGATGATTGTACAATAAATGAATTTATAAACTTTTTACAAACACGTTGTGACGCTCTAGAAACGTGTCAAGTTAATCGGCCTGGTATATCGCGGTTAAAGCCGCCTGTAACAATTCGATCACACGTAGCAGAAGAATCTCTTTCAAACCCACAGTGCCCCAAGTGTAAAAATAACCATATTCTAACCCAGTGTCCCAAATTCGTTGCATTAGACACCAAATCGCGTCGAAACTTCGTGAAGGAAAACTCGCTGTGTTTCAACTGCCTCCGCATAGGACATTCGTCGAACAAATGTCGATCTACATTTCGGTGCCGCGTGTGTAGATCCCGCCATCACTCTTTAGTCCATCCGGAAGATTCAGCACAGAGTATATCACCATCGTCGTCGCACACAAGACCATCATCCAATTTCAACTCGTCTCTATCCTCGCACCAACCTCAAACTTCGTCCTCGTTAAAAGATGCTTGCCCGCTTCTTAATAATCATTCACTTAAATCAAATCTTACATCTTATCGTCGAAAGCAAACCGTTCTTCCAACTGTGTTAGCAAAGGTTCAAGATATTCATGGAAACTTCATCAACTGTCGAGTCTTACTCGATTCTGGATCACAATCATCATTCATCATCGAATCGTTTGCCCAAAGACTAGGGTTTTCTCGTACGCATGCTCGGATTCCAGTTCTCGGCCTCTCGTCAACGGAGGCAGGCTATACAAGAGGGTGTATTTCCTTACAACTTTGCTCGCGGTACAACTCAACTCGTTTATTGGTGGATGCTTTTGTATTGAGTAAGCTAACTTCAAATCTTCCTTCTCAATCATTAGATGTTTCCTCGTGGTCACATATAAGAAATTTAGATCTTGCCGACCCACATTTTAATCTAGCTGCTCCTGTTGACGTACTGCTTGGAGCTGATAAACTTTGGTGTATTTTAAAGGGAGAACAAATCTACGGTCCTGAAGGTATTCCAATCGCCCAAAATACGACATTTGGTTGGGTTATTACCGGAGAGTATTTTGATAAGACCTCATCCGATAATTTTCCCTTGTCTTCTTTATACTCCACTGTCGACGTTGATGTTTTGTTGCAGAAGTTTTGGGAGCTGGAAGAAGTAGCTCCTGTTAACAATGAATGTTCTTTCAACGATCAAGCAGAGCAACATTTTCAAGAAACGTTCAGTCGCTCTTCGGATGGCAAGTATGTTGTACAGCTTCCCTTTAAAACACAGCATATTTCTTTCGGTTGTACGCTAAAATCAGCCATGACCCGTTTAAATTCTATGGAACGCCGTTTTCAAAAGGATCCAGAATTGCATCGGTTGTATTCCGACTTTATGCAGGAATACATTCAGCTTGGTCACATGAGTCAGATTCCCCAGGATGAGATCGAAACCCTGCCGGGTAAAAACTTTTACCTTCCACATCACGCAGTCTTAAAACCAGGCAGCTCATCTACGAAGCTGCGTGTCGTCTTTGATGGGTCAGTGAAGGATTCGTATGGGCAGTCGTTGAATAGCGCGTTGTTAATAGGTCCCCCAATTCAAAGGGATTTAATCGGAGTGTGTTTGCGCTTTCGGGAACATAAATACGTTTTCACCGCTGATGTGGTTAAAATGTTTAGGCAAATTTGGGTTGATGAATTACATACCGACTTTCAGCGCATAATTTGGCGTAAGAGTCCAGCTGAAGAAGTACAACACTTCCGTTTACGGACCGTCACATATGGTACCGCTGCTGCTCCGTTTTTGGCAGTTCGGGTGTTAAAGCAGCTAGCTCTTGACTACAAATCCGAATATCCAAATGCATCTCGGATCCTTTTGAATGATGTCTATGTTGACGACGTCATGACCGGATCAAATTCCATTCAATCGTTAATCGATTTGCAGTCTGAGCTGATTGGTCTTTTATCGGTGGCTAAACTTCAGTTACGAAAATGGAGTTCTAATTGTTGGTCACTTCTCTGTCGATTACCAGAAGAAGATTGTGAGTACAGCATTTTTGAAACTGAACCCTCGCGCTCGGTAATAAAAGTCCTTGGTATGTATTGGAACCCAATGAGTGATGAATTTTCGTATTGTATGTCCAAATCGCTCCGGTCCACGTCATTGACCAGGAGAACCTTACTGTCGGAAGTCGCTCGCATTTTCGATCCCTTAGGATTGCTAGCTCCGTCTATAGTATTATTTAAAATACTATTTCAAGCGCTGTGGTCTTCCGAATGGCAACTAGGCTGGGATGATCCGCTACCCTCCCATTTCTCTGAACGATGGAGTAGCTATCGACAGGAACTTCCATTCTTAGAGCAGATACGGGTTCCCCGAAATGTGTTTTCATCTACGGTGGAGATCGAGCTTCATGGATTTTCGGATGCATCATCACTAGCTTATTCTGCCGTGGTATACAGTCGCTGCCGAATTGCTGAAGCAGAATTTAAGACCACTATTATCGCCGCAAAGACGAAAGTAGCACCGGTCAAGCCAATCTCCATTCCACGGCTGGAACTTTGTGGTGCCTTGCTGTTAACTCGGTTACTTAAGCTCGTCAAGTCATCAATAACTCCTAATATTTCAAGAACTTTGGCGTGGACTGATTCAGAGATTGTATTGCATTGGCTGTCTTCACCACCTCGTCGCTGGACAACATTCGTGGCCAATCGCACAGCAACTATCCTCGAAACAGTACCCCGACATTTCTGGTATCATATCCCGTCAGAATCGAATCCTGCCGATTGTGCGTCGCGCGGTGTAATTCCATCCAATCTCGTCGGTCATAATCTTTGGTGGAACGGGCCGTCGTTTTTATCATTGCCAGATGAACAGTGGCCGAAATCAAGGTTTGTGTTACGAACGGCCGAGTGTTCAGACATTTTAATCGAGGAAAAACAATCACCCCGGCAAGTATTAGTTACCTCCGCTGACACTAATGCTATCCAAACCCTCATCGATAGACTATCTTCGTGGTATCGCGTGCAAAGGGTGATCGCATATTGCCTTCGGTATTCGTTTAATTGTCGCGCATCCAAAGCAGAACGTTTGATTGCTAGTTTAAGCTTAAATGAGATACAAAAGGCGAAAATACTTGTGATAAAATCCGTCCAACGAAACGCATTTAGTGAAGATATTCGGTGTTTACTTGACAATCAAAGACTCCCTGCCAAATCAAAACTGCTTAAATACTCTCCATTTGTTGATTGTGATGGTTTACTACGGGTGGGGGGAAGATTAAAGCATGCCATTGCTTCTTTTGACGTTAAACACCCTATTATTCTACCTAGCAATAATCAAATATCTTCTCTTATTGTAACAGATATTCACATAAATTACTTGCATCCAGGAGTTTCACACACCTTTGCCATCGTCCGGCAGCAATATTGGATTTTGGGGAGCCGTAATCTAATTCGAAAAATAGTCCATAAATGCAAGACATGCTTTATGCAACGAAAGTTAACAAGTGAACAACTGATGGGCGATCTACCACCTCAACGAATCCAGCCGAGTCGCCCCTTCTCCAATACTGGATGCGATTATGCTGGTCCCCTGACGATCAAACTTTCCCGATGCCGAAGGCCTAAACTATCGAAAGCATACATAGCATTATTTGTATGCATGTCTACGAAGGCAATTCATTTGGAGCTGGTGAGTGACTTAACCACGGATGCCTTTCTCGCTGCCTTGCGTAGATTCGTCTCTCGTCGTGGTCGATGTTCCCATATTTATAGCGACCAAGGAACCAACTTCCAAGGTGCTCGTCGTTGTTTGAATGAAATGCATAAGGCGGTTATGTCGCAGATCCACAACGACACTATAGCTGCATCCGTCGCTAAGGATGGTATAATATGGCATTTCATTCCCCCCTCCGCTCCACATTTCGGTGGTTTGTGGGAGGCCGGTGTTAAATCGGTGAAGCAGCATCTACGCCGAGTCGTCGGGTCCTCAATACTAACGTTTGAAGAGTTGTACACAGTACTTACTCAAATTGAGGCCATTCTGAATTCTCGTCCACTATGTGTTATTTCTGATGAAGACTTAAATCCTCTAACGCCTGCACATTTTCTCATAGGTGAGCCTTACACAGCTGTTCCTGAGCCAAACATTCTCGATATACCTATCAACCGGTTACAACGTTGGAATCACCTCCAAAACATGGTTCAAGGCTTTTGGAAAAGATGGATGATGGAATACATCACGACGCTCCAAGAACGACCTAAATGGCAGCAGACAATTGCAAGTTTCAAACCGGGCGACTTGGTAGTAATCAAGGAACCTAGTTTACCACCCACAAAGTGGCTTCTCGGTAAAATTGAAGCGGTGACACCAGGCGCAGATAAGCTCGTTCGAGTAGCTACAATAAGGACGACTCGGGGCGTTATTGAACGTCCAATTACCAAATTGGCGGTACTTCCACTGTCCTGAAACTTGTTCCAGGGGGGGCGGGATGTTTCGTAATAAAGTATATTCGTATAAAGTATCTGTTCTAACTTTTCTCGAAATCTTTGCTTGTAAATTTTCGTTATTCCTTTGATTTTGTATAAATATTGTTAATTTAATTCTTTGAGTCACTGTATTTATTAATGTGTAAGCAAATGTATTTAACTCCATGTACTAGATTGTATCGAACCACTTTTATGCAGTTGCATCCTACTAACAATTGCAGGCACAGTAATATCACGCGATGCACACCAGCCCCGAAATGCATTGCGTAGGTGTGAACATGTGGTAGTGTGTGTGTCTTCCGATGCAATCTGAAATTCGTGACTCGGGCACTTGGTTTTTGGTCGCTGTGCGAAGTGGTTGCCTCTTATGATTATTATATACACGAATATTAACCAAATAAATTAAAATCGTTGGAAATCAAGTGCTGTGGTTTTGTTATTTCAAAAGACTTCCGATTGAGAATAAAACATTTATTATCGAACATTGGTCCTTCGAGCCGGATCGTAAATATTGTGACATCAAATTACCTACGGAAATTCTACCTGTGTGATAAAGAAAGCTTAATTACGTACACGTGTTCCCTTCGTTTTATATCAAACATTTTTATAAAACTGTAAGGGAGAAACACCAACTTAAACGTTTTTCGTAGAGCTTCCCTGTCGAGTGTTCTCATTTTTGTTTACCTTTTTTTTTTTTAAAACCAAAAAAAATGAATGTGTTAAAACTGAAACGCGGAAATGCAAAGGGGCGTTTAACTCGCGCGGCTGCATTTGCAGACACAATTGAACCGTCCACAACTCTAGAAATGCTAGAGATCCGTCTGAGCAAGCTAGAGGAAACATGGTCAGAGTTTTCATCTCTGCATTATGAGCTCTTACAGGATGTGGTGGATACGGGTTCTAATGATTTTGAAACTGAGTTCGGTGAATATGAACTTAAATACTTTACGGCTCATTCGCAACTCGTAAAAGCCACTCGTGATCGGAAAAGTGTTATCCAAAAGGAAGTAGATGTTTCGGTCGTTGAACAATTAGCTAATCAGCAATCTACCTTCCTGGAAAAACTGAATTCCACTACAAAGCGTTCGTCATCGGTTAATCTACCAAAAATTGAAATACCACCGTTTTCGGGAGATTATAAGGATTGGCCGTCCTTTCGCGATCTTTACTTGGGCTCGGTTGATAGTAACAATGATATCTCTATTGTACAAAAATTCCAATATTTGAAGTCATTCCTTCGCGATGAAGCGGCCGGCGTTATTAAACACATGACCATTTCCGAGGCGAATTATGTTGAAGCTTGGGATCGGTTAGAGAGGCGTTATGATCGGGTTCATTTAATCGTGCGTTCATTTGTCCAAACGTTCTTATCGCTTCCTACAATAAGTTCCAGTAATGTCCAAACCTTACGCAAAATCGTCGACAGTGCGGATGAAGTCGTGCGCGGACTTAATGCCCTTGAAAAAAATGGCCGCGATCCTTGGCTTATATACATTTTGCTGAACAAGCTTGATCAGGACACAAAGCAAGCTTGGGCAGAAAGTGTCGGTGCACGGGATGATTGTACAATAAATGAATTTATAAACTTTTTACAAACACGTTGTGACGCTCTAGAAACGTGTCAAGTTAATCGGCCTGGTATATCGCGGTTAAAGCCGCCTGTAACAATTCGATCACACGTAGCAGAAGAATCTCTTTCAAACCCACAGTGCCCCAAGTGTAAAAATAACCATATTCTAACCCAGTGTCCCAAATTCGTTGCATTAGACACCAAATCGCGTCGAAACTTCGTGAAGGAAAACTCGCTGTGTTTCAACTGCCTCCGCATAGGACATTCGTCGAACAAATGTCGATCTACATTTCGGTGCCGCGTGTGTAGATCCCGCCATCACTCTTTAGTCCATCCGGAAGATTCAGCACAGAGTATATCACCATCGTCGTCGCACACAAGACCATCATCCAATTTCAACTCGTCTCTATCCTCGCACCAACCTCAAACTTCGTCCTCGTTAAAAGATGCTTGCCCGCTTCTTAATAATCATTCACTTAAATCAAATCTTACATCTTATCGTCGAAAGCAAACCGTTCTTCCAACTGTGTTAGCAAAGGTTCAAGATATTCATGGAAACTTCATCAACTGTCGAGTCTTACTCGATTCTGGATCACAATCATCATTCATCATCGAATCGTTTGCCCAAAGACTAGGGTTTTCTCGTACGCATGCTCGGATTCCAGTTCTCGGCCTCTCGTCAACGGAGGCAGGCTATACAAGAGGGTGTATTTCCTTACAACTTTGCTCGCGGTACAACTCAACTCGTTTATTGGTGGATGCTTTTGTATTGAGTAAGCTAACTTCAAATCTTCCTTCTCAATCATTAGATGTTTCCTCGTGGTCACATATAAGAAATTTAGATCTTGCCGACCCACATTTTAATCTAGCTGCTCCTGTTGACGTACTGCTTGGAGCTGATAAACTTTGGTGTATTTTAAAGGGAGAACAAATCTACGGTCCTGAAGGTATTCCAATCGCCCAAAATACGACATTTGGTTGGGTTATTACCGGAGAGTATTTTGATAAGACCTCATCCGATAATTTTCCCTTGTCTTCTTTATACTCCACTGTCGACGTTGATGTTTTGTTGCAGAAGTTTTGGGAGCTGGAAGAAGTAGCTCCTGTTAACAATGAATGTTCTTTCAACGATCAAGCAGAGCAACATTTTCAAGAAACGTTCAGTCGCTCTTCGGATGGCAAGTATGTTGTACAGCTTCCCTTTAAAACACAGCATATTTCTTTCGGTTGTACGCTAAAATCAGCCATGACCCGTTTAAATTCTATGGAACGCCGTTTTCAAAAGGATCCAGAATTGCATCGGTTGTATTCCGACTTTATGCAGGAATACATTCAGCTTGGTCACATGAGTCAGATTCCCCAGGATGAGATCGAAACCCTGCCGGGTAAAAACTTTTACCTTCCACATCACGCAGTCTTAAAACCAGGCAGCTCATCTACGAAGCTGCGTGTCGTCTTTGATGGGTCAGTGAAGGATTCGTATGGGCAGTCGTTGAATAGCGCGTTGTTAATAGGTCCCCCAATTCAAAGGGATTTAATCGGAGTGTGTTTGCGCTTTCGGGAACATAAATACGTTTTCACCGCTGATGTGGTTAAAATGTTTAGGCAAATTTGGGTTGATGAATTACATACCGACTTTCAGCGCATAATTTGGCGTAAGAGTCCAGCTGAAGAAGTACAACACTTCCGTTTACGGACCGTCACATATGGTACCGCTGCTGCTCCGTTTTTGGCAGTTCGGGTGTTAAAGCAGCTAGCTCTTGACTACAAATCCGAATATCCAAATGCATCTCGGATCCTTTTGAATGATGTCTATGTTGACGACGTCATGACCGGATCAAATTCCATTCAATCGTTAATCGATTTGCAGTCTGAGCTGATTGGTCTTTTATCGGTGGCTAAACTTCAGTTACGAAAATGGAGTTCTAATTGTTGGTCACTTCTCTGTCGATTACCAGAAGAAGATTGTGAGTACAGCATTTTTGAAACTGAACCCTCGCGCTCGGTAATAAAAGTCCTTGGTATGTATTGGAACCCAATGAGTGATGAATTTTCGTATTGTATGTCCAAATCGCTCCGGTCCACGTCATTGACCAGGAGAACCTTACTGTCGAAAGTCGCTCGCATTTTCGATCCCTTAGGATTGCTAGCTCCGTCTATAGTATTATTTAAAATACTATTTCAAGCGCTGTGGTCTTCCGAATGGCAACTAGGCTGGGATGATCCGCTACCCTCCCATTTCTCTGAACGATGGAGTAGCTATCGACAGGAACTTCCATTCTTAGAGCAGATACGGGTTCCCCGAAATGTGTTTTCATCTACGGTGGAGATCGAGCTTCATGGATTTTCGGATGCATCATCACTAGCTTATTCTGCCGTGGTATACAGTCGCTGCCGAATTGCTGAAGCAGAATTTAAGACCACTATTATCGCCGCAAAGACGAAAGTAGCACCGGTCAAGCCAATCTCCATTCCACGGCTGGAACTTTGTGGTGCCTTGCTGTTAACTCGGTTACTTAAGCTCGTCAAGTCATCAATAACTCCTAATATTTCAAGAACTTTGGCGTGGACTGATTCAGAGATTGTATTGCATTGGCTGTCTTCACCACCTCGTCGCTGGACAACATTCGTGGCCAATTGCACAGCAACTATCCTCGAAACAGTACCCCGACATTTCTGGTATCATATCCCGTCAGAATCGAATCCTGCCGATTGTGCGTCGCGCGGTGTAATTCCATCCAATCTCGTCGGTCATAATCTTTGGTGGAACGGGCCGTCGTTTTTATCATTGCCAGATGAACAGTGGCCGAAATCAAGGTTTGTGTTACGAACGGCCGAGTGTTCAGACATTTTAATCGAGGAAAAACAATCACCCCGGCAAGTATTAGTTACCTCCGCTGACACTAATGCTATCCAAACCCTCATCGATAGACTATCTTCGTGGTATCGCGTGCAAAGGGTGATCGCATATTGCCTTCGGTATTCGTTTAATTGTCGCGCATCCAAAGCAGAACGTTTGATTGCTAGTTTAAGCTTAAATGAGATACAAAAGGCGAAAATACTTGTGATAAAATCCGTCCAACGAAACGCATTTAGTGAAGATATTCGGTGTTTACTTGACAATCAAAGACTCCCTGCCAAATCAAAACTGCTTAAATACTCTCCATTTGTTGATTGTGATGGTTTACTACGGGTGGGGGGAAGATTAAAGCATGCCATTGCTTCTTTTGACGTTAAACACCCTATTATTCTACCTAGCAATAATCAAATATCTTCTCTTATTGTAACAGATATTCACATAAATTACTTGCATCCAGGAGTTTCACACACCTTTGCCATCGTCCGGCAGCAATATTGGATTTTGGGGAGCCGTAATCTAATTCGAAAAATAGTCCATAAATGCAAGACATGCTTTATGCAACGAAAGTTAACAAGTGAACAACTGATGGGCGATCTACCACCTCAACGAATCCAGCCGAGTCGCCCCTTCTCCAATACTGGATGCGATTATGCTGGTCCCCTGACGATCAAACTTTCCCGATGCCGAAGGCCTAAACTATCGAAAGCATACATAGCATTATTTGTATGCATGTCTACGAAGGCAATTCATTTGGAGCTGGTGAGTGACTTAACCACGGATGCCTTTCTCGCTGCCTTGCGTAGATTCGTCTCTCGTCGTGGTCGATGTTCCCATATTTATAGCGACCAAGGAACCAACTTCCAAGGTGCTCGTCGTTGTTTGAATGAAATGCATAAGGCGGTTATGTCGCAGATCCACAACGACACTATAGCTGCATCCGTCGCTAAGGATGGTATAATATGGCATTTCATTCCCCCCTCCGCTCCACATTTCGGTGGTTTGTGGGAGGCCGGTGTTAAATCGGTGAAGCAGCATCTACGCCGAGTCGTCGGGTCCTCAATACTAACGTTTGAAGAGTTGTACACAGTACTTACTCAAATTGAGGCCATTCTGAATTCTCGTCCACTATGTGTTATTTCTGATGAAGACTTAAATCCTCTAACGCCTGCACATTTTCTCATAGGTGAGCCTTACACAGCTGTTCCTGAGCCAAACATTCTCGATATACCTATCAACCGGTTACAACGTTGGAATCACCTCCAAAACATGGTTCAAGGCTTTTGGAAAAGATGGATGATGGAATACATCACGACGCTCCAAGAACGACCTAAATGGCAGCAGACAATTGCAAGTTTCAAACCGGGCGACTTGGTAGTAATCAAGGAACCTAGTTTACCACCCACAAAGTGGCTTCTCGGTAAAATTGAAGCGGTGACACCAGGCGCAGATAAGCTCGTTCGAGTAGCTACAATAAGGACGACTCGGGGCGTTATTGAACGTCCAATTACCAAATTGGCGGTACTTCCACTGTCCTGAAACTTGTTCCAGGGGGGGCGGGATGTTTCGTAATAAAGTATATTCGTATAAAGTATCTGTTCTAACTTTTCTCGAAATCTTTGCTTGTAAATTTTCGTTATTCCTTTGATTTTGTATAAATATTGTTAATTTAATTCTTTGAGTCACTGTATTTATTAATGTGTAAGCAAATGTATTTAACTCCATGTACTAGATTGTATCGAACCACTTTTATGCAGTTGCATCCTACTAACAATTGCAGGCACAGTAATATCACGCGATGCACACCAGCCCCGAAATGCATTGCGTAGGTGTGAACATGTGGTAGTGTGTGTGTCTTCCGATGCAATCTGAAATTCGTGACTCGGGCACTTGGTTTTTGGTCGCTGTGCGAAGTGGTTGCCTCTTATGATTATTATATACACGAATATTAACCAAATAAATTAAAATCGTTGGAAATCAAGTGCTGTGGTTTTGTTATTTCAAAAGACTTCCGATTGAGAATAAAACATTTATTATCGAACAAAGTCAGTTGTAATAGGATCACACGAGCCGTTACGAGAACGATGCACCACAATTGGCAGTTATTACAGCTGCAACTAATCAACGAAACTAAATTACCTAAGGTGGACATACACGTAATTGTAAGACATATTTGTCATCATCATTATGATATTTAAGCATAATTAAGGAAACAGCGACTGTTTAGCTCCATTTTCATTATGTGAGAAAAGTTTATGGGGAAAGTTTAGGGGGAAAAATAGCGAATATAAGAAACTAAGTGGTGATTCTACCTGTTTGGTTTTTCAGTGTTAAATTGTTGACAGTGCATATGTGATTTGCATCATTTGTCAGAGCCAAATATGCTCAGTTAGCATTACCATTTTCACAAGAAAAAAATTACATTAAAATCATTGAATTTTACAAATCTCGCGAATGAACCTAAGCAGAACGATCTGTCACAATGTCAAATTTTCGGTGAGCGGGCCTTAGAAAAAAAAATTTTAACATAAAATTGCCTTCAGTAACGACGCTCATTTCTGGTTGAATGGATATACATATGAACATATTAATAAACCCAACTACCCTATTTGGTTCGAAGAGCAGCCGCAGGCAATTCGCTATCGTTCAAAATATATGACCTGAATCTGGTTTCAGCAAAACAGCGCTACATGCTTTACAACACGCCAACCGATGGACCAATTAAAAAATGAATTCTATGAGCAATTTATCTCTCGACTTAGACCGGTGGCTAAATAGTAGATAGCCTTTAGTCTAATCACTATATCGATAAGCTGGCATCGATTGCAGTCTCAGAAGACGACATTACACGTCTTATTGGCGAAAAAAATGACTCAAAACTTGACTCTTCTTATAGACCATCTTAAGCGTAGTCGTTTACACGAAACAAACGTTAAAAAGTGTATGGCAAGCTTGGATTGATAGATTGAATGATTGTTAAAATGCCGCCCTCAGGCAGATCGAACCATTCGCAATGCACGAAGACGAAAGAGAATTCCATCCACCCGACCTAGATGAAGTTTAGATAGCGACATCAAAACTTAAGCCTTATAAAGCTGCTGAAGCAGACGGAAGAAAGCATGCCCGATGAAAGAAATCTGAGCATCGTTTGCCCGGCATAACGATAAAAAAAGAGATTCCTGTAATTGTGCCAATTACATAAGTAAGGGGCATAAGTCTCCTAAACATCGCATATAAGATCCTCTCCTCCGTATGGTGTGACCGCTTGAAACCGTTTTTGAACAATCCCGTAGATTCCTATCAATGTGAGTTTAGGCCAGGAAAATCCACCATAGACCAAATATCCACACGACGACATATGTATCTAGGAGAAGACCACTTTTTTGTTGACTTTAAAGCCGCATATTACAGTGTCAATAGAGACGAGCTATACAGAGTCATGTCATGTTCTAACATCTCTGCCAAACTCGTCAGGCTGTGTAGGATGACAATGGAGAACTCTCGCTGTTCCATTGAGTTGGTTAATGAACCAAACCTTGACCTTCGATATTAAAAAAGGCTTTAGACAGGGCAACGCACTGTCATGTGATTTTTTTTTTATAATTCAAGAGTGTACGTTCTTATGGTGTTTGTCACACAACCTGGACGGAGTGCAGATGGTTTGTGTCGAAGATGTTAGTTCAGTACTCTCCGGGGTGGTTGTCCTAGATAGGAATTGAGAGATTCGCCTGAATTTGCGTTGGTTGTAGTTCACAGTAATTCTTTTGTCTCCATGTCATTAAGGTGTCATTATTGGAAATGCACACACAGAGTATGAATTTTGAAGTGATCTTATGCTGCGAGTGTTGTGCCTTCGTCAGCACTTTTTGATCATCTCTAGTATAAACCTTATACACACACAACTGATGTTGTTGCACAGATTTTCCGTGTAGGAATTGTTCTTGACTATTGACGGACTTGAACTGCAGACCTTCGGCACAACAGTCGAACAGGTGATGATTACCATTGAACCACGACCACCCCTTTCTTTAACACCATACAATATTAGATGCACGATATATTGTACTTCAAGTCTGTACGATTGCTTGCTTACACACTTCACATTCACGTTATTGGACGGACGTCAATGAAGCGTTTGGGACATTGAAGCATGGGTGGGTCTTAGGGTAAATGAGAACAAAACCAAAGGCAGAATAACACTTGCCAATCGCCACTTCTCTCCCTCGAAAAATCGAGGTAATCCTCTACAAAGCCTTAAGCATTCCAGTCCTCCTCTATGGCGCTGAAGCTTGGATATTATCAAAAGCGGATGAAGAGATTATTGGGCGCTCCAAGAGCAAAATTCTACGTGCAATCCTTGGTCCCGTTTGTGTAAACGGAGAGTGGAGAAGAAGATTCAACCAAGAACTGTACAGACTGTACAGCGATATAGTCAGAAGTCTACTAATCCAACGTCTAAGATGGCTGGGCCATGCAGAGCAAATGGACACCACCGCACCGGCTCGAATAGTTTTCGAGTCAACCCCGAGGGGCGGCGCAGCAGAGGATAATGGAACAGAGGATGACGCAGCTGAGGACGACCGCATCTAAAGTGGCGCACACAGGTAGAAAGAGACCTCAACCAACTAGGCGTGCGGCACTGGAAGCAGCTGGCCAAAGATGGTAGGTTGCTGTTGGCTATTGGTTGGGGCCTTGGTCCACCCAGAACTGAAACGCTATTTAAGTAAGTATTTCAATAATATTTAACCAAAGTTACCTAGTTTCAATGATCCAAAAGATGTCATTATAGAGGGTCATCCAACAAGAGGTGTTAGATTTAGAAAAAAAGATTTTTATGAAAAGTCATAAATGCGGCTAAATTTCGTATTTTTTTTATTAGTGCATGTATCGTTTGAGAAGCATTGGGGTAGACTTTATATTCAACATAGCACCAAAAGGAAAATATTTAATACTGTCCTAGCGGATCAACAACCTTTGTTAAGGAGAAAATAGCCAGCAGATTAATCAGCAATTCAGGATCTAATGATGGTATCGAGTCCTTCTCCTTGAAATTATTTGTGGATTCGATAAATGTCTCGTCGGAGTCATTTACAAGCTCCCAAGTTTAAGGCACACCACCATTACAAGTAACATCATCGATCGCTTCAGTGCCTGCTATGAACATATTATTCTTCCCGCTGATCTGCACTTTATCTGCCAATAATTCACAAGTAAATAATTTCAAAAACTTCTTAAGCTCTGTCAACCTATACTAAAGGGTGTTTTTTATAGAGGTATAGAACTTTAAGTTGGCAACACTGTTTTAACTGGGGGCCATTTTATCAGCTGTCAAGTGATTTATTTTTAGTTTGATTTGGCATTTTAACATGAATAGACCGACGTCTGAACAACGCTTTCAAATTGTGCAAATTTATTTTGAAAATCATGGTTCTGTTCGAAATACGTATCGCGCACTACGTTCATTTTACGGTCAACATAATCGTCCATCAGAACAATTAATTCGATTAACTATGGAACGTTTTCGCACCACGTTTACTCTAAATGATAATACGCATCCACAGATACGTCGTACAGTGCGTACAGAAGAAGTCATCGCTGCTGTTGAGCGTAGCGTAGAGGAAGACCCGAATCAGTCTATCCGCCATCGTGCACAGGAATTGGATATGTGCCCATCCACTTTATGGAAGATTTTGCGGAAAGATCTTGGTTTGCGTGCTTACAAAATCCAACTCGTGCAAGAATTGAAGCCACAGGATCACCTAGCAAGGCGTAGATTCGGTGAATGGGTCCAAAACAAGATTGCCGTTGATCCCAATTTTCATAAGCGAATTTTGTTTAGCGATGAAGCTCACTTTTGGTTGAATGGATACGTCAATAAACAAAACTGCCGTATTTGGAGTGATGACAATCCTCAAGTTGGAGCACCGTTACATCCACAAAAACTGACTGTTTGGTGTGCTTTATAGGTTGGTGGAATAATTGGTCCGTACTTCTTTAAAAACGATGCTGGCCAGAACGTTACAGTCAATGGTGACCGCTATAGAGCCATGATTATTGACTTTTTCGTTCATCAATTGAACAACCATGATGTGCAGGAGCTGTGGTTTCAACAAGACGGCGCAACATGTCACACAGCTCGTGCCACAATTGATTTATTGAAGGAAACGTTTGGTAACCGCATAATTTCACGTTACGGACGAATTGGCCTCCAAGATCGTGCGATTTAACGCCGCTTGACTATTTTCTGTGGGGATATGTGAAGTCGCTAGCCTACGCCGATAAACCCGAAACGATTGACCACTTGGAGGATAACATTCGCCGCGTTATTGTTGATAAACGCCCACAAATGTTGGAAAAAATCATCGAAAATTGGACCTCCAGATTAAACTACATTCGAGCCAGCCGTGGCGGTCATATGCCAAAAATTATATTTAAATTATAATGTCGGAAGATTATTCTTCGAATAAAGTCAATTTCATGTCAATTTAAAAAAATCATCTTTGTTTTATTTCATTTCATAGTTCTATACCTTTATAAAAAACACCCTTTATTAGACTTTTCTAAAGTATTCGATATTATCACACACGGAGTCTTTCTAAAAAACCCAAACATCACTTCAATTTTAATACCTCAGTGGTAAGACTGATCAGGAGTTATCATGGAGATTGTAGCCAAGCTGTAAATGCTAACAAATGGTAATGTCTCGACCTTTCTCAAAACCAAAACGAGAGTCCCTCAAGGATCTATCCTGATGCCCTTACTTTTTTCGCTGTTTAATAAAGACATTAACAACATTGTAAGGCACTTACGAGTATGTACACAGACGACGACCAATTTAGATAGATTCTACTGCCGGTTAGATGAGTATCTCCAGGCCATTTCACGATGGTCGTATAAAAACAAACTTCAACAAGCTCAAGTCCTTCAAGAACCAGGCTATTGCGCCCCCCTAGGTTTGAGTAACTTCCCTACAATCCAAGCCAACCGAACCAACATCGACTAGGTAGGTAGGTCGAGGCGGCTACCGGGATATGCACGTCAGGGTAAAATTAGCGTTTAGGCGCCGTTTTGATGTCACAAAGCTCGTGAAACCTAAGATATGTGATGGGAGAGGGTAATTTAAATCCAGCCTGTGGAGTTAGGAAAACTGGTTATGTTGGCCAAGCTCGGAGGTAGCTCTGAGATGCCATCGAGGAAGTATTTGCGCAGAGCCGGGCATTTGCAGAGATAATGGTGCAGGGATTCCTCTGTGTGGGTGTTGCGACAACTACGGCAGTGGGTGTTAGACAGGATGCCTATTCAGGGTAAGTTCCTATAAGTCAATAGCCCGTACTGACCGCTACGATTCTAGCTAGTTGGAGCGGTGTCTATTGAAGAGCTGGTTTGTTTTGTTTTTTTTTGAATAGGAGGGCGAGGTTTTGGTTGATATGCTGTATCTAGTTCATCTAGCCCACCTACGATTAGCTATTTTGAAACAGTGTTGCAGAATATCGCCTTTGAGAAGGTTCAACGACATGTCCACCGTTTCAGTAGGAAAGTTTGAGGTGGCCCCGAGTTTGGCTAGCTCACCGGCCTCTCATACCCCTCTATGTTGTTGTGTCTTGGAACCCAAGGGAGCGTTATGTCAGTCCAGCCGCCAGCTCATTTAATTTCTTTGTTGCATTGATACACGAGTTTAGGAAAGATTGTAGCAGACGAAAGATTTAATATCGGCTTGGCTATTGCTATAGCGGTAGACGTGTAATTGAGGCTGGTTGCACTGAGTATTTTGTAAGCTTTCCGGATCGCTAGCTTGAAACGTGCTTGAGTGATCGGGGAGACGGAATGAATTTGAGATATTCAGTTGTGTCGAGAATTTTACCGATCCTACTCCGTGCTCCAGCTTGGAGCCACCAGTGAAAATCAGAAGTTGGACTTTAGCGAATGGGTTATGTACATGTTTTCCATTCTTCTCTGGAAGAAAAGTGAGAGTGCACCACACTATTGAAGTCGAGGGATGGTGTGATGTGGCCCGTAGAAAGCTTGACCTCGCTTCGTTTTCGTTTTCTTCGTGACAGAGCTCAACCGTTGCCATACGCCATGGGTGCGAGAAACCCACATCTTTAAGTCTGTTGCGCCACACGTCCCGCGTGTATTTGATGTGAAGGTCCAAGGGAAAGAGATGCAATAGGGTATTAAGTGCTTCGGGGGGAAATGTTCTCATTTCTGCTGATCTTTGGATTTTATTAAGTTTGTTGATGTTGTAAACGTTGCTAAGGAGGGCTGGCCACCAAACTAGGGAGCCATAAGTGAGGATAGGACCAACAACGGCTGTATACATCCATAGGGTCGGCTTAGGTTTCCACCTTTTACCGAAAGTTTTGCCGCAGATCTAGAAAGTACTAGATCACTAGTACTAGCTTATTTAGCTATTAGCTTTTTCTCTCTCTGTTTTCTATATTGAACTTCCAGTTAAGCTTTGGAACTAGGATAACGCTTAGCACTGGAGGAAAAGAGATAGAGTCGAGTTGTTTAAATGGCGGTATTTTGGTCTTGGTGGTAAATAGCAGCAGCTCGGGTTTCTTTGGGTTTATGCTTAGGCCATTACCTGTAATCCAAGCGTTAACTCTGGCCAAAGAAGGCACTGTGATTTCACTAACCACAGATGGGAATATCCTGATACTAAAATTACCACGTCTTCCGAATATGCTATCACTTTTATTCCCTTGCTGTCCAGCTCAGCTAGAATACCGTCGATGACTAACAGCCATAGGTGGGATAACTCCACTTCCAATATCGACTGCATAAAGACCGTTAAAAACGTTGAAGTAATTCTTAATTAATTCCTTTCGTAGGAGGGTCACTTCACCAACTTAACAGGTAAAGTTTACGGCGTCTTGTGTATATCATGCTCGGTTTGAAATTGTTTTCCAGTAAGCATTAAATCAATGCTCGTCAAGACGCTACCTCAGCCGCAACCTACAAGTTTCTTCAGGCATTATGATAGGTACTTCCGATGTAGCACTAAAATGTTGTTAATTTTCTGTTTCAACATTTTATTCGCAAGTCGTCCTCTTTTTCACTATTTCTTAAGATAGAAGTTTAAGGCTTTTTCAGCTTATTCCCTTAAACTGCACCACCCGTTTTGGGGGCTAAGCCGCTTAATTACTATAAACAAGAGATCACACGCAGTATTGTTATGGTAATAGTTACCACAAAGCACGACCGTATGATTAAGGTCGTTGCTAAAGGCTTTCCGAAAAAAGCTCTTGTTACTTGCTTGCTTTCCGAGCTTAGGAACCAAAACGATTAGTTAGAATAACTCTGCATCGAATCTTTTCCCTCATATCGAAGCGAATCAAAGGTAAATTAAGTCATCGGGTATTTTGGTACTTTGTTCAAGAAACCGGTGGGGGCCGATCTTTCTCTATATCTATGCCAATTTCTCACTGCTAACTAAGTTAATGTCACCCGAAGCATTTGAAAGATATCTAGATATATATAAAACACATAACCTGAATAAGCACGTATTCATAAGCAGACTGTATATGCTCGACTTGTCTCAAGAATGCTCAGTGTGCTTTCTTGCGTACTTCTGAAGAGTGAATCTAAGAAAGTTTCATTAATGCTTGCAGTTCATCACGGGCACTGATTCATGACTTCAATGTTTTAATTTCCTTCAGATCCGTCGCGCTCTCCTAATCGTGTACTGAATTTATCACGTCCAAGAACGCTTGCGCAAACAAACGAATGTTGCCTCTATATGCTCACCAACCCTGCAACTATGTGTGCAGCACCCTTTAAGTATTGTATTGTCGATATATCGATATATCGATATCGTCGTCGTCAGGGTATACACCTACATCAACATGTCACAATACCGTTATGTCTACTGCTACTTATTCTACTGGTTCTTCCACGTCTCTCCTGCTGTGCACAATTTTTTGTTCGGGTTTCTTGCAATTTGACATTTAGGCATCCGGATGCAAAATGTCAAACTCGTCTCAGAGTAAATTATTTTGTTTTAGTTTGACTAAGGTTAAAACTTACACCGATGTGCTGACCCTCGACGAACAGCTGAGGTACTTTGATCTCATTCGAATGCATCCGTTCCTTGATTTCCTGTTGATATTCCGTGCTCATGAAAACATCACGTTCCTCGAACTTCACCAGTAGAGTTCGTAGGATTTGTTTCATATTCGAGCATTTCGCGTATGTCTCACGTATGATGCCCATACTTGTCGTGTACAGGACCACCTTTCCAATGTCTTTTTCCTTATAGTTCTGCAAGTAGAAAGAGGAAGAGGAAAATTTTGATTAGAATGAAATGCTGCGTGGAAAATCAATTTGAATGAGGAAATTAGAAAATGTTGAGGTTATGCATACGACTCGGTGTACGGTTTATTTTCCCATTCACTTGCGATTCTAGAGGAGATGCGGAAGCACACATACTTCCTGGTGCAAGATTCTCGAAGGTTAAGAGTCGCGTTGCCATTGCGTCATGGTTAGAAAGTGAATTTTCGGATGTGATTCATTGTTAGGTTCGGTTGGGAATTTGAATGGTGATTTAACGGCTGATTTGGTGGTGATGGTGGTGTGGTGATTTCAGCTTTGGGAATTCGAATGGTGATTTCTACCTCAGTCTAATATGTCATGAGAAATGGTTGATAGGCCAAGGCGTTAATAGGCAATTAGTGATAATTAGAGTTTTGACACCGTTAATGGTGATAAGTGATCTGTTTATTGAGTTGCTATTTTAGCAGATTTATGACTTTGTTTTGTTTTCATCTCGAAAGGGACTTGGAAGCATGGTTAGTACGTAGAAAAATCAAAAAAAAAAAGATTTTTTAAATAATTGAATTCAAATGAGTGATTTAATAGATTTGGGAGTAGATGGAGGCTTGGATCAACGTTAAACATAGCTGTGGTTCTATCGATACGGAAATCGCTGAGCACCACACCCATTGCAGCATTTAGTTTCACTGCGAAACTCTCGTAGCTTCTTTGCGCTCTTATTGTCTTCCTCAAACTTCCTTGCTTTTAGCATGTATATATATTTATTGTGCAACTGTGGTTTAGCGTAAGCTTAAGCTATCTAACGAGGCATACGATGATGCAACTGCCATGTCCGCATTTGGCTTTTGCATGAATCTTTTTCGATTTCCTCATTTACACATAGGCTTAGTGGTTTATAGCATAGTCATACTCTAATGCTTGTTAAAGCTCATTGATGCAAGTCTGGGAGGATGAAGTGATCATACCAGTTAAAGAGCTGATCAGCATCTAGTTTGAGACCATGTTGTCGAATGTTTTTTTTTTCTAAGTCAATAACTTAAGATTAGTACATTCTTTAGACAACTTCAAAATAAGCTTCGGGCTACAGTCTTTACATCTGAAACGATTTATTGTAGATAATTGCATGGTGCGGCATGAATTAGAAATGGAAATTTAACAGAGCACGACGGTTTCTTTTGATTAAGGGCAATAGTAGGGTAATAGCATACGTAGAAAAATGTGTAACAAAAGACAACAAAACCAACGACACGTGGAATAAGAATGAGTCTTTTCTTTGTATGAGGTTTGGCTCAATATTATTGCTGTCAAAGAGTGCCACATTTCGTGAGATGCTCCTTGCATGCCAAAGAATCCCCGCTTTAGCAGACAATAAAGGCATACAGTCGGATCCCGATAACGACGATCGAAATTCTTGAGAGAAAATGATATTGGTATCGTAGGAGTGCGAGTTGGATGGGACCTTTTCTCTTTACATAAAGGGTTTTTCAATTGGCGCGGGTAGTTTTTGGCGGCCAAGTTGTTTTGGTGACATCTGTCAAATCTATTGTATTATTCAGTTACTGATGCCAAATCATCCTGGTAAGTTACACGATTGAACAGCACGTCCGAATGATACAATTTTATTATAAAAATGAGTGTTCGTTAGTGCAAACAAATTCGCATCGGCTGCGTCATTAGTCCGTACTTTTTCGAAAGCGACGTTAGTGAGGCGGTCACCGTCAATGACAAGCACTACAGAACGATGATAACCAATTTCTTATGGCCTAAATTGAACCAGGACGGTGCTACTTGTCTCACAGCGGACACCACGATTGACATTCTGCATGGATATTTTTTTTTTTTTTGTATTGGAGGCCTCTACTATCTGTTGAAGCCCTCAGACACAAATACTGGTCCATTGTACCAACAGACACACACCTTTCTTTATTGTATTTCCCCCGTTGTCCGGAGAAAAGTGAGAAGGGGCTTCAGTGATGTAGAGCAAAGAGATTCGGCACCCACCACGTCGGCCCCAAGGCCCCTACCGTGCGCGAGCGAAGACGGGACAGTCGTAGAGAAAGTGTTCTGCTGTGTCATCCTCCTCGCAATATGCAGCACAGGCAGGTGTCTCACTGATGCCAATCACGTAGAGATGCTTGGCAAAAGTGTAATGGCCCGTAATGACGCCCGTAAGCCTTCTGCAATCAATTCTCCGTTCATGTCAGATTTGACCGTGGAACCAGGTAGACCAGGGGCGGGTTCAGGTCCTGAGAAACTCTCCTCTGAGCCCCTCCTAGCGAGTTCATCGGAGATCTCGTTTCCGGGGATCCCAGAGTGACCTGAGACCCATACAAGCCTAAGTGAATTTAGTCTTCCCACTTTGTTCAAAAAGGTCTTGAGTTCATGCACTAATTTGGAGTTGGATAGAGGGTTGGATACAGCTTTGAGTGCAGCTTGGCTGTCACTGCAGACGCATATGCTTTTCCCCTCCACCTGTGTTTCACAACATAGTGCATGGCCATTAGGATTGCGTAAATCTTCGATTGAAAGACAGACGCATATTTTCCTAACGAGAAGTGCAGTCGAATGTTTTCGCGCTCAAAGAAAACTCCAGCGCCGGACCCCTGCCCAGTCCTGAAACCATCTGTGAAATTCCAGGTTCACTGTCTTGCCAAGGCCAGTCCTGTCTCCATGGAAATGTGACTGTGAAATTACAGCGCAGTAGAATGGCAGTTGTCATTGCGTCAGAAGGCATATCCATGAGACAGGGGTCGTAGGATATTTCTCGCGCAAGTACACTTTCACTCCAATGCGAGTTGTACCAAAGACCATTTATCTTGAGGCGAGACATGGCTTTCAGTGCGCACCCTGTCAAGTCAAGTGGTGGAAGATTCATCATAGCATCTAGAGCAGCTCTCGGTGTGCTGGAGAAATTCCCCGTGCAGCTGACATAGATCGCTTTTTGGAGTTTGGTGAGTGAAGCCACAGCGTGCTTGCGTGTTAGCCTGTTCCACCAAACAACTGACGCATATGAGATTATCGCTCTTATCATTGCCCTGTAGATCCAAAGGACATTTTTCGACGATATGCCCCATGTTTTGCCAAAGGCACCTCTGCATTGCTAAAAAGCTGACAGCGCTTTGGTGGTTTTGGACTCAACATGCTTTGACCAAAGAAGTTTGCTATCTAGGATGACTCCCAGGTACTTAGCTTCCTTGGTTATCCTCCTTCTCGTGAAGAGAACGACATCAGTCTTAAGAGGATTAACCGACAGCCCATTACTCGTGCACCAGTCTTCGATCGCATCTAGCGCCGCCTGCGCTCTGAGACAGACAGTCGCTAAACATGAGCCGACAGAGAGAACAGTAACATCATCCGCATAGGTCAGGGCATAGATTCCAGAGGCATTGAGAGCATCGAACAGCGATGCAAGATGCTTTGAGGGTAAGATTGTCTCTCGCAAGGGTCACCAAAGTCATGCGATTTGACCCTGCTAGACTTTTTCTTTGAGGTTTCCTGAAGTCGCAGGTCGATGCGAATCGATCGATGATATGTTGACATTCAAGAGCAGACATGCAGCGTAAAAAACGCGTGTAGCCGTATGTCACATGCAGTCTCAAGCAGAAGGAGACGAGTGCGAATGAGATACAAAATGGAATTCCCGGTGAGTCGCGGGCAAAATTCTTCACGACTCACTTTGACGTTTCTCTTTTCCTTTGTTCGCTAATTTTCATTTTATTTTTGTTTCTTGTTGAATGGACATCATTGATGTCAGAAACCGGAACGAGACGTGGGTCTGTCTTCCCCCGTGACACCCTGAAATTTTGAATGAAGTCCAGGTTCGTAGCGTTGAAACCCGTTACAAACAAACTCTATCCATGAATACGTGTGAGCTCATTTCATTGTACCGCAATGTGCTCCCGCCACACACACTTTTGGAATTACATATAACAATGTGCGTGATTGCTTACATCATTTTGACAGCACCCCAGGTTCTCACGTGGTCGCTTGTAGGCAAACGTCGGCGGCCATTTTAAGTGGTACGTCTCATGGTTTCTGGTTGGTTGTATTATGTCAAAGGAACTACGGAGCTCTTCTTTGTCTCACCGACGCAGCAGCAGAATGAAAAAATAAACGAAGAATTGTTCAAGAGCTCGACTCATGAAAGGAAGTCGAAAGATGAAATGGAAAAAGGACCAGGACTGCATGTGATAGAGCTCGTCTCACGGGATGAAAAATGAGGGAACGAGGAAAAAAGAGGAAATTGAAAGTAAGTCGTGAGTCATGAGGCGGCCTGTGATAGCCGACTTAGGGATGATGGTATCAATTTGAGCCACCGATATGACTATTGAATATACATTAAAAACATTAACTTTCTAAATTGAGCGAATAATTTTGTCAAAATCTTTACATAATAGTCCCATGGAACATTCCATACTTATGCTTCTGCCAGTCCGCAAATAATTTTTCAAAATCAAATCTTGTGATAGCTACTAAAGTGCTCAAGAGTCGACTGATATGTATGAGATGTGTTCAAAAAATAAGGTGACTTTCTGAATCTCGCAAGCCAAGTACATTTGATTTTTGATTTTTTCTTTTCGTTTGGTTGGTACATTTGTCCCCTAATATATGTTGACATTTTCAGCTGTTTTGGATATTTAGCTTGTTTTTTACAGACATAAAGGTTAGATCTGTTTGAATTTCTGCTATTGAAAAAAAATGGGTCCAGGATTCTGTATTACATTTTGTGTGAACATTGAAATTAAGTTTTCCGATGCACTTAAAATCTTTACTGTGGCATTTGCCGATGATGATGCATGTCCTGGACGCCCAAACACATCAACAACGGATGTAAAGGTTGAATAGTGCAGAAAATTGTTATGGAAAAACGTCGAATCACTATCAGAGAAGATGCTGAGGATATTGGCATATCGGTTGGCTCATACCATGGAAGTTTTCCAAATTTTTTGGGCGTGCAATGCAATTGTTGCAAAATTGTGACCAAACGAACCGCGCAGGAGTTGTTGAATGACATGAATGCATCCAGGTTTGCTAAAAAGGGTCATCACTGGGATCGAAACATGGGTATATGGTTAAGTTGTCGAAATCAAAGTCCAATCATCCCAAGCGAAGCGACCAAAAAATGAATGCAACTCATACCAGTGTATTCACATATATTCAGACATTCGTCCCTTATTCTGTTACTGAACTTTGTAACTTTAACTTGATTTCAATTATCAGTCTAACAAGTTGTAAGATGCAACCAAAAGTCTAAGATATGAGGCTTAAACAAACCTACTTTAACTGCAACCAATGCACTTCTTTCAATTCTTAGAACACGTTCTACAAGTCAGAAAAATGTGACCAAAGTCAAGGTAAATGCAGTTTTTCTCCATCACGTTTTATAGCAGGTTGTTGGTCTCTGCTGCTGATTAATGCTACGCTTTCATTCGTATTTCCTCAATACCTAGTGCTATGCAAGCATGCAAATCTCTACCTGCGCTCCAAGTTTCAAACATATTTTATATCAAGCTGATGCAATAGACTTGAAGGTGATGAAGGGTTTAAAGCAATTAAATGCTGATCAACTCGGTATACAAATCTATTTGAGTGAATTTCTTCGGGGTAAACTATTTGGGCAACATCACTTTCTTCGTTATAAACGGGTGGAAAAGCCTTAAATCAGAGATAAGTTTGGTGACAGTCTTACGTGCGAAACGCTTGTCTCAATACATTGTATGCCCCATGACTTAACCTGAGATTTACATTGCAAAAGAGAAAGTCCTTATCGAACATCGTCCAAACTAGGAGGACCAACTTGATATTAGACGATGACATCTGATCAAAATCAGTTTCCATTCACCGCAGACCATTTGTGTAGATTTATCCGTACGAGCTGCGTAAATATTTCACTTCGGTTTTCCTGTTCCAACGCCACCAAACCAGCAATGTCTCATGGCAAGTTCAATAACCCCTCTGTGCTCTCCTGACGACGTATTTTAATTAATATGACCACTTTGCTGAAACCCAGCAGATTTTCATGGAAACCCCCAAAGTCCATTAGTCACCCGAAAGAGATCGTAACTAACACAGGAAACGCACACATATCCCCAACACCTACTCAACGCGACGACCCGACATCGTCATGCCACGTCCTAGACATTGAACCATCTACCATTAGACCAACATGGAGCCGGAGGAACTCGAATGACTAAAAGCGAGCCAACCAAACAAGGCAGCGACATAACTTATCGTTAGCCAGGCGAAACTACTCCCAAACGGAAAGTCACGAATCAAGATCACGGCTAAACGCATACACGATCAGTTTGCAAGTTTGCCAACTAACCAGTCCGGAGTAATAGTAGCGCCATGGGCACTAAACACCTTTTTGCCTAGTTTATTTGCTTTGTACATTTTTTTTTTCTTGCACACTCAGTCGTTGACTTTTCCACGCGACAAAAACTCCATGCTCGACGGTGAGGCGAGTTTTCCCTCACGTGGTCACAGCGGTTGTGCATTCATACTCGATCAATTTCCTTCCTCGAAATCGTATTCGCGGCGAAAAGAAAAACCACTAGTCCGCGACCGTTTTGAAGCTCGACGGACCTACTGCCTAAACGTTGGGTGTACTTGGCTCAGTCCAAGTGGTATTACTGAACACACTCCATAATCTTGTTCCGAAATCGTGTCAGACTTTTCGCTACACTTTAATTCGTTTTTTTGTGGCTTAAAATACAACATGGGCAGGGTCTGCACTCAGAGTTGTTGATATGAACGGAATTGGATGCAAATGGATATGGATACAAGGTATTTCGGTTAATGTGTCATATTTGTAAATGATAGTTTACACCGTTAAGGCGCTTGACACAGTAAGCCACTTTGAGTAAGTTACGATTTAATTTCACTTGGCGATATTTGTCACGAATACGCAGACGCACTCGTCGATGTGCTTTCAATTCATTTCTCTCCGGAAATGGAAATGGCTATTTAATGGGCTCATTTATGTTTATTTCTTAACATCATAAGCAATGTGACTCGCTTCTGACATCTGGGTCACGGAATTTTATTCCCGACAACAGTCAAGGCACCCTTCTCAGCGAGGGGATACTAACGAATCTTGCTGTATACTTGTCTAATGCTGCTTGAGATTTATCGCGCGAGATTTATTCATTATATAATTATATCGAGTGACCCACAAGGGCGCACCTCCTCCATGTGTTGTGACGTGAGCAATATACAAAGTGATCCAATTCGTGGTCTCGATTTAACGTCCCTGTTTCTGTCTTATACGTCAAACGAAGCTATCATTTGAGAATGCATATGTTTAGCTAAAGGCCTGTCGTTTTACAATATGGATCGTTGAAATTGTAAAAACATGCTATGAATATTCTGCAGTGGGTAAGTTTCGCTCATTACGACCAGATTATGGTGAACATAATATTCCATTGAAGCGTTCTATAGTCATACTGTAAAAAAATTTCAAAAAACTGGCTCTGTTAGCCTTAAGGCATATTCATCTTCGGTATGCCCGCTGTGCAAGAAATATCAATTTAAAGTACTTTCATAGCCATAACCCTTGCTAATCCATAACCCATAAAGTCTAAATCACACCTTGATTCTTCGCAGAGAGTTAAGTTTATGTTCTCTGAATTTGCACTGTTTCGAAGGGCATTTCAATAAGGGCGGGTAGATTTTGAAAATTCGTTCCTTATTTTGAGAGGTCCATGTATGCCATTGTGTATGGGATATCACATCGTTCCATTGTCCGCCTCGGTTTCTATGATTTTTTTTGACTTTTTCAATGACTCTTCCGCATAGATCCGGCTGAATTTGAGCGATGGCCTGTGTTATGTTCACCCTAAGGGCATCGGTCGAATGTGGTTTATTCGCTTAAACCTGCGACTTCAGGAAATCCCACAACAAGGACTCTATGTCTACCTACATCTTGTAGGACGCCCCATGCGGCAGGACGCCCCAATCGCTGGGTATTTAACTTCTTCCGCCAATAATATGCCATCAACCTCGTAAAGTGTACGAAGCTCACCCCATCTCTCTGCAATACGAATGGCTTTTTCGAAACCATTCCAGTAAGGAAATCAAAGTCGACAGGATACGGATTATCATTAGTGACCGTAAAGCTAACATTAAACCTTAATGTGAGTTTAAGCCCAATACTCCCAAATTCCTTAACCCATCCAAACCTGTACCCTCTCCCACTTCTCAACCTCCTCGCAATCTAAGAGCTAACTGGGAATTAAGGACAGGAATATTCCCTAATTTCTCCCGACCTCTTCCTCTTTCTATTGCTCCTAAATCAGCAACTACCCTCAACATCCCTCCACCTAATAATACTCCTAAAAGAGTACGCACCCACAACTGCCTTACCTTACGCCCGGCTCCCGGCCCTCATCTCTCACCGAATCTTGTTAGTTAAAGACCCAATCCCTGCCCCCAGGCTTTTCATCAGAACCGCACGTATCAACAATACCCAAACTTTATACACTCTCTCACTCTGAACCCAATTTCCTCCACTCCCTCGGCCTCTTACAACACCCCCTCCAGGCTCTCCCTCACATCTTGCCGAACTTAACGCCGAAGAGCGCTATGTTATGTCACGTTTAAGAGATACAACCCACGAAAATGTACGTCTCTATTTGGCCTACCCTCACGACAAACCTGACTCCATTTGTATCGACGGCAAAACCAGCGTCCTAGTTTCAATCCATTAAGAAGGCCTCGGCACAGACCCCCACGCGTTAAAAGATACCTTTATCCGGTTTCACGAAAGCCTTAATATCTCCCCCATTGATGTAAATATGTAACTACCACTCCACCTTCAAAGAGCAACGCACACTTGCAAAGTACCCGCTCTAATTGAAAAAAAAAACTTTTTTAAATCCTAACCTAAGCACCACTGCATCTCTCCACCCATCGAATATTTCTTACAAACACATATTCTTGTACCACCTGATCGTCAAAGGATTATGCACCAAAACCTCCGCAGTACTCCTTAACTCCCAATACCTACCCTGGGTTGTATTTGCCCTAACTGAAACGAACCTATGCTCCAGCATTGGAGACAGCGAGTTATTTACCTCAGATTTTATCCTGTTTCGGGCCCATGGAAACGACATCTCTGCCGATCCGGATGGTCGCGGAATTCTCTGAGTAATCCACAGCCGCTATGATCCCTTGCCCTTCAAACAGTCGAATTCCGTTGACTTCAACTTCACTAGTGCCTCAATAAGTCTCAATAAACGAAAACTTTATCTTGCCTGCTGTTACTTAAGACCCTCATAGCCCATACATTACTACCAACATTACTGAACTCTCATCTCTCCGTATATGCCGATGATATGAAAATATTTAAACACCTATATTCCCTTGTTGACTCGTGCTCTCTCCAATCTGACCTTAACAGGTTCACTACTAGGTGTCAAAAAAACCATCTCGAGCTCAATGTCAGTAAATGCCAAGCCATAATTTACTCCTGCAACTGCTCTTTCTCATCACCCAGAATCTATGTTATTCCCCCTGTCAACTTCTTGGTTGATCTAAGGGTCATTTGTGACCGTGAAATTAACTTTCGGCTCCATGTCGACAACATTATCAAACGTGCCAACTCTGCCCTCGGTTTCATGAAACGTTGGTCCAAAGAATTCTCGAATCCTTACGTTACGAAATCATTGTTCATTACTTTCGTTAGGCCAGTTATCGAATATGCTACTCAAGCCTAGTCCCCCTCTTACGAACCAGACACTACGCATATTGAGGCGTAGGTTTATCGTAGGTTTATCCGTCTTGCCCTTTGTGGCCTTCTCTGGGCTGACCCTCTTAATTTACCAACTTATAAGGGTCGCCTAAAATTAATCAACCTCCAACCCCTTAAAGAACGACGCAATGTTGCAGATATTCTTTTTATTCACGACCTTCTCAACATCGACAGCCCCACATTATTGCACATGATTCCCCTTAACACCAAGCCACGTAACCTTCGCTCCATGCCCCTAAACACTCCTCGTACAAATTATGGCCAGAATGTTGCGCAAAGCTAACACCAATCTGTTCGACCTTCACATCAAAAAGTCCAGTCTCAGAATTGCCTTATACGAAAACCCATCATCCTCTCCCTAATCGTTTCCACCCTGTTATCTAGTGAATAAATTACTCGTAATTAAGTTATTTCTTTTTGTTAAGGCGTCAAACCAAACCAAATCAAACCACACAAAAACGGGTCAAACCACATGACCTTGGGTTTTTTTTTAAATAGGGTTCGTGCAGGTTCAAGAGTGTACGCTCTTATGGTGTATGTCACACAACCTGGACGGGGCGCAGATGGTTTGTGTCGAAGATGTTCGTTCACTACTCTCCTGCTCTCCTGGGTGATTGTCCTAGATAGGATGAGAAATTCGATGAGAATTTGTCGCGTTGGTGTAGTTCACAGTAATATTTTGTTTCCATGCTATTAAGGTGGCCGATTTCTTTGACGTCCGAATTTTGGCTAATTGATTACCGAATCGGTTGTCTCAAATTTGGCCCCAATTGTTGAAAAGTCGATTGTCACTGGGCCACCACGTCCATCGTAAGATGGACGTAACATTTGCACTAACGAACACTCATTTCGAAAATAAATATTTATCATCTGAACGTATTAGACATGGTCTCTGACTAAGAAGGAGGAAAATAGATCTCGGGTCTTTAAAAACAAGATCATAAGGAGAGTCTATGGGGTGAATAAACATGCGAATGGATTACGCAATTTAAAACTCGAGGAACTTTATTCAGCCTCTAGCATTGCGAGTAATAAAAAGACTAAAATGGGAAAGACACGGACGGACGTTATTTTTGCAGCCTTCTTAAGACAAATCAGAAATTCGAGCGCACCTGTGTTTATAATCGACTTCATCTATCGACAAGGTTACTCTCAAAAAAAGTCTGCTTTACGTTGATTCCTATGATTATAAAATAACGAAAGACCTATGTAAGCTCGTCTTGTGCCACTGAAACTTTCGACTTCCCCGCCCGTCATAAAAGTGGCTTTTCTAATTAAGACATCCATTCCCATTCATCCACTTTTCGGTCAATGATCGAGTGCCAGAAATTACCATAATTAACTTGAGTATCTGATTTATTATCATCGTCAGCACTTGTTACCACAACGGCGTCGAAACCAACCTAACCAACTGCCTTACAGACCTACTATTAAAAGAGGTACACCCGTCTTCAGGTTAAAGTTCACTTTCTCGCACCGGAAGGCAATGAAGAACATGAGGAATGCAGTCAGTCACCATTTACTTCGTTATCGTCATTTGCTCATAGACCTTGATGAGTCGGTGAGCTTAATTAACTCAGATACGTAGACCATCCGAGGCAAGGAACAAGTCGTAATGCTCAACTCAGCGCATAATGTCTTCTCTAACGGCCGCACATTAACCATGTCGACCTCGTTCGCGTTCAATGTCTTCAACGTACATTCACTTCTTTTATCCAACATGTTATATCAATTACACCCCGCTCACCTCGCCCATCTGCACCCAATTCACGCCAGGTTAAATGCGCATTGACACGGTTAACTGATCAACGAAAAGAAAGCCGAAAATCTCCTCCACTCTTGGATAGATCGTCCATCACTGGATTCTTGACTTCGAGTTGGACATAGCATAGAACTAATACAAGAATCCACTATCAGCGATTGGACAAGTGTTTCAAGTTTGTTTTTGAAGTGTCAATAGTGAACCGGTTTCCTGGCTAACAGCCAGAGAGCGACTTTCTAATAAGCTATTTTTGGATAATTTGATTAATCCATCATACTGTAAGGCTGTAACTGTCTGCACTTTGCAGGCGATAGATATAGGCATTAGGTAGCCAAAGGGTCATTATTGATGAGTGATCGTCCTATTTTTAGCCTCGAAACGTTGTGGCCCTGGATATACCTCGCATCTGCCACAAGATTAATCAAATTCGAATTTCTACCGAATTGAATTAATTTGCCGCGGGCTTGGAGCGAGATTAGATGCGGAGATCAGTGATCGCTACGGACCTGATGGGATGTAGCCTTAGCGTGGGTTATTCCGGTCACTGGTAAAAGAATTTGTTGTTATGGCCATAAGTCATGATTTTCGTCCACACCTAATGGCTTTGTTTGGTTTGGCTATTTTGGCTATTCGCTGCGCTGTTGAAGCGTTTGAGGATCAAGGTCGTACTTAACGTTGTCTTTAATGAGTTGCTGACGCAGCACGAGGCGTTACTGGGAGAGGAAAGGGCTTTTAGGTCCATTTGGGTGATGAGTGCCTTGTGGATTTTCAAGTAATAGGTAAGCAGTGCTTATTGTGAGTAAAGTGGCCATTAATTATCATCGAGACGGTATGGTGTTTAATGTCTAACTCTGTTTCATGGCTCATTGGAAGATCGTTAATTTTACTTTTCTTCATGTGCTTAAATGTATTGTATTTCAGACAGTAATTAACTCGAGATTTTCACAATGCAAAATATAAATTAGCTGTTTATTAAGGCTTTTAGTATTTTAATGCAGACATATGATGGCTTGGCACGATAATTAGTTGTTTTATGGCAGTTAATCGGATTAGTTAAGACTTCTGGGGATAGACGAATATACCAGTTTGTTGTTAAAAATAATTTTCGCATATTTTTTTTGGGGTAAATTTTGAATAAACAAATCTAGTACGTAGTGAGCATGGGTTCTACTATTGGCAAAATTATGTAATGTTCTGGTACTGAGATGACTTATGACAGCTTTCAACTGAATTATGTTCATAAAGTCGGGATATTTTAAAAAGCCAAATAGATTTAAGTATTTTTGCAGGCATTTTTAGAAAACTAAGACCGTTGTTGTCAGATGGATATTATACCTTTGAAGCATTGAATCAAAAGCAGCTAAAGTAGATCTGAGGATTAATGAGGCAAAAACTAAAATAAGATGTAACCTTTGGCATTTTGATGTAGTTAAGTGGCTCACGAGAGACAGGCGGCAACAACTGAAGAGCCAATTGTAGTCAAAGGTATCCCAAGTCATTCCGGTCTTCCTCTACGGTGCTAGAATTTGGACATTATCAAAAGTGGAAGTAGTTTGGGTAAACGGAGAATGGAAGAGAAAATAAAACTAAGGACTATGGGCCCTGTACGAATACAAAGCATCATGTTACACAATCGTCTAGGGATGCAACGTCTGATATGGCTGGTTCAGGTATGTAGGTTGAATAGCCCGAAGAGTTGTCGATTCCATCCTGACGACAGTGTAATCGCGCTCTGATAGGCCGGCTGGAGAGGCTTGTTGATTGACGTCCAGCTTCATCCCGAACTGTAGCGTCATTTAAGTAAGCAAATACGAATATATGGAATATAATATTTTTTTGCTACTGTCGATTTTGAATTCGGTTGCGTTTATGTCATGTAAGTGGCAAATAAAGTATGACTTTTTTGCTATTTGGTTTTCGAGTCTTCTATTTTTGACAGCTTGTGCATGATTCGTTCCATATGCTAAAGTCGAGCATACTCAATCAGCATTGCCATTTAACCGTAGAAGGACCTACAATCCAGCAATAAATAAAAGACGACGTTACATGCCACATAGAATGCAAATCGATGGTCGGCTGGATCGTGCTTTGTGATGGCTTTAGATTATTTTTTATGGGGATACATACTTGCGAGATACGAACCAACTTGCTCGTCAAAGTGACTCAAAATTGGACCACTTAAATGCTTTTTATTCTGAAATTGATTGCCTGATCGATTTCTAAATATTTTTTAACAGCTCTTGTGACTTTGTAATCTAATTCACGTGTCCCCACATCGTGCATCACACATTAATTTACCTCGTGAAAATTTTTACTCACTCAATCGTAATAAGATCGAAATGCAGCTTTTAATGTTGTCCAATGACCATAACCAAAACGAATAATTCATTATTCTATAGTAAAACTACATTTAGAAATTGTATAAATACAATTGGACTATATTTTGCAAGTTTCACTTTTCCACTCGAATCTATCTCCCAACAATTGCAAAGTTTCACCGAGCGGCCAACCTTACAAGCAGAAGCTTCTCTGCCTACACCCCAAACAGAAGCCAGTGACACCAACTAGTATCTGACGCACCCGAATCACCACTTTCATTTTCGATTTTATTAAACCTACAAACAGTGAATTCGTACGAACTTGACGCTTACGTAGCAGTCACTCAATTTTTCACCAATTATCACGTCTACCTCCGAGCTCATGTCAATTATGTTAGTCAGACTCTTCCCGCCTGACTTGACACGCCGTCCATGGAAGATCGGAAATTATTTAAATATTTTTTTGTTATATTGCCTCAATTGATATTGCATTAAGTCAAAACCAATTATTTGATCAAGAAACTTGATTCTCGCCTATGTGCGAGGATGGGGCGAAAGAAATGGTATAATTTGGATCGAAACGATCGGATCACCCAGCAACAGCATTACCACACCACAGTACCACTTGTGCTATGATCTTACTCACTTACGTGCACTTGCGAGTGAAAAGAGAAAGCAGGTCAGTTGTGTGACGAGGTATACTGTTGTCGGACTTCTTATGCCGATTTAGAGATCGGTGGGAAGGCGATCGAATCAATTGTAACAATACAATTTTCAATTGACTTCAACAACTTTTCCACGGGCACGCAGATCAACGCGGAGATTTGCGTGTAATCGAATCTATGTCAATACTTGATTACCTCTTGTATCATCCAGTTTGACAGAGGAATGACAATCCGACATTTACCAATCCATGCCGTGGGCGTCTAGTTCGAGAAAGTCATCTTCGTAGGCACTTCAAAGGGCACACACCTCTCGATCGAAGTCAGTAGTCTCACATGACGAGATAGAGAACATAATAAGGCACTTATGTAGCTATGTTTTCGGTATCTTCAAAATAAAGAAATTCGCAAATTTATCAAATAAATGA
Source organism: Merodon equestris (assembly GCA_958301585.1). Classification (NCBI taxonomy): domain Eukaryota; kingdom Metazoa; phylum Arthropoda; class Insecta; order Diptera; family Syrphidae; genus Merodon; species Merodon equestris. The sequence goes on from OY284415.1 coordinate 40,693,717, forward strand.
TTGATTGCCGGCATAACGTAAATTTTTGTTTGTTTTCTTTACACTTGATCGGATGCAGAGTTCACTGACATTCTATCGGGCACGTGTGGGTGACACAACCTCAACGAGTGATGTTAATGCATTTCGACGGGTGTAGTATTGTATTTTCAATTCAACTACATTTTTTCATCGCTTAAGTGGGCGTTGGTTTTGGATTAAAATCGTTCATCGCGGAATTTTTAAACGAATTGCTGACTCTCTTTTCCCATCACTTTGTTCAGTGAATTCAAATGCATTTGAATTTAAACGGTGGAAAGTGCAACTGTCATTTGCTACCAAAAAGAATGTTAATGGCTGCCAGACGGAGGAATTCAAATATGAACTCTCCAAAACTTTGGGAAAAATGTAGTAGAATGTATTTTCTTTTTATTAAAACATGAATTTCCTGAGTGAATCGATAAAATTTTAATGCATTCCGAATGGTTATAAAATGTCTCTTCATAAACGTGGGAGAGAAAATGATTGCTTTACAAAAACGAAAGGAAACATAAATCAGGGTAATCCCAGCGGATTAATATTCAGAATCCAAATGAAAGTGATAGGTTCCGAGACCATGAGAAAGAAAAAATGTCTTTCTGCATTAAACCACGAAATGAATATAAAATACCTTCTAACTCCAGATGTCACTTTTCACACTTGTACCCGTCGAAATATAGAGAGAAGAAAAGCTGTGAAATTGAAAACTTGAGCGCTGATCGTCTGAATCCATTAACAGTAGGAATAAATACGACAGACGATCAATGAACCTACCAGATGGCATAGACAATCCCCAGCTATGCTAAGTGAAAGTTTAAAAACCAATCTACATGACATGGTACTATAAGGGCCTTTCGAAGTTGATGATTTTACGATCGTAATAAAAAAAAACCGCCAGCATATGGAGGTTTTTAACCTCCCATTGCCATGTCGGTCGGATTACATAAGAAAAATAAATTTCAAAATCAAATTGCAGTCTGCTGCACTTCAAATATCCACGAACAAGAATACCACATACGAGTATAAGTGGTGGAAAAGCGCAATCCAACGTTATTGAATCTTAGCGATCATTTTTTTTCTGCCTTGATGACATGCGCTGATTAAAGGCACTGATGGCGTGAATTGCTGAGGCGTGCTTATTTGGTATGCGCGGCATTAAGCTGAGGTGAAGCAAAAAAAATTTCATAACGCACTGCTTTGGAGGTTCATTTTTTTTTTGCTGGCTTGTTCCTGACCCCGGTTCGTGAGTTGTGAGTTTTTGCGTCAAGTTGGCTAATTGTCGTTGTTTGTTTAAGAGAAACTAGTGGATCGCTTCGTTTTATTTTCTGCTTTGGATTTCATTCTTCAGACAAGCAACCACATTGTTTCATGGATTTTCTACGGCGAGCATTTGACTGATGGTGGTGCGGTGTTTTCATTTCCAATTAAGATCACACTGAGGAATGGGAACAAAAATACATATGTGTTTACCTCGAGTAGCATTGAAAGTTTGTGATAATTAGGAGACTTGCAATAAATAGATACTGCTGTTGTGAAGGTATTTAAAAGCCTTGTTAGTAGATAAAAGTTGACACCTGACACTATGGAGTCATCAACATTTTGCAATGGAGCTCACTCTCTAAACTATCGGCACAAGTCATGCTTAAATTATCTCATATAAATTAAATTGTCTTCTTATTTTTCTCAACGGTGTTTTTGGCCAAAATTTAGCAAAATTTTGAAACAAACTTTGCTGTTAAGCATCCTCCGTTGTGTTCGAGCACTCAGCCTGGGCATCGTCATACACATTTTCTTGGACTTCATTTTATTTTCCTCACGAAATTTAATAAAGACATTTTGATCCATTTTTTTAACAGCAAAAAAGCACTTCTAACCATATTTAAAATACTTAACAATGTCGACATATCTTAGAGAACATGTCCACTACATATCGAATAAAAAAATCAAAATTCAAGTGTACTTGGCTCGCGAAATTCAAAAAAGTCACCTTATTTCTTGAACAAATCTCGAACCTTTTGTTTATCCAAATTAATTTGTAAATTTTAAATTTAATTCCTTATATACAATAAATTTAATGAATTGGGTGTCAACGATAGTATGCGATAAGGAAATCATTCCACACACGGTGTGATCTTGCCTGTACGAATGAATGACACTCAATTTCGGATAAAGCGCGAAAATTAGAGTGCTCTAGAGGAAAGATAGTTATTGCCATCAAACATTGTGAAGAAACGGGGTGCAATACATACGGTACGCAAGGATCGAAAGCGAAAGACAACCTCTAGAACCGACTCGACTATTGGTCATTTGAGCAAACTCGATCTATTTTTGACAGCTTCCAAAATAAAGATAAAAATTGAACAAGAGCTAAACGTTAATGTTTCATGTTTCGGAACTCAACCCTAAATACACCATAAAAACGGTGGAACATGGTAGAGGCCAAGTTCTTGGATGGGAACTAATGCTTCCTTATGCTTAGGAGTAAATGCCACTGAAATGTGACCAGCTAAATCTGTGAAGCAGTGATTATTAAATCAGAAAAATTACATTTTAAATGAAATATGTTGCGAGCTTGCGGAGAGTGGCTGAAGTAACAATGATTTCAAGCCCCCGAAAGCCACCAAATGAGGCATCATCATACAGACCTAATCCCACTGCTGTCTATAAATATCTAAGCTATTAGAATAACTCCTTGTTAAAAGACTCAATGATATTATTAATCGAAGAAACTTTATCCCAAACCACCAACTTGGGATCAAAATGGATGATTCAACTGAAGATCAAGCATTAGAAGAGAAAAAAGGTTGTTCTGTCGTATTTCTTCACATTGCACAGGTCTTCGGCAAAATTTGGCATGAAGGACTAAATCATAAGTTGATATTTTTTCCACCAAAACAATATGCTGCTATCTTAGAATCAAATTTAGAAAAAGGATTCCTTAGAATAAAAGAAGAAGACTATTAATCAGAGTTTATGAAAGTCAAGGCCGGAGTTCCACAAGGCAGCGTCTTGGGCCCTATTCTCTATCTCTTATTTGCTAACGATCTAGAAACTAGAAAATAGCACGTTGGCAATATTTGCAGACGACACTGCAATATTAGCGTGAGAGAGATATTCTAGTTGCTGGCACGCGTATCCCGCACCTCAATATCCACAAGGGAACCTGGCGTTCTCCGGATCAATCAACCGTCTACCAGATTGACCACATTGCGATTGGTGGCAGGCACGCACCGATATTCTGGATGCACTAACTTTCCGAGGAATTAACATCGTCTTGGACCACTATCTTGCAGTAGCCAGGTCACGATTACCAATATGTTTGGCCCAGAAAAATTGAGTAAGGCCAGCGGCATATAACGTCGCAATGCAACAATCGCAAGAGACCGCCAGAGCCTACGCCAATCGCGTCTCTCTCAAACTCTCGGTAGACCCTCCAACACCTGCTCAGTCCATCCAACACCAATGGACCCGTTGTCAACAATTCTTAGAGAGCGCTGTTTCTGAGGTACTGGGTTTCAAAACGTCGCCAAGAAGAAATCCATGGTTTGACGATGAGTATTTGAGGGCTAAAGCCACCAAACAGCAAGCCTATCAAGTGGCTCTGCGCAGAATAACAAAAGCAAAAAAACAAGAGAGCATGAGAAGCTTGCGATCCAAGATATGGAGAGATGCTATCACAGGAAAAATAAAGCAAACATGCCAGGGATATAAAGCCAGAACAGAAGCCTGCAGAAACGAAAACGGAAACCTAGTAGTAGATTCATCGTCGGTACCAAGAACCAGGATATATTGGCGATGACAAAATAGATTCCGCTGTCAGGCAGAATGACCCATTCACAACGGATGATGATAGGAGAGAATTTCGCCTCCCTGACCTGGCCGAAGTTAGGAGTGCTTTTTCTAAACTTAAGTCCAACAAAGTAGCTGAAGCAGACGGACTACCTGGCATGCTCTTTAAGGCAGCTGTAGATGACCTGGTTGGGAAAGTGAACCACTTCATCTGTAAAATATGGTCACTGGAATGCATGCCTGATGAATGGAATCTTAGTATCGTTTGCCCGATTCATAAGAATGTAGACCCTTTGTCTGTGCCAATTGCTGAGGTATAAGACTCCTGAACATCGCTTACAAGATCTTCTCTGCTGTACTCTATGAACGCCTGAAATCGTTCGACCAATCAGTTTATTGGTCCATATCAATGTGGTTTCAGGTTCGGAAACTCTGTGCAAATATATACTCTACGGCAGATCCTGGAAAAAAATCAACAAGTTCCAAATCGACACTCACCATCTGTTTGTAGATATTAGGACCGCATACGACGACGTGCATAAAGTCGAGCTATACCAAACCATGTCTAGTTTTGACATCCCTGCCAAACTCGTCAGATTGAGCAGGATGACATTGGAGAACTCTCGCTGCCCCATCAAGTTCAAAAGCTACTTAACCGAGACCTTTAATGTCAAAAAAAGGTTTTATGCAGGACGATACGCTATCGTGTGACTTTTTTAACATCCTTCTTGGAAGGGTTCTGCAAAATTCACTGGTCAATATGAGGGGCACGATATTTTTCAAGTCCATACAACTGCTTGCATATGCCGATAACATTGACAAAGTTGGACGAACTCAGCGAGATGATAGATGCTGTCATCGATAAAGGACACGAATCATCGGCGTCTTGGCCAGAGCGCACATATTGGCAAGCATAATTTCGAGGTAGTTAAGAATTTCATCTACCTTGGCCCCACAGTCACATGCAGCAATGACACCAGTGCCGAAATCAAACGCTGTTTCTCGGGCTCGGGAGTCAAAGTAGGTCTCTGCGCGTTGAGTACCAAGAAAACGAAAAAAGAATTTCATTAAGCTCCAAGCAGATCAAGAAATGTTTTTGATTAGCGAAACATTAAATGAGACAATAATCGAAGACTAGGAAGCGAGCCTTTTCACCGAAGTCAAGGAAATTCAAACTGTCAAGCTCAGTGGGAAAGGTTGTGGCATTCGGTTTTTAGGACGCTGAAGGAATAATGATGGTGGAGTGTTCGGAAAAGGGAGTCACTATTTTGAGACAAACACCGGCTCACAAGTCCGCAGTTGCTATGGCTGCCATTCATGAAACTGGGTATTCGAACTGGTTGAACCCCTGCCTTATTCCAGATCTAGTTGATTCTACCTACCTTGCTTCGTCATTAGTTTCGTTGCCATCTAGTAGGGCAGACCAGTTGTTGATTTCTTAAAAATTTTCAACGTTTAACTGTTTTCAACATTCTGGTGTTCCGCTTTTGTGAATTTTGACTTGGCTTTTGATTCAGCTTCTCTGTACGGCATCTTGAGCGTTGGTATGATGTCTTTTGTCTATTAGAAAATTTCCAATCATTTTTCCATCCGGTGATATCCGAGTATTCTTGTGTATTCTCTTGTGTTTGAATGTTGTGGTTTTCACCATCATATTTCTTGAGCTGGTGAGGCTTATTGTCCTAAGACCATTATCATTTGATGAGGCACGGAGACTTTCACGTAACTTTCGTTCATCGTATAAAGAGTTGTAAACCTACCGATCATAAGGCCGAGCTGATGGAAATATGTGTAATATGAGCGATGGCTTTAGGAAACAAATAACTTTTTCCATAAGATTCATTGGAAATCGCTGCTCACATTGTGTGCGTCATATTTCATATACCCCAAAGCTGTTAGGACCGGTCGAAGGCCATCTAAAATTACCTCTTAAGAGGAGATCTTCCCTATAATATATTCAGCTATTTAGGAATGGGAATTCCAGTTTGAAATGATTGATTCCCGTTCCCTTTGTCTATAAATTGAAAATAAATGTTAGAATAGTTGCCTGGAGATGTTTTGTAAGTTAGGCGAAAAAAATTAGTATTGAAGTCTGAAAGAACGCCGACTTTGGATTAGTTGTCCATGAAAAAAAACCAAACTTTAAGATTAATTTCTGACTAGTTTTTGTTTTGTTTTTTTGACTTGCCTCGCGGATGTAAACACGACTCTCTCAACTTCTTGTTGTTAATCGCAGTTTTGCCACACCACTGATTTTATTTGTATTAAGTCGATGATTCATTGTATCGATTCGATTTCCTTTGTGTTGATTTTATATTTCTGGATTCTGCAATTTAACCTCGAAGTGGATTTTCCGTTCAACCAACACAAAAGCTTATGCTTAGTCAGCAACAAAATTAAATAATTCGAATCAATAGAATGTAAGAGCAGAACTTGGACGAGATTCTGTTGTTATATCAGGGTATGGTATAGGTATAGTGGCAACTAATTCTTTTTAATCTGATTCATCGATCAAAGGAAGGTTTTTGAATGGAATATAAAAATTATAAATTGGAATCGGTTATTGATTACTTAATATCTATTCGTAGTTCTCCATTCTAGCATTTATGTATTTTAAATATTAACGGACAACAGTTGAATTGTCATTGTTCTTACGCACAATGGAATAGAACAAGCATTTTGCATGAAAGAGGCACATTTGGAGTAGAATTACACACACAAGGTGGCCCAAAATCAATAATCCAATTTTGTTTCTAAATCACTTTTTTACTAAATAAGAAAAAAAAACAATTTCGAGAGATGGAAATCTTTATTTTGACCTTTACAATTCTTTCTGCTAAGTGGAAAAGATGATATGCGTCAAGTGGCTGCCGCCAGTGCTGATACACATTTGTACCCGTTTTATCGCATTCTTTATGACTAGCCTACAAAAGAAAAACAAAAATTTTGGAGAAATGTCGATTATTTTTCAATATAGACTCCTTTTAGCTCGATACACTTGTCCCAGCGATGCTCGAACTTCTTTAACCCGTCTGAAAAATACGTTTTCTCGAGGTCTGCAAAGTAGGCCTCCGTGGCGGCGATGACCTCCTCATTCGACTGAAATTTCCGGTCGGCGAGTGACTTTTTTGAGTTTGGAAACAAAAAGAAGTTGCACGGGGCCAAATCTGGAGAATACGGTGGATGGAGCAGCAGTTCGTAGCCCAATTCGACCAATTTGGCCGCGGCGAGGGCGGAGGTGTGAGCCGGTGTGTTATCATGGTGGAAGAGCACTTTTTTCGTCGCCAAGTTGGGCCGGTTTTTCTTCAATTCGGCGTCGAATCGGCCCAATGACCGTTGTGCCCTTCTCCAGGTAGTCGATGTGGATCACACCTTGTGAATCCCAGAAAACGGTGGACATCACCTTTCCGGCCGATGGGACAGTCTTCGCCTTCTTCGGAGCACGTTCGCCGGGTGAAGTCCATTATTTCGACTGTCCCTTGGTCTCTGGTGTGTACCAGTGGATCCATGTTTCGTCGACTGTCACGAAACGAAGCAGAAACTCCTTTGGATTGCGCTTAAATATCGTCAAACACTGCTCTGAAGTGGTCTCACGGTTGCGCTTATTTTCCGGCGTTCAGCTTTCTCATGCCCAAAATTTCATGCAGGATATGACCCACGCGATCTTTTGAAATGCCTACTGTCTTAGCTATCTCGTGCACCTTCAATCGGCGATCTGCCCATACGAGATCGTGGATTTTTGTCACGTTATGCTCCGTGGTAGCCATTTTCGGGGCACCTGGACGTGGCTCATCAAAAACCGATGTGCGACCACGTTGAAACTCGTGAAACCAATTCTTGATGGTCGCCATCGAAGGAGAAGAGTCACCGTACACAGCAACCAAACGCTCTTTGATTTCGCTGCGCGATTTCCCTTCCAAAAACAAGAATCGATATTGCCGGCCGATATTGCTCTTTTTCCATTTTTCTAAAACCCGCGGACACTCTCGCTCCCACACGCGGTCAAAACAAAACTACGAGTCCGATCCGGTCGAAATTTCGACAGTAGCCGTCTACTAGAATGTAAGTGATAGTAAGTTGCTCTTGCTCTTGCGATACTAAGTGAGGCTAAGTACTTATCGGACTACTCTCGTAACTGGTTGTACTGTCTTGTTGAAACCACGTGTTCACAAAGCCCCGCTTATCCAATTCCGACAGTAAGAAGTCGTTTATCATGCCCTGAAGCGTTCATCAGTAACAGTGACCAATTGCCGATAGCGTCCTCAAAAAAATACGGCCCAATCACTCCCCCCGCGTGAACGCCGGGGGATGTAATGGTAAACACAGTGGCTTTGAGTGGATGTGATGGCTCTTCGTGCATCACACGCGGACTTTCAGTGCCTCAGAAACGAAGATTTTGTTTATTGACGTAACGACTTAAGTAGAAAGGCGCCTCGGCGCTCATTTCGACATAAAATCATCCACTTCGTTGTTGAGATTAGGGATGACTTGGCAGCAATTCACAAGCGACTGATGGTCAGCAAACATCAACTGATGCACTTTGTATGGGAACATGTGTATATCTTTCACTAAAATTCGCTGTAGGGTCCGCCTGGTGATGCCTAATTGCGTGGTTTGTCGTCTGGCACTCACAGCCGCGATAATCTCGGTCAAACGACCAGTCCGGTGGCGGCCACGTAATGCACGTCAAAGAGAAAGTGCTGTGTTAAGCCATCCTGAATTCTAGATATTCACTCCATCTGTGATGTGTACATTAAAGACCCGATCGTTCATGCAGGATTCGACCTACAGACAAGTGACCCTTATCGTGTTCAAGTCCTGAGAAACTCTCCGTGATCCCATTCTAGGAAGCTCATCAGATTTTTTATTTCTTAGTGAAATTAGTCTTCCGACTTTGTTCAAAAAGGTCTTTAGTTCATGCACTAATTTGGAGCTGGTTAAAGGGACACAGCTTTGAGTGCATCTTGGCTGTTACCGCAGACGCATATGCCTTTTCCCTTTCACTTGTGCTGCACATTAGGAGTGCGTCCATCTCTGATTGGAAGATTATATATATTTTGCATATTTTCCTAACGAAAAGTGTAGTCGGACGTTTTCGCCCTCAAAGAAAATCCCAGCGCCTGATATCCGCTCAGACCTGGAGCCATATGTAAAAATGCGAATATAGTCCTTTCTAGGTTCAATATCTGGCTGGAGTCAATCCCGACGCCGTGGTAATTTGACTATGAATTTATAGCGCAATAGGATGGCAGGCGTTGTTGCGTCGGAAGGCATGTCAATGAGATAAGGGTCGTAGAATATTTCTTAAGCCCAAGCACACTGTCACTTCAATGTGACCTAAAGTCATTTCTCAAGGGGTGTAAGGTTCATCATAGCATCTAGAGCAGTACCCAGCGTGCTCTTTGCAAATTTTGGATTTTTCTAGTGGCTTCATTTTCATTTTGGTTTTTCCGGAACAAAAACAATGAAATCTGCCAACTATGCTCTTCCGATACATCCTGCTCAAAATTCGGTTAAAAAGGCTTACAATAATGTTAGCACAATGAAACTTGCAGACTGAATGAGCCAAATATTGATTTCAAAAACGGTTTCACTATTAAGTTGTTACTTATCTTACAACCTGATCTATTACATAAGGGGGACAGTTTTCTATTTTTGAAATTTAGGCTTTTTTGTTCAGAAATGTCTGCGTCCCTTGTAGGATGGTCTCTTGTTGAATTTAATTTATTCAAGTCAATTTCGTAGCTAATCCACGTCTGAAGTAGATTTCGCTTGGATTACTACATAGGCCATTGCTTCTCTATTAGCTTTGTAAATAATCTTATTTCCGTGAAGCTTACAAAAAAAAAAAAAAACTATCCATCGGCAATAAATGCGGGAGATTTATTGATGTCAAACTGATTATCAAAAAAAAATGTAAAAAAGAAAGTGTGAGAAAGAAATGGTGACAAAGATTTGGAGAGAAAACGCCGAAAATCGATTTGAGGGATTAGGTGGGGTGTCTCAAGTGGTCATTTCCGCTTTGGTGTCATTAAACTTAGAAAATGACATTTATCGATATACGGATTTCTCAAACATATCTGATGGCAGGTTACCATAAAGTGAGATGTAGAGCTTCGTAGACGTGATACTTGTCACTTGGATCTAACTCAATATCAAGTAATAAGCTAAGCATATGTCAAGTAATCTTTTATTACCGCCATTAACTGTGTTGTTAATTACCTAACCTAATATGAACGCAGCTGCATAACAAGTTGAACTGCTCTATCGCTCTTTAGCTTGAAAATTACGCTATAAATTGACAATCAAAAAAAGTGGTTATCAAATAGAAACCTGTCGATTTCGCGCTTCGGGTTTTTCACAGAAAAATCCATTGCACCATTGATTGTCATTCTAAATGCAACGCTGGGAATCAAGAGAAGCCATAGGCAAATCGAATAATTTCTCTTTGTTTTTCCTTTGTCATTGAATATCTGAAACATCTTCTTTCATTTCCGTAGATCAGATACCACTTCCTTCTCGTTATAGAAAAAAAAAGTACAAAAGAATGGGAGGCGGAAAGGAAAAACCAAACCGACGGTAGATAGTTTCCTTCCGAAAGCGTTTTCACCTCGTCCACTCTAGCCAAGAGGCTACATTCACTGCGTAGAGGAAATATAACTCTATGCGAACGCAGTAACCGAAACAGTCAACTTAACCAAACAAACTAGCTGGATAATGAATTTTGCGGTTGTTGTAGAGCCACTTAGTGTCGGGATCTTCGACGTGAAAGAAAAGTCTAACAAGTATCTAATGAATGCCTGAAATATCTGCTCCATTGCTCACGGTGCATTCAAGTCCATTCTCTCGATCATTGATCCCCTGGCTCCCTATCTTTGGAGGGAACTTTTCGATCATTGCAAACGAATCTTACCGTTATTATCAAATGAGAATCATCACCGTATGCGTCTGCTATGAGTTTTTTGTAAGTGATACCGTAAAACATGACTTGTGAGAGGTATATGCCTATATTTCGCTTGTAATTGCAGATTTCACGTCTATTCGCCGCATGAAGTTTTGGTTTTTATTGCCTTGTATTAGCCGCTAGTCGTCAATTAAATGGGATGAAATGGACACAATATCACGCGAGTTATGAATGTGAGGAAAGTAAAACGTTTGGACGTATCGAAAAAGATCGTGCCGCAGGTTGTTGGCTGTTCACTTACGTATGCAAAGCTTATGACTTGGTTTTGTAACCTGGCGTGGTATATGAAAGTAAAAGAGAAATATTAAACGACACATGAAATACAACGGGTAATGAGAGATAATTGCAAGATTACTTGAATCCTGATGTGGAGCTATGCGATGTTTTTACGCAACCATCGTAAACCTTTTTTGTTTTGATTCGGGGTCTGATAATGCTTCATGACATTAAGTGGACGGTTTTATAAAACAGCCTGATTCAAATCATGTAACGACAAATATGAATGTGGCAGTAGCCTAAGATTTAAGCAGCATCAGCGCAATCGATACTCGATTATTCGATTCTCGTTTATAGTGAATAATTTGAAATTTAAAATTCAATAACAGAGAATAATATGAAAAGATTTAAGTTTGTAATCGAAAAGTAGGAAAGGCATCACATTCGTTACATCGTGGCGGCGATATTCCTGGGATGATCGATGGTTTTACAGGTCGAAGACTGCGTATATTTGGAGGCTATTTTGACAAAACTCATATAAGGGTAGCAAAATGGCTGGCTCGTCAAAAAACCGCAACTAGGCTGCTGGCACCGAATAAGCTTGCCAAGAAGAGCAAACACTAAGCCTGAGAACATTTGAGGGTATCCGATTCTATGAATTTACGAAGAGTTGATATACCAAATATCAACTAGATTGATTACGTTACAATCAACATTCAGACTTTTTCCAGGTTTTTTGTTATGCTTCCTTCTGTTTGTGTTTTCCTTGTGTCATAGCTAACTTTGACTTAGACCAAAGTCTTACAGGACAAGTTGATCAACAAAATTTGACAGTAAAAATCAGCAATCGCAAAAAATAAGCTGAATAGCGGTCGTGACAAGCAGAGTCTTTGTTCCAAGATAGTTCCCTGGGTCGTATTCTGTTTACCATGGATAAAGGTAAATCTTGGAGCATGACGATGGACTGTTCTTGATGATTTTCCTGGATTAGTACTGAAGCAATCGGGAATTCCAATGTCGAACGGCTTTTTGAAGCTATTATTCTTTTATAGAACCATTCTTGGAAGATTATGGATGAAAATGATCGGCCGGCAATGAAGTGATCAATAAGTGTGACTAATGAGATAGCCTTATATTCCAGCTCCATCTCCATCCGTCTCTGAATATTTCTCAGGACCTAGAAGGCTGAACCAGGAATGTAACCTTGATGTCGATGCCTGTTTAAACGAAGTTCAAAACTGCTTCGAGTGTACATGTGCCGCGGAGTCATAGATGATGGACATTTATAATGCGATTCCACGTGAGCTCAATCATTTTACCTATCTAAGCACGAGTATTTGTAAAACCGTAACTAAGCTAGATACTTAGATAACAGCTTGATGGAAACTTATCGTGGGTTTCGATTAGCAATTTATATACTTTTTACTATGATAACAGACGACACCTTCTAGTATTTAGAATTTTGATTACAAACAGACAACTCGATAAAGAAATCGTTCTCTGTTAGCGATATCTAGCTCGAACCTTTTTGTGATTTATATTGGCGTCAGTAGGAATGTAGGACAAAAAGCACAAGATCAATGTATGTAGGGAGAAAGGCTGTTCGAAAAGGATATCATGCCAAATCAGGATTTACATATATGCAACAATAATGGAAGCTCAGTTCGAACAACGAAAGAGCTGCAGGTCAATGGTGAAGATATTTTGATGAACTGATAGATATTTTGATGAAATTTACACTGGAAAACAGTGTAATCCATACAGAGGATATTTAGGTACAACTGCCAATCATCGACGAAGTAAAGGAAGCAATCCATCGACTTAAGAATATTCGCAGGAGTCGACCTATTACCATTGGAATTAATTAAATATTTTGGAGAAGAATTAACAGAGAGGTTACATGGGATCATCACATTTAATTATGAAAAAACGAAGAACGGAAGAACTCGGTCATCACTCCCGCATTTAAAAATGGTGTCCGAGCACAATGCAAAAATTACCGATGAGTATCACTGCTGTCAAGCTATTACAAGTCCACCCTATCCCTAAACGGGATAGAGATAGAGCAAACCCTAGTAATCTCCCATCAATTAGTTTGCTTACGAATGTTAGAAAGATTTTTGAAAAAGTAGCAAATAGAGCTCTGACCAAATGGGTTGAGGAAAAGAAAATAATACCGGACAACCAGTTTGGTTTTAAGGCAAAGCATGATACTATTTACGCTACGTCAAAACCGGTTTCCGACAATAAAACGGGTGCTTGTTTTGTCGGCTTTAGAAAGGCCTTCGACACCATATGGCTAGAAGGTATGTTCTACACAAGGCTAGTCATGTCAAATCACCTTCAATACATGATTTACGTAATGACTATGAGAAAGAAGTTTTCTCTTAAATGTGACGTTAAATGTGCGTTATTTCAAGCAGGATCTTTGGCATTGAAAACGGTTTACAACAGGGAGCGGTTAATTCCCCGAAATTGTTTAACATCTACCCAAGCGATATTACGAGTAAAGGAAGGTTGTCTCAGCCACTCAGTATGCAGATTATTTAGTAGCGTACAGATCAGGTCCTAAAATTGAAGTCATCCATACAATGCTGCAGTTAAAAATTAACTTCCAAGTCTCCTCTCTCAATGAGTCTTAGGACTCCAAGCTATGCCCGTCAAGGGATAAAGTTGGAGACGAAGCCTTAGGACTCCAAGAAATTCGCCATTAGTGGTGAGAAACGCGGCTAAATATCTTGATATCTGTCTTGAACACTAGATAGACATATAAGCTGGACCCAAGAAAGCGTTCAGTATGACAAGGAATCTGTTTCACAGCAGTCAACTTGACCGCAGGGTAAAAATCAAATGTTACATGCCCGTATGGTTGTCTAGTTGTCTGGTTTAATGCAACGCCATCTTATATGGAAAAGATTCGTATATAGGAGAGGCAGTGCCTTAGGGTCCGTCTTAGAATGTTCAGAATGTCAGGGTCCCAATTCATTAAGTATTACCTTAATAAGGTCCTGTATGACGGAGCTGACCTAGACAGAATTGATAGTTTTATTATTAAAATTACTCGGAAATAAATCGCTAACTTAAGTCTAACGACAATAACCTGATCTCCGTGGCTTATTATCCCAATTATAGATACCACAAGAGCACACTTCGATCGGGCCTTATTCCCCCAGAAGCATTTCTCCTTTAAGCATCGCAATGGCCGAATTGGTTCTCGCCGATGGTGCTGAACAGCACGTTGCCTTTGCTGGTTATCAGGTGAAAATGCTTCCCAGAACGCGGCGTACTCCGGTGAGATCCTCCTCCTCCTTAGTTCGTAAGTTAGATTAGGGTTATGGAATCTTTTGGTGCGTGGCATCATGCTTAGATGAAGTTGAGAGAGTGAGCGAAATGACGATGCCTAGTCGCTGAAAGAAGCAATTAGGGGGGTGACCACTCGGAACGAAGCAACAGAGTGCTAGCCAACCGGATTACATTAAGAATCAAGCAGCTTAGCTGTTACCAGGTTTTCTCTTAAGGAGATTAACATCATGTGCTGAAGAAATAAATGGAGACTACCAGTTTGGTTTCAAGAGGAATCTGAACGAGTGAGCAGATTTTCACGCTTCTGGAAAAGAAATGGGAATTCTATGACGAGTTAAAGCACATTCAAGATGGGTGAAGGATTTAAGCAAGCAGACGTCTTGTCACTATGATTTTTTAATTTAGTGCTGGAATACGTAATGAGCCCCTTTAGGAAAATGATAAGGGAATAAGCCTTAGTGACACTCTATTTTAGCTAATGCTGTCGAAAGACAATCTGGACCTTCTGGTAGTCGAATAATAGGAAGAAAGGAAGTAGGCTTAGAAGTAAATGAAAAGGAAACCAAATATATAGCCACGGACTGACTTTAATTATTCCAAACCTTCTAAGTAAATGTATTGGATAAACACTTTGAGAAAGTGATCGAGTTCAAATATCTGCAGATCGTATTGACTACAAACGAGATTGATAGCCAAAGGAACTATTGAAACTAACTCTTTGGACCCACAATGTCAAAATCCATTTTTACAAAATATGGTCTCTGAACAAAAAGGAGGAAAATAGAATTCGGGTCTTTGAAAACAAGATCAGGAGCAGAATCTGTGGTGGAAACCAGGACGAAGAAACAGGTGAATGGAGAAATTATTCAATCGAGAAGTCGATTATTTTTATTCAGCACCAAGCAATAAAATCGCGAAGCCAAAAATAGGCAGAACAAGTAGAACGAATGGACAGTGGACCTGGTCAAAAGAATAGTGTGTCCAAAAACCCCAGGAAAAAAGATCGCCGAGAAGGTTACGCCATAGATGAGACGGCAATATATGGATGGACCTGGGAGAGATGAAACAGAACAGTAAAGGTTGGAAGGAACAAACTCATGACAGGGAGACTTGGAGAAGGAAAAACTGTTTGTGTGGTCCAGAAAAATGTTCTTTTAATTCCAGTTAGCAGCGCCATCTCGTTGATAAATCATACAAAGCGTTAAAAATCTTTGCTGAGTACTCATCAAATATTTGTTTAAAAAAATTCTCACAATTTAGGACAATAAAGTGTTTTAAGAATTGCAAAAATCTTGTTTTATTTAGCAAAATATTCTCATAAAAGTATGCCAGCTATTACGACCGATATTAACATTCTAAAAGTTAGTTTATTTGTGGTTTAATTTGTGTTAGATCATCTCTGAAATAAGCTTAAACATAAGGAGACCACACCTGACCTTATCTGCAATGAGCTAACATAAGTTTGATGATCCATTGAAGGAGTGTGTTCAATGTTTTCTAAAATAATATGTTGCCCATAGGAGAATTCGTGACTCAGGCCCAGGTTTGGTCATATGTTATGAAATTTGTGATGGAAATAAATACATACTTCCCAAGCGTTTAGCACCCTAAGTGAAAGTAGGCAGGAATCAGATAAAAAACTACACCAGAATTGAATGAAATAAATGCATTGTACTGCAAGGTCTGATTAAGTCTATTCGGCTAGACCGAACCGGCAACGACTTTACTGCGGGTCATAAAACAATACCCAAGGTTCAACCAAGATATCTCCGCAACCGCCTCTAAAGCTTACAATAATATAATTAGCCTTCTTTCAGTTTACTATTCCGGTTCCCAGGCCAAGTCATAGACCATTGTCAACTTGAAAAACAGTTGTGTCGCAATATTGACAGATTGATGTAGTAATTTTCTTAATTATGCTGCCTATGGGTACGTGCATGTCTACCCATTTCTGGGTTATTGCCAAATCAATGTTAGTTTGCGAGTCACCGCCACACATTAACCTACAACTCTTGTTTGCTTTTCAAATTTCTCTAATCTCTTGATTCGGAACTACTTGCGCACGGCCACCACCGGATACAGTTCAATCATGGGTTTCACTTTTACCATTCTTTCCACGTCATTCTCTCTTCTTCCCTTTGTTCCCATTCTGTGCCGTATTTGGAACAGCCAACTCCAATTCATTTGTTTATTTTATGCCGAAAAAGTTTTATTCAACATTTTCTAACCAAATTTAGTCAACAGATGGACTTGACGGGCCGCATTATTAGCATAAGTCATTTGAGAAATCTTTCTTTAACGGTTTCGGCACGTTTGTCTTCCTTCGCGATGAAAAGCTGTATTCAGCTGGTTGTTTATTATCTTCTTACCGTTGTAGCGATTGTCTAAAGCCATCAGTAGACTTCTACTGACGTAATGTCATTCCTTCCCATCCAATTAGTCGGATATGTCTGAAGTCTGTTGTTTGATTTTGCAATGTTGCAACAATTATCGACATGCAAGACACTGTCAGCCTAGGTTTGCATCTGTCATTAAATGACAGATTGCCCCAGTCACAGGGCGTATAACCGCTATATAGCATCATGCAAGCAGGTGGGTGCAATGTTTGATACAAGCTCTCCTCACATCTTAACACGAAAGCAATAAATCGCGAAGGAAGCGTGGTAACCGAGAAAAAGGTGAATGCATGACAGATATTCGTAGTCGTGACAAGCGCAGGCGTTTGACATTCGTGTGAGGCTAGACGAGTTGCATGCCTCTTTTGCGAAATTTCACATTCATTCTTCGTCTTTTGTTTTTTTGCTTTTTCTTCCACGGAGAGAGTGCTCGTAAATCTCGGTGCGTGACAACTGAAATGTAAAAGAATATGCGCAATTGGGCACGCAATGGATGTTATGACAGCGAACTGCTTAGCAGGAGTTAAACGGATTAGTTGCCGTGTTCCCGTTGAGAACATGTAAAAACGCTGTTAATTTGAATTTGACGTATAACCACCGACGCGGAGTGGATTCACACGATGCCACTGTTTTGAATCGGCAAGATGTTACTTTTTATTTAATATTTTTTAATATTTACTTTAACATAATTTTTCTTTGCTATTATTATAAATGTACGAGGGATACCCACTAGGTTAGCGCAAAAAAATCATATAAATAGACCACCAGGAGGTACATTCATTTGAATATGAACTGTTGAAAGAAAAATGGAGAAAAACGAAATTTCATCAAGTACTTCGGCTAGAAAAACTGTCTACCAAAGACGACTTGGTGAAAACATTGGAGACTCTGCTCCTCCATATCCCACAGTAGCATGCTAAGCCAAGGAGCTTAAGATGGACAGAACGTCCACTGAAAATTAACATCGCGAAGGATGCCCACCCACGTCTATCATTGAAGATAACGTGAAAAATAGTCAAAAATGTTGGCAGATCTAAGAGTGACCATCAGGCATAGAGCTGAGGTCACAGGGATGTTATATAGTAGCGTTTTAAAAACCCTTACGAACAAATTGCATTACGATAAAAGTCTCTTCGCGTTGGGTACCGAGATTGTTAACAAGAAGTTCCGAGCAGATCAGGAAACATGTTTGTTACGTTTCGTGACCATGGACGAGGCCTGGATCCGCCGTTTTGATCCTGAAATCGAACAACAATCGATTACTTGGAAGTGAGTCTCTTCACGGACCAAAGAAATTCAAAGTGTCAAGTTCGATGGAACATGTTTGAGTCGATTATAGAAAAACATAACCTCCATAACACCACATCCGACAAAAGACTCAGGAGTCCAGCAGGGTAACGTAAGTTTGACGTCGGGAAGCTACAATCGCAAGAGACCGCTAGAATCTTTGTCGACCGCGTCTCCCTCAAACTCTCTCAAAGTCCTACGATAGCGGCACAATCCACAGACTAGCAGTAGAAGCAATGCCAGAACGTCATCAGAGAAGTCACTTCTGATGTGCTGGGTTTCAAACCTCCACTACCTAGAAGCCCCTTGTTTAATGTACAATGCGAACAGGCCCATCCAGCAAAGCAGTATGCTTACAAGGCCATACTACAAAGACGGACGACAACTGCTCGCGACTGAAGTGAGCTGATAAGCCGCATGCACTAACATATTTGTAACATATGCTCGGAGGAAAGCTTGCTCGACGAATGGAATCTCAGCATCATTTGGCCGGTCCTCAAAAAAGGAGACCCCTATAATTGCGCCAACTACAGGGGATTAAGTCTCCATACAGTATCTTCTCTACTATATTGTGTGAACGCCTGAAGCCTTTTTTGGATAACCTGATCGGCTTTTATTAGCCCGGCTTCAGGTCGGATAAGTCCTCAAGAGACTAAATGTTCACACTGCGGCAGATCTTCGAGAAGACCTACGAATTTCGGGTCGACACACACCCCATTTTTGTTGGCTTTAAGACCGCATATGACAGTGTGCATAGGGATGAGCTATACTGAGTCTTGTCTAATTTTAACATCCCTGCCAAACTCGTCAGATTGTAGAGGATGACAATGGAGAATTCTCGCTGCTCCATTCAGGTCGGTAACGAATTAACCGAGACCTTCGATGTTGAAAAAGTATTTAGATAAGGAGTCACACTATCATGCACCTTTTTCAAAATCGTCTTTGAGAAGATCGTGCAAGAGTTACTGACCAACATCTTGGCCAAAACGTCACTCTTGGCAGCTATAAATTTAAAGTTATCAAGGATTTCGTCTACCTTGGTTCAGAACTTCACTGGCCAACTGCTGCTTTTTGAACATTTTGATAAATAGAACCCTCTTTCGAAAGACCAAGGTTGCGCCATACAAAATCTTAATGATCCCGATTGTACTCTACAGCGCAGAGACTTGGGCTTTACCGAAAGCGGATGAGGAGATCCTTGGTCGTTTCGAGACTAAATTTCTGCGTTTAATCTACGGCCTTCTTTGTGTAAGCGGAGTTTGGAGAAGAAGATCCAATGAAGAACTATACAGCTGTACAGCAACATTGGCCTAGTACGACGCCTTCGGAACCAGTATCTAAGACGGCTGGGCCATGTAAAGCGCATGGACAACGCAGCTTCGGCCCAAGGAGTCTACAAATCCAACTCGGAGAGACGACGCAACAGAGGACTACCGCATCAACGGTGGCGCACACAGGTGGAAGGGGACCTTAACCAACTGGGAGTGCGGCACTGGAAACTCACTACTCATTAGCAAATGCTACGGTTACTGCTAAGCAAGGCAAAGGGAAGGGCCAATTAGCTAGTCTTATTAGCTAGTAGTTAGTTAACAGTCGTGAACCTCCGGTTTTTTGGCTTTATGGCTTTCATTTCACCTTTTTAATGATGTGCTAATGATTTCCAAAATGACATAGAGTTTCGTGGAAGTGATAGTAGACTTATTATACCTTATTTGGCAAGATCCTAAATTATAGCCGAAGCTTGACACATTTTATGCCGAAGCTATTATCTAACCCTAGGTGAAAAAATTATTCACACAATAGCTAATCAAAGATTCGATAACTTGCCCTCACTCAGTGTCAAAACCATCACTTCCATGTCTAAGCTTTGCTTATTTTACACTCAATGGCGACCTAATAGCCCTCGAGACTAATGAGCGCAATTGAATTCGAATCGGTTCATCTCTTAGCAGATGTCGTGGTCTCTATTCCAGTGAAAGTCGCCTCTTCACTCATCACAAAAGATTAAGTGAAAAACATTGGATACAAAGCATCGTATAACCACGAGAGCACTCGTAAATTGTTGGCGTCTTTCTTCTGTCATAGAGACATATGGTGTATCAGAATTATTTTGCGATAAGCTTCACGAAAATGGTAAGACGTGACTCAGAAACACTATTTGCTGAAGTGTCAGCGATAACCCCATGTAAATATGATATTGTACCTGGCGTTGATAAGACTGTTAATCTTTGTTTGTTATCCGCACGCAGTGGGGTTTCAGATATTCACTGGAAATGTTAGCATCTGTCAAAAAGTGACAAACACCATCTGCTCGACTGATAACTCTCCGACTGTCTACATTAAAGCCACTTGAAATGCTGTATATTCGTATCTAATAACTCCTCTTTAAACAAGTTTCGACTGTTTAGTGCACAAACCTTGAGAAGTCAACAACACAACAGGCTGTGACTAAATAGCAATAAAAATTTGTGTTTTATTTGCGTCTCCTTCATGCATGTCTTAACACACTGGATGGGTCAATGCGCAGATGCATTCAACGTAACAAATGAAAGACTTGCAACATACTCGTACGTTGGATATTCCGTTGCATTTTATTGACAATTTTATTTGCATTATGTCCAGTGCGACGACATATTTAGGTGAGAAGCAATACTCAGAAATATCATCGACTGGTCGGGCGAGTTGCCTGTGTGATCGTTAAATAGTGATTAATGAGGAGATAGTCGACGATCATGTAACGGGCTTATTATGTCGATTTGGAATTTTCATACCTCCGTTCGTGGTATTTGATTTATCGCTGTCATTTGCAGTAACTAAGTGCTATCTAGAGCCTCATATGTCTAGAGTTTCTGTTTTTGTCAATTCATATATGATCACAAGATCACAAGTCGGCATATACATATTTCGCCCAACGACTTCCGACAACACAGACGTTTGTCATGTACAATTATTTGCCACAAAGTTATTGTTTTTGAACTGTCAATGCCACAGTCAACGGAGAAAATCAATTTGAATCGGATGCGCTGAGGAAGGAAGTGTAAAATTACCAGTGACATTGCTCTGAGCAGATATGGAACATTGAAAAACTTCACAATGCATATTCGAAAGTTTCTTAACCTCATGCGGGTAACATCATGGCTATGGTCATTGGCTTTAAAGTCATAAAAACTCAAACGGCTCCTTAGAGCGTCGTGGAAAATGTTATAACTTTATTTTGTTGAGAGTAATTGGTTTTCCTCTATACCCAGGTGAACGTGCCTGCATAGATGTTAATGATTGCCTTTCTAGTAGTTTTTTTTGCCTTTTTAAAATCAAATTTCTTAAAGGAAAGTCGGAAAGTTACCTTTCGTTGCTATATTTTTATTTAGCATTTTTGGTTAAATGAAAAAATATTACAAGAACTAGAAGAGTACCATATCCTCATGGGATGGGTCATTATTGAATTCAAAAAGGTTCGCGTATCGAACACTAGAACATGTTAGTGATGTAGTGATCTTGCCACAACCATATTGCATTTACATGAACCATGAACCATGAATATTTACAGATAAGGTTAATTTTATTTGTACATTTTTGGGCCAATGTTTTTTTTTTTAAGTAGTGTGACCGTTTCAGCAGTTTGATTGCACTACCGAATGATGTCTGCTGACTTTTTTTTACACAGCATTGGTGCTATGGCGAGAGCGATATTTATTTTCAGAAAGATGGTGCCACATTTCGCAAAAAAAAAACGGTTCTATCCCGTGATTTCGAGGGTTCCCTTGGTCGCTTTAATAGAGTGATTTAACACGATTAGACTCGCTTTCAATGGGGCTTTTTCTTTTATATAAAACTTGATAAGAAACTTTCATCAGAACGATGATTTTTGTAGACCAAGTTGGATATTGTATGACCAAAAAATGTCACCACTTTATACAAATGTAGCGTTTTTTTATTGATTAAAAATGACATATCATGTTCGATGACTCCTTATAATTCTTAAGCTTGTTGACTGAATTTTATGATTGAAGACTAGAACTTGGGAATACGAATTGGAAGCTACTGATTACTTCTAACGTTATCGTCGTATTCGATTGAGGAGTGTTGTTTAACCTTGCTGGTAGTAGAAGCATGTTTAATAATTGATTAAGTTAACTTGTTTTATTTTATACAGAATACCTTCCGAATCTGGCATAGAATTTTTTTTTCTTCAGAAAATAAGTCAGAAGGTGGACGACTATTCCTAATCTTGCCGCAAGTTTCAAAGTCTTCACCATAAATCTTCATATTTTAGCTATCGGGAAGGTGAAAAAAATTGAGAGATGGACACCCTACTGTAAATAGACATGTTCCCATACCGTAATATGATAATGCGAGACCACAACCAACCACTGGTCGATGGTTAGCAAGGTCTGCGAGAATTTAGTCACTAGAGCCCTGTTTAAATGGGTTGAGGACAATAAAAACATTCCTGGTTGTTTGTGATTGCCTGTCTAATTGATTGGGGGAAAAAAAAAACTTTTGCCATGGTTAGATGATGGTGATCTTTATTATAAGACAGTTTGGACTTCTACTTAAAGAAATTACATATTAACTACAACAGGATACGATGGACGGTGACGATCATGTTTAGCTTTTATTTAAGTAATATGATAGTTGACCATTGAATGGTGAAGGTCAGGCCCAACTACCGACGTTATTGGCACTCTCTCGCAACGTACGACAACAGTCAGCAGTATTGTGATGATTGGAATTTGAAAATGAAGCTCCAATCACAAACTATTTTAGTCGGAGATAGGGCCACCAGAAAAACAATTTGTGTAGGTTCTTTGGATTTTTGGACTGGACGAGCGCCCACCAGCGTAACAAAATGTAATTAAATACCTTGGGATCTGGCTAGACCAGTATCTATATTTTCGCACTTGCAATATGGCTGTTTCAAAGTAGCCATATCTGCTTGATTCTAGAGTGCAGGTAATTTGCTAACTGGCCCTTGGCTTGTCCCGTGAGGATGCGACTTAACGTATTTGTCCCCTCAGAGTCATTCGCCTATTTAGATCAATGTGGACTGATGCACAATAGATTAGACATGCTGCTGATCTTCGACATATCTCGCGGATGACAATTCCTTTACGAGCATGATGTCAGCGCTCCGTGAATCTGAACGATTCAGGGTTAATAGAGCGCTTTCGTGCGGCAATAGTGTAGCAAACGTTCGACTGCATCAACTGCTTTTGGTGGCTGGAGCGAGCTTCTTCGGTAGTATGTATTTTTGGTTTTACAGACTCTTCCAGGCAAAGCTGAACGTCATAACGTGTAGGTTACTGTAGGTTAGGTAGGTTAGACTATGTTAAGGTCTGGTATGGTTGGTAGTTTTAATTAAGTTTTAGTTTTTAATTTAAAAAAAAGAACAAAGACAACATTTTTTTTGTTCACAAAATTTATTTGGCTTTAGTTGTTAATGTTTTTAATTAGGTCGTACAGCTGAAAGGTTGGTCTTAAGCTGCTCTGCGCACGAGACCCAGTAAGTAATTTAAAGTTAGTTAGTTTCAAGCATTTTTGCCCAGCGTAAGATAGTTCTAAGAAATGAATAATAAAATTGGATTTAGGAACTTATACTGAAAGAGCACCATCAACGTTCCTCTTGGCGCATTTGCTTTATAAAATTTTGCCTCATCTGCCCCTATTCACCAGACTGATTCCTAATCGTTTACCACCTCTTTCGAAGTTTAAGCAATTACCTCATAAAACTAGTCGCCATAAAACAGGATTTTACGAACTTCTCAGCCCAAAGGGACAAAAATATATTTGTTTGAGTGAAACGTTGGAAAAATACCAAAGATGAAAATAATTTTTTGGAACAAACTTTGTTAATTTTTGAAACTGTGTTTCCTAACTTTGTACATAAAAAACTGCGATTTCATATGTAAAGACCTGTCATTGAAGGACATTTTTGCTTGTTTTACGTTTCCTTTCATAACTTTTCTATTTACTTCATATTAAACATTTTTCTTCACCTCTGGAAATGATATTAAGATATTGCTTTCGACTCTTAAAAATTAGTGATTTTGATGTTGAAAATAAAGAACGCTTTGGAACACCAAAAAGGTTTGAATACGATGAATTGGAGACATTAGGTCGTGAAGACACCTGCTAAATGCTTGCTTCCAAAATCATTAAGAGTAGATGATAAAACAGCTTCGAAACGTTCGAAAATATTAGGAATAATTTAGAAGCAAGGATATAGCAAGGTCGACGATGAACGGAATTTTTTCATACGCTTTTTCAATGGCATAAAAGAAAAGGTTTCCCGCAAAGTACATATTTTGACTGGCGATGATAAGTGGATACTGCATAATACCTCAAACATAAAAGATCGTGGGATAATCCTATGCATCATCGTCGCCGGCGACAGTAGTCGAGGCACGGTAAGGTAACAACAAAACGTTTGGCCATAAGTTGCAAGAACAGTGAAAATTTACTTAGAAACGTTTAAATGCGAACTCTTATCCTACCCGCTGTATTCATCACATAGAAGCTCTTCCGAGTGTCACTTGTTTCGTTGGCTGAGCAGCACCTCCTTTCTTATAAAGATGTTCTCCATTACTATGAAGATGGGGCTGGTCGTGGTGCAATGGTAATCACCACCGAATACTGAGTGGAAGGTTTGTAGTTCACGGAAAAACTGTGCAACAACATCAGTTGTGAATGAGAGATGATCAAAAATAATGCTGACGAAGGCCTAACACCCGCAGTATAGGATCGCGTATAAAGTTCATACTCTGTGTGTACATTTTCAATATAACACCTTAATGACATGGAAACAAAGAAAATTACTGTGAACTACAACCAACGTGACAAATTCTGTCGAATCTCTCAAATTTTATCTAGGACAACCACCCCTGGAGAGTAGTGAACGGAACGAACGAAGGATTCTTCGACACAAACCATCTGCAAAAAATTGTTCTTTTTCCGACGTCAAATTCTGCCACAAAAAGGGAAATTTGGGAACGGGGCTTCGATGGCAATACTTTCAGTGGCATGTTTTTTTTCCGACTTATTTTATATAATTCATACATATGTATATCTTAAAGCAGTAATTCAAAACATACAAGTAAACAGGAAGACCTTATTCAAGGTTCTAATAATTAAGCAGTTATTAAGGACACATCCCTGGAGTAAGTAGAAGAAGTACTGAGAACTGTAATGTGAGTTTGAAGTTAGAGTCGTCCAAAATGTTAAGAAGCACTTGGTGGTGAAAATTAAGGAAGACTTCGAATAAGGTGGGTATATGGTACTTAAAGCTTATATAGTATAGGGCTTTTCAAAAGACGTATCTTGATGTGAGTAGTGAAAGATTTCTGAATGCTATCATTTTTATGTAATTGTTCACGTTTGAGATTAACCATGAATAGCTACATGCTAGAGCAATGCACTGAAGTTATTCAACCTTATTATAAAAACGGTTGAGCTATGAAAAATGCATCATAAAATTCGCGACTTTTTTGATGTGAATTAAAGTCGGTATTAGTCGAAGTATGGTGAAGAAATTGGTTCTTTCGAGCGTCGAAACTAAAAAGTGAACGTTTACGTTCACGCAGTGAAACGGATTACTCGACTACGTGAAAGATTGTATGCAAGGCTTAAAACCCTGCAAAACACAGCTCGTGCAAGAACTGAAGCCGAACGACCTGCCACAGCGTCGAATTTTCGGTGAGTGGTCGAGGGAGATCGGTTTTTCTTGTGAACAATTTTCTTCAGCTACGAAGCTCATTTCTGGTTGAATGGGTAAGTTAATAAACAAAATTGCCGTATTTGGTTCAATGAGCAACCTAGGCATATACAAGAGCTGCCAATGCATGCGGAAAATGCACAGTTTGGTGCGGCTTATGGTCCGGTTGAATCATTGGCCCGGATTTTTTCAAAAATGAGAATAAAGCTAGTTCAATGATTTCCAACTTTTTCTTCATACAAAATGCACCAGCTGAACCTGATCGACATGTGGTTCTATCAAGACAGCGCATCGTGAGGAAAAGTGAATTAAAATTTGACCCTCCGTATGGGCTTCTTATAATATAATGGTTCACGTTCACATAGTGGTCAACGTTCACTCAAGAATAAAAAATGGCAACTATTTGTTCATTATTCGAGTAATAATTTTATAAGATTTTGTAATTTTTCTGTATTTTTGTTTGGTAATTAAAAACCAAGTGCTTAAAAAAATAAAGTACCTTAAACCCCTGTATAAAGCAGATAAGATATCAAATTTCTCAATTTTAGAATGTAAATAAAAATAGAGCGCAAACTCATTGTATGTTGACAATATTTGCGATAGCTCTCAGTCACTTCATACGATATCTAGTGGAATTAGCTTTAACGTAAACACGGTATTGATGCCCTCGCGAAATTTTACAAAAATACGTTTTTTGGTCAGCAAAAATCCTTTGTCCTTGATAGGGGTTCACTTTTAAAACTTGTAACTTATTGATATTCTGTCACAGACAGTAGCATCAGAGCTCCTCTAAATACGTCAACATGAAAAGTAGGTTTTATTGGATTCACAATACCGTGAAGGCAAGAAAAGCATTTGCAATCCAATAAGGCATTTGATTTAATTCTACAGATCACAGTTGTTTATATTTTATTGCTTGCTTTACGCACTATCGCTTTATTCTGGATTAACACTTTACCTATATCTATCGATAGAGCACCGGACCATTACTATACTTTGTCAAATGGCCAAGCTATCTAGCCGCTTGCAAAAGAAACTTATCGAATAAATAGAATGAACGACCTGATAGGTTGGAGACAAATCACATGTCAAAAAGCTTTGTATCTCTCAAGTCTATGTGACTCAGTGAGTGGGTCCGTGAAAAGACGGGGAACATTGATTAGATTTGAACTAATCGTTCGGGCATTACAAAAAACTAATTGAAAGGTGTTGCCATTGCCGCTGCATTGGCGACAGTCTAGATCGCCTATCTAACTCTGTACGTCATACAATCAAATCGTAATTAAGATACAATCTTAACCCACTTCAAAGAAATAAAAAAACCCCCCAAGCAGGGGTATTTTGTACATTTTACTCACCTTGACATTGGACTGTTGCAGTTGCAAAAATGTAGCAATTCCGTTCCTGACACGATTCTTGACACCACGCACTGTGCCCTTCGAGCTCCGAATAGTCGCGGCACCCGACGCCTGACCATTTAAGTCCTTATAACCGGCAAACGCATCGTCACTTAAACTTTTTGGTTCACTCTCGACAAGGCTACCGAAGTCGTGTTCATTCACATGGAACGTATAGAACTTGTCGTTTTCGAATTTTCGCGTATCCATCGAGCCCACCAGATTGCCGCACTTGCTCGTATCCCCGTACGTTCCTTCTTTAATAATAACGCAACTTTTGTTTCTGTCTTTGCGATAGTTGCTATCGAATTTGATTTTGTTGCGTTCGTTCATGAGTAATTTGTTAGCGGTGTTATCAGGGTCCGGCGCGTATGTGTAATCGGATTTGGGTGAACTGTTGAAGTTGGCCGATGAGGCCGGTAGGGGCGATGGTGAGTTTGCGAACTTACGGTCGCGTATGTCACGGAGTAGGGAATCGGGAAGAAATGATAATTTGGACGGTAGTCCGTCGGATAGACTTAGGGAATCGCAGCTCAGGCTGGATTCACTCTCCTCGCTGTCGGTGAGCGATCCGGCTCGCTGATGATCGTGATGGATCTTTCGGGAACGATGATGATGATCATGATCGTGATCGTGATTTTCTTTCATAAGGATTTTCGTTGTCTTCAGATGCATCTCAAGTTTGGGTCCGACTTTTTTCGGGAGCGGCGGAGGTGTGGTCGAGTTCGTGGTACTACCCCCATTGTCCATGTCGCTACAGGTTCCAGAGTCCAGTGTATCGCTGGGCGAGAACTGTCCACTCGTCATCATGTAGTAAAGATACGTGGGATTGCTGACATTCAGTTCGGTGACTGAAGTTCCACTGTTATTCGATTTCTGCACCATGATCGGTGATCCTTGGCTGTTATCCTTGTCGATCACGTTCGATTCGAGTTGGGCGGCCACACTACAATCGGGACTGGTCAGATTGACAACTGTAAATTTTTTCTCTTTCACTTCGTTCGAATTGGGCAACGCGTCACTTTTGGTTTCGACCGTTATTGGCTGTACGGACTCCGAGTCAGGCGAAATTTTTATTTTCACAACATGAAAGTCTTTCTCCGTGGATGAAACTGATTCGGTCAGTGCACTTGCATCATCTGCTGCTCCTCCTCGACTACGGTTGATAATCTCGATTTGTGAAACTGGGGAATCGGGCTTCGTAGTGGTATGTGGAAGAGATGGTAAGATGTTCGTGCGACTAATACAACTTTCATCGATCGTTGTGTGGTGCTGGGTCTGTGCAGCCGGAACATTGGTATGTGTAGTTGGCTCCACTTTCATCGTGGCTGTTACGGTCGTCGCATCTTGTTCTTCGCACAATCCATTCAGGCCGACGACGATTGTGCTTTGGTTATTCGCTAGCTGTTGCTGTTGCTCGTCGTGCACTTGTGATGGTCGTTCGCATTCGTCTTCGTGGTCGTTCGAAAAAGTGGGGCCAAGCGTTGAAGTGGTATTCGTGACAGAAATGGTCTTTGACACATTTGAATTGACTACTGAAGGCATTTTACCGATGTATCTTCTTTGAGTTTCTACTTGTTGAACGATGGTCGCTTCTTTGCTGCTCCAACTTGCAGCCGCATCTACGGGGATTGTAAGTGGAGCTGAAGCTACGCCATTGATATCGATATACGTTGTCGATGGCATTTTAAGTGAAGGATACCAAAGCAAAATAGAAAAAAACTCGATAGATTTGTATTTGAAGTCGAGTATCTTCTTCTTATTGTCGTATTCGTTAGATTTGCGCTTTGAATTGCAAAGTGGAATTCGAAGTTTCCATTTGGTCGATGGTGTGGGAATGTTAACACTTTCGGTGCAATCTCTCTTATCTGTCTAACTATCTATTGCGCGGATTATCTGTCTACTGACTAGGTTATCGTGGTTATATCATTATTAGTAAAATGTAATTCAATCGGACAGGGTTTCCTGTTTGTTTGATGATACCACGGATATGGATAAGTCTTTTCCGTTTTCCGTTACATGAAACGCGGTTACGAAACGAGAAATTTCCTTGCCCACGACTTTTTCCTGGCCTCCGTTACACACATTCGCCTTGAACTCCTTTTCGATTTCGACGTCCGTATTGGTGTGTCGTTCTAGTTTATACACCACAAGCTAGTTACTAGGATACCGGCTTTTCAACGGGATCATCCCGTAAATCCAATTCTCTTTCGCACACACGATTCTCGTTCTATATTCCAATGGTTTTCCAACCATAGGTACACAGATGCATCGTGTGCATCTAGCAGAAGTCCGGCACAAACCAGGCAAACGAAACAAAACGACGGGGAAAAAACACAAATCAACCGAAGGAAGAACAACCGTATCTATGGCAGAAAAAACTTGTATCTTACTAGACGAACAGGTACTATTCGCGCGAATAACGGTATGAGCAGCTTAGCGCAGTGCGGTGTACATACAGCTCTTAACAGTATCGCGACGGTAACTAAAGACAAAACAGTCGACTTGAGGTTTTGATTTGTTGCCTCGTCTCTTTCGTTTCGTCGCTCTCCTCTCATCGAACGAATGAATAAAAACAAAAAGTATCTACGTAAGAGAGAAGTAGATACACAAACAACAAAAACAATAATGTTTAAATTCGCGGTTAAGATCGGAATGGCTGGTAGGTACGTTAGCCGTCATACCTATATAGCCATATGCAGATACCTATCTATCTGGCAGATTGCGCGGGCTCGACAGTCGGGTTTGGGGCTTCGACTGACTGACGACTGGCTTAGGGCTTTGTGTTTGAGTGGAATTCTCTTCTCTCATTGTTGTTTTCCTTCGATTATTGCTTGTTGTTCTGTTGTTTTTGCACAATACCATCCATTACGAAGGTACGTATTGGGTTCTTGTGGTATTTTCGTCCGCTGATGGTAGAGTCGGTGGCTTTCCTCTTCTTGATTTTTTTTTGTTTTTAACTTTAGTTCCTTTTTGTGTCTCTTTTGCGGTGATGATGAGATGAGGTAATTCCTTTTTATGGGACAGAATGTTCTTGCCGAGGTGTCAATTAGAGTCTTCTGACCGGATTTGTGACTGACACTTTTATGCTCTTGGTAAATGGGGCTACTAAGTGATTATTTTAGATGACTTCCATACAATTAAGGGCATTAGTAATGAGTGTGCGATAAATAATCAAATATAAAGCAAAGTTCCCCCTGTCATCATGTATACGGTGAAGTACTTATTGGCCAGAGGCATAAACTGATTTCTATTTTGACCGCTTTGGTAGGTTACATCTTCAGTCAGCAGTTCATGCTTTTCTGTTTTTATTTTAGAGTCAAGTCGAGTTCTTACTCGATGGTAGTCGTGGCAAAGTCAAGGTTCCAGCCGTCGTCAAGCCAATTAAGAAGCTAACCTAGCAAAACACATGTTTATTACAAGGGCAGAAGTTTAGTTAGTTCACTATATAGACATACAAAAAAGCTTTAAAGAACGACTTCAGTAAAGTAATTAAGGCAACCGCACGAACTATAATAAAAAAAACAACAAAATATTTGCATGTGTTGACACTATATTGATTGAGACCAGTTTTTTAACTATGTTTTGTTGCAGGTCTTAAGCCACGGGTTCTCCAACTAGTTTGAACTTTAGCCAATTGCACTGGGGGCATGTATGATATAATCACATTCATCAAGTATTTCTAAGGTTCAGATCAACAATTGGAAATATGCGGATTTTTTTTTCTTCAAAATTTCGAGCTTCATTCCGTCGAAATGATTACAAATTTATTTCTCAAGTGTTATCCATAGCTAGCGCCAACTTCTCACCATCTTTTTGGCAGTCTTTTAAGGTGATCTACGTATCGACTCATATGCTGACTTCGTATATAGATCGGAAGTGTTACTCAGCCAGGACCTGGGTTGTTGATCGGAAAAGGTAGTAACAGCAAGGATCTGAAAAGTCGGATCACAATTATTGGCTCCAGTTTAGTTTCAACGACCTAAGTTTCAACTGAGCAGTACTTTTCTCGAAGGCCGTTGATGAGATTACCCGGTTGCAATGACTCAGAATATATTATAGATGTTTGGTTTAGCCGTTGATATTGATGTATGGTCGCAACCCCCACTATTTCTTTCTCTTTGGATTATTGTAATAAAGGATGATTTGTTTACTGCTTGGTTTTTTAGTGTTCTATTATTGACAGCTCACATACGACTCGTGAAATGTGTTAAAATCAATCATGATTGGTAAGCATTGCCATTTTATAATAGAAAGACTTACATCTGGTTAAAGAAGGTGATGGTTGAGCATCACTTTCACTCGGAGGTCAAAGGGTCCATTGTGACCTTAATTTGTGGAGTGGACATATAATTAACTTGTCCTATCACTGAAACCACCCCGTGCTTTCAGAAGATCCAATATATCTGCATTTGAAACGTCCGCAATCTCTGTAAAGAATCTTTGGCCCAGCGAAGCTAGGCGCCGATTCTGGAGAGCTGGGCAGTGGCAAAGCAGATGTTGGATCATCTCGGTTTCTTCCTCATCGCCGCAGCTCTGGCAGAGATCGCTGGATTCCGAGTTCTATTTCAGGAGGGTGTCCTGTGATCACTCCGACGAGCATACGGATCGAGTTACGGTCAAGCGCCAAGAGCTTCTTTGTTTTTCCGATATTACGAGCGTGGTCCGATAAGTACGTAGCCTCACCGCCAGATGGCGCCAGTATCGCAAGAGCAACTTACTATCGTGTAGTACATTCTAGTAGACGGCTACTATCGAAATTTCAGCCGGGTCGGACTCGTAGTTTTGTTTTAACAGCGTGTGGAAGCGGGAGTGTCCGCGGATTTTAGAAAAATGGAAAAAGAGCAATATCGGTCGGTGATTCGATTCTTCTTTTTGGAAGGGAAATCGCACAGCGAAAACAAAGAGCGTTTGGATGCTGTGTACGGTGACTCTTCTCCTTCGATGGTGACCATCTAAAATTGGTTTAACGAGTTTCAACGTGGAAGCACGTCGGTTTTTGATGAGCAACGTCCAGGTGCCCCGAAAACGGCTACAACGGAGGATAACGTCTCGTATAGTACAGAGCTGTACTATGCCAAATTATTGGGCCGATTCCGAATTGAAGAAAAAACGGCCCCACTTGGCGAAGAAAAAAATGCTCTTCCGCCTTGATAACGCACCGGCTAGCACCTCCGCCCTCGCCACGGCCAAATTGGTCGAATTGGGCTACGAACTGCTGCCCCATCCACCGTATTCTCCAGATTTGGCTCCGTGCGACTTCTTTTTGTTTCCAAACTTGAAAAGGTCACTCGCCGGGCAGAAATTTCAGTCGAATGAGGAGGTCATCGCCGGCACGGAGACAGACCTCGAGAAAACGTATTTTTCAAACGGGTTTAAGAAGTTGGAGCATCGCTGGGTGAAGTGTATCGAGCTAAAAGCAGGCTATATTGAAAAATTAATCACCATTTCTCCAAAATTTTTGCTTTTCTTTTGTAAGCTAAGTACTTATCGGACCACCCTCGTAATATGATCAAAAAATGATGACGAAGGCATAACACTCGCAGCATAAGATCACTTCAAAATTACTCAAATATTCTGTGCGTGCGTACACCTAATGAAAACAAAACAGTTGCTGTGAACTACAACCAATGCGACAATATCAGTCGAATCTCTCATCCTATCTAGGACAACCACCCCCGGAGAATACATTGAACGGACATCTTCGACACAAACCATCTGCACCCTGTCGAGGTTGTATGACCATAAGAGCGCAGACTCTTGAACCTGCACGAACTCTATAAAAAAGAAAACTTATATATGCCGATAAGCTCGCCTTAATTGCAGTCTTGAAAGACAAGGTTACACGTGATATTAGCGAGATATCATCTAATTTACATACTCGAAATTGGATTCTCCGTATGTCCGCTTAAAACATAATCTCGGTAAATATTTACACAAAATAATCTTTAAATAGATAAATGGCAAATAAAAATTGTATACTTTTTATCAAATGATAAAACTTTATTATCGGAAAGAGTGTTCCTTAGTGCAAACGTTGCACGCACTGCGCCCATTTTACGGCAGATGTGGTGGCCCTTCAAAGTCGACTCTTCAACGTTTAGTGGCCAATTTTGAGACGACCGGTCCGATATGTTCGTATAATCTTAGGTCAAAGGAACGCAAGATCGGCCGAGAAAATCGCCGTGGGCCATGAAAATTTACAGCAGAACCCGAGACAGTCGATTCCTCGACGTGTACAAGAACTCGACCTTTCGCAGACTCCAACTTGTCGAATTTTGCGTTGGGAACTGACCCCACACCCGTACAAGATCCAACTGACCCAGCTTAAAGTTCATGACCATAGATAATGTCGTTTGTTCGCCAACTGGGCTTCAGAGCGTTTGGAAGAGGAACTCAAATTTGGCCCAAAAAATCATCTTTAGCAACGAAGCTAATTCTTGGATGAATGGCTGAGTTAACAAACAAAATTGCCGTATACGGGACGACACCAACCTACGTAAGGTTTGTTTTCGAATTGGTGTCGATTTTGGACCAGCGGCGTCATTGGCCCGTACTTTTTCAAAAGCGACGTTGATGAGGCGGTCACAGGTCATGGCGAGCTCTACAGAACTACGATAACCAATTTCTTATGGACCCAATTAAACCATATTATAGACCTAAAGGAGATGTGATTTCAGCAGAACGGCGCTACTTGCCACACGGCTGACATTCTGCGTTACCATTAACGATTTGAGGGAAAGGTTATCTCTCGCAGGGGTGACGTGATCTTGACATCAAGGTCATGCGATTTGACCCCGCTAAACTTTTTCTTATGGGTGTTCCATAATCGACCACAATCGGTCGATAGCGCAGGTAACGCAGGTAACGCAGGCCAACGCTCAAATTCTGCCGTATTCAACCGAAGCAGGCATTTGAATGATGTTATACTTCTTCTATAATGGCATACATGGACCTTTCAAACAAAAAAAAATTTGTTAATACTTCGCAAACAGCTTGTTTTATTCTACATATTTTAACATCTACCTGCCCCTATTGAAAAACTCTTTAGCTTCCGTTTTTTTTCGTTAAATGATATTTTCGCACATTAATCTACTTCCAAGTCAACAAAACTCAATAGACAAGTAGAAAAAGCAGGGATTTAAGACCGTGGAAGACGAGCGCCAAAGCCTGTTCTGTTCACCTAAGCTATGTGGAATTCAGTTTTTCCTAAAGACGAAGGGAACCCGCTCTTTATTGCCGATTCGGAATTTCTACAAGTTTCTTTCAGACAAGAATACTATTATAGGTGGTTTCTTCAGTATCCCGAAAGTATAGGCGAAACACCGGGATAAACCCAAACTGGTATATATAATTTCGAAAACTTTGTTTTTACAGGATCCAAATCCCGTGCTATTAGCGCCAGAAATACACTTACGTCCTCAAATATGGAGAAAATAATTCATCCACCACTTCCTACTCAATGCCTTTATTGCACCTTCCGACAATCTGCGTAACTCGGTTGATCAAGCCTTGGGGTCAACTTGTTATGTAACGTACGTGCTTCAGGTAAAATAGTTTTACGTCATAAATTATTGCAATCATTACCTGTATATCTGACAAGCCATTAAAAAATATTTTCCACCATTTCTTCGATAACTATGTACGTGACTTAGGAAATAACCTTTTTCCGTACAGAGCGGAGAGACGTTATCGCTTAACCACAATTGCGTATGCTCACGCACTTAAAAGTACTTGCCATCAAGCAACAAAGTCTAATTCATGAAAATTGCTGCTAATGTGGTGCATATTCGATACCTTCCCATGCAACTATTGAGGAATTCATAGGCAACTCTTATGCCCACTGGCACGTTAAACCCGAAGACGTCGCCTCAAGGTTACTATACTACAGCATACTGCCGATTAAGCAAACCAAACTAAACCTTACATTTAAAAAATAAATAAAAAAAACAAATGTTTTAATCAAAAGTCCATTGACAGCAGCATCGAGTAAACCGCGCCACGGTTTTTAGCATAATGGGTCTTCTCTCAAATGGAAAATACGAAATTCAAGCCCCGCTTAGTGGCGATCAATCAGTTTTTGCCGATGGTTAAAATGTTAATTTGTCCTGTTTTGAGATGCCCCTATGGATTGGTATGTAAATTTACGGAGGGATATAATGGAACGAAGATACAAAGCGATAAAAGCGAGAAGGAAACTCGTTTGGCATAAAACATGAACTTGTCAACGTTGGTGACGAAAGACACCGCTCAAGGACAACCAAAAGTCATATTACAGTTTCGACACGAATTGATTTTTCTGTTCAAATGTTTGTCAGATAACTGGGTTTTCAAAAAGTAAAGGTTGGGTACGCAACTTGTTATTGATGAGAAAATGTCACTAAACTGACATCTCTGTGCCTTGTTTGACATTGATCTACTTGGAATTGGGCGGTACAAACGACGTGATTTTATTGCAAATTTTGTGGATTTTCGAAGGGATTCTAAAGGGAAAACATAAACGTCGACTCTTAAACCTTGGTTTACCAATTACTGGTCCATTGATTTGACAGATATCCTCCCGATCTAAAACTTCGCGAAATGCAATTTCAATCCCATGTCATTGACATTAGAAGCCAGGATACTTAACAGTAAGCATAGTTGTATTTGCACTTAGTGCAATATCCCAACGCAGAAAACTTTTTTGTGTTAAGAGACACTCGGATGTGGCCGGCTACACCATGGCTAACGAAAACGTATAAAAGGAAATGTGTTCTGGTTCTGTACCTGGAATGCTAGGCCTCTTAATAGACAGAGTGCAGCCGAACAATTCGGAAAAATCATGGCCTACTATAAAGCAGACAGCACTGAGTAAAAGATGAATGAAGAACTGAGACATCTATTCAGGAAACTGCTACAGAGAGGAAACAAGATGGGATCAGGTCGCCGAGAGCTAAGCTACAATTTCAGATCTTCTACATTGAATTTTGCAAATTTTTACTTTGATCCTAGCTAGGGTTCTAAAATCAGTCGATAGAGCTCAAAATCATGTACTCTGTAACACAGCCAAGTTTCAGGCTCATAACTACACGTTTGGTTTGATGTATCCGTACGGACGGCCGGACAGACAAGAAAGCTTTTGCATAAGTCTTCCCTACCCCATTTTTGCAAGGTAGAAGATTAAAACGAAATTTATTTGTATATGGGCTAATGATTCCAGGCAGTCACAGGTAAACGGGGTTTAAGTTACCGGCATATGATGTTTCATAACTATAGGGGAAAGTAGTGTACCTTGGAACCACAGTCTTTTTTCATACATTGAACTCACTTAAGTAATAAAACCCTGCTACATTTCATGAGCAATTCCACATAAACAAAATACCTATACGCCAAAACCGGTTTTTGCGTCGTCAAAGTAATTATTTCACAAATTTTCTGAGGTCTGTTGTGAGAATATAAATATGTAGGGGTCTTGCTATTTTCTTCCGAGAAAATAAAATATTGTGACAGTATTGTGCCGAAAGTGAGATCTAATCTCTCAAAAAAAAAAAAAGTGTTTCAACAGCTTGAGCTTGTTGTGTACCTTGGAATTAAATTTTTCGTGTACTTTGGCGCGTTCGCGTCATTAACTTTTCTGTTACTTATCCTTTTTTATAGCTTTCATAACGCTCAAGCTATGCCTTGCAGAAAATTTGGAGTTTAACGAGCCCATGTTAAGGAAAAGGCGGTCCAGCAACTTTATTTCGACACCTAAAACTTTATCGAAATTTTGGTTCTGAAACATTCAGCTATCATTCAAATATCTCACACAAGAAAATACTCACCAGTCAAGAAGAACTTTTGTTGGCGAAATACCTGGCAACAGCAGCTAAGTTGCATTATGGACTCCCCAAATATGACACAAAGAAGTTAGCATTTCGTTTTGCAAAAGCAAATGGGAAAAAATTTGCCAGAATCTTGGATAAAGAGTGAGGCAGCCGGAAAAGAGTGGATGATTGGCTTTATGAGACGGGACCCAGCCTTAGCACTAATAAAACCAGAGGCAATAAGTATTTCCAGGTCAACAAGCTTTTATCGTTCCAATGTTATGAGCTTCTTTAATAACCTTAAAGATTCTATCTCGCTACAAATTTGATCCGAGTGGAATCTACAATCTGGATGAGACCGTCTATGTTCCACCGAAAGTTACAGCTGCCAAGGGTGAAAAACAGGTAGCATGACCTCAGGAGAATGTGGTATAAATTTCACCAGCTATAAGTGCCATATGAAACTATGTAGCTCCGATGCCGATATGTAGCTACAATGCTCTTCCACGATGTTTTGGTGGGGTTAATCTATCAGGCTGGTCAAACCAGGAAACAAACTCTAGACCAAAAAGTGCATTTAATTATGGACAACCATGACACACATATATCTCTCCCCGTATTTAATCTTGCGAGACAGTATACTTCTAATTCTACCGCCACGTACCTCTGATAAATTGCAGCCTCTTGAGAGAACAGTATTTGGACCGTACAAAACCTATTACTATAAAGCTGCAAGAGAGTGGATGCTCAACCCAAATCGGAAATGCTTACCCAAAAGCATTTAATTTAATGAGGACATTTTCAAAGATTATGAGTTTCTGAGCAGCTATGTGACGGATCGGCCTTGCCTTGAAACACCAATCGAATGCGGAAACCTTACCAGTGGCAGATAACCAATTATTTACTGCAGATGGCCAAACAAACAAGTCAGGTTGCAGCTTCTTTCACATTTATATCAAAAACTATCACACGCGGAAAAAGGGAAGGACAAGGATTCTAACAGACACCAAATCGTGCCAAGTTGTTCTAAAAAATTTGTTAAAAAATGAAATGCCTCAAAGAAAAAAAAAAATCCAAGAGTCTTCTGACGATGATGAAACTCTAGAGCTACCAATGATTCCCAGAAGACCGAAACATCAGCAGGTGAAAGATGTAAAAAAACAGCAACTGATGAAAGCAATGAAGATTTTAGTGAAGATGACGAGTTGAAAGTGGAAGAAATTTACAAGATGACAAAGTCAATTAAGTTTTAAAAGATTACCCAATTTTAGGTCTTTATTTATTTTAAAAACATGGATTTAATTTGTTTTTCGTTAAATAAATAAATAGTTTTGATTTTAATTGATCGCATAATTTGCTACTTTGGTCACTGTCCAACTGTATACTACTTCGTGTACCTTGAAACGGTTGGACACTTGTCATATTCTTAGTTCAAATCGTGAGTTAAAAAATAAAAATGTCAAAAAGAATATGTTAAAATCGATCCTAGGTACACTACCTTCCCCTATGTATCGAGCCTAATCTCGAAAACCATGACCTTTAAAGCCCCGCCGAAGGTGACCTCCTGGATAGAATACGAAGTTAGTTCAAAGAATAAGGTGACTTTTTGTTTTTCTCGGAAAATATTTGTCATCAATATCTATTTCGTCTCCTTCAAAGTAATCCTCCTCAGATATAATAAACTTGCGCCAGCACTTTTCCAGTGAAGTACTTCTGATATGTGGTTTTTGGTATAGCCTTGAGCTCTTCAAGCGATGCGGTTCTTATTTCTTTAGTCGTGGCAAACCTCGATGCTCTCTCCGGACGTTTTGTTCGTATTACTTCATCAACTCATGATGAACCATGCCATTGTAATCGAAAGAAAACTTCGAGCAAAATTTTGACATTCGACCGAACTTGGCGTGCTTTTTCGGTCTTGGCTTTTCTGGTCTCTACCAATGGTATAAATGGGCTTTGGTTTCGATATCATAACCATATACTCATATTTCGTCACCAGTGATGACCCTTTCAAATCTGGATTGTCATTCATGTCATTCCTGAGCGATAGTCATGCGATGGCTTAATATTTAGCAATTCCGGAACAAAATTCACATTTCATACCCATAATATTTGAAAAAGCTTCATGAAATGAGCCAACCGTTATTCCAAATTCCTCAATAACTTCTCTGATATTGATTCGACTTTTCTAACAATTTTCTTCACTGCCTCAACATTTTCATCCGATTTTCATCATTAACATCTTCTCCGCCTTCTTTGAAGGGCTTGTAGGGCTTAAACATTTTTTTTTTTTTTGCTCAGAGTAGACTCGCCAAGTGCCACAGTCAACAGTTTAAGTACGTTGGAGCACTTCGTCTTGGTTAAAATTTACCACTGATCCTTTGATCGATTTTTGAATACCAAAAAATTGCTAAGAACGCCAAGACACTTCTAACTTTTACATCTGTGGAAAATATTATAAATATCCAAGATAGTTGGCAATGTCGACATATGGTAGGGGACATGTGTACCAACATAACAAATATGACCAATGCCCCATATGACAGTAATATCGTTCTAGAAAAGTTTAACGCTAGACTGGATAAGTTGGACTTATTTGACGAGTCGCAGGATATCATCTTCTACAAAATAGCGCGTTAGACTAATGGATTCAAGTTAGTGGCCTTTGTGTGGGGACGTAATCAGTTAGAATCCAGCACATAATTCCCACATCTTAATTTACGAATACGTAAGGGAACTTATTTGCGCACTGATTAGTTGTCAAGCAACACCATTGATCATATTGAGATGGTTTCCAGACACTCCTCAAGCATTAGAGGTCCAAATCACTACCTGGTTGAACATCAGATTATTTTTTTTTTTTTTTGGTTGTTTTAAATTCATTTTTATGTACTATATTACCTATAGTAGGTACTTACCTTAGACAAAAATGCTTAAAACTAACTTAACTATCCTTAAAAAGTTAAATATCTTACTGGCCCGTTTGCGGACACTCTAAAACAAACAGCACAACTTAACCATATGTCTTTTGACTACTATATATCAGGATCATCATCACATTAGTTGTGACTGATAACACTCGCGGTATAAAATCACTTCAAAATTCATACTCTGTGTGTGCATTTTTAATATAACTTCTAAATGTCATTGAAACAAAAAAAAGTTACTATGAACTATAACAAATGCGATAAATTCAGTCGAAACTTTCGAATTCTATCTAGGACAACCACCCCCGGAGAGTAGTGAATGAACATCTTCGACACAAATCATCTGCAACACCTCCAGGTTGTGTGAACCATATAAAAAAAAAATTGGCAATTTTCTTATTAAAATTACTTATAAGCATTATGCAAGGGTATTGACCAGCGACAATAACGTTAGCTTCGGGGCTTAGTACTCCAATTATTGATACCACGAAAGTGCACTCCGATATGGCTTGATTCCCCCGTGGCATGTCTCCACATTAACTCCAAAATATTAGTGCACAATAAAGAAAGCATCCCGGTAATTGACAACCACCACCTGAACATATGGCTCATGTGTGACATTTACGTTGACCGTACTTAGGAACTCATTAATTATAGTACCTCTATGGTGGATAGGATGGTTGGCGAGTAAACATCTTCCGATGCGTCGGCCGGGTAAGATTCTCCTCACCCCTTAGTTAGTAAGACTGATTGAATTAACTCGTTTTTTGAGCTTGGTGCGTCGTCATATTTAGATGAACTCGAGAATTGACGTATGCCTTTTATCCTTGATGAGCTCTCAGGCATGCAGAGTGAGCAAGATGGTCAAACCCAGTCTCTGATTCTGATTATAATTAAAGATTAGAATTAAGAAACTTAATACAGCCCGCACAGGACCAGTAAGACTTTTTTAAATTTGACCAAAAGAAAAAAAAGGAATGTACACAGACAACTTGTAATGGAGTCTCAATCAACGTTTAGAATATGGGAAGACCACTTCGGCAGACTGTATAAAGGCGATAATAACCATAATACCGCTGTCAATCAGAACATACCATTTATAATGGGCGAGAATACCGTACACCCGACCTAGACGAATTTACGGTAGCGATATTGAAGCTCAAGTCTAATAAAGTTGTTGGTGCAATTTGTCTGCTAAACTATGCGAAGCGGTTGGGAATGGACTATGCCTTGACATGCGCCAACTTATTTGTAAGATAAAGTCGGAAGAAAGCATGTTCGATGAATGGAATTTCAGTATCGTCTATAAGAAAGCAGGTCCCTGTTACTGGGTCAGTTACAAGGGCATACGCCTCCTAAGCCTACTATCCTGCTTGAAATCTTTTATGAAGTCTGATAGTGTGTAGTTTTAGGCCAGGAAAATCCATGATTGACCAAATACTTATACTACGACAGATGTTGGAAAAAAGTCAATATGCTTAAGTTTACACATTCCATCTTTTTACCAGCTTTAAAGCCGCATGTGACAGCGTATATAGAGCCGA
This sequence comes from Merodon equestris, assembly GCA_958301585.1. Classification (NCBI taxonomy): domain Eukaryota; kingdom Metazoa; phylum Arthropoda; class Insecta; order Diptera; family Syrphidae; genus Merodon; species Merodon equestris. Next base: position 40,735,048 of record OY284415.1, read on the forward strand.
GCTACAAAGAGCCGGGTCATGTTTTGAGCGTCCTGCTACACCTTTGAGCCCGAAGATTCTTTTTGCTCTATTAAGGCCAGTGGTGAACTAATTGAAACCTTTGATGTTAAAAAAGGATTCCGACAGATAACCATGCCGGTCTAGAGTCTCCAAAACTATTTGAACATTCAGATTATATTAGAAAAACACATCGAGACGTCAATAGAGTGTTAGAGAGCATTGAGGCAGAAGCGGCTAAACTGGGCTTAAAGCTAAGAGGGGGCATAACTCGAGGGAAAGACGAGCAACAACGGCATGTTAGTCAAAACGACACCTTTGCTCACTAGTAGCAACGACACCAGCTCTGATATTAGACGAAGAATAACTTTTGCCAATCACTGCTTTTCTGAACTCAAGTGACAATTGAGAAGTAGAGCCCCGCTTGAAAAACAAGGATAATTCTCTACACAATCTTAATTTTGGTCCCCTTCCACCCTACAGAAGCCAGGGTATTATATTGCAGAAAGTGGATACAAAGGCCCTTGGCTGATTCTAACAAAAAAATTTGCGTGCAATCTTTGATAAATTGGGTCTTGTAGAGCGAGTGGATGTCACTGCTCTGGTCCGAAAGGTGTTCGATTCCAAATCTAAGGAACAACGCGTTGAAGGACGATCGTATTTACCGTTGTGCACATAAGTAGAAAGGGACCTCAATGAACTGGGCGTGCAGTCTGGACGCAGTTGGCTAACGATCGCCGGTTGTAGAGGCTTGTAGGTTGAGACCGAGAAATCCACTTACTTGATTTTCAAAAATAAACAAAAACATCAAAAGATTACGAAAACACAAGACGATCACTGGAGTGTGTGACGAATGAGAATGACTTGTGGTGATGACAATTTTTTCGCGAAGTGGGTTGGGTACCAATTAGTGACAGTTGTTGTGGCGATGAATGAAAACAAACAGATCGAATGGTATTCGTACGCGTCTTACGGTATTGTTACTGACCTCACTGGTTTTGGCAGAATACCGTGAGACGATTCTGAAATTCAATTTTTTTTTAGAGAAAGGGAAGTGGAACGAAAACGATTGGCAGCAAAAGAGCGATCAAGAGCCAAAATCTCAAATTTCAAAAACACGCTTTTACGTCTTTTCGAATTCAAAGAAAAGGACAAAGTGAGCATCGTGGCTTATAGGTGTGATCACAGTCAGAAAATTGTTTATTGATGACATGAGACTAGGGAGTCATCGTCACGTATCAGTGGTTAACCCAGATCAAGACCAGACTGCGTAATGCAATTCGTTGCTACACAAGAGTCCTCCAGCTTTATAGGCGTTTAGTGAATGGAAGTCTATGTTATTGTGTAATACAACGTCATCGCCTCAAAAGGGGGCTCCCATAAACGTTGCAGGTCACGTAGATCTTGGATGAAATCTTGTTAAATTTATGGATCAATCAAGTTTACGAAACTGAGGTGATGCGACTGTTGGACAGTATGTAGTACCACATCCACGAAGATAACATCAGTATGTTCAGGTTGGCCGAATACCATGACTAAAAGGAACCTTTTACTTCTCGGACCGAATTATAATGTTTCCTTTCCATCAAGTCCAACTGAAAGCCTATACTGCGTCCAACGACCAAATAATTTTTATCCCAAGTTCATGGAAAGACAAATAAACATTTTCATTACCCTAAGCCACCCATTAACTCCGCTTAATTGCTTCTGCTTGCGAGCAAGCTCCAGTTTGCATTCATCTTATTATTAATCTGTTTAAGACCTCGCCATTACTTGAAACGATTCCCCACTGACAGGCTGTTGTAAAACACTCGTTTCACTGCTCTACAAGTAACTTGGCAGTTCGCGATCGATTGGCATCAATTGGACTCTGCACTCGTCGCCTCGCCGCTTCGATCGTAATTTCAATCGATCAGTGGGAGGCGAGTGAGTACTGTTCTCGACGAAAAGAAGATGAAAAACGAAGAAGAGAAGGAAAAAAAACAGAACAAATACCAGCGAGACAGGTTGAGGAGAACAAAGAGCAAAACGCAAATTACAGATATCAGGACGGCCTTCAGGGCTTCATGAAGTTATGAACACAATTTCACAAGACGCAACAGTAACTGGTTTTGGTATTCGTCTACTTAGTGGCTTATTATTGTACTCGTACAGGTATTGCTGGGAGTACTGGTCGTGCTTATTCAGTGTTGGACGTTAAAAGAAATTCTTCGAATACCCGTTTACACCGCTATTGATGAGGTTTTCGCTGTGGCTCATTACATTCTGTCTGACGCGATTTATAGGGTGCTGCACCACAAACCGTTGTACTAAATTCCAGGATTTGAATCATAAAATTATAAAAGGTTTCGAAGACTCGTTTAAAGTTTTTATGACGCTAATTAAATTGCTTTTTATTCATCTCATTTTGATTGGACTCGTTGCGAGCTGCTAAATTCGGACTGAGAAGTAGTTGACATTCATTTGGGAGCTGTTTTCATTTGAAAGCTAATGGGTCTGGGTGAAAATGTCGATGCTATTGTTCGTGACGTTTACGATTATGAATAAGCTTTAAGGTGGATTTATTACTTGCATAAAAGGTGACTCATTGGATCTGGAACATTCACTTTTTTCAATTCACTTAATTGAATTTAGTGGATTGCTGACACGATTTCTACCAATAAACAGTTCTGCAATGAGTGGTCTGTCTGCTCTGCTCTAGCCACCTGATTGCAGATAAGAGGAGGATACAGTCTTGTCATATAAAATTACAAGAAAGTTCTTATGTTTCTCCCTTTTAGATCTAAATGTTCAACAAAACTACTTCAGACGGTTTCAGGTGTATTCAAAATATATCGGGAATTTCTAGTTTTTGACAAAAGAATTCCTTATACACCCTCCTTATGAACCTTAATACTCTTATTGAACTCGACCTGTGGGATTGCTTTGAGCTCTTCTAGCTAATCGACTTCTTGACAGAATTCACGGTCCTCTGGGAGCATGACTGCCACTCGCCATTTTTCGAGCTTTTTTCCTTTTTTGCCGACCCAAAATGCTTTCATTGGAATGATTCGAACATAGTTTCGAAATCGTATACATAAACCTAAGTCCATCACTTGTATAGCACATTTTGATAGTTGCGCGTCATTACCGGCCTAATTTAGCTGCTCTCCAGAGAAACTTCTATTAACTGTTGAATAGACAGTGACAGGTTAACAATTTTGAAACGAGTTCTGTTGCCACAGAAAATTCGATAAAGCGATCGGGCGTTCATGGACTTATACCACTTGTAAATACCCTAGATTCAACCATGGCTGATACACCAAAAGCAATACACGATACAAATATAAGGCCGAGCTATACAAAGCCATGTCTATGAAATCCATTGGCGAGATGATAGAGAACTTTTGCTGCACCGTCAAGACCGGTAATCGGGATCTTTGATGTCAAAAATTGATATGCTCTTCCCTCTGTTTCCTTTATTTCCTTGAGCTCAGGACGTAATTGAGCAACAAATCGTGGAAGTGATTCAGAATGTTATGCGCTTTCGGAGCCAACGCAATAAATGGCCAGGTCATTTCGAGCGTACAGGCCTGAGGTGGTCTACGTAAATAAAAGGAAAACTCCATGAACTTCCACTGGAAGTACTCGGAGAGAGGTTGTACTGGTGGAAATACTTATTGGTGGAGGCAGAGATTCAGGCCAAAATTTTGTAATGGGAAAAAATCGAACTATCGCATAAAGGGATCCGGCACACACTGGACTAGTCGATCGCCAGCCAAATATTCCGAACTATTCAAGGAGCCAACATCGACTCAGCGAAAAAGCTTGTTGAAGCCTATACATATCCCGTGTGGTTCAATGTGGAAGCCAACCTAATGGAAAGGATTCAGGTGTTTGGGAGATAATGTATCAGGACTTGTCTCGCGTTACATAGGACACCCGAATCTGAGTACACCAAATTTTACCCGAACAAGGTCCTATACAATAGGGCCAACACTGTACGGGTGGATAATTTTTTGATAAAACTGATTCGAAGCCACATTGCAAGAGCAATGACTTCGGTCAACAACCTCATCTCCGGGGCTTACTACCCCAATTATTTGTACCACGAGAGGGTGTGCCTTAACAGCTTTATCTCACCAGAGACATTCCTCTGTTTACATTAATGTGGACTGATCCAGGGTGAATGGGCGTTCCACTTTTGCTCATCTTTCTGGCAATATGCGAATTCCGTGCTAGATAAACTGGACGACTTGTGGGGCGTTCCACAAATCGACATCATTTCTGGCTTCTTCAAAAGGTCGGAAATGCTGCTTATCCGCGTCAAAGGTAGTAGTCAGAGGCGGATGTCTGGAGAGTGCGGATAGGACGGTTAAGACACCCCATTTCAGTGTTTCTAGGTAGGTTTCTGATCTACATGTAACCGCGCCTTGTCGTATCTTGGTTAGCCATTTCTACTTCAATGCTAGGCTAAAACGTATTAAGTGCATAGCGATCTTCTGATGATGGTTTCAGTCAATTTCAACAACACATACATATAGCACACCGAGCTGGTGCCACCAAATGCATGAGCTTCGATGTTGATGCATGGATTATGGTATTGAATCCACTTACGCTAGAGCAACAGTTCACTTCTGAAAAAAATCGCTCGTAAGCGCTATACTTACAAAAAGTAGCAATGAGCACTAGAAGCGCGTGGTCAAGGAGATGGAGAGATGATTTTACAAGAACGAATACCGAAAGTCTTATAGAAAAGTGAAACAAACATGTCCAATGGACAACAATGTACTAGCAGCGTTCGCTACTGAGGACTTGGAGATACCACTATACTAGCTGCATAAGGGCGTACAAAATTTCACTGCGAGGCAGAAGGATCCTGACGATGATAGAAGAGATTACCGTCTCTTTTGAACGAAATCGGGATGGCCATATTAAAACATAAATTCAATTAAGCTGCTGACGGAGAAAGACCGCTTATTCAATCTTTTAAAGCAGTTGGAGATGAGATGGTATTACCTTATCAGAAGCATATGGTCAGAGGAAAGCACTCTCGAGAAATGGAAGCTCAGCATTAGTTGGGAGAAGGGAGTATTTTGACTGCGCAACCTACAAACAGATCAGTCCCCCGACATCGCACACAAGATCATCTGTGTCATTTTGTGCAAACGCTTGAAACCGTTTGTAAATAATTTGATGGGACCATAATTATCCATATCACGTTCGAGAAGTCGAAAATCGACAAATATTCGCGCTGCCCCTTTGTCGACTTTAAAGCAGCTTACGATGACGTGTTTAGGAGCGAGCTGTACAACGACTTGACTAGCTTTGACATCTCTGCCAAATTCGTCTAGTTATGGAGGATAACGTAGAAGAGCTTTCGATGCTATCAGAAAAGGCTTGGGCTTGAGAAAATGGAGAACAGAAGAGAAGGACCAATTCATGGTCCGGTTTTGACATCCCTGTTTTATCAAATATGTTACACAGAACTATCATTAGAGACTGTATATGTTTTGCTTAAATAATCGTGATTGATTGTTGATTGATTGATTAAATGATTGATTGATTGATTGATTGATTGATTGATTGATTGATTGATTGATTGATTATTAATTTTATTATTTCTCAAGTTGTTAACAGTACAAAGTCTGGGATATCTTGAACATTAAATAGTGTCAACTGTCATAACAAAGTACGTATCTAATTATGAATATGTTGGGTGTTACAGAATAGAAAGCAAATATAACAATTGAAAAAAAACAAAAATAAATAAATATGTAAATAAAAAACAACAATAGAAAATTAAAACATAAAGATCAAAAGAATTGCAACAAATAAAACCAAAAGAACATTTTATTGTCAATGTACGGCAGTTAAGAATGTGTAAATTATATAGGAGCATAGTCTTTAAAAGTACATTTTTTACAATATAAAGAAAGCAATTAAGTTGTAACCAGTACGACAGAAATTGAGATTAAAACTCTGAGCGCATAATAAGAGATTCTAGATGATTAAAATTATGGTCAAGAAGCCAGATTTTAATACATCTATAAAATGTACCAGAAAAAAAATGTCTCAGAACAACAGATAGCTAGGATGTCTACTAGACTTACGAGAATTAGTATAGATGAGGAACAAAAATGGACCCAATACAGAATCTTGTGGGACTCCTAAGTTAATGAACTTGACACCACTTCTCATATCATCAATTTTCACCCTCTGAGACCTATTTTCTAGGTAAGATTTTAACCATTCAAGCATGAAGCCATGAAAACCCGCTTTTTCTAATTTTCCTAACAATATTTTATGGTTAACCTTGATTTGAGAACTAGACTAGAAATACCATCGAAGCCACAAGAATTTGATTCCTTTAGATAACCAATTGCCCTTAAATTCTCAAGAGCAGTTATGGGCTCAAAAACAAAACTTTTAGTTTAAATTCCAATGGACAGCTAGATTCACATAATATTATTAAATTCATTTGTGATTGTCAGTAGGTCGGAAACTACACGCTGATCAACATGGATAATAGTCGGTTTCTTAGAAAGAGACATCTTATTCAGAATTTTATTAACAAGACGCCACTAATTGGCTAAATTTCCTTTAGTTTGCTTGGCCCATTACGAGCAGATTAGGGTCGATATAATCGTCTATCCGAGCGTACTAAAGCATATTTGTAGAAAATTCGAAGAGATTGGCTCTGCTGTAGAAGTCCTGAGGCTTATCCCTCTCGAAATGCCCGCTCTGCAAAAAGTATGTTGGCCGTTAGTGAAAGCGTTTAAGAAAATCTTTATTTGCAACAAATCGATATTTTTTAGCCTGAATGATCTATTTTGCTTTTTGGTTATGTGACTTGGCCACCAAGATCGTGGAATGTCTTTTTGTGGAGCTATGTAAAATATCGTGTTTATACACACAATCTGAAAATAAGGTGTTTTTCGGTACGTTGTAATAATGTGACAAAAACAAATCAAACCCTTTACTGAGAGGGTACTGTAAGCGAATTATATGCCAGAAAATTGCTAAATTCCGATCACGAGAAATAATTATTGAATATGCTCCCCGTTCTGATCGCTTTATTGCCGCGTATGTCGACCAAACAAGAGCTTTAATCGATCCTCAATGGCAAATCACAGTTCTCAAAACTGCAGCCGAGGTTGACTTGTTCAAAGTTCAAAAATGTTCATCCGAATTTTGCTTGAAAATTCGCACGGACCAACAAGAGATTGAGGGAGCTAAGAGTCCGGTTTTAAGGGCAACACTAGAAAATTCAAACGGGACGAAAACGGCCACAATGCCCATATTCGACGTGTGAGACTCACATCCGACCAGACATCGAAGCCGAAAATCCTTCATTGTCCCCAAGAAAGAATTTTCGATCGTTCGTCAAAAATTGTGCTTCGTTTTCATTATACCAACATTCGTCAACAACACCGTTCCAGCTTCCCGACCGTATTTTGTACAGTACGAGCGTGGTCCGATAAGTACTTAGCCTACAAAAGAAAAACAAAAATTTTGGAGAAATGGCGATTTATTTTTCAATATAGTCTCCTTTTAGCTCGATACATTTGACCCAGCGATGCTCCAATTTCTTTAACCCGTCTGAAAAATACGTTTTCTCGAGGTCTGCAAAGTAGGCCTCCGTGGCGGCGATGACCTCCTCATTCGATTGAAATTTCTGCCCGGCGAGTGACTTTTTCAAGTTTGGAAACAAAAATAAGTCGCACGGAGCCAAATCTGGAGAATACGGTGGATGGGGCAGCAGTTCGTAGCCCAATTCGACCAATTTGACCGTGACGAGGGCGGAGGTGTGAGCCGGTGCGTTATCATGGTGGAAGAGCACTTTTTTCTTCGCCAAGTGGGGCCGTTTTTTCTTCAATTCGGCGTCGAATCGGCCCAATAATTTGGCATAATACAGCCATGTGACCGTTTTGCCCTACTCCAGGTAGTCGATGTGGATCACACCTTGTGAATCCCAGAAAACGGTGGCCATCACCTTTCCGGCCGATGGGACAGTCTTCGCCTTCTTCGGAGCACGTTCGCCAGGTGAAGTCCACTGTCACGAAACGATGCAGAAACTCCTTCGGATTGCGCTTACACAGCGTCAAACACTGCTCTGAAGTGGTCTCACGGTTGCGCTTATTGTCCGGAGTGAGCAAACGCGGCACCCATCGTGCCGACAGCTTTCTCATGCCCAAAATTTCATGCAGGATATGACCCACGCGATCTTTTGAAATGCCTACCGTCTCAGCTATCTCGCGCACCTTCAATCGGCGGTCTCCCAATACGAGATCGTGGATTTTTGTCACGTTATCCTCCGTGGTAGCCGTTTTCGGGGCACCTGGCTGATCAAAAACCGACGTGGGACCACGTTGAAACTCGTTAAACCAATTTTTGATGGTCGCCATCGAAGGAGAAGAGTCACCGTACACAGCATTCAAACGCTCTTTGATTTCGCTGCGCGATTTCCCTTCCAAAAACAAGAATCTAATCACCGACCGATATTGCTCTTTTTCCATTTTTCTAAAATTCGCGGACACTCCCGCTCCCACACGCGGTCAAAACGGCCGGCTGAAATTTCGACAGTAGCCGTCTACTAGAATGTACTACACGATAGTAAGTTGCTCTTGCGATACTGGCGCCATCTGGCGGTGAGGCTAAGTACTTATCGGACCACCCTCGTACACCATCGGACAAATACAATTTTTCACTCGTACGTAACTTAAAGAACGTAAAGAACTGAATGGACAGAATTTCGCTGGTCCAGATAGTATTTTCCCATTGTTTTTGAAGAAGTCATCTGTCTTGGTCTTTTGGACTCCTTGTCAAGTATTTGGATCCAAGAATCAAAATTCAAGGCGGAATGTTCCTTCGATGTGTGAAACTTCAGAATCCAGCAATCATGTGTTAGGAACATCTGACCAACGAGTTTGGGTGATCCAGACAGGTAAAGGCCAGCGCCGCCCATACCTTATGCGGAACGAATGAAGTTCCTCTGTGATTTCATTATTTCTATTGATCTTAGAATTTTCAACTTGGTTAGCTTCACCTTTTCAAACGCAAAACTAATTAACGAGAGACATTAATCTCTAAGGTAGAACCCTCGGCCTGCCCCATAAAATCAACTTTCTCCTTTAAATCTGGTCTATGATACTCATAATCAGTCGTGGAATAATGAATCATAAAAGAATTGTTGCATGCTTCCAAGGAAGTTAATTTCATAAACCGAGCCATGTGAACTTGCCATTTTTTTCATGTATAACCGTTCCAAAAATGTTAGACGGGCCTTCATTTTTTACAACAAAAAAAAGAAAATCTAGGATAAAAAACGGTTGAACATGCCTATAGAATATAAAGGACATCAATTTGAAAAGGCTGTTCCCATACGTAGCAAACCTAAAATCCAAACTTTACTTACAAATGAAATTTTCTTCATAAAAAATATTTTGTTTCACATATGACGCCTTTTCTGTACGTGTGACCCCGTTCACTTTGCCACGTCGCTACTATGAGTGAATTCAACTAAGTTGTCAGTACCCACCACTATCGACCGCTACGCGTCTCGTTGCTCGCTGAAACACCCCTGTAACCAGTTGTCATCATTTACTTCTGTCAACATATTTCTAATCAACCAACGAAAAAATTGCTCTGTGATTTATTTCTCCTTAAAAATTCAAGAACGAATTAATAGATAGCCGAGAAGGGAACTTCTAAAGTGTAGATACATCTTTTAGAATAAGAAAAACAATTGGTTTTTTTAAGTAAAAGACAAGAAAGCTTCGTCAAGATCATTACAGCGGACAATTCAATAAGGAATTCCCGTGATTTATGCTCCCTAGTCAGGCCTCAGTGATTCTACGACAGATAGTAACGCATCATCATGACTGGTTGGGACGTTTACGACGACATGAATTTGTAAGACATCATCTGGTTTCTTCTCGGGATTGTATTACATGTTATCTTGGTCGTAGGTACACAACACCCGAGCAATTTATCGTTGAACCGCATGGGGGGAACGAGCTTCTAGTAATCGATCGCGTTTCCACGTTTGTCAAAGTGCAAGGTAAGCAATACGCTTGGGTGGGATTCCGAAACGGTTTTGTAACATCTGTTTGGATTTAGTGAAAACCAATCAGTTGGATGGCTTGTACCCAACGCGACGAGTGTGCGGGATACTTGGAACCATACGATTGCTTGGTGGGCATTACCTTGTTGTTGCCACGCATCGTTTGTTCGTGGGCATTGTGAATGGGGCGATCATCTGGAAATTGGCTGGAAGCGATGTGATAGCATACATTCCATCGATAACGCACCTCAGGCCGGTGCAAATCGAACAAAATGAGTTGTACTTGAGCATGTTGCGGAAGGCGCTCGACGACAAGCATTTCTACTTCTCGTACTGGTATGATTTGTCGCATACGCAGCAGCGACTCCACTCCATGCCTCCGGAATTCCTGCGAGTAAGTAGAAGCACTTTATGATGTGGTAATGTTGGTGTTCTTTTGCAGAGCGGCTTATTGGAGCGAGCTGACAGCCGATTTGTATGGAATGGAACGCTGCTGAGGAACTTCAAATGCTCCGACATGAAGAAGTTCGCGCTGCCACTGATCATGGGATGTAAGTGGTCATTTCAATCCCTCCTTGATCCGTAATGTGACTTTTCTCTTTAGTTATTTCAGTGATTGAGGCTAACATCAATAGCCACACATTCTACTGGTCAATCATATCGCGACGATCAGTGCAACGCGCGGGCACACGTCTCTTCTGTCGCGGCGTCGACGAGAATGGATTTGTAGCAAACTATGTGGAAACGGAGCAGATCGTCGAGTATAACGGACAGCGGATATCGTTTGTTCAAACACGCGGCAGCATACCATTCTACTGGCGGCAGACTCCGAATCTTCGCTACAAACCTGCGCCACACCTCGTACCGGGTAAGGATCACCTCACAGCTTTTTCGAAGCACTTTGACACGCAACTGCAGTTGTATGGAAAGCAAGTTATTATCAATTTGGTGCGAATCCCTGCTTCGTGGTCATTTCCCAAGATCCTAACCATTTCTTCCTCTAGGTCGATCATAAGGGTGCAGAAGGCGAGCTCGAGAAGGCCTTTGCCAATTTCGTGAACCAACTGAACAACCCGATGATCCGATACGAGTCGTTTGACTTCCATACCGAGTGCCGAAAGATGCGCTACGACCGATTGAACATTTTAATCGACCGCGTTGCATTCGAACAGGATGAATTCTCTGTTTTTCATTTGCAACCCGACGGCACTTTGGTATCATCGCAGGATGGTGTGTTCCGGACCAATTGTATCGATTGCCTGGATCGGACAAATGTGGTGCAAAGCTTGTTGGCACGACGTTCCCTCAATCAAACCTTGCAGAAGCTGGGAATCCTGTATGATGGACAACGGATCGATACTGCTTCGACAAAGTTTGAGAGCGTGTTCAAGGGAGTGTGGGCCGATAATGCGGACTTGATATCGTGGCAGTATTCGGGTACGGGTGCATTAAAAACGGATTTCACACGCACGGGCAAACGATCGTCGGCCGGTCTCCTGCAGGACGGAGTGAACTCATTGAAGCGGTACTATTTGAATAATTTCTGTGATGGTTTCCGGCAGGTACTGGCCGTGGTATTGACTTCAGCTGGATAGAGCTTTGATATATGTGTTGTTGCAGGACTCGATCGATCTGTTCCTTGGAAATTACGTTGTTCAGGAGGGAGAGGGTGTCATGGTGCGATCGCCGCTTACCCAGAATCGCGGTTGGAAGTATGGAACGGTGAGTCCTTCATATCCCTTATTGGTTTGGTCTTTAGTAAAAAGGTTTTTCGTTGCAGTTCCCGCCCATCTTGCTGTTTGCCGTCTCGATGTTCTTCGCCTCGGTCATTTTCCCCACGGAAATGCGCACCGAAAACTTGCTCTTCCTCATGTTCTGGGGCGCGATGGTCGGCATCACGGCCACCGGCATTTATCGCTACGGCACGGAGTTCGTTGATTGGCCACGACTGTATCCGCCGTACAAGATCGAGGCCTAACACATGGCCTTGTTGTCGTTACATTTACACCATCACGCGGAGTTCGATTAAATGTAGAAGGAGCAAGGGAATAGAAGACGCTATTGGGGGACCGATTTGCTTTGTTGATGACTTGCCATAGATGTAGCACCGCCGGTTCACTGTGTCGTGTGTTGTGTGTCTGGTTTCTTTGATTCTCCTGTTTGCTGTGCGGTTTGTTGACTCGTATTTGTATCGACCACGACGTTACGTAGTTGTTAGGTGTTTCTTGACAAAAAAAAAATTAAAAACAAAATTGTAGATTGGCTAGAACGATAGTTTGGTGTTTAAAAGCGACCCTTAAGACCCGACTAATATCACATTTTACATAGAGAAATACAGAAAATACCAACAGAAGTCAATAAATGGTTTCGTGACTGTCTGAACACCGTCCAACTGAGAAAAAGGGAAGTCATCTGGCTGTCATCTACTAATGTCGCTGGAATACTAATAACAAAGACCCAAGACAAATATTTTATTCAACGAACTTTATTTCTAAAATCAAAGCTATCCTATCGCGAGGGATCCCTCTACAACGGTGCACAGATATTCATTAGTCGATAGGGATTCTGGGCGCTAAGGTGTTTGAGCTCTTCATCAAAGCCGCATTCATTGTTCTGAATCCATTTCCTGTCCAAATAGTAATCAATGCAACTGGCGAATTCCTTTTCGTTGAAGTTATCCACTCGCACGGGCACAAACGGATCGACGTGTTCGAAGCCTTCCTTGTCCAGCAAATACCGGGGCATATACGAGTCTCTGTAGTTCTCTGATGATCCCAGCTTGTCCACCGTGAGCACACACACTCCATTGCACCAGTCGTAGTTGGTGATGTCCAAGAAGGGCTTTGTGAGTGTCACCTTGTTCGGGCTGATCTTGACTTTGCTGTCGGAGACGATTTTCGTCACCGGATGGAAGAATGCATTGTACCCATCGATAGCGACGAGGATTTTGCATTTTCCCGCCGTCGCATGCTGTTTCAACTCGTCTATCAACGCAGCTATAGTGTCGGAGGCGAACTTAATTCGAGCAATGCCATGTTCGATGAGCTGGACGAGCGTGGATCCTGCTGGCGTCGTTTCACGCTTGCTCCACACGTAGTCCTTGGTGGTTTTTAGGTCAAGTGCGGGTAAGAGTTTTGCGTTCTGCGTCTTGAAGTGAAGCAACCAACCGGCTGCGTCGAACGGAAGATCAATGAAGCCTTCGATTGATGTCGAATTGGCTGTTTCCTTCGGCCTCTTGAACCAGTTCGGAACCCACGGCACATGCAATAAGAGAAAACCATTCTGGAATCCATGATGAATAACGTGAGCTAGAGTTATGGTTTTGCCAACACCGTCGTTTCCATAGAGGACATAGCGAACCGTGGGCTTGTTGAAGTTGGTCGACTTTATGTAATTGATGACTTCTAGTGCCGGGTCGCGGATCATAACACACGTTTCACCAAAGGTTTTCACTTGTTTCTCGAAGGATTTCGGCAGGCCGCCGTGGGTGAAAAGTAGTTTCTTGTCTTCAACGGGGATCTGGTAGAACTTGCCTAGGTGATTGCTGGAGTGGTTCGAGGTTGTTCCTTCCAAGGTTCGGAAGTCGGTTAATTTTTGTATGGCTGGTTCGGCAGCGCTGCTGTATGCAGCAACGGCGCTCCGGGATATGCGGCTAACACGGCGAATAAACATATTATTGACTGAAATTAAAAGGAACTTTAGCCGGATGCACTTGTTTGTGTGATAAATTCAGTGAAATTACATTTGTTATGGAATCCACGGATTAGGAGAAATGCGGTGGTGCGGTCGATGGAAAAATAGTGACATTTGCCATGACAGGGACTGTCAGCAACCATCAGCCGGGCAAGTTGGTTGAGCGAAGGTACTCGTTAATAGGTGGCTGTATTAGCTATAGCAGAAAAAATGTTGCATATTAACAGGCGGTTGATATTTTCTGACATTTACGTTAATTTAAAATATTTTCGTTATTTTTGTATTGAAAGAGATGAACGCCAAATGATAGTTTGATAGCTTCTTCCGTATCAACGCCGTTTGGCATTTCATGGCATAGTGATTTTCTAAAATGCACTTTACTGTTCTAAGATACTGATCGCGAAATTCATGGGCATTTAAGTTTTTGACAAATTGAGCGCAGCTAGGTGAGCGGGAAGGGCCAAAGGTAATTTCAGTCATAACGTAACCCATTGGTGCCACGGAGTCCGGTTCGACCTTCTACTCAAACAGCAGCGTCGCACACTAGACGAAGCTTATGTATTATAATTGCTTTGTTTTTTTTTTTTTTGTTGGAGGCTTCTACTATCTGTTGGAGCACAAATACTGGTCCATTGTACCAACAGACAGACACCTTGTCTTTATTGTATTTTCCCCGTTATCCGGAGAAAAGTGAGGAGGGGCTTTAGTGATGAAGAGCTAAGAGATTCGGCACACACCATGTCGGCCCCAAAGGTGAGCCACCGTGCGCGAATGAAGCGTCTCACTGATGCCAAGAACGTAGAGACGCTTGGCAAAAATGTAATCTCCCGTATTGGCGCCCGTAAGCCTTCTGCAATCATTTCTCCTTAAGGATAAGAAAAATGTTGCGGACTTCTCGCAGATATCAGGGCGCACTGGATCCCGGATATTCCTCCATCTACGACTGTGTGCATTAAAGACCCAGTCGATGATGCCAGATTTGACCGTCAAAGCAGGTAGACCTGAGGTCAGGTCTTCAGGTCCTGAGAAACTCTCCTTTGAGCCCCTTATAGCGAGTTCATAGGAGATCTCGTTTCTTGGAATTCCAGAGTGAACTGGGACCCATACAAGTCTATGTGAATTGAGTCTTCCCACTTTGTTCAAAAAAGGTCTTGAGTTAATGCACTAATTTGGAGTTGGATATAGGGTTGAACACAGCTTTGAGTGCAGCCTGGCTCTCACTGCAGACGCATATACTTTTTCCCTTCCATCTGTGCTTCACAACATAGTGCAGCCATTAGGATTGCGTAAATCTCTGATTGAAAGGCAGACGCATATTTTCCTAACGAGAAGTGCAGTCGAATGTTTTCTCGCTCAAAAAAACTACAGCGCCGGACCCCTGCCCAGTCCTGGAGCCATCTGTGAAAATGCGAAGACAGTCCATTCTAGGTTCAGTGGCTGGCCAAAGCCAGTCCTGACGCCATGGAAATGTGACTGTGAAATTACAGCGCAGTAGGATGGCAGGTGTCATTGCGTCAAAAGGCATATCCATGAGACAGGGGTCGTAGGATATTTCTCGCGCAAGTACACTTTCGCTCCAATGCGAGTTGTATCAAAGACCATTTCTCTTAAGGCGAGACATGGCTTTCAGTGCGCACCCTCTGATGTATGTACGAGGGAGGTCCGATAAGTACTTAGTCTCACCGCCAGATGGCGCCAGTATCGCAAGAGCAGCTTAGCAGTGTAGTACATTCTAGTAGACGGCTACTGTGACTGTCTACTAATTTCAGCCGGATCGGACTCGTAGTTTTGTTTGACCGCGTGTGGAATCGGGAGTGTCCGCGGATTTTAGAAAAATGGAAAAAGAGCAATATCGGTCGGTGATTCGATTCTTGTTTTTGGAAGGGAAATCGCGCAGCGAAATCAAAGAGCGTTTGGATGCTGTGTACGGTGACTCTTCTCCTTCGATGGCGACCATCAAAAATTGGTTTAACGAGTTTCAACGTGGTCGCACGTCGGTTTGTGATGAGCCACGTCCAGGTGCCCCGAAAACGGCTACCACGGAGGATAACGTGACAAGAATCCACGATCTCGTATTGGCAGACCGCCGATTGAAGGTGCGCGAGATAACTGAGACAGTAGGCTTTTCAAAAGATCGCGTGGGTCATATCCTGCATGAAATTTTGGGCATGAGAAAGCTTTCGGCGCGATGGGTGCCGCGTTTGCTCACTCCGGACAACAAGCGCAACAGTGAGACCACTTCAGAGCAGTGTTTGACGCTGTTTAAGCGCAATCCGAAGGAGTTTCTGCGTCGCTTCGTGACAGTCGACGAAACATGGATCCACTGGTACACACCAGAGACCAAGGAACAGTCGAAACAGTGGACTTCACCCGGGAACGTGCTCCGAAGAAGGCGAAGACTGTCCCATCGGCCGGAAAGGTGATGGGCACCGTTTTCTGGGATTCACAAGGTGTGATCCACATCGACTATCTGGAGATGGGCAAATTCTCCAATTATTTGGGCAATTCGACGCCGAATTGAAGAAAAAACTGTCCCACTTGGCGAAGAAAAAAGTGCTCTTCCACCATGATAACGCACCGTCTCACGCATCCGTCCTCGCCACGGCCAAATTGGTCGAATTGGTCTACGAACTGCTGCCCCATCCACCGTATTCTCCAGATTTGGCCCCGTGCGACTTCTTTTTGTTTCCAAACTTGAAAAAGTCACTCGCCGGGCAGAAATTTCAGTCGAATGAGGAGGTCATCGCCGCCACGGAGGCCTACTTTGCAGACCTTGAGAAAACGTATTATTCAGATGGGTTAAAGAAGTTGGAGCATCGCTGAGTCAAGTGTATCGAGCTAAAAGGAGACTTTATTGAGAAATAAATCGCCTTTTCTGCAAAATTTTTGTTTTTTCTTTTGTAGTCTAAGTACCTATCGGACCACCCTCGTATACTATATGTCAAGGGGTGAAAGATTCATCATAGCATCTAGAGCAGCACCCGGTGTGCTGGGGAAAGCCCCCGTGCAGCTGAGACAGACCGCTCTGGTGGAGTTTGGTGAGTGAAGCCACAGCGTGTTTGCGTGCTAGCCTGTTCCACCAAACAACTGATGCATATGAGATTATCGGTCTTATCATTGCCGTGCAGATCCAGAGGACCTTTTTCGGCGATAGGCCCCATATTTTGCTAAAGGCACCTTTGCATTGCCAAAAAGCTGACAGTGCTTTGGTGGTTTTGGACTCAACATGCTTTGACCAAAGAAGCTTGCTATCAAGGATGACTCCCAGGTACTTAGCTTCCTTGGATATCGGGATGAGAATGCCTTTTAGCACCAGCTGAGTAATGCCAGTATTTTTCCTCCTTCTCGTGAAGAGAACGACATTACTCTTAAGAGGATTAACCGGCAGCCCATTTCTCGTGCACCAGTCCTCGATCACATCTAGCGCCGCCTGCGCTTTGAGACAGACAATCGCTAAACATGAGCGGACAGAGAGAACAGCAACATCATCCGCATAGGCCTGGGCATAGATTCCAGAGGCATTGAGAGCATTGAGCAGAGAGTCACAAGAACCACCATGTACCATAAGAGCGGAGACAAGACGCCACCTTGCGGGCAGCCCTTTACTCCAGCCTTAACTTGACACATGGTTCGAGGCCTGCATCAGCGATCAATGTCCTGTGTACGATCATTGCTTTGATCCACAAAACCAGTGCTTCATCTACGCCATGCCGTCTAGCAGCGTTATACATGCTGTCGAAAGTAGCGCTAGCAAAAGCTCCCTCAATGTCGACGAAAATGCCTAGTACGTACTCTTTCCTTTCGAGAGCACATTAAATTCTTCCAACTAGTTTTTGAAGCGCAGGGCAACTTTGCGCACGTCCAACTCTGCTAATATCTCCATGCTTTTCAGCAAGAAGGATTTTGGACTGATTGGTCTAAAACTCTTAGCCTGTTGGTGAAGCTAGCTCCAGTAGATGATCCTCGCAGTGTTGGCAATCTGCGCTGGTCATTCTGCTGTCACTGCCAGCCTTCCCTATCCTGACCTTTTCAGAGGAGGTGGCTGCCTCTTTGTAGGAGATGTGCTTGTCTCGACTCTTTACGGTCACTTGTATCTCCTTTCCAGAGGAAAGGGTTTTGTTGAAGTGCCCCCCTCTTCAGGTCACGTTAGAGGAGGAGACATCACGTTCTCTCTCCCCAGCAAGGTTGTCCTCTTCGGCCGTCTTCCGTTTTGCGAGCGCTCTTACCTTTTTCGGCTCGAGCTTCTGCTCCCTTCCGACGCCGCTTTGGAACAGCTCAGAGTTTATCTGTCAGCATCATCGCCTTTTTCGGCGGTAGCGCCGGCCATAACAGGACCCTGAATACCTACAGCTTCGTCAGTTTTGGAACCTGGTACGCTCTTATTGAGGATTTGACCGTCACCAATAAGAGGAGGAGTGTTTGAGGCGCATGCCGAAAGTGCTGGCATGCTTGTGCCTCCTGCAGTAGCCTTTACTAACCGCCGGCGCTTTCTGCGCTGCGTGCCGCCAAGAAGTGCGGGGGCTGCAGATGAGAGGGTCGGATGGGTTTCGGTAGGGGATACCTCCACCGATCTAATCCTCTTGACTGCTTTCCCCAGAGGTTCACCTTCAATGTTCGTGCCTTCGGCTCTGTTCGGTGCCAGCCTCTTTGCACGATTTTCGGGCTCGCCTCTTTCTCCTTCTTTTTTGGCACTTAGCAGTGCAATCTATAGTACGTCCCATTTCTGGGGCTTGTTCAACCCGAGCGGTCGGTGTCGCCTCTGTTGGTTGCACCACTCATGCTCAGTCCTACTAGGTGGTCGGACAATGAGCCGCAGGAGTCGGTGTCGTTCCGAGCTGCCGGAGAGTTGAGAATGAGTGGTGGGGCCTCCAGAATCCTTTCCCCGCCGTGATCAGAAAGATCGCGGGTGGATTTCCGCTATTGTGGGTGCCACCTGGAGTATTACCATCCATTTGTTTGTCCATTCATCTATCTTATTTCTCCGGGTCTTAGTTCGAGGTCATTGATCTCTTAAGCCCCTCTGCCCCGACAAGGCGTCCGAAGAGCGAAGGGGTTACCTTACAATATCATCTTAATTTCTGACCTATCCATGCCTACCTTGGTTTATCAATGCTTGGATAAAATAAAGATTTTTCTTTGTGTTTTTTTCTCACACGCAAAACAATGTCGTTCGCGTGTAAATTGGAAGTAAAGCTCGGCTACAAGTGATAAATAAATTCCTCCGTTAAACCGAAAATACAATGCATGTTTCCCACGAGTAATAACTAAATTCGAATCACGTTCATGCGAAATCAGTCAACACTTTTACCGTGTCACTTGTCAACTATATGTAACTGTTAATCAATTCGTTAATGACATCTTGGCAGGTGGATAAATGGGTTACTTAATAGCTGTTTTTAAATTGCGATGATTTTAACTCTTAGTTGATAGTTACCTAACATTTCTTAATTTTCTTCCCTGGTTCAACGACAAACATTGCACAAGGTCATTGCTTACGCTGAGACACTGCTCAGAACACCATGGAATGTGGGTCAATTCCTCGCGAATTACACACTCGAGTTTCATATATTTCATGATGTTTACAGTCAATGAACACGCTACAGATCATGTGCAGTAGTGTCAGTCATCAAATCAGCTCGCAGGGCAGTAGTCGCCGAGCAATGGTTTGCGTTAACTAGCCCATGGGCTCGGCTCGTTGACTCGGTTTAAATTTGCATTTCAGTTAGTCTAACGATTCGACTGGTTTCGTAAAAAATAAAACTCGGTAAACGTGAAATGTAGCTGATTTAGGGCTGACTGCGCTTGTTTGGGATGGACACGATGTTTGCTTTGTATATCTTGGGATGAACTCACTCATCACGCGTCAAGGCCGTTTCTTCATTCATAAGTTTCAAACAATGAGCCCTGGTCTGAGGCGGGGCACACGTAGAGTGATGAAATCTATAGCTCGTGTATGGATTGTTTGTTCTGTGTTACCTTGATCCGAAGAAGATGTGATTTTTCGGTGAGAAACTAATGGAAGGGGTAAACACTGGAAGCTGCAGTTCTCGCCTTGTTGGCCGTTGTGTAATGTTTGAAAACAGTGTACAAGTACTTGGGAGTGTCGATAGAGCGCGGGCTCTAGATTGAGTTCATTGAGAATATATCATGGATTTGCTGGTTCTGGCGTAGATTTTATTAAAACCAGTGAGCGCTAAACGAATTCGAGCGCGAAACGGAAGTCATTCATATACATACCTGCCAATTGCAAATGTACTCATTGTTCTTATGTGTAGTTATATCCCGTTTGCCTTGCATTTCACACGAGAAACTATTTGTTTTCCCGAAATCATGAAGCGTTCTGTTCAAGTTCAACAGCGTATGAGAACGCGTCAGTAGGATGTCAATAAAACATCAATTAGCACAAGACTGTCATTTTCAAGCGGATGGGGATTAACTTTTTTGTGTTTTTTCCTTCACATAACTTTGATTCTGGGGAAACACAGCAACTGAAAAAGAACATTATTGTAGGAGTTGGCGTTGACGGAAATATTCTTAACTGAAGAGCGGGGTTCGGACAATCTGAGCGAAAGGGTGTAAATTGAATACTAGTTCCGACACTTGTCTATCAAATAATGTGTGTTTGCCAACGTTTAGTGTTTTATTGAAGACATTTCTTTGGTAAAGAAGTACTGAGAAATGACCTTCTCCATTACAATGGTTGGCTTCTAGTGAGAAACTCGGTTTCAGTTATCATAAGACTTATAACACAAATAGCAAACTGTTAGGAATTATTTGGCGGTTCGCTCTTGTTAATATTTGTATGTATGTAGGTGTTGAAAGTTTTGCTTGTTGCAAAATTGTGCTGCGCTGGATACTGTATTGGAACGCGTGATGTATTTTTACCACGGTTATGTTTTCTTCCGTGTTCCCCAGGTGATAATGAAAATGACAATGCCTTATCGACGAGACGGAAAACCTTATGGGCATCATGGGGTCTTGATAAATTCAGTCGACTTTCTTCTTCTTTTCCTTTTTTTTTTCCGGCGTCGTTATGGTCAGAAGTGTAGGACCATAACCTTCCCACTTAACTGCATTCCTACTGGTCCGCTTGTGGGGTCCGCCGGTTTTACCTCAGAAAGTAGCGGCAGGCTTCCCGGTTTGGGATTACTTCATCGCTGAGGCCAATCAAATGCTGGCGTTTTTGCATTTGTTTGCACCAATTGTTTTTCGGCCTGCCTTTTTTGCGTGTTGAAATTGGAATGTTGATTGATAACGCCTTTTGGACGGGGTTCAAAGGATCTCTCCTTTGAACATGGCAATACCAACTGAGTCGGTCGCGCTCTATATTTCTTGTGATGGTTTCTTTTACGTGGAGGCTTCCTCGGATCTTTGAACTTCTAATTCTGTCACGCTTTGTTACTCCCGCTGTCATGCGAAGCATCTTCATCTCAGTTGCCGTTAATTTGCTCTCATACTTTTTGTGCATTGTCCAGCATTGTGAACCGTATGTGAGCGCCGGACGTACAACTGAAGTGTAGAGCCTTCCTTTCAGCTTAGGGGGCATTTTTCGATCACAGAAGATGGCGGAGTTTTCCCGCCACTTCATCCACCCTACGCTTACGCGATGTTTGATGTCGTCATCACAAGTTGCTTCTCTATTAATCATAGATCCCAGATATTTAAACTTTTCACACTTGGGAAGCACTCTTCCATTCAATTAATGTCTGGAATATGCTGATGATGGTCAGACAACGGGCAGCACAGATACTCTGTCTTCTTTGAACTAATACGATACCCGTGTCCCTCAAAAATGTCGACCCACACATCAAGTGCTCCTTTTAGGGACGCCTGATCATCACTTATAATGGCTCCACCGTCAGCAAAGAATAGCTGGTGCACATTGGGGTCCGCCACTTTTCCTTCAAGCAAGCAATCAAGGACTGCTATAAAAAGCAGTGGGCTGAGGACGCTCCCTTGGTGTACACCGACTTTGATTGCGAACTCTTCGGTGGCTCCTGCGGTGCATCTTACTCTTGTCGTTGCTCTCTCGTACATGTCCATAATCACTCGCACGTAGGTTTCTGGAACTCCTTTTTGTCTTAGCGCTACCCATAAAAGATCTCTTGGTTGCCGATCAAAGGCCTTCTCGAAATCAAACAACACCATATGCAAGTCCTTTGACGAATCACGATGCTTTTCCATCATGACCCTTATACTTTGGATTGCATCTGTCGTTGATTTACCCGAGACAAACCCGCACTGGTCATCAGAGTCGTATTATTTTCCGCAGTCGGCTATCTAATACCCTTCATGCTGTGCGACATCAATAAAATAAGAACCATGAGCCATCTAGACCCGATGTCTCCC
This sequence comes from Merodon equestris, assembly GCA_958301585.1. NCBI lineage: Eukaryota > Metazoa > Arthropoda > Insecta > Diptera > Syrphidae > Merodon > Merodon equestris. The sequence goes on from OY284415.1 coordinate 40,757,132, forward strand.
ATCTTTTTCCAGAACTCAGAGGGTATCCCGTCCGGCCCAACAGCTTTTCTTTTCTTGGAGTTTTTAACCGCGTACCGAACTTCTTCGACTGTGATGTCGGATATTTCGACATGATTCGGGGTGGCTCTTGGAAAGTACACTCGGGGAAACTGTTCGTTCAGAAGTTCCTCGCAATACTGTCGCCATCTGTGGAGAATTTTTTCGTCTTCCACAAGGAGTTGGCCTTCAGCATTGTTAATAAACTTTGGGAAACGAATCTCCTGAGCATTTCTTCTTCTCTGGGCGGCTATCTTAAAGATATTTGCTCCTTTGTTCAAATTGCTTTGTCGAAGCTCCTGGGTAGCCTGGTTCCTGTCAGACGCGGAAGACGATATTTCTTCCAACTCCTGATAGAGGCCTTCCATGCTTTTCGCTTTGAATTCGGCGCATTTTTTCTTCGCGATACCTTTGCAACATCTATATACCTTTTCACGGCGAGCTTTTTCCTCTCTATTAGTAGAAGAGCACTTTGACCAAGCTTGGAAAGCCATTTTCTTTTCGTGTATCACTGCTTTGGCTTCGTCTGTCCACCACCAGGTTTCTTTTGCGTGTTGGCAGGGGCCTTTATATGTTCCGAGCAGTGATTTGGCTTTCTCCAGGCCAGATTGTTGTAGGGAATCCCACATGTCTTGTGCTCTGCACTCCTCATTACCGACCTCATCGATAATGGAAGAGAGGTAGTTTTTCATGTTGGTAATAAAAGCTTCGCCTTTTCCTTTATCCAGTTTATACCACTTGATTCTCTCAGACACCTTCGTTTGCTGCTTTGACTTCTTACTCGCCTCCATGAAAAATTCAGTCAGGAGGAGACGGTGTTGAGGGGCGATCGCGTCTCCCAGGATCACTTTGCAATCTTTAACTCGTGGCTTCATGAAACTGGATACCAAATGATAGTCTATTTGAATTTCATTTCCGCCGCTGTTATAAGTGATCAGGTGCCGGCTTTGTTTGACGAACATGGTATTTAGCACTATAAGACCGTACGATTTGCACATGTTTAGGATATCTTCACCTGAAGAGTTCCTGGTGCCGTATCCCAGCCCTCCGTGGTAGTCTTCATAGTCTTCGCTTGTCTTCCCGACATGTCCGTTTAAATCTAATAAACCGATGATTTTGACAAGGTTGTGGAAATCTAGCCAGAATGCATCTTTTTCTTTTTGTTTGCATCCTACTTGAGGGGCATATGCGCTTACGATGTTGCACACCTCACCATGCATCACCAATTTGAGAGCCATCAAACGGCCACTGGACTTTGAAATGGTTAAGACGTTGCCAAGTAGCTCTGCCGCAAGGATGATGGCGATTCCGTTTTTTCCTTGTTCCAATCCATAGTAAAACATATTGTAGGCTTTTGTTTTAACGTCCAAGAAACGTGCCCGATTACCGGTGTTTCGCCATTTCGTCTCTTGTACGCACAGGATGTCTACTCGCCTTCTAACCATCATTTCTTCAAGCTCATAGCTGCGCCCACTCATGCTTCCAACTCGCGACTCTTAAGTGCGGCTTACGCCGTTGCATTACTTTGCTATCCCCCGGAAATCTTATAGCTTTGACCCGAGCATTGCTGCTCGTCCCAGGATCACGACCATTAGTAGTGCCTGGCGGGGTAGTGCTTTTCCTTTCAGCGTTCTTTTCCATAATGCTACGGTTTGACCGTTTTCTTTCTTTCCCTCCTTTTTTTGACACGGGCATGCTCCAGATTTTGTTTTTTTTTTTTTTTTTGTTTGATCTTACTCTTACAACACCGGTGAACTCCAGTCGTGTCAACCCACTGATTTGCATGCACACTTGTGGGGCAGTTTAATGGTGGTATATGTATCCCTAGGCTCACCTTGGTGTTTTCTAAATTGCCTAGATGTGAGTTTTGTTTACTTTTGTTTAGTCGCCTTTTACGACAAGCGAGAGGTATCGCTGCAGGGATATTCTTAACCCGTCCCTGCACAGGTTATAAATTCAGTCGATTTTAAAGAATTAAAATCATTAGAAAGAAAATGCAAATAATACGGTCAAGCAGCCCAGAGCAATATTACAACTACGTTGCCTTCAATTACTTCTTGTTCCCTAAAATTTGAATCCACAGTTTGTAGAGTGACGTAAATAACATGCGCTGGGAATCCCGCAACAATCAAAGTCATATAAATTATATTTCACGATGTTTCTCGTTAGCTGGTCACTAACTAAGCATCAAGCAGCATACCGGTTTGGAATAAGGTTGTCGAAGTTTGACGTTTGAAGTCAGCTATAAACCGCAAATCCATTTCTCCTTTAGAAAAAATGAGTCAAATACAACAATGATGCAAATTTAAGTACGGGTTAGATCATTAAGGGGGTTAAGGCCAGCTATGTACCTATGCATGGGTCTGTTTATTTTTTTATGCCTGCGCCACACGATGTGTAATCTTCGAAAGATATCTGTAGCCCGGTATACTGGTATGCACGATCCGCAAACCCGAATTCGCCTTCGTACTAAACCACACCCTGCACACTCTCGCTGTGAGACTATTGGAGCCATTGGATAATACTTCGCGGGGCTGGTTAGCAATTTATGATATGGGCTCTGTAATTGCCGTTTCAGCTCTTTTTAATCGTTTGAGTCTTTTTTGGTCGTTATGAAGGAGCAAATCTCCAGCCAGTAGTCCGCTGAGCTTATTACGAGGCTTACTAGAAGCTCAGGGATCGACAGGTCCATTTTTGCGTCTGTGAAGCATCTGCAGTGGAATATTGCATGCTCTGTATCTTCCTCTTCATCTGGACATTCTGGACAGAAGGGTGAGCTATTGTATCCCTACCCAAAGTCGCTACGCTCTCTCGAGACTAAGAGATAAATAGACGTATGACAATATTCGTCTCTTTTTAGCTCCACAATAAATCAGACAATCAGACTCGGTTTGTTATGAAGGTAAAACAAACACAAGGGTCATGGTCTCCATTCAACAGGAAGGTCTCCCTATGGATTTCACTAGCCACAAGAGCCTCTTCATGAAATAGCATAAATTCTTCAATATTTCGCCCAAAAAAAATGTCAAAGGATCTTGATACCTTCCGCCAATACATTCATTCAAAACGAATATCGCACCTTCAACCTGACCACTACACGTTTTTTCGTCCCTAATTGTCTCTCACTCTTCCTGCAACCCCCTCACTCTGCCAAAATGTCCCTCTTACCTTCTATTTTGAGAATATAAGAGGTCTTCGCTCAAAAACCCAAGCTGTTTTCCAACAATCACATGCTCTACCCTTTGAAATGTTTGCTCTGACTGAAACAAATCTGATCCCCAGCATAAATAACTTCGAACTGTTCCCATCAAATTTTAATGTTTATCGCGATGACGAACTCAGCCGACCCACTGATTGTTGTCATACTAGTTGTCCTTAATGCAATTGACTCTTTCCTTATTACAATATCATCCTCTCTACATCTCGACTTTGTTTCAATTGAGGTTGTGCTACTCCAGAGACGCTATACATCATTTGTTTTTACATCTTCCCCTCACAACCTATTGAACCCTATCAACTCGCCATTACCACAATTGACCAAATAATTGATTTCAGAGACTCTCAGGATAAAATCCTTCTTTTCGGTGACTTCAACCTTCATCTTAAATGGGCTCAATCAGACAATCAACCGTTTAATGTTGCCGCTAATCTCACTACTGCCAAAGAATGCCTTACAGATTCAAACTTTAGCCAAGATAGTAGCGTCTTAAACTACATGGGTAGACAACTAGACCTCATATTCATAACTGATCGTCCCAACTCTTCTGTTTCACTTTTCCCCCTTTCCCTTTCAACCATCGATAACTTACCCTCCTTCTTTCCTTTTATTACGATTCTCCATTACAGAACAATCCTTCCACAGTTCTGGCCTCTCACGATTTCAACAAAGCAAAATTTAACTCATCAATGAATACCTTAAAAAAGCCCCGCTCAATTTTGATAACCTAACCGTGAATGATGCAATATGCATATCCTACAGGGAAATGTTTAATTCCATTTCTCTTTATGTTCCCATTTCCCAATGCAAAACTTTGTCCACCTCCCCACACTGATACAATCGCAGGCTTCGTTCTTTAAGAAACTGAAGAAATAAGCTGTGAACAATCTTGCTTCGTACTCAATCGTCTAATGACCTTTTTAACTACATGGGGAGCTGACTCTAGTTTACCGCCCTTCACAACTCCCTCTATCATTGCTTTTTCACTAAAACACAAGCCAATCTTATAAATGATCCTAAGACCTTCTTAAAGTTTGTTAACTATAAAATAAAATCTGATGGCTAACCTACCTCACTCCCCTTCCACGACCAAACCTCAAAAGAACCCAATATTATCGCGAACTTTTTCGCCACTTTTTTTAAAAAATCTTTCGCCGACCACCTCTTTGTTCCGGACTTTGCTTACTTCGATTATTTACCGAATTTCTCCCTTGGACCGCTTCTTCCTCAGTCGATCCCTATGTCATTGAAATCAAATTAAATCCATCACACCTGAACCTTACGGTCTCCCTGCCATATTTCTAAAAAAATGCTCCTCAGTCCTCCCTCCTCCTTCCTCCCACCTCTCTTTTCAATTTATCCCTCTCTCTAGGCAAATTCTCCCGGTTGTGGAAAACCTCATTAAAAACCTTATACACAAAAAAGGTCCGAAGAACGATATTAACAACTATCGTCCTATTGCCACAGACTGATACTCCCTTGGCTTCGACCCCATTTCTTTGAAGTGGATATCTTCTTACCTGGAAAATCGCTATTACAGTGTTCGTTTAAGATCTGCCTTTTCTAACCCTTTATTAACTTCCTTCGGCGTCCCCCAAAGCAGCCACTTATGTATGTCCACTTATTTTCGTACTTACCATAAACGATATTGAAATTATGATTAAACATTCCCACATCTCACTATATGTCGACGACACCAAGTTCTTCAAGACCATTTGCGCAGTCATGACTCTTCTCTTATTTAACCAGATCTCGATAGCTTTTTCATCTGGTGTTCCAAAAATTTCTTGGACTTTAATATTTCCAAATGCTAATCAATCACTTTTTCACATAAACGAATCAAACCTCCTCCTCGTCTCTACTTCCTCAATAATCAACCCATCTCCACCGTTCAGGCTATTCGCGATCTTGTCTTATTATGTGACCAGGAGCTAATTTTGCACTCGGTTTCGTGAAGCGATGGTCTAAAGAATTCTTTAACTCTTAGGTTACCTGATCTCATAACCTTTGTCCGGCCTCTTCTTGAATACGCCTCTCAAGTATGGTCTCTTCAACAAACCTACATTTCTAGATTCGAGAGCATCCTACGTTTTTGGTCTTCGAGGTTTCCCCTGGAACAATCCTTTGCTTTTACCACCCTATCAAGACTGTCTTAAACTAATCAACACGTTTTTTTTTTTTTTATAATTCGTGCAGGTTCAAGATTGTACGCTCTTATGGTGTTTGACACACAACCTGGACGGGGTGCAGATGGTGTGTGTCGAAGATGTTCGTTCACTACTCTCCGGGGGGTGGTTGTTCTAGATAGGATTTGAGAGATTCGACTGAATTTGCGTTGGTTGTAATTCACAGTAACTCTTTTGTTTCCATGTCATTAAGGTGTTATATTGGAAATGCACAATATGTGATTTTATGCTGCGAGTGTTATGCCTTCGTCAGCACTTTTTTGATCATCTTATTCACAACTGATGTTGTTGCTCAGTTTTTCCGTATAGGAATCGTTCTTGACTATGGACGGACTTGAACTACAGACCTTCGGCTCAACAGTCGGTGATGATTACCATAGCACCATGATTTCAACCTGTTTTCGATAGCGGCCGTAACCTGACAAGAACTGCGTTAGGTGGTAATCGCAATTCCCGTGTTCTTTTTCCCCAATCTTCGATCGTGGGGATCAGCTTGTGGATCCATTGCCTTTTACCATTTTTTCCCACCTGGCTTGTCATAGTTCCACAGATATTACCCTTTCTTCTGCTTATATCCTACGAATAACGCTGGTGTCTTAACGTACCGTGGTTCGAGTTAGGTAAACACTGTGCATTTCGTCGACGAGAGTATCGATAGGGACCATACCCGCTTTAACACCCGCTTCATCCGAGATTATCCGTAAAAACCGCATACTATTCTTATTGCGCAAAGCCTGTATGCAGACGAGAGCTTTCTTCTTACCTCTTTCGTTGTAAGAGCTCCCGCCCAGACTGCTGCAGCGTAGTGCCGCTTTTTTACTGCAATATTCGAGTAATGTATTTTATTGTCTCTTTAGATCTACATAATTGATTAGCTCCCAAACCGGAAGTTTGGCTATTCCAAAATATTTCGGCTGGGGTCCAAAGATTGATCCCGCGAAAACATTGTAGTATTTAAAGCCATCGTCCGTCTGGTACCTCAGCTTTATGTTAGTCAAGTAGTTAAGAATTATCTTCACAAGGTAATGTGGTGCATCCATTCTGGTCAGAAACCTAATAATGCAGGACCAGTTTACGGAATCAAAGGTATTTTTGACGTCTAGCGTTACTACTGCGCAGTATTTCTTTGTACCGCCTCACCATCTTTTCCCCGTATTGCTGCAAGTAGTCTGCCATATATGATAGATTTTAGGATATTTTCTGTTGTATCTACCAGATACATTGGCCGGTATGCCGAAGGCTCACCAGGTGGTTTGGTTTCTCTTGGGTAGCAACACCAGGTTCATGGTTCAGGGAACCTCAAGACACCTTTGCTTCGTTACCATAAAATGTTTGGTCTCCTTTCAACGGCTACTTTGATCGCTATATTTCTATTTTCTTGTGGCCTATCTTCCTGCATGCTTCGTGCAATTCATCGATAATTATTGGGCAGTTTTGGTCCATATAGAATCCCCTCGTGGAGATGGTCTATGAGAAAATAGATGCTCTACTATTGTTCCCAGTATTGGTGGGCAAGATATTTGTGTGGACCTGCTGCCTGCTACTAAAGTGTTTCCAAGTAGGTATTCATCGATTCTACAATATGTGGACGATCGTTACCATGTAGCAAAGTCACCTTGTCGTGTCTCTGCACGTATAGCGTAGTTTTTCCTTCTTCCTAGCGATCTCCCGTAAGGATTTCGTTGGATTTGAGTAGCTCAACTATATTCTGCTGATTCCACCAAGAGTAGAGCAGAACCTTTGAACCATGGATATTTTCCTTGATTATGTTGATGCAGAGCCAGGCTGATCCTACGATCTTTACGTCGACTTTATACAGCCTGACAGCTGATACCTAAAGTTATTTCCTATTTTTAAACAGTCGAAACTTAAGACAAGTTCAGGGATGGCTTCACGGCTAGGTTACATCCATTGTAGCAGCAAATAGGACATAATTGATTTAAAATGAGACTGTGTGCATAACATGTTACTCAATAAGTTCCATTTCTGTCCACTCAGCTGACTGCTGATTTGGCTCTGGAGCGTAGTGAGAATGTATGTTTCGTCCATTGACACATAAAGTGCATTTTATAGAACTGAAACAGCTCCAAATAGTCTCAGAATCGATGAGGCGTTGTGGTTTTTGATTCACTGTACCGAGCTCAAGTGGTGCGATGCCTATTACAAAGCGTATATAAGGTGTCGGATATCTCACGCAACTTAAATTTTCGATCACCCAAACTATTTTCGGAACTTTTTTTGTAACCCTTGGAACTACTGCCGATTTTGGGTGACAAAAGGGTTCAGCACCATTGGTGTTTGAAAAATCGTTTTTGAAACCAGAAAACCATTTTACTATCATTGACGGACGGTTTCAATTTTACTTTCATTTATCCGATTTTTGACCCGTGTCGTCTGAAGGCTGATACTTTATGAAAATCATACTGATTTGTCAATAGTGGCTCCATCTATATGTGAGCCTACGAACTCATCAAGTGACAGCAGACTCTGACGGCCGAGAGATGATGCAGGAGACGGGTTCTGCCAGCGATGGGTCAGTGCCAGCAGTTGGTTAAATATCGTCTTGATTGTAGAGACTTAAAGATAAACCAAAACTTCATTCTAGCCATCTCAGAAAAAAAGGGGATATGGGGGATGCTTTTTAATAACTTCAGAATATTAAACATAATGATCATAAAAAAAACGTGCAGTCTTTTACGTTTTAGGTTTTCTTGTCCAGAAGAAATACCCTCGAACAACCGCCCCATTTTAGTATATGATACACTAATTCCACCTAAAGTTCTTTGAATCTCCAAAGTGGTTTCAATACTTCAGGGTCTTCTTCACCAATCCTACTGAATGGCCGAGGAGATAAATTTTAGGGCAGTTTGAAAAGTTCATTGTCGGTAAGGTTGATGTTGGTATCGAAGGCAAGATAGCGATTTTAAAATGATTTTAGGCATAAAATTGAGGTTATAATCGGTAATTATAGTGATAAGTAGGGATTTACCTACGACAAGATCCCTTCTGATGTTTTTTCGCTGGCTTGGACGACAAACATGAATGTCGCCATTGCATTTTTTAGGGTGCTACATTAATAAAAAAGCGGAAGGAGAAACCTAAGAGGAAAAGGTTAGATCAAGTCTCATAACCCTTTCTCATAAATCATAAAATTTCGGATAAACGGTTTCGCCAATGATGACACAGGTAGGCATTATTGGGAATCAGTCGTTTTCCGAGCCTTGCCAGCCATCGGGTTCTACAACCTATCTGATGAATCAAAGGTGGATGTAGGCAATTTACCCTAGTTTTTGATCTTGTCGTATGTGAAACCCTATTGATCCGATCTTAATCTCAATTTTAGGACTAAAATTATTTTAAAATCGCTATCTTGCACATCATCCTTTTGGGAATGCCTTCCTCGAAGACTTCAAACCTCTACTTTCCTGACCGACCTCTTTGGAGGCCTGTTCACTAATGCTCAATGACTTTATTACTTCACATTGAAATGAATTGTCTTCGCTCTCATATTTACCTCCGCTAATTTCATGTGCTAAAAAAAAATTCCCGCTCAAGTCAGGTTCGAAAAAGAAAGAAGAAAATGAAACGAGCTAACCAACAGTTTTATGGCCATTGAAAAAAAATAGTCATCTATCGCTATCGGTCATGCCAGTCCGACCTTGACAGCTCTGCAGCGAGATGTCTGAAATCGAAAGCAATCCAGCACCCCGCAACGTTGACATTGCCGCTTAACACCTTACCTCTATTATACTAATCTCCAACAATTAGAATCAGTGTTCAAATTTTAACTGTTTACCCTCGCGATGCGTCCATTCACACGCACATGCCATTTGAGTGCGGTCTATCATCGGGCACGTAGGGACTGGTGTATGGGGAAGAACCAATTGTCGTATGAGGTAGAGCAGGTCGGCCTAGCTGATCGCTAACGGCTGACTACCTTGGCTTGATTTGGCGGAATCAATGCCAAAAAGTGCTAACAAATTTGTCATAGTATGTCGGATTGGGTCGCAGCGACCAACAGTTGCCACATTGTTAGATGGAAGTATAAAACGGCAATGAGGCTGTGGGTTAGGCATCAGTTTGAGTGTATCCTTCTAGTTGAGTGGCAGTGTAAGAGTACCGATTTGTAAACCACCATGAGAGTGTTCCTGTGTGCTTTGGCTTTGTTAGCGGTAGCGTCGCCTTTGGACGCGTTCTTTCTCAATAAGCTTTTGGGCAGTGGCGGTGGCAGCGGCCTAGGATATGGTGGATATGGTGGCGGCGGTTCTGGCAGTGGATATGGCGGTGGATATGGTAGTGGCTACTCAGGAGGATATGGCAGTGGCTACTCAGGAGGATATGGTGGTGGATACGGTGGGGGTGAAACGGTGAAAATTATCAAAGTAATCCTTCCCGGCGGTGGTGGATACAGTGGCGGTGGATACAGCGGCGGTGGATACAGCGGCGGTGGATACAGCGGCGGTGGATACAGCGGCGGTGGATACAGCGGCGGCGGTGGTTATGGTGCTGGATATGGTGGTGGATATGGTGGTGGATACACTGGTGGTTACACCGGCGGATACAACGGTGGGTATAGTGGAGGATACACAGGAGGAGTTGGTGCTGTTGGTGGGGTATCATATGCCGCTCCTGCTGTTACTGCTGTGACTACACCAGTTGTGACCCCAGTTATCACAGCAGTTGCTACCCCGGTGACGTACGCTAGTGGCGGTGGATACACCGGAAGTTATGGAGGTGGTGGTCTTATCGGTGGCGGTGGCTATACTGGTGGTCTTGGTTACGGAGCTGGTGGTGGAATTGGTGGCGGATATGGAGGCGGCTATGGAGGCGGCTATGGTATTCGTACCGGATACGGAACTGGATCGAGCTGGTGCTAATGACCGACTTCTGTTCGAAGTCATTGCAGTTTATTTTGTTAGCATCTTCTTAATACTCAATCCCAAGTGTCGATTTCAATTCCTTGTAAATTTATAAAAATTGTTAAAAAAAGTCGAATTCTAAACGAAAATATACGAAAAGTAAAATGTCAGTTACATAACGTATCATGCTTATGTGCTTGTGGGTTTGTGTGCTAGCTTGTGCGTGGCTATTTGCTGAATCAATTATGTCGGTTGGTCTAATAAGTTAGCAAACACCGTTGATGTGTGCTATTTGTTGGTAGTTTATAAACCATTTTCACGAGGCTGGGATTTTGGTTTTTAAGCGTTATTTGGTTTTCAATTAGGTTGGCCGAACGAAGTTAAACAAAAGGCAAGGAAGGGCTCATTGATATCATACGGTGGAGGCTTTTGGGGCTAATTTTGGTTTGGCTTCATTGTAACTGGGTTGGTTGGCAGTCGAGCAAAGAGTCAACATGATTGCTTAGTTGGCAAATAATTCACTTAAGAAGACACGCCTAGGGGGTCGTGGCGGTAATAAGGTGTAAGAATTTCATAGTCAGTCGGGATCCATCGCTATGTGAAATAATCTTGGGTCTTTGAGCGTTAAGTGCCTAATTTGAATTTATTTACACTTGATACAGTAATGTGGGCTTTTAGGGTCGGATTAAAGCGAAGAGTGGGATTTTATGCAATTTTTTATTATACAATTACGTCACCCCAATAGTATGTCTTGACATGCTAGCAATCTTGTTATTATTAACCGTCTGTAAGGGTGCTATATTTCTTCATGGCTTGATGGGCCAAATTTCTTGTATGCTCTTTTTGTCGAACTAAGTCAGGAGTTATCCAACAAGAAGTGCCATTTTAAATCTTACGCTATTATGGAACTGCCAATATTGAATTGCCACTGCAATGACGACTGATGGCAAAATTGAAAAATAGTTTTCTGGAGTGCTGAAAGGTCACAAGAAAATTTAAATATCGCGGGAAAAATTTTGCAAGATTTTTACTGCTTTTGGGCACCATCAAGTATTTGCTCACAAAGTTGCGGTGAATATGGCAGGATACTAGCCTCCAAAACATAATTGTTCGGTAAGATCAGCTGAAAATGTCCAATTAAGCCATATTTTTAACTTCCTATATGGAAGATATTCTTCGAACTAAATATTTTGACTTATCGAGGTCCTAGGTCCCTACAATGGAATTCATCATGTGTAGGCTGAGATTTTTTTTTTCTCAACAAGCCGGATCAGTATCACTGTTTCGCCAAACCAAAGACTTCACAGAATTTCGCCTTTAAATCGGCTAAAAGTATCTTCATCTAGTTTCGTTAATGTCCAAGCTTCTGCGCCTTAGAGGGGGACCAGCATGGTTAAGGTTTTATAAACAATTATCGCGGTTCTTCGAGAGGGGGCTCTACTTTCCAATGGACTCTTAAACCCAGAGAAGCAGCAGCTGATAAAGGTTATTCTGCGACATGTTACGTAAACGCATTCTGGATAAGGACGTTTGTTGTCACTGTGAGCGAAATTGCAATTCCCTGAAACGTTCTACTCATTCACCGTCCTCCTAGGAACAGGTTCAGAATCTTCTGGGAGATAGTGAAGAAACGAATTAGGGAAGGAAAAAGGCAGTCTTGGAAGTACATGAAGAGAAAACCAATTTCATATATGGTCACTGACCGATTTGGATCGATCCAAACTTCGCATCGCTTCGATCCAAACTGTAGTCGATAAATACTTTATGAACGTGGACTAGTAGACCACAAAGGAACTATTCAAAACAACTCGTTTGTCCTGCAATGTTAAAGCTTGAGAAACTTTATTCAGCTCCAAGCCGTGTTCGAGTAATAAAATCACGAAGACTGGGAGTGGGAAGTCGTAGAACAAATGAACAGTGGACGAACAGTCGACGTAGATGGACAACATGAGGTTGGACCTAGTACTTAGATATTCGAAACTTGGTAGGAATACACACATGACATAGTGCATGGGCAAAGAGTTGTTGAGGCCCTGAACTTTTAAGTTCCTGGGGTGTACAGTATGAGCGAAAACAGGAAGTCAGGCATCAGATGCACTGGAGCACAATCCCAGGGAAGCTTAAATGAATATTGTCCTACATGCTGCTACGCTGGATATGATTTTGTCATTGAGCCAATTTTTTTCTGAACGGCAATTGTAAGGAATTTTGGAAGCTATTGGTAATGGATGGCTACGTATTGCAGGCAACAAAAACCTGACCCAAGTACCACTTATTTTTCCCAGGGCTAAGTTTTTACTTCTTAAGTATATGAAAAAAGTTCATAATTGTTACAACAGATCGGGAGTGGTATTGTATACGTATTAGGTTGACGCGGAAACTCACACTTGTGCAATCTTATGGACTAATCGATGAGAGTGAAGCAGCGGAAAAAGAACATTTATTTCAGCATGCTTGATTATGTACTCACTCATGTGAGCCGAAAAGACTTTGTTGTATTAATGGGCGACTTTAACGGTAGGGTAGGTAGTGATACCGCCGTTGCGCCATGATGAGCGAGTTCGGATCCCGATTACACTATCGCCATTGAATAATTATTTCGCGGCTTCTCTCCCGCCGAGGCAAAATCCCCCGCAGTACACTTGTCTTGAAAAAGCTTCTCGGCTATCGCCATTCGGAATCGACATTAAACTGTAGGTCCCGTTCACTTGTGTGAAAAACAAATCGCACACAACATAAGTGAATGTGTGAAGCTAGGCTCTGGTTCTCCATGAGCTGTAACGCAATCTAAGAAGAAGAAGAAGGTAGGGTTGCATACCTACTATCATCTCTGTTATTTATTGATGTTTTAGACATTTGAAATCTTTGTGATATTTGAAGTCATTGATACTGGCAATCGTGGAACCACTTGGAAAGTCAACAAAGGCTTGGAAGACCTTGAGTACCCTGTACCTTGGCATTGTTCTGTCAACACACATTCTTCAGCAAATGCAATCATAGTTAGATCAACTGCAATAGAAATGGATTTTTTTTTTTATATAATTTGTGCAGGTTCAAGAGTGTGCGCTCTAATAGTGTTTGTCACACAACCTGGACGGGGTGCAGATGATTTTTGTGTCGCAGATGTTCGTTCACTACTCTCCGGGGGTGGTTGTCCTAGATAAGATTTGAGAGATTCGACTAAATTTGCGTTGGTAATTCACAGTAACATTTGATCAAAGCTTAAACACTAGGAAAAGTGAAAGTATTCGCAATAAAACTATTAACAACATCTGTTTTAAAATCAATGGTTATGATGTTGCTGACTTAGAGAGTTTTACTCACCTTGGAATTATACTCTCAAAGGACGGTGGAGTGAGATAAGGTATAAGCATATTGTCGTATTCAAAAAGCGCGATGCATGTTTGTAAAAATTAAGGAAGTCTGAGAATCACATTAGTATAAACACTAAAATAAAAATGTTCAACGGATTTGTCAAGTCTGTCTTGACGTGGCTCGTGACTGTAGCGAAGACTATAACTAGTGAGAAGTTATGGAGGCGAACAAAGCAAAAAAACATTATTGCAGAAATAAAGAAACGTAAATGTGGGTGGATAGGCCATATGGCACACACTCGACTTGCAACCCGCAAGGATCGAGAAGAAGGAGAAAACCACGAACGACTTGCCAAAGGACCATTCGCAAACAAACTGTGAAATCGTTTATCGGAATGAAACACAAACATAAAAAGATTTAGAAAACTTTTGTTGATGTCTGAAATGTCCTCTTAAGCATGTCTAAAACATGCTGGTAGTTTGCCTGAGACATTGTGGTAAGCATGTCTGGTGCTTGCCGGTTTTTTAGTCTGCTGCCATCTGCTAAAGACGCTCCATATGGCTTAACAAGATTTTGAGTCTTTCCAATTAAAAATGTTGAAATATAGTATCTTCATGTTTTGAGACTTCTAGAATTGCAATCAGCCATTTTTAGGGTCATGTATGTGTCTAGCTACTTGTACTTTCCTACCTTTGTGAACTTTTTATAACAACGCGTATATACCATAAATTAGGCTATTGGCTCAAAACCGAGAGTTGGGCGCCGAGATCATGCGACATAGGTTAGGTTAGGTTAAAAAAGGGGAGTGTGATGGCTGAGCTTCACTTCCACTTGTGGAGTACGCATATAATTAACCTGTCCTATCACGTGGTGGCTGAAACTACCTCATGCTCTTTATGAATTTAAGAAGATCCGATATATCATCATTTGCCACGTTCGCAATCTTTGGACCAGCGAACCTAGGCGCCGATTCTGGAGAGCTGGGCAGTGACAAAACAGATGTTGGATTGTCTCGGTTTTTTCCTCATCGCCGCAGCTCCGGCAGAGATCACTGGATCTCAAGTTCCATTTCCGGAGCATTGCTTCGATGGGACAGTCTCCTGTGATCACTCCGACGAGCATACGGATCGCGTTTCGGTCCAGCGCCAAGAGCTCCTTTGTTTTTTCCGATATTGAGCTCTGGCCACGATGATCTCGTCGTGTGGCTGTTGTTTCTTTTATAATAGTATCATTTATAATCCGGTATAATATGCTGACGTGTCCACTTCGCTGATGTCCATTTTAGACCCTTGTCTGGACAATTCGTCCGCTCTATTGTTCCCTATTGCGATCTATTGCGACCCGCGACCCAGCAGAGTTTGACTTTGTGGTGTCTGATGGACTTCAGTGAGTCGGGACATTTCATGATATCCTTTAATCCCGTTGTACAGGATCCCATTGACTTCAGTGCAGCCTGGCTGTCTACGAAGATAGTGATATCCGATGGTGGGATCTCGGTACTTGTAGGTGTTTGGCTGCTTTTTCTATTGCTAGGATTTCTGCTTGAAAAACGCTGCACAAATCAGTAAGTCTAAATGATTCCTGTTGTGCAGGGCATCAGAGTAGAACCCGGCCCCAGTGCCTGTGTCCATTTTCGATCCGTCGGTGAAGAGGGTGTTATCGTGGTCGTTGATCACGGCGTTTGATAGCCACTCTTCTCTGTCGGGAAAAAGGATTGGTATTCTGAGAGAGAAGTCATTTTGGGGGGAAATATAGTCGGTCGTAGCTGCGAGGCTACTAAAACCATGTTTCTCTGTTTCTTTCTTAGGCCATCTGGTATGGTCGCATGTCCATAGTTGGCTTGTTTCCACAAAGAGTCCTCTTTGCGGCATAACATCCTAATACTTTTTCCTTCGGGATCGTGTTAAAGATAATGTGTGTTTCAGTGCTCCATCAATGATTCGTGAGTTCAAGGAGAACATCAAAGCTGTCATTCAAAGAATTCGGTAATCATGTAAGAATGTGATGAATAATTGTATTAAAAAACCGATTACTAGTACCTTATTATTAACTTCAGAACTTTCCACATAAAATTTCCACATTTTTCGGTGTCGTGACGTTGAAAGCCTCTTAGCACCTTTTAGGAAGCTGGTTCAAATGTTTTGCAGCTGATGACATGAACTTAATTTTACTAATTGATTTCAAATCATTTTTGGAGCAACTCTTCTCTTTTCAAATGTAACAATCCGAAATCAGGGATTGAGCCACTCCTGACCTTGAATTCTCAATTACAAGATTTCAAAATCGAAAGTGATCCAAATTTAGCCGGCATGAGGTAATGTTTTCAATTTTTGATTACAGTGCATACATATTGCTGAGACTGATCGTCTATTGTCGCATCAAATTAGAATCTACTTTCAAATTTCCAGCATCAATAGCCCAACAAGTCCAGAATGCTCTATGCAGACCTATGTGCGTTATTTTATCGTGATAGTTGCTATTTACTCGTAGTTTTTCGGCATCCATAGCACTTCCTTAGTTTGCGGGTAAACATATGCCCGTGATGTGAGTCTTAGTGCCCAGTTGGCGCGAGAGCCGACAGCAATTATATCATACAACATAAAATTGTTTGCAGAAGAAATTGTCAGACTAGTAACGAGGCGACTATAAATGTAAGATGATAGAGGATGGGTGGCTTCAGTTGAGTGGTGTCCTGCTTGAGGGCTAGAGTTTAATTCTGGGAAGGTTCTAAGTTGTGAATTGACTTGTGGCGATGAGAGTACTTCTGTGCGTGTTGGTCGTGGTGGCTGCTGCCTCACAATCGCAGGCGTTTTTCTTTAATTTACTTGGACTTGGTGGTGGAAGCAGTGGCGGTGGCGGTGGCGGTGGCTATGCCGGTAACGGAGGATATGGTTACGCTCCCTCATATAGTCGAGGATATAGTGGATACAGTGGAGGGTATGGCGGCTTAGAAACTATAAGGGTTAAAGTTCTTTGCGAAACCGATGGCCCATACAGCGGTGGACTTGGCTATTATGGTGGTGGATATATGCCTAGATATGGAGGACCCAGTTATCCCGCTTTAGCTCAACAAGCTGCTCCTCCGACTTCATACGTCTCGCCATCATACTATCGTACAGCATCTGTTTCTTCAGCTCCTGTTCCAGTCACATACGTTCGGACAGCTCAAGCCGCTCCTCCTCCAGTTACATACGTTCGGACAGCTCAAGCCGCTCCTCCTCCAGTCACATACGTTCAAACAGCTCCAGCTGCTCCTCCTCCAGTCACATACGTTCAAACAGCTCCAGCTGCTCCCCCTCCAGTCACATACGTTCAAACAGCTCCAGCTGCTCCTCCTTCAGTTTCGTACGTCCAGACAGCCCCTGCTGCTCCTTCTCCAGTCACATACGGTCGTACTGTATCGGCTCCTGCCCCTGCTCCTACGCCTGTAACATATGTTCGAACAGTTGCACAATCACCAGCACCCGCTCCAGTTAGTTATGTTCCCCAGGTATCCGTTGCTGCATCACCAGCTCCTGTTAATTATATTCGCACGGTATCTCAGCCAGCACCAGTAACTTATGTGCGTCCGGTGCAACAAGTATCAGCTCCTGTTACCTATGCCAGTGGCGGAGAAAGTTCTTCCAACCAACAGTCATCCGGCGACGACTTGGTCAAGATCATTAAAATATCAATCCCAAGTGGGGGTGCGGACTATTCTTCCTATTCTTCGGGTCAATATTCAGCGAATCAAATCATTACTCCCATCTCCACGCTCACCCCTCCCAACAGTAATAGCGGTGGCCTTATTGAAAACGACTCGACATTGAGCATACCTCAGTCCACTTACACGGTTCAGAGTCCAGTGTCATCCAGCTACTCGAGTGGAAGTAGTGGATATGATGCCTCCAGTGGATACAGAGTGGAGTCAGGCTGTTAGGTCTGTAGAGTGAGTAGAGTTGTAGAGTGATTGATGGAAGTCTTAAATAGAAAATAAATTTTGTTTTGTTTACGTTTGTTATTATATTTGCTTTTTATTTATTAATTGTCATTCTGCTCGAGGTTTACCAGTGGGATGGTAAGCCGTTATTGATTTTCTTTGATTCTTCGGTAGATGCAACGGGTATGTAGATCTTCCCGGAACCCATAAATCCGACAAACCTCAGAAATCGATTGCTTTCGAAGTCACCTTCATCCCACTCCCCATTCGACAGATATTTTCCGGGCTTATAGGTGTCGCGTACCATGCTTTCCTCATTTTGCTTGAACGTGAGGATAGATGAAGTGATGCGTATCGGTGGTCCATAATCTGCAAGAGAACATACATTAAGCCAAGCCACTGGTGGTTCATTAAATTTGAGTAAGTTAACCATGAGCTTCATCCGGTTCTTTGTCTTTGGGCTCTCCAGCCTTCAAGCTAACGACGAGCGTCAGTATGACGAAAATTACCATAAGTGCCCCGGTCATTCTTGTAAATCTGTTTCCACTGCAACGAAGAAGTGAGCGCAGTTTTCTTATATACCTAATGTGTGCAGGAGAGCTCGCTTTGGATGGTTGCGTGCAATTAAGATTATCATGTCATGCAATTGACTTTGAAGACAATAAAAGCTGCACACTTGATTAAAATGAATGTCAATACCATATTGCTTGATGGTTGTTTTTAGGTCATATAAAACTGTCGAAGGACAGGGGCAATTGCTATGGTTACTTTTACGAAATCAAAGAATTGATTTTCAGCTCGCGATAGAGCAAAATGCAACTTGTATGACGGGGGGAGGAGAATGGCAAGTCGTCCTTAAAATATTGTGTTTTGCTGAAAACTATTTTACTCTTGATTGAATTTTGTAGAAATATTCAAAGCATTGAATCGAATTTAGAATTCAGCGAAATCGCTCTATCTGGCCTGTGTTGCTTGATCAAATTAAAAGAAAGACGGATGATAGGTAGGAATGACCTGGTATCGGAAGATAACCATCTTATGAGACTTATGAGATGAAGTCTTTCATAAAATGTCGAAACTGATTATTCACAAGCTGCTACTACAAAATCGAGATGAAATGAGTTCTAAAAGTAACGCTTAGATCTGTGAGTTCGACCTGATCTCGGACCAAATAATTATAAGCAAAAAAGCAGTATGAGGTTCAAAAAATTATTTAATTTCTCGATTTTTGGAAAGGTTTTAATTCACATCCCTGTTAACTCCCTGCCGGAGTTTGGAATCACCTGCATTGTATTTTCTAACTTAAACGTAGCATAAAAAGCATTTACTTTTATGACTGCTCTGCACCTCCTCTCCATAGAGTCAACTACTTTCACGCATTGTGAAATTTCAATGTTCGATTTCAGCATAAAGTACATTCTTATTAGAAAACCATTTCCTTCGAATTTTCCTTTTTGTAAATTGAGGAAGTGCTACGTTGTCAGACCCTAGATATATCGAATTCCAATTGAAGTGTGGGATCTCCCCCTCGCAGGCCAAGCCGAGAAGGACGGACTAGGTACGATTCAGAGAGGAGCTTGAGAAATCCACCCAAGCCCTGCCTAAACTTAGAAGCAATGAGTGGAGGATGCCGTTCATAATACGAATAGCGTCGTCACCAATTGTTTTGAACTCACATGTCCTGTCAAAAAACCTCTGCAGGAACTTGGTTCCCTGGTGGAACGCTGAGTTCCAATGTCTTCGCAGGGAAGCCAGAAGTCTCCTGAATAGATAGCTTAACCCTTCTGTTCTGTTAGGAAGAAATCACACGTGTTATGAACTCGTTTGTTGCAAATTGTGCAACAGGTGAAGGTCTTTTTCTCGTTGCTCGAAGGACAAAACTTGCAGTGCTTACGGTCACTTGTCTTAAGTTTTTAACGGGTGATAATGTTGTTGATGCTAACCCAATACTATTAGTTTGAGTATTGCGAACGATGGATGCAAAAGCTTCAGCTCTTGGAAGACGATTCCGTCGAACAACACACGGCCGAACTAAGTGTTTTCCTAGCTCATGTAAAAAAATCCTGCGCTATAAGCATTTAGCGCAGAAATGTCTATAAAATTGGCAAATAGAGCTACTGACCACCGGTTAGTTTGTCGCTTGCATGAATATGTACGTACTAACTGGTCCATTGTGTCCACCCTTCCCTTAGTCGAATTGTAAAATTCTATAATCTCGGGAATCTTTTCGAATATTCTTCTAACACTTTACCGTCACAATGCATTGTACTTAGCATGGTGACCAACTTACACTTCTTTGGTACATATTGCACAAGTGTATCTTCCCCGTCAAAAAAGAATTTGCTGGAAAACATTGGAAGCTTTCTGAGCTGCTTAGCCGTAGCGTGCACCGGTAGAAACCTCTTATTCCTTCGAACTGTCCCAACTGGACTAATTCTTTTTTTTAACAGTTCCAAGGCTAACGAATGGCTATTCCTTTCCGATGCACCTCCAACTCGCCCAAGATAAATTTGAAAATTAGGACAAAACGAAGTCGCAGAATCAGCAGCTATCCATGCCTTCATTCCGTATTTACCTGGTTTACTGGGCATGTAAACTTTGAATGGACATCTACCACGGAAGGGAATCAGTTGTTCATCTACAGTAACGTTTTTCTTTGGCACGTACAGTAACTTAAGATTCTGGGTCCACTTTTCATATAATTCGTTTTTGTCCAGTCAATAGTCAAAGAAGATTACGTATTCGCCAAGAGTTTTAGACAAATCAGTCAGGCGCAGTGCTTGTGCACAGGACATTGATCGCTGATGCAGGCCTCGAACAATGTGTCGAGTCTGGAGTAAACAGGGGCTGCCCGCAAGGTGGCGTCTTGTCTCCGCTCTTATGGTACATGGTGGTCGACTCTCTGCTCACTGCTCTCAATGCCTCTGGAATCTATGCCCAGTCTTATGCGGATGATGTTGCTGTTCTATCTGTCCGCTCATGTTTAGCCACTGTCTGTCTCAAAGCGCAGGCGGCGCTAAATGTGATCGATGCACGAGTAATGGACTGTTGGTTAATCCTCCTAAGACTGATGTCATTCTCTTCACGAAAAGAATGAAAATACTGGCATTACTCAGCTGGTGCTAAAAGGCATTCCCATCTCTGTATCGAAGGAAGCTAAGTACCTACATAGGAGTCATCTTAGATAGCAAGCTTCTTTGGTCAAAGCATGTTGAATCTAAAACCACCAAAGCGCTGTCAGTTTTTTGGCAATGCAAAGGTGCTTCTGGTGAAACATGGGGCTTATCGCCGAAAAAGGTCCTCTGGATCTACACGGCAATGATAAGACCGATAATCCCATATGCTTCGGTTGTTTGGTGGAACAGGCTAACACGCAAACACGTCGTAGCCTCTTTCACCAAACTCCAAAGAGCGGTCTGTCTCAGCTGCACGGGGGCTTTCCCCAGCATACCGGGCATGAGAGATATCCTACGACACCTGTCTAATGGATATGCCTTCCAGCGCATCCTATTGCGCTATAATTTCACAGTCAAATTTCCATGGCATCAGGACTGGCCAGAAACCAGAAACCAGAATGAGACGTGCGTCTTTCGTACGTCTTCCCCCGTAACACCCTGAATTTTTGACGAGATTTTGACAGCGGTTCAGGTGCATAGCGACAAAACCCGTTACAAACGAGCTTCTATCCGTGAATACGTGTGAGCTCATTTCATTTTACCGCAGTGTACTCCCGCCACACACACTCTTGGAATTATAATAATGTGCGCGATTGTTTACAAAATTTTGACAGCACTTGAGGTACTCACATGCTCTTTTGACAGCACTTGAGGTACCCACGTGCTCGCCCGAGCTTGTAGGCAAACGTCGGCGGCCATTTTGAGTGGGACGTCTCATTGGTGGTTTCTGCCAGAAACTCAACCTGGAAAGGACTGTCTTCGCATGTTTATAGATGGCTCCAGGACTGGGTGCAGGTCCGGCGCTGGAGTTTTCTGTTTGCCGTCTTGTCGACATTGATGGCTCACCCGTGATATTTTCAGTCACAACAGCGGTATTCTTATCGGCCCCACGTCTGTTAAATTTTGTTCAAGGCGAAGGACTAAACGCTTAAGTCATTAACCAACTACCTTAAAATGCTCGGGAAATCTGCGTCCAAATTCACGTTACGCCAAAGAAAAGCGTCTGCATCTGTTTACTTCACAAATGTCGAAACAAAACTGACAGTTGCCTCTACTAGCATCTTCCAACAGCTCGAAAAATGTTGATCCACCTAGTACTCTACAAATGTGAAAAAGTCCTTTTGCAGGCCAGGGGAAAGGACATGAAAAAATGATAATTAGTCACGTTGAGTAAATAGATCAAACTCCGTTCCGAATAGTCTCCTTCCCCGATAGTGAAATATGATGCAACGGAGGATGACTGCGTCTGATTGTGTGGAACCTTAAATAGTGCAGTCTATCTATGAAGAGGAAGAAGGACTTATAATATAAAGAAACAGTTTCTGTATTTAAAATGTCGACTTAGATCTGAAGCGTCAGCGTGTTTAGGCGCGACAATACTAGAGCTGCAACCAGAGGGAGTGACATCACTCGTTCACACTTACCCCAGTCAAGATATTAATGAGTTTTAAATGAAATCACACATTAACAGGTATAACTGAGCTTTATTTGATGTACCGCCTTAGACGTCTTACAAACAAATCTCAAGATCAGCGAAGAATAAAATAAAACAAGGAGAAAGGCCACATGCGATGCACCATGGTGTCAAGTTTGCTCACAACCAAGGTGATACTGACGACTTCCCTTGAAATTACATCTAAATTGATTTGGCTTTTATTGCACTCATATTTTCACTTTTTAAACATAACATAAATATAAAGCACTAAAACTAACGCGTCGAATCAAGAACTCGAAGTTCACCCAACGTGTCCTACGCTCGATACAGGCTGCTGTAGCTATAACTGCCCTTGCCGTGGTCGATGGTCATGACGTTCTTCTGGGCGCCCGAGTGGAAGTTCTTTAAGTTATCCAATTTTATCTTTTGGAAAAAGTCCGTTGGTTTCGAAGGCGAATCTTGAACTCCCGATGAGTAGTGGTATTTGGGTTCGTGGGGTGCGTAGTCTTCTGGATTGTCTGAGATCTCGTTATGTATCGGTGCAGGGCTGGTGGCTTTGATTGGTCCATATGACGAGCTGTAACCCTGGTTTGGTACACGTTCTGACTCAAAGGTATATGAAGAGACTGGCACTTTTGTGATTTCATATGAGGATCCGTAGGACTCTTTTGGCGACTCGTAGTTAAACGCTTGCGTTCTGCTGTATGACTCCTTTGGCTGTTCATAATTGTTATTTGCTTGCTGGTTCTCTTCGTATCCAGAGTGTTGCTGTTGTTCTTCTTGTTTTCCTTCTTCTGCCCCATATCCACTGTATGGGACTATGAGCATACCGACTGGATCCTGGTATCCTTTATAAGGACCTTGCTTATACTCGTATTGATTGTATGATTGCTGTGGTTGTTTTATGTTCTGGTCATCACTTTGGTACTCCTTTTCTCCTCCATACTGTTCGTGGTTTTGTTGTTGATGTTGCTCCTCTTCCAAGCCCGCTTCCGATGCCTCATTTCCTGAGTATCGATGGGCTTCCACATCCACAGGAAACTTTGAAATATCCAAGTCGCCGGCGAATCCCCCATACCTATTGGCATCATGTTTATCTCCACCAACACCGTGCGGTCCATATGAGTCTTTATACTGCGATTCCTCCTGCTCGTAGTGATTTCCGTGTTCCGCGTTAGCTTGTTGTTCACCATAACTCTGTAATTCACCAATCGCCGTTCCAGCACCCAGATGTCCCGCATACTCGCCAACGAATCCAGCATTATACGAGCCTTCATAACCGGATTGACCACCATATCCACCACCAATACTACCACTTCCAGATGATTTACTTCCTGAATACTCTGCCGTATCGAACGACGACACCATCCCCAGGATGATGATGGCATGCTTCACAATGTTCCTCATTTCACTCGAATTTCCGTTGTTTCCTCCTAATGCCGTGGACTAACGATGATACACTAAATAGCAGCTTTCGTCGCTTTAGACTTTTATATCGGAAAAAATAGAAAAGCAACTCAATAGTGTGCCCCTCTACGGGATCGAGTTGTTCGTCTCGCCGGTTGGCTTTTTCTTTTTCGGTGAGAGTGGACTCGTTTGTACGGGAGAGATGCCCCACTTGTGTTACCATTGGATGACGTTGGTTTATTCAGACATCATCACACTTTACATGTAGCAGTTCGACGCGGCATCCATAGAGCTCGTATTGGAACGATCACTGGTCGTCGAATCATGGGTGAAACAATTGTTTTTAGTCCAAATTGTTCAATGGTAAACGCTCGTTGGCAGAAAGTGGAGTGAATGTGACATGAGCACAGTGCTGTCGTCAAACCAATAAGGGGTAAGAGTTAAAAAATAAAATAAAATGATCAAAAAACGTCTTCGAATAACCGTTTACTTTGACTTGATATTGCTTCTAACTTAAATCTAGTAAAAGCATTTGACTTGAGTTGAAGTAGATTTATTCATATCAATCAAAGGTAGCAACAAATTTTTAGCATTTTCTGAACTTCACCATTTTTGTTTTCGATGGGCCACCAAAAAAGTATGTTTTCTTTCGTAGTAGAAAAAATAGCCACTGATCGACCCCCTTCTTGCAACCTTCCCACTCTAGGCCACACGATGAGCCTTAAATGACCACCAGAAATGCTCCACATATTAACAATGATTTTTGCCGCTTCTCCTTCATTCAGTCTTCCTCTTTCCTCGCTACAGTTTTTCTGCTTTGTTATTTGCTTACCTAATGACTATTGCAGGCTGTTATACGCGGAAGATACCGCTAAGCTCATTAGCTTCACTGCAAACTTCAGACGAAAAGAAACGAGAAATGAATAGAAACAACTGGATCTATGCATCACGCCAACAGAAGCGCTAATGATTGGCGTACTTTCTTACCACCCAATCCAATCCGCAGATACCTACGTGTGCGATGTCATCTATATCGATTTAGCTGACGATGATGTTCTGCTCCGGCTTTAAAGGAAGTCCTAGCGAATACACCGCTCGGGTATGCTCAGACGTGCGTGTGTAATATGCGTTCTGGCTTTTCACCTTGCGCAAGCGATAGCGCTAACGCACCAGCTTCGTGTTCATTAGGTCTTTATGGCCGGCCAGTGTTTATGATTTCTGATGGAATCTCGCATTGTTCAGTGGATAGTTTCGAAGTCTTGGTTATTGATGGCACCGTGGATAGAAAGGCGCTAGTGGATTGATACAGGTGCCCTGTTGTTACACGACCAACGATCGACAATCAACGCGTGGTGCGGTGTGATGCGGTAATGGTTGTTGTTACCAGCTGCTGCGCCTTAATTGGTTGGATGGATAGATGGTTGGATGTGTCAGAGGTGATCGACGAGCAGCGGTTATGGAGCGAAACGAGAGCGAGAGTGTTATTTAATGCTATTAGGTCAACTTTTGTGCGGAGTATCTGGGGCGGTTGTTCGCGATTTATAGCTTTCGGTGAAAAGAATACATTTTTGTTCCCATCAAATGACATTGCGACGGACAGTATGATTAATGGGGCTTCTGAAGGTTGTTTCCCACCAAGTAGAGTGGTAGAGCCTACTCGAATGGTTTGCTAAATCGGAATTGATAATTTCCAGCGAGTCCAATTAAAGTGATTAGCTCTATCGCCTTTCTAGGAAGCCTAGACAAAGGACACGCTTCAGGTGTACAAGTTTGACTCGTTTGCTCAACTGGCTTTGCAATTCCACAGAGTTCCGATGCGTAGCATCATTATCTAATTGGGCAGAAACAATTAATCGCACTCGTGCTCACGCCAGTTGGCCATAAATTAATCAAAACAATTCCTAATTACTCGAATGCCAAGCGGTAGTTTCCTCTCGCAATTGGCTATTCAAATACCTCCAAGTCAGGATACAAATGTTTTCTCGTACGGCTATTGACGCTAAAAATTTCTTTGTTTGTCTCTAACATTCGGAACAAGAAACATACAAAAAAACATGACGTTTGACTGGCAAGTACGAGTGGATGATGTAACGACGGATGGCCGGGGTTTGGGCTTGCGGTTGATCGCGATGTATACCACTTCCTGAGTGGGTACAGACATTTGAATCTGTGATAATGACTTAATAAGTGAATAGATACACAGCAGGCATGTGAATGTGGTGGTTAAGAAGAAGATGTTGTGGAAGATGAGATGAAAGGTACTGGGCTCCGATTGCAATGAGATTGAGTTTAGATTGTCTGCTTTACAGATCTCGGAAGTGGATGTTCGCTATGACTGGATTTACTAATTAGCGCTGGAACGACAATGGGAGGAGTGTTGTCGGTTTTTTTTTTTTCGTTTAAATTTTTATTGATAGATGGAAACCGGAAGTTGGAGTCTTACATTTACGAAAGGGGAAGAAATTAGCTTGAAGAAATTGAGATATGGAAAGTTTTTTGACTCTATATTAGATGTTTAGACCAAACTCAGCCTGTTAACGAGGTGATGTGTTGCAGATTGCCCATGCACATATTAACTAGGGTTTATAAGAAAACCTTCAATCAAACAACTCTGCTGATAAAACTGGATTTTTTAGGTCAGTTTTTGGTCTACCTGATGATAAATAGCTCCTCGGAAATAGTCTCGACTACATTATTCTAACCAAGTTTGTCCAGAAGATATTGACGAAGTTACAAAAGAAGTCAAGACTCAATTTCATTGTAGAAGATGTGGACTTTAAAGCTTTTGAGGAATGATACAAAATTCAGAATAGAACAAGTCGGCCAAGTCTTGTGATATTGTTTAATCATGAGCTGATGCTTTTACTGCAGTAATATGCGTCGGAAAGGAGTAAGACAATTATTTTGCTCATTAACGGAATTATTAGAAAAATATCTTAAAAGCCTTTACCTATTACCAGTCTAGATCTACTGACTGCTGTCTTTGACCTAAATCTTTTTACGTATAGAAATTATACGAGCATCGACTTTCTTTTCCTGCAGGGTTATCCATTTTGTGGTTCTGAAAGTAATTGTAAGCAAAACACAATCATGATATAGATTTTGATCAAATTTTTATTTCAGTATATTGCCTGGACTTTGCTATTACGCATCAAATATAATATCATTCAAATATTTTCCATAAAGGTTTTTTTTCAGGGCTCGATTCTGACAACTAATTTATTTTGATTTTTTGATAATATCTCGGCAATAACTTTTATTTTTTATTTTTTATTTATTTGTTATATGCTTAACACAGTAAGAATACACTTACAAGTCTTTGAAAGATAAACTGAATGCATAGAATCTAGTGTTTTGACAAACAAACAATTTACAACAAAAAGGAAAATAATATAAGAATATTAGGGACGGAAAGTATGTTTGAAAGACTACATTAACATCTATAATGTAATAAAAAAAATTATTAAAAACCAACAGTTACATCCACAATGCCGTGGTATACTTTGTTGTAAAGCCAGAAACCTCTTCTTTCATCTTGTTTTGAAACGAAGCTGTTTTAAGGAATACTTTTTGAGAAATTATTTTTCAAACTCAAAATTTTGAAAAAAAATTATAAAAAAAATTTCGAACTATTTTTTTTTCAAAATTGTATGTAATTAAGTACTAATTTCTTTTCAAAAATTCAATTCTCTTATTAGTTTTTAGTTAAAAACAGAAAACCGGATGCAAAAATGTCTTGTAGTTTTTGAGAAATTAAAAAAAACCCGAAGCATTTTTTTCTAAGAAAAACCTTTTTTTTGGTTTTAACGCGGCTGGACTTGTAGGCAAATTAATGTATGAAACATTGACCAGAAACTATTCGTTAAAACAGCTTCGTTTAAAAACAAGATGAAAGAAGAGGTTTCTGGCTTTACAAGAAAGTATATCGCGGCATTGTGGATGTAACTGTTGATTTTTAATAATTTTTTTTCCAAATTAAGTCAATTTTTTTGAAAATTGCCCCTCCCGGCTAAACGGGAGGGAATAGACCCCCCCCCCATACGATTTTTTTCTTCTCTTGACCAGACCTACACGCTCTAGCTTTTTGGCACACTGCTCGTGGGACACCCTGTATATATGTTATATATGTATATAAAATATATACATATTAGTTAAGTTAGAATAAGATATGTTTAGTTAGGTTTAGGTAGGTTTAAGTCTTATATAAATATATATAAAATGATCATATGCTAAGTTTTTGAAAAACAAAATTTTCTTAGCTTAATTTAATCATAATAATGTTAATTGTAAGTTATTCATATAGTAGTCGAAAGACATAGGTTAAAATTATACAGTTTGTTTTAGAGTGTCCGCCTAGGGCCAGTAAGATTCCTAAATTTGTAAGGATAGTTAAGCTAGTTTTAAGCATTTTTGTCTAGGATAAGATAGATCTAAGAAACTATAAATAAAAATGAATTTACAAAAAAAAAAAAAACACCAGTATACCAAGCACCTAGTATACACTCGGCTGCCTGGCCTTCCATTTATGTTGTATATACGGTAGGGATTGAGAATTAACTATTAATTTAGCACTCATTATTATGTACTATTATTATTAGTACCGACAATTTGAAACTCGGAAATTTAGAGTCTCGTAGACGACCCTTCATCAGGACTTCTGTCATTAGTGTATTCCAGTAATTCTCTATTACCGTGCCGGGTCACTTTTGTGTGCAGCGAAATTCTAAAAGTGTGCCGTCAAATTTCAGATATATGTGTATAATTACAGTGATATCTCTCATAAGCGGATACCGACATTTTGCGTCCGCTTAAAAGAGTGTCCGCTTTATGGGAATTGTCAAAAAAATGTTTACGCTAAAATAATTAAATTTAAGTATGTAGAACATTGTTTTCATAATAATAAAATGTTAATATATCAGCTTTGAATATTTTTTTATTTAAAACCAACCAATTTTATGTTTTGGACGCTTTGATGTACGAGTATGTATACCCACTGCGCCTAGTTAAAATACGCATGTATGTACATATGAACTTTAAATTTATATTTAACGAAAAAAGTCTTGAATTCAGCTCTGCCGTAAATGGACTCCAGAACACACAACTTTTTCAAAATGTGATCGAAGATCGATTAAAACTTGTGAGGCTTTTTGGTCTGGAACATTGAAAGCGAAGTTTCGAAGAGACTCACAAGCAGTTATAGCACTTCGGTAATTCATATCGGTGTCTGGTTCCAGTTCTTCCGGCTCCTCATATTTACTTGAGACATTAACATTAAGAACACTTGTACCATTTTCCATATTCCATCCTTTGTCTGTGAACCTATTGTCATCACAAGCTGCATATTCCATAGTCTGTCCATTCGTCGCAACCGATTTGCCTGATGAGTGAAGACAAATTGCTTAAGCAAAACAAGTGTCATTTGAAATGCTTTCAGTCCTTATAAACCTAAATTTTTTGAAATAGTTTTGAATGGTTTCCACTGTAACTTTATTCCAGGCTGAAGCAGCCCATATAATGCCATCCAACACATTTATTGCGTATGTAAGTTCTGTCACATTGGAAACATGATTCATTTTGGCGATTAGATGTCTAAGAATATCTTCGCGATAAAAAACTTTGAAATTTTTTATTATGCCTTGATCTAACGGCTGACAAATCAATGTTGTGTTAGCTGGGGAAAAAAAAAGATTTTCACATTACTCAACGAAAGATGTGGATGTGACGTTGCGTTATCCAGGAAAAGTAAAACTTTCCTGTTCTGACTCCTCATTTTAAGGTTAAAATACATTAACCATTCTGTCATTAACTGAGTCGTCATCCAAGCTTTTTGTTAAAAAAATATTTAATAGGTAATTTTTTTTCGATATGTTTTTAAAACAGCAAGGATTTTCCGATCTTCCAATAATGAGCGTTCTCCAGACATATTTACACAATGCATTAGCGTTAACCGTTCCTCGAATGCTATTCCCCCAGAACTGGGCTTTCCCTTAATGTGAAGTGTTTTTACAGGAAGAGCTTTGAAGAAAGGCGCTATTTCATCAGCGTTGAAAATATCCTTGGGGCTATATTTTTGAATTAAGGATCCATTGCGACTTGTCCATTCACTCACGATTTGTGGGTCACCATCAGCAGCCTCTCCGGATATTGTTAGATACGATATGTCGTCTCGTCTAAGAAACCTCTGCAACCATCCATGCACATTTAAAATTATTATCATAAATTATTATACGCAGTATGTTATAGGTAAGTAAATAGTTTTTAAACTTATCTTTTTCTTTGTGTGCCGCCAAATTTTGAAATCGTTAAAAGTTTGCCGCAACAAAAAAAAAAGGTTGAGATTCACTGGTGTATTCGTTTGATGTCCCATCTCTCTCTTGTAATCCCATCCCATCTATGGTGCATGCTTCTCCTCGGTCTTTTTCCGTCGAGTAATCCACTTAATATTCTTTTGACTACTCGTCCACTGTCCATTCGTTCTACGTCCTTTATAGTATTCTCGATCTTATTACGGACGGTGCTAAATACAGTTCTTCGGGTTCTTAATTGTGTAGCTTTCTCCATTCGCCAGTTTCTTTGTCCTGTTTTTCACCATAGATTCTTCTTAAGATCTTATTTTCGAAGACCCGATATCTTCCTCCTTCTTAGTATGACATGCGTAAAGTGCCACTGGCATCATTATGACTTTTATATTCTATCAATTTGCTCATTGCGAAACAAAACAGTTTTGCTTCAATAGTTTCTTTATGGTGGCCATAATCTCATACATATTTTCGTAATGTACCAAGAATTTGGACTCAAGAGGCAATTGAGAACTAAGGCCCCTTCTCGAAAACTAGGGAATTTTTTTTTTAAAACCTTAATAGGTCTTTCTCTACTTGTATATTTGCAATGATGGAATAAAAGGCCCTGGGCTGATGTGAGAGAAGCCAGACTGCAGGCAGTCTTTGGTTCCATTTGGTTTTACTTTAAAGATTAATCGCCTATGGAACCAATGTCTTTAATATTTTATTTACTTTTTTAAGAAATGCAAATACAAAAAATATTTAATAATTTTTTAAAAAAGTATCTGCAATCTGTAGTTCTTAAGGAACTAGAATCGAAAGCAGTTTAATATACACTATATGTTAACAACCAATACTTGCAGCTAGATCAATACGGAAAGCAAATTGAGAATACCAACATAATTACAATTTAAAAGCCACGATTTCACTTTTTTTTGAAAACATATTTTATTTTGAATACACCTTATGTTATAAGGTAATCTATTAAAGAGTCTTGGTGCAGCAACAGAAAAAAAATGAAAAAATATTTGCAAATTGTGGTGAGGTACTTGGACAAGATTTTGCAAATTGATGCGTAACCGGTAACTGGAAGAGCTTCTATTTAATGAATAGCCAGATCTTTCGAAAAATATTTTTAAGAATTTGTAGCAATATAAATGTTTTAAATGGAGAATATTTAAGGTTCTAAAAAGTGGTAAGCTGTCAGACTGTCGGTTTTTTTTTACAGATAATGCGAATAATGTGCTTCTGGGACACCAGTAGGGGATATAATTTGTTCTAGTGGGTTGAACCCCATACAACTAAGCCATACTCGAGCTTTGAATGTACTAGACCGTAATAAATACATTTAAGAAGCTTCCGTGAGAAGTAAGATTTCAAGAAGTAAATTTGCCTAGTAGCAGCCATGAGATACTTGTTAAGGGCAGTTGTATGATCAGTCCAGTTCATTTTCCAGTCGAGTAGGACCCCGAGATACTTAAAATTCTTAACGTTCTCAATATAAAAGCATTTGTCAGAACATTTGCCTTGCTCAAAGTAAGTTTGTGAACTAGGTTCTGAATTACAAGTAACCCTGCTATGTTTGAATCTTTTACATTTAGCACAATGAAAGAGGATCGGTTCACAGTCTATTATCTTGCCACCAGGACTAAAACGCATGATTTTAGTTTTGTCACTAATAACAAGTTTGTGCGTTTTAAACCAGTGGTTCAAGACTTCAAGGTCATGATTGATGCTAATGGAAAGGTTTAGAGCAGAATTAGCAGTAAAGGCACACGCTAAATCGTCCGCAAACGCTGGATTTTGCTTTCATATTTTTGTTGGAAGAGTGAATTCATGAATATTAGAAAAAGTAAGGGGCCTAGTACTGAACCCTGAGGAACACCTATAGCTAGAATACTTAAGGAAATGAACTCACCACATATTTTCACTCTCTGAACTCTCTCTGACAAATATGATCTTAGCCACTTGTGAACCGTGTCTCTAAAGCCACACTTAAATAGTTTGTCCAACAATATTTCGTGATCGACTGTGTCGAATGCCTTAGTTATATCGACAAAGGGCCCTGCTGTGAGGTTCTTGTTATCAAAAACTTTGTATACATATGAACAGAAATTAAGGAGGGCACTCTCAGTAGAACGACCTGAACGGAAACCAAATTGACATTCACTGAAAAAATTATTTTTCTCTAAAAACTGGACCATTCTTAACTTTAATGCTTTTTCAAAAATTTTAGAGAATACAGACAGTAAAGAAATAGGCCTATAATTATTTATTAAAGTTTTATCTCCCTTTTTGTATAGAGGCATCACTTCAGCCTGTTTTAGATACTGGGGAAAAATACCACATTTAACGCTCCTATTATAAATAACACATAAAATATCACAGATATTTAAAGCTATTTTCTTTACAAAATTATTAGAAAATCCGTCTGATATTGTAGAATAAGAATTTTTGAGAGACATAAGATGTCTAAGATGCTTATACATTTGGTACGAATGGACATCACTACCCCGGCCGAAGAGTTTTTGATTTCAACCCTTAGGAAGGACCGCATCCAAAATAGCGCATCTTCTCGCAACTGGAGAGGCTTATTGGTGGGAGTTCAGGTTCATCTGAGACTATAGCGCTATCTAAGTAAGCAAGCAGATGCACACTAAAGTGTTGTTTATATGAAAGCTAAGATATTTAACTTTTTTAGAATAGAGAGGAGACAAAATTTCGAGAGGATTAAAATTAAAATTTAAAATGTATGAAATTAAAACACCACCACCAACCATTTATTAAGTGAGAAAACAGAACAGGTCCTAATATGGATTCTTGAGGTACACCAGTATTCATGGCTTGTAGGTTAAATTATGAAGTTCATTTTCGTGAAGGAAAAATATTATCCAGGCTTATGAAACCCGTGACGGGTGGAATTGAAAGCTTTAGTGAAATCCAAAGGAGTAACCACGTAAGTAAAGTAAATTATTGCTTCTAAAAGGGAAATTTATAATCTGATGGGCAGTTATTTTTTCTATATTTTTTTTGTCGGAAAGGTGATTAAGTTTATAGGTCTGAACTTCAATGGATTAGAAAAATTCACTTTTTTTACGGTCTGTGTTATTTTTTTTTCCTTGGCGACAGAAAACCTATTTGTTGTTGGAATCAATTTGTACCGGATTTTTTTTCACAAAATATCGTTTATTTAATATAAAATGAGGTTTTGAGAAATCGGCTTATTTATTCGAATTCAATAAGTAAACTTGTCCGAGCAAAAGGACAGGCCATGAGTCATCAATCGGATCAAGTGATAATCAGAGGAGAAGCATGTTCTAGAGCATGTGGCGTTGAATATTACATTTAAGTGTTTCTAAGATGATCGTTATCGTTTCTTTCGGAGAATTACAAAGTCAAGTTGTTGATACAGGGCATGAGCTTGGATGACTTCCGGCACTTGAAATTGAAGCAGGGGATCTCTTATCTATCGCCAGTGAATGAGATGCAAACATATTTTCTAATTCTGCCGTTGGGGCAAATGCTCACAGGTCAAAAAACGTCTTCCGACTTCCTCGGCCTAGTTTCCTAAGTGACCCAATTTTCAATTCTTCCCCTGACTTAAGGCGTTTATCTATCATGGACAAGTCAACTTCCAATGGTCTAAGCCAATTTATGAAGTATTTGACATGGATTTTTATTGAGTAGTTTCTCCAATTCTTCCTTTTCGGACTTTTGCTGTTGTTCAGGTCATTCCTTTTTTTCCAATTTGCAATCACTACTTTCAAAACGTTCGAACCCTTTGTATTAGTCTAATGAAGTAGAACTCTCAAAAAAATAATTTATCCGGAACAATGTTGGACATATTCGATTTTTATTATTCGAACTCCAACTAAAATTTACGCTTAGTGGCCGCTGTTTAGCTTGACTTTTACTGAGAGGCTAATACATCACCAAAAGAGCCAAAGTGCTAAAAGAATGTAATTAAGGGACTTTTAGTAATTGGAAATTATTTTCAATTATTTTACTAATTGGGATTTCGCTAACTAATGCTTTTTCAGTTTTGTTGAAAAGATGAGTGCGATGAAGTTCCGTAAGCTAGACGTTAGATCAGGTTCGGATTATGTAATATACTCCCACTAAAATCGATGCAGGTGTCAACAGAGAGAACTGTTTTATACGTTGCCTTTGAAAGTTAAGAGATTTGTAGAAAGTAAAGTTTTAAAGACAAGATTGTCCTCTATCACATATTCACTTGGTAGGTACATTAAATAAAGAAAAGCCATTAAAAGGCTTCGAAATTAGAAAGCATTTATTTCCTTGATTCGACACTTAAAAGACATTATTCCATCCTATCAGCTTGCGATAATCTTGCATTCCAGGGTTAAACGATTAAACAGGATTAAACGTTGTGGAAAGCCTTATATACCGACCTCTTCTGTGTCCTATCTTTGTTACATCAAGTACAGTCACGGACAGTCCAGTCATCTTCCAACCATTAAATTGCTAACCAATCCACAATGTCCCATTGTACTCGTATTCTTGTTTCGGCGACATTAACCTTTAGATCAACCGGCGTTACAAGTTCCAACGTCGACGTTCATATAGCCATTCAACAGTTTATTTTCTTTTCCTTTTTATTCCGTGAAAGGATTCGTTAATGAAATGAATTGGGTAATGAGCGAAGCAGATAGTGTTTTATGGGATAGTGAAACCAGTTTATCGGAATTCAGCTTTGACGGGTAGGAAAACTGCCTGTACCACCAAGTAATGCAGTACGAGTTGGATGGACATCTTAACATGTATTTAATTACTTCGTATTGTGGTTATTCTTCAGTTATTGAATGTGAACTTGTTTTTGTGAAGTTTTTTAGATGAAATGCAATTCGTAAAAACAATATTTGGAGGTGAGATCTATAAATAAACTTTTATATCAGGGACGACCCCATAGACATTTTCAAAATGTGTTAAATTGGTTATACTGAAATTAGAGAAGGTAGTTGCATCATGCTCAACAAGTACAAGAAGCTGCTTATTTGATGGTGCTTTCAGTGATTGAGATTAGGTACACAGATACTGTAAATAAGGTCAGATTTACTCATGTCTAAAAAGAGTAGACGAAATTAAGGGACGAGTATCGTATATCGAAAACTGGCAATGCCACCGGATCTATCATAGAGTCAAATGAACTACATGTTCAGGACTCAGGATTTTAGCAATAAGCCTAGCCAAGGTTATGCCCGTTGATTGGAAGACGACGTTGAAGGGAAACGACCGACTTGAGACAGGCATGAATTGTTCTCTTATACCTCAGTGCTCAACTAAATACTGTCGGACCCCAAAGTCAGCTATCAATTAGGTGACAAAAACAAAAAGAAGTAGGAAAACGCTCTGCTGTTAAAATCGATAAAAGTCGGAACACCGGCGGCCTTGTCATCATGATCAAAACGCCAAAGATATGAAGATGAAGTTAAGGACTATTGTCAGTGAGAACCTTGTCGAAAACTACTAAATCACCCAAAATCTGACAGAAAACATCACTCCACTCAGTAAGCCATGTGTAGACCTAAGTGAATGTAGCTAGATACCGGGCGTGTTAAAAAAATACAGGAAATTTTCACGTCTACACCAATGTTATCCCCTTCTAAATAGCCATTGTATGTTGAAGACTTATGCCAGCGTATTTACTACTACCCAGAAGTCGATTTTGGGATGACATTTAACTCTGTCAAGGGTGGGTGCGATGACTCTATAAGGTTCTTTAATTTGTGTAAACAGAGAAAATAACATAAGGGGTGTAGGGTAATGTTTTCCGTTGATGAGCAAGTTGAGTTTTTTACGTCCATTATTAATAACTAGTTTGAGAATCACCTCCTACCGCAAATCTTATCATTCGTAGTATCAAATGTCAATGGTAAACTAGTCGTATTAAAAACTTATTATAAATCAGGGTCTACAAAATGGAAGGAATTTAAGTGAGTTTCTCTGCGATTTCAAAAGCCTCAAGAATATTAATATTAACGATATCAGGAGACTTAGAACTTAGTTCCTCGGCTTAAACTTTAAGCAAAGTGGAAGAGTGCTAGGTATGGACAAACAAATCAAGGTTGGGAACTCAGACGACATCAATGTCGAAAAGATAAATAAGAAATTTGCCTCAGTCGCAACTCTCTCATACAATGACGTTGCTGATCCGAATTAGCGTGACACTATGTCCGAGAACCTCGGCTTTTGTGGAGTGTATGAAGAGGACTTAAATTTACCCTTTCAATAAAATCCAATGCTATTGAGTTGGACTTTCTACTTCTTTCCGGTTTGGAGACTTTTTGGACCGCTCTACATGGACCAGCCATCTCAGATGTTGAATACGAAAGCGTCGTACTAGGCTGATGTGGCTGTACAGCCTGACCGTAAGACCCTTTTTAGCCGTTTCCGCCTCAATGTGATGTGATCGGCGCAAACAATTGTGCAGATTTGAAATATATGGTACCTCTCGTGTTGGCCAGTGACTCTTGCACAATCTTTTCAGGGATGAAAATGTATGACAGTGTGTCGTCTTGTCTAGATCCGTATTTAACATCAAACGTTAGTTCGTTACCGATCTTAGTAGAGCACCTCAATTCTTATTTCTATCTTGACTTCGTCTATATTGGGTGGAGAAAATTCTCTTACGTTGTCGTCCGTTGCGAATAGGACCTTCTGTCTGACAGCGGTATCTTCTCTATCATCGCCGTTATACAGTCTACGGGAGTTGTTTTTGCCATATTCTCAGGTTCAACTGTGATTCTACTATCCCATCCCTGTAGGCTGCTGATCTGGCATGCCAGAGGTAGCATGTTCGTTTTACCTTATTGCAAGACTCCTCTCTATCAAGCTTCCCATACTCTCTTTTGGTCCTTTTAAAAAGCGTGTGTTTCTCACTTATTTCTTGCTCGTAGAACTCGTGAGCAGCTCTCGTCCGTCTTTGTAGCATGGTCTTGTAAGCATGCTGCTTTGCTGCATAGGTTTGTTCGCAGTTTGAAACCCAGCACATCAGAGGCAGCTACGCTGATGGCGTTCTGGCAATGCTTCTATTGTTAGTCTGTGGATTGTGCCGCTGCCGTGAGAGTTTGAGAGAGTTTAAGGGAGACGCGATCGATAAAGATCTTAGCGGTCTCTTGCGGCTGAAGCTTCCCGACGTCGCGTCGTACTTCCGTTGTCTTTCTCGACTCCGGGGTCGATATCCTTAATTGTACCCTGGCTGCCACTAGGTAGTGATCCGAATCGATATTTGCTCCTCGGAAGGTTCGTACATCTAAAAGGCTAGACGATTGTCTGGCGTCGATTGCGATGTGATCAATTCGGTTGGTGGTCGATTGATTACGGGACCATCAAGTACCCTTGTGGAAGCTGAGATGTGGGAATTGGTAAGAGGTTACGTCTCGCTATTAAGTCGGATGTAGTGTTACGGAGGCTATGTTTTCCTATGATCGATCCAAATATGTCCTCTTTGTCCAATTTTTCGTTAAAATACCCTTGTACAAAACTTTGGTATAATAACTGGAGCATTGGGGTATGTATCGTCTAGATCATAGAAGTCATTCCTGAGTCGATCATCTTTTTCTTCCGTTGAGGCAGGAACGCGAACCATGGCTATATTCTGGAGGTTGCTTTGACGTAGGGTTGGAGTTTATGAATCCCAAATTCATAAAACTAAATATCCACGTCGCCTTAACACCTGTCTCATGTATATTACCATCCTTACCACCTATGTTACCCCAGTTCATTTCGTTCATTTTCGTTTCTACAGTTTTCGGAAAGCTTTCCATCACGCAACTGAACTCGTTCTTAAACAACATAAGCTCCTTTCTCCGCTTAACTCGCTGCACCTCCGTACTACTAAAGATTTTTGAACATTTTCGTTGTAAATTTTATAACAACCATATGATATCATTGGAACTGCTAGGCTTCCCTAAGGCATTCGATACAAATTAAATCTTTCTCATATAACTCAAACATTACTTCAATTTTGATTTCTCAAGACTCATTAGGAATCACCTTGGAGCTCGTGGCTTTATGTGCTAATAGAACTTTTCAACCTTTCTCAAAACCAAACGGAGTCCATCAAGGGTCTATGCTGGGGCCCTTACTGTTACCACTGCTTAATAACGACATTTTTGATATTCCTGATATTCTGTAAGGTACGCAGACAACATCTTATTATATATTTGTTGCCCATTTCATCTAAAACTAGACGCTTCTGCACGGTTAAATGAGGATCTCCAGGCCGTTACACGATGGACGTATAAAAACAAACTCCATTAAGAGCCAAAATATTGATGCAGGTCTTACTATTCTAGTATACTTAGGAAGTTACCCACCAATCCAAGCCGACTGAATCAACATCGAATATATTAAGACTGTTAAAAACCTTCATCATGTCATCTTTAATCAACAGCTTACCTGGGGGATCGCATTCCCAACTTAACTCTGAAAATTGTCTTCAAGTTAGCATTAAATTAATTATCCCTAGTCTTCTACAATCTTGGTAGTCAAAGCTCAAGCAAGCTGTAATTGAATTTAACAGCAAAGTGCGCTTCACATACTGGGTGCGGCGACGAGATGGCATCTCGTCATTCGTTTTTGTCTGTAATTCAACAATCTCAGAATAAATTTCAAAAAGAATTCATGGTATGATTCAATTGTTATCCCAACATCTTCGCGAGAGTTGAAATTGATAGTACAACCCGCAGAGGTACACAATTCCTTTTACTTTTTGAACACCTATGTATGCAGAACGCATATTAATTTGTTCCTGAGTACCTCGTCTGGGGAACGTGTTATACGAAGGGGTAATGCAAATAATCCCTCTAATTGAATGGGCCTTTAGGTTTTTCAAAGGATAGAGCTACAAGGTAAGAGAAATACTTGCGATCATCTACTAAAAAGGACGGCGGCTGTAAAATATCCACATACCATCGTCCCATAAAAACTTGCCCCAATTCAACAAATACACTCTTCAATCCTAACTGAATTCTCCGTTCATTTCACTACCTTTCACATTCGCTTCGAGCCGATAAGCATGAATCTGTGCGTCACAAAATCCAGAGCATATCGTCATCCAAATCCAGCTCCACAGCTCTCGCCTCCGTTATGCCGTCATGGCGGCGCTAAAATTGTGTCGCGCTCCATGCGTGCACTTCACTCTCAATTTCGATAAACGTTACATAATAATAATTGATTACTCGCTGTTAAGAGTTAACATATGATCGCGGTAAGTGCGTCGCACTTTCGTTCCATAAACAAATACAAAAAAAAAAGGAAAAGTAAATGTACAGTGAGTCAATGAATTCCACTGGCGAAGGGGGTGTGTTCATTGATACGCGTGAGGCGACATCCTTACGTAACGCTTAATAACTTTTCGTTCACATTGATTTTGTGACGGAATTTGACGCCACGAATTACTACACGTCCCAGGTCATTAATTACTTCATATAGGGGGCGATCGGACCGGGTGCGGATGGACCGTTCATAGATCAACAGTGCGTGGGTGCATGACATTTGCAATGAAATGCCCGTTGGTGTAACAAGTGTCGATTTGACATTTACAAACAGTCCAACGGGATTGTAATTGACACAGTGTAATCAAGCAGTAATGTCAGATTAAGGTGTACTAAGTAGCGAGTGATTTAAGTGAGTTGCAATTGAGTTAGATGCTAGTTGGCGAACAGAGTTATTATGACGTGTGATCACATCTGATAGCTGGTGACAGGTGTGAAAAATGTGGTTGGAATACGAGATTCGTAAGTTGTTGTTCATAGAAGGCTTGGTATAAATGACAAAAGACACAACTCCGAGGATCTACCAGCTCACAAGTTGGGAGCGGGAAATAGCCCGGCGTTTATTCAAATTAGTTCAAAAAGCCATAAATTATTATACAAGAACATAATCGTAGAGTCAAAAACTTTTCCACTCCATTTCTGGTCAAACAAAAGACAAACAACTGCTTAAGAATTCTGTTCAAATACTCCACCTGTTTACACAAGTCAGTAAACAATTTCGAAAATGCAGATTATGCCATTAGATCTCAATAAAAATTGTATCGCAAGTGGCCATCTGCCATCTGAAGGTAGCTGTCATTGCGTCGCACTTAAAATATTAATTTTCAAATGCCATTTACGGCTTATGTCGAATTTATGAGACAATTACACCTCGTCAAATATCTGAAAGCCTTCGAACGAGCAACACGCCCCCGAAGCTATTAACCTGAGGTCACGTTAAAAATGCTCAATTGTCTCTTGTTATTCTTGATTCCAATCAACAGCTGCTCGCCTTTAAGTGGACGTTCTGTGAATTATTTCAAGAATTAGCTAAAAAATGTTAAGTAGTCATTTACAAGCTTAGCACGATGTGCCAGACAGTGGCTTTACACCCGCCACAGTGCCGCATCCCCTTAATGACCAAGCAGCTAATGGCGGGATCTGACTGACCAGTGCACGCACTTTATTTGCATTTTGCATACTGCCACCTTATCCGTTCTTTTATTTCTTTCCTGTTTTTTATGTTGTTGTTTTCATTTTGGCGAAAACCAGAATTTCAATTGTGACTGTGTTATTGGGTAATGGGATCATACTCGTAGCCGAGGTACTCTTGTATAAATACTGATCGTCGAGGCTGGCTGAGGATAGTACTTGAAGTGGATTTTTCGAGAACGGGTATTGAACGAGAATGAAAGTCCTGATTGTATTGACTGTTTTGGCGTTGGTTGCGGCTGCGTCGGCTGGATGGATTGGAGGATATTCGAGTGGATATTCGAGTCCTGGCAAATACTATGGCGGCTGGTCGAGTCCGAGTAGATATTATAGCGGTGGATATGGCGGAGGTGGAGGTGGCGGATGGAATGGTGGCTATGGCAGTGGACGAGGCTACAGCGGTGGATACAACAGTCTTGGCGGTGGTTGGCGCGGATACGGCGGAGGTGGCTGGAATTCTGGTTACCGCAGTGGTGGGTGGTAGGCTTTGTACTGTTCAAGTGATTCGAGAGTGGGAAATGAGAAATTTGTGAAAATGTTTTTAGATTGTTACTTGATTAATAAAGACGTGATTAAAATAAAAAAAGTGAATTTTGATTTTGGTTGGAGCGCAGATCGGAGATGGTGAACATTTTTTATCACAAGTGTAATAATCGAAAACCCAGGAATAGTGGATCAAGATGCAAAGTTAAAATTAGGACAAGAGAAATGCCAGATAATCATCTGGCTATGCATTCAAAATTCTTAATTATCTGAAAGAGCCATAAAAATGAAATTGATTTTTTAACTATCTATGCACATATCTGAAGTGCAACACGGTCGTTCGACTACTACGAACCTATCAGTTTATTCCTCCTTCGTGATCTGTGTTTTTTATCTTGAATTGGGTTGATGCAATTTGTACCGATTTTTTTTTTCGGACCTCCGAAGTTTTGGAAAATGCTTATTTAAGCCAATAAATTATAGCCCAGGGGTACGCCAAGGAAGTCGCTCACGCCCTCACAGCAATTGGGTGTTCAAAATATTAAAAAGTACCAAAAATATTGAGGAAAAAGTTTGCTTACACTCAGGATGAATATATGGCAAAGAACACGAGAGCAATGTATGCAGGGGTGCTGTACCAAGATACCAGACCAGATCAGGTTTTATACACAACGACAACGAATAACTCATTTCGAACAACGAAATAGTTAACGAAGTTATGCACACAGCCGAATTCCAGGTAGAACTACCTACCTACTATCGAAAAACATCACGAAGGTAGCAATTTTTCGACTTAAGAATAACAAGGCTGCAGCAGTCGACTTTAGTTTAGCTAACAAATAGCATAGACCACTGCGACCAGTGTAGGTCTATTGTGCCTGCTAGCCAATTAGACGAGGAGTTCTTCTGCTTTCTTAATAAAGCTGAGGAGCTGAGCTGATACACTCAAGAGTCATAATTTCTCTGAGGAGGATACGCTTCCTAACATGACAGAGAGCAGCACACTCGCATAGCATGTGCTCTCCACTTTCCCCGTCTATAGATAGAGTCGATACTCGGAGAGGTTAATTTTGTTAAGATGAGATCTGACCACAGTGTCCCGAAAGGTAGCTGACCGATCTTCTAATGCCGGCTCTTTTATATTTGAGAATATTGATAGAGTGTTTGTTCAGGGGACGTATGAACCTCTTCGATTGTCGGAACCCTTGAACGCTATTCCAAAAGTGCAGTGCATTTTTCCCACCCGATTCGATCCAAAGATGCCAGTGCCAACACCGAAATCCATCTTGGAGCCATCTGTGTACTACCTGAGCTGTGCGGTTTGAGATCAGTATCTTAAATCTTATGTCAAATTGAACGTGTGTGACAATGCATCCGAAACTATGGTAATCATATTCAGCTCAGGAAGATGTTCTAGAATGCATATGGGGGTGGTCGTGGTGTAATGGTAATCATCGTCGACTTTTGAGAGAAAGATCTGTAGTTCAAGTCTGTCCATAGACAAGAAAAATTCCTAAATGGGAAAATTGTGCAACAACATCAGTTGTGAATGAGAGATTATCAAAAAAATGCTGACGAAGGCATAACCCCCGCAGGATAAGATCACTTCAAAATTCATACTCTGTGTGTGCATTTCCAATATAACACCTTAATGACACAAA
Organism: Merodon equestris; assembly: GCA_958301585.1. Classification (NCBI taxonomy): domain Eukaryota; kingdom Metazoa; phylum Arthropoda; class Insecta; order Diptera; family Syrphidae; genus Merodon; species Merodon equestris. Next base: position 40,799,597 of record OY284415.1, read on the forward strand.
AGAGTTACTGTGAACTGCAAACCAACGCGAAAAATTTGGCGAATCTCTCAAAAAAGTCCTATCTAGGACAACCACCCCCGGAGAGTAGTGAACGAACTTGTTCGACACAAACCATCTGCACCCCGTCCAGGTTGAGTGACAACCACCATAAGAGCGTACACTCTTGAACCTTAAAAATGTCTATAAAAAAAAAAAGTGACCCAATGGTCTACATTGCCGGAGAAGTCTGATTGCACTACGTATAGCAACTTTTTTAATTAAAAGGTGCAGTGGAGTAATTCCGATCAGTGCTCCTTGGTCTGCCGTCAGGCAAATTGGCATGACGCCTGTAATGCAAGCCTCTGAAGGTGTTGAAGTTTAAATATTGTCGTTTTCTGTTAAACTTTTGTCCACCATACAGCAGACGCATAAGTGATGATAGGTCTTACTATCACGGTATATAACCAGTGGATTACCTCAGGTTTCAATCCCCATGTTTTACTGTAGGTACGTCGACAGATCCAGATTGCCCTAGTCGCCTTTGCAAGTTTGCAGCGGTCGACTCTATCAAAATTAATAAAAAATATTGCTAGAGGAGAATTAATGGGGAAGTTGTATAAGCTCAACATTGTCACGGAGTCCTTATAGCAATAAACAGCCGCTGATCCTTACCTTTCAAATCGTCGCACTTAGCTGACTTCAAATTTACATGCGCCTAAACAACTTTAGTGAAATATTCGTTTCTCACAACCCACCTATTGTTAGCAACTTACCATCGACTTCATAAATTCCATATTATATATCAACCCCAAAGACATTATCATCATATGTGGCTATTTAATCCTTCTGTATCTGAAACGGGCTAAATCCGACGATGAAGCATTGTCGCGACTAACACTAATCAATTCCTTAACCTATCAGTCGAAAAGAACTACACCTTATCTCCAACTTGGCACACCAAGGAACTGCGCAATAAAAGAAACAAACGGTAGTAGGCTCACTATGCTTTCCAACTTTGTATTTATCCGCAGTCTTATACGCCAACCGAACTATGTGAACACCTCTACCTCTGAATCCTGGACCGAAACAATCCTCCCTTATCACCGATCCCAAGAGCTTCTATAGCTTTACAAATGGGGAAACTTAAGCTGATAACTATTCTCCTACCTTTAATTTTCGCAATATTATTTCGATTGATCTCAAAAGAATTGTTAGCTTTTCCAGCCAGTCATTTATCGAACAGCTCTTTCAACCCGATCATGACTGCTTTCGTTATATGAATGAATGTCTTCAGAGGACTTTACCGTCAGTGATTATAACTCCTACTTTAGTCATCGAGAAAATACGTCATCGAGAAAATGGTCCGGTCCTGCCTCCCCGCTATAGTTTTCAAACTATGGGACAACCAGTTATCCCTACCCCTCACGACCTTAAGTAAGTGTAAGCGTAAGTAAGAAAAATGCTTTCATTATCACTGTCCACAAAACAGACGAAAGAAAAGATTTCCAGTTATCGTCCCATTGTTGAACTCTTTTGCTTTCCCAAACTCTTTAAGAGTGTCGTCTACCATACAATATTCTTTAACTGCAAAGGTCGATCGACAACTGCTAACCTAATTGTGTTTGTCCCACAATCCCTGGGTACATTCCAGAATTGCAAGGAAGACGTTGTTGCCACAGGCAGGCAAGGGTGCCACAAACAGCAAGGCCTTTGAAAAATCTCGTATCAAAGTATACTTTTACGGTATTCACACTGTGCGCATTGATTTATTCGTTTTGCCCTTTGTGATCATCTTTGAGCTGATACCTATTATTCACCGCCTTATAAAGGTGGTTTAAAACTAATCAACCTACAACCCTAGAAGAACAACGCAAGATTGCAGACATACTTTTTATCCAAGACCTCTTTCATATGATTCGCCTAAACACCAATCCCGGAAACCATCGATCGATGCGCTTTTTCGACCTACATTCCTACCGCCGCCATTCCCCCTCTCCTTAATCAATAATGACCAAGGAATATCACTACAAATATTTTCTTAAAGAGACTGACATCATACGCTAAGGAAATAATCAAGAACTCGAGGAACTTTATTCAGCTTTTACCATTGTCCGAGTAATAAGATCGCAAAGGTTAAAGTGGGCACGCAGAACGAACGGGCCATAAACAAACAGTCAAAATAGTGAGTGGGAAACTCGAGGGCAAAAGACAGCCAGCAAGGCTACGCTATAAATGGGAGACAATACCTACTTGTACTATATACGAGTATATGGATGGACCTAGAAGGGATGGAATAGTACAACCACACATGGAACGAATATATAAATAACAGGGAGGCTTAGCCAAGGGTTGTTAACTTCCGAACTTCCTAGTTTCAAATGCCTGGCGCAGTATACTCGTACCTTGGGCACGTATCCTGAGGTTGACCTGGTGATCAATAGCCCTGCAGAGCCGTAGATCATTATAATACAATAGATATAGAGTCATGTTGAACATTTCTTTAATACCAATAGCTTTGAAGCTCCTTTCCCCAGGTCGATTACTCTTTCTATTTAAATTCATAATGATGGTATTTTGAAGTTATTCAAAACATTGCCTTGATTTCTTAGCACATGATACCTTAGTTTGGGTTAAGTCAGTGTGTATTAGAATTGCTACTGAATCTGTCAAATTGCTGCCTATAATTATACCTAAGCACTTAATGCTCTCGATTGTTTCCAGTTGCTCATCTTGATCATTCATCATCATCAATATAAGCAGAGGTTATATTATTGTTTGACACCTGAAACGACTCATTTGCATGTAGGATGAAGAGAATTGGACCGAGCTCTAGTTCTTGCAGAACCCCGATGACTGTTTGGTATCGCTGTATATTTCCTTAATCTCTTAACATGGAAACACCAATTGCTTGGGTAGTCAGTCAGCCTTTCAAGAACTGCTATCATCTTCTAGTGGTCAAATATATTGAGTGCTTTAGTATAACTGCCATTAAGACATGGTTTTTGTTACGGCTCTCATTTACAATATTGGCAAATTCCACTAAAAATTTAAAAGCTTAACAGTCGTCTTGTCATTATCGTTTCCAAGCACTTTTTAATTGTGCGGGGACAAAATCCATTGCCCTAATGACATCAGCTCCTGGTGATTTATTTATATTCATTGTTTAAGCACTTTGTTGTTTGAAGACAGATTATCGGGTTCGATATCGTTATACCACAAAGGGAGATTCAATGTCCCACATACTCATTGGAAAGAGGAGTCAGTTTGTGGGGATATTTCTGCTTAACACTTCCTAAACTATGTCCAGCTTTATTTCTGACACGGTTATAGCCAACTTCAAATCAATTTTTACTCTATTATTCTTCCATTTTCTATGCAGTTCATTAGGTATCCGACGCTTTCCCATGAGCTCAGACCGCATTCAAGGATTTCGTTTTCGTTTGGTGCACTGAATACCAATCTGTGATTGAGGTATTGAGTTCATTTGAAGAATTATTGGGCTTAGTGTGCCTCTTGTGGAGCATTATAAAATCACACGCACAATACAATGCAATGACGACATTCAAGTAATTTAATTGAATACCCAACACGTGTTAAAGAGACGTGTCCGAGACGCGTGCATCAATGGCCCTAACCATGTCACATCAATCAAATGTTCAAACTCATTAAATTGTATGGCGACGTCGACCCAGAAAGGTTCATGTAATTTCGGTGGGAATTGGGTATCGGGTGGTTGTGCAATGTCATCGGCAGTTTGGAATAAAGAGAAAAACTGCTGTCTTACGAGTGTTAAAAACGACTGATGGTTATTTTTGAAACTTTTGAATTAACCGTCAATAGGCAAACAGACCTAGGGTTCGTTTATCCAGCGTGATGTCGTAATGTTCAATACAAGTAAATATCATATTACTGTGTCTTATTTATTCTTCCAAATCTATTTCCAGTTCTCGAAAAAGACTGTTAAGCTCGATTTCCAAAATGGTCTTCAGTTTATGCAGCAATTCACAATAAACCTCTTTTATGGACGCGTTAGAAAACGGTATGACAGGAGTGATCTTTTTAATTAGATCCGCACACGTACCTAGACCTAAGCCTCATCTGCAGTTATGATGCATTTCAAGATTGCCTCATTTTCATAGAAATTGAATGTTTTTGGAAAGAGATGAAATGCGCCTGAGGCCCAAATAGTATTTGATAATGGTCAATCGACGATTTTTGAGTACCAAGTCTTGAATTTCCCTGACATGTTGTTTATGTGCTGACGTTTTTGGCTGGTTGGAAACTAAATTTTTTCAACACTTTCTCTGTCGTGAGACTAAAAATTTGTTATTACCATTCGTAAAATTTTTTTTTTTCGAATAAGTCTAGTCACCAAAGACCTTTTTGCAGCATACAGCATCCTTAACGCTTCTGCAGAAGAACATTTATTCCGCAAGAAAAATTTAATGAAATATCTTCGCTCAATAAGAAATTGTAAAAGTCATCAAATTTAATTTCAGTTGTTCACAGAACGCAAAAATTACTTCGAAATGAAATGAAATTTAGTACTGACATCAATGACGATAATACTCACTAAATGAAAAATTATATCAATCGATATATGTACAAGCAAAGGTGAAACTGTAAGGTGACCTTTTACAGTCGTGTAATGGGAATCCGTCGGTCTTTTCAAAATTTTGAGCCAAATGGTATCCGATTTCCTTGCTTGTTCTTGTTGGATGGCCATTTCAACAGTCTTCAAACTCCTTCACCGGTTCGCGATGCTCTTTGCCTTCCACGTCGAAATCACAACTTTTGTGGCGTTGAAGTCTAATTGAGCCTGAATAATTGAGCCTCTAAAAAATAAGCTTCTTCACCTCAGTCGCAGATTTTTTTTTTGCAAATTTATAGGGAAAAGCAAATCTTCTCGCAAATTACGCTTATTTGACTCCTTAATAGTCCTTTTCACATAAAATATAATATCTGATGAAAATTCACAAATGTAATGACGTTTGCGATATAAAATGTTTGACCAGCATGCACCACTAGCGTCATCTTTTGCAAGATATTGGATTTCGATTAAGTGAAGATGTCTTATATACCACTGCAGCTGAGGAATAAATCCGCAAGGATAGATCTAGCTTACTCAGAAGACACGACTTCTCCGAAGAAGCTATGCTTCCTAAGGTGGCCGAGGACAACATTCACATAAGGTACGGCCCAAAATGATGGAAGTGCAGACAATAAGTCAAAAGTAAATATAAATTAATTTGGATGTCCCACAATGATAGTGCCACTTGTTGTATCTGTATTTTGCGCACAGTTAACGTCCGATCAATCCTCCTTTTTTTGAAATAGTGTCGTAAACCCTTTTCGGCATTGAGCTTGCTAATTCTTTTTTAATTTTTTGACAACTGTCCATAAGTGCGCTCTCAAGCTCAATTGCCGCTCCGAGCATACACCAGTATTGCTTATATGCCCCATAAGTTTTCGATTGGGTTCAAGTCTGGCGAACGTGCTGGCATGACATTACTGGAATATCTCTGTGGGAAAACCACTTATTAGAAGAAGCTGCAACGCGAATTGAAGCATTATCCTATTGAAATTCCATGAATGTGGTCCAGTCTTCGAGAAATCCTCCAACATGTCTTGATACTTATCCGGATTCATCTCGTTAGAAACAATTGCTAAACGGAATGTTTCATACCATCTAAAGGCTTTTAATGCCATTACACTATCTCCTCCATGCTGACGTTTGGAGAATGACATTTCTTCTTTTTTTTAAATCATGCCAGTAGTGTGCCCTTCCGCCCGGCCCGTCTAAATTGAACTTTCTTGTGTCACTCCACACAAGTTTTCTCCATTCTTCATCAAAGGTTATGTGCTTTCGGGCCCAGTAAATTATGGTCGTCCTTTGCTGTATAGTTAGAGGTGGTTGCTGCATTATTTTCGATTGAAGCCGACCGGACGCATTTACAAATCTATGAAAGGTTGACTTGGCGGCTTCTATTTCAGGACATGCTGCAGCAAGTCGAATAATGTTTATGGAATTAGATATATACCTTAAAATGCGCCTTTTCTGGCGACAAGTTTATGCCGGTGGACGGCCTGATGACTTTCTTGTGCTATAAAGAGTCCTCAATTTCTTTGTTGTGAGTGTCCCCATTCAATCTTCTTTGTATGAGGATCAGTTCGTAAAGTTGACATGCGTATCCAGAATGATGGCTGTGATTGTGGTTTTAAGTCATATTTTTAGCGCATGTATAGATGCCGTAAAGGCCAAAAGACATTGGGAAATAGTTGTAGTGCCTTACTAGATTCCCACGCCAACGCACGATTCCAATAACTAGTTGGCTTACTCAACTTAAAAACTTAAGTTTTTTTTGAAAGACACAATAACACTGGTATGGCTATATAGATATGCAAAAACAAATAAAGTAAATGTAACTGAAGCATCGTTCCTAATTAGTTACAGAATTGCGCGTGCTGGTAAACCACACACGATTGCAGAAAATTTAATAAAACCATGCATGAAAGAAATCGTCTGCTGCGTACTTGGAGAAGAACAGCAGCTTAGACCGGCAAATAAAAGGAGCTGCGGCAAAAATAAAGAATGTTGCATTGAAATTGCAGCAGTCATCGTCATGCTTCTGTCGCGAGAAAATTTTACCCGACTGGAAAGAAGTTCTCGATCAAGCTGTTCAAATAGTTAATTACGTCAAATCACGTGGACTCCAGTCAAGGCTTTTTTTAAAAAAGGTGTGAAGACGTAGGAGGTAAGCATCAATCTGTTCTTCCACACAGTGAAATGAGATAATTTTCGAGGGGAAAAGTTTTATCAAGAGTATTTGAATTGCGCAAGGAGCTCAAGATATGGTTCGTCGAACAGCCCATTTCTGCATCCGTAAGTGCGCCTGTTGAACTCTTGCACGATGAGCAATGGTTGGTGAACTTGACTTATCTGGCCTATATATTCGATAAACTCAACGTAATTTGCCAGTCCTTAGAGAGAAGAACCACAACCAAATTTACAGTTAAAAACAAAATATCTTCACTTAAAATAGAATAGAATGTGTTAACCGAAAAAACGAAAGTTTTACTCTCCTAAACGGATTTTTGGAAGAAAATATGTTGCAGGTTACTTCAGTTGATGAAAGAAGCATACATTAAAATTTGGTTACCCTTAAAAAATCCTTGGAAGAATGATCGATGCATATCCAAACGATGAATATTCTTTCATTGTAAGCTCATCTCTTTCTTCAAGCGAAGATGGGTTTCCAAAAGGCCAAAATGAAAACCATTTACCTAATTGAATTGATTTTGTAAATCCACTCGAGGATGGCATAATTCCCAATGATTTCAGCAAGGCTTTCGAGAAGAGCTTGCCGAAAATTATATTTCTCAGTTCACTCAATTTTATTTCTTGTACCAGGTCCAATTTAGAAGATTATCTATTCTCCCGTTTCAAACCTATTTAACGCCATATCTGGAGTCTCTCAAGATGGCTATCTCGGTCTTATAATAATAATAAAATCTACGATCAAATATCTTCTTCTACTGGTTCCTTGTCTCTGTAATTCGACAAATCAGAACCATCTCATACTTAATGCCAGCATATGTCAAGCGATCATTTACTTTCAGACAAGCTTACCTCTTCCCCAAGGACATTATATTGTTCGTTGATTTATTGTATATATTATTATATACTACCTTCGTGAATGGATATGATAAATGGAGGCCGTTCAACGCAGCTCGTCCTTGGACTGATAACTTATCAACTTATATTCCCTAGAAGAGCGACTAATGGACTGCCACCACATTACTAAATATGTAGTATTCAACTTAATAGCAATTCTCGAAACTTTTTTCATAACCGTCTTCCGTAACAACTTCTATCGAACGAACTAGGGCTACTATGAGCCTATGTCCAGAATCCCGCTCGAAGCGAACTCAACTTTTTTGACCATGATTTCGATAAGCTCAGTCCCAGAAGTATTGCTATCGACAGTCTTGGAACATATCAGGTGCTTTAGAAGGGGTAAACGGCTACCGTTTGTCTATCTAGTTTAGTCCTCTTCTGATTTCACGCTAGCTCTTACAAGTCTAGAGTCTTTGACTTCAACAGTTGCAATCGACCTTCGCAGTTAAACATTCTGAAAATGATTACATACAAGGAATTTATGACCAACAATGAACTGCGTATGTTTATAATTCGCTTAGCATATCAAACCGTGCTCGTGGCTATGCCATTAGTCAGTCTATAATCAAACCGCATCCCATCCATCTTCATTCGAATCAATTTCTCAAAACCATTTTGATCGCACAGTAGTTCTTACGACAATCTGCCTTCCCACAATTAACCACGCATGCATAACCACTTCAGTTTATGTCTGCGATAATCATTCCCATCAATCGCATAAATTCAAAAGTAATAACACTTCAACCTATACAATGATCGAGGTTAGGCTAGCACGCTGGTGTTGATCACAAAGCACAAAGAACCATTTGGCAGAAATAGCTACATATCCACTTGGCGTATGATTTACGATGTAACTAATTAGATTAGGTCGGGATCGTGAGCATTTGCATTTAATGGGCAACTGCAAGCTCCAAGGTTTATAGTCGCGGTAAATAAAACGCATTTGTAATGGAGTTTTAGGTTGCAAAATAGATGTGTTTATTCGTTCGGAAATTTAATTGCATTACCACCAGCCACCTCCACGGCCTCCCTGCTGCCAGCCACCTCCACCTGACGACCATCCGCCACCGTATCCGCCACCAGTGCCCCTCCAGCCACCGCCAGACGAGAGTCCTTGCCAGCCTCCACCTCCTCCTCCAAGACCGCCTTGCCAACCACCACCACCAAGTTTCCATCCGCCACCGCCGCCAATCAACGAAGATCCTGATCCTTGCCAGCCACCACCACCACCACCACCACCTAGCTTCCAGCCACCGCCGCCGATCAACGAGGATCCCGATCCTTGCCAGCCCGATCCGCCAGATCCCGACCATCCATTATTCCAACCACCACCACCGCCCGACCATCCTCGACCAGAACCACCTCCTAACCAACCGCCCGATCCACCTCCGCCGCCAATATATCCGCCACTAACCACAGCCACTAGGCCCAAAGCAACAATCACCAACTTTTGCATCTTATCGAATCGTTAGAATTCACTTGACTGATACTCTAGCTAATTCCGCGCGCCATATTTATATCCACGAGCCTCAGTGCCTCGAAAACAGAACTTAGGCCCACGAAAACTGAAAACCGCCCCACTTTGGTGCTTCAATTAACTTTGCCGCAATCGGGGTCGTACAATTAAAATGATTCTGCCTAGGCGAGTCATCAATTACGAGCCTCCGAAGACCATTGCGCGATATTTCTTCGTTTACTTTTGTTTTAGATAAACACACAAACACACAATCGTCGTTCAGGTATTTGGCTCGATTCGGATTGGCTTTGGCGGGAAGTAGTTAAGTTTGACCACCGAACTGACCTTTACCCGATCGCATAGACGTGAATGTAATTACAAGTCTACGAGTAGCTGCGTCGCGAATAGATCGCGGATGAGGTCACAATGCACTTTGAAGACCGTACGCTAGGGTACGTACGTACCATGGCTGTCTTGGTAGTTTGCTGATCAGGAGGGATCAGATGGTTGAGCTACTGCTATTGTTGCAGCACAATAGTGGACGTTTTGTGTGGCTTGACTGAGATTCGGATCTGCTTCTGGAATGTAATTTGTGGTCGTTGCGTGAGTGTGAGAGTGTGGCAACGTGCCGCGAAGGATGAACGGAATCATAAATCGCAGTTCAGGTGCTGGATGTGTGGCAAGTGGAAATGATCGGTTAGCGCTTTCAAGAAATCCGTCAGAGATCGTTTGTTGTTTGTCGGGGAATTAATCTATTACTTTTTGGACGTGAAGACGCATTATTGGCTAATCAAAACAGATGGTCTATACAGAGGGCCTTGAGAGGAACGCGCATAGCTTTGGCGTGAGTTGTTGTAGTGGGTGGGTAGACAATGCGGTCTAGAATGAGCAGTGATTGCGGTTAGTTTGCTAGGGATCGCGCTCTGGTGTACTCGAAATGTTGGTGAAGCTTTAGAGAAAGGTCTACTATTTCGTGCCGAATTTCTGGTAAGATAAAGACATTCCTTATCTAAAGTTGTGTAATTGAATTAAGAGCGGTTTTGTTAGCGGCGTTTTTTCCTGAACGTATTGGCATAATAAGAGAGTTAAAGCACTTATGTGTGTAAGTTATGTAGGATCCGCTCCATATGCGATTTAGTATTGATTTTTAGCGGCAAAATTTAGCCGTTAAAGGGTATTCTGCTCTCCTGTTTTGTAATTACATGGCTCGAAGAAATTGTTTCCTTGGACTATCTACTTACTTATAGAAGATCGGGGCTCAAGCATGGGATGATTGCAGTTTGATTTACACCGTAGGATAGGATAGCTTCAACGGCAAGTATGGCTTTCAACAACTTTAACAAGATCCTCACGTTTATGAGATACAAGGTGTTTATGTGATTGGTGTACGATAACACAATATATATAAAAAATCATGTTCAGAAAATAACAGGAACCAGTGATTTTGGCAGTTTTGCCATTCCGATTTGCATGATTTTTTAATTGGTGTGTTGGTAAACATGTCTAAAAATATCGGCTTATTACCAGCTAAAACGATGGCTTACATTGCTTTCTGCTGTCAAAGACATTTACTCAGCTTTTAGAAAGAGTCTAAACCTGTGTAAATGATTCGAAGAAGGTTGTGAAAATGCACGATGCAGCGCGTTTGGTGAAAACTATGAAAAAATTAACGAAAGTCGCTGAAGATTTTGTCGCATAAATTGCTTAGGGATCGATATAGCTTTTGGTCGTAAGTGTGGCAGAACAATTTGTTCTTAACTAATGAAGTTGCTCAGGGGCGTCAAATGCAATTCAATTTAAAGTCAATAACAATTCAAAACTTCTGAAATATGTCTCAATACAGGGTGGGCCAAAAACATGCAATTCATGTTGCCTTGCTACACCTTTGAAAAACAATAACATGTTGTCATCATTTTTTCCCCAGAGTCTGTGGTTTAATCTGATAGAATCGCGACTTAAAAAAAAATTCCAAGGAAAACAGGATGGTACGATCGAATCGGGTGATCTTGTCGACCTATGCAAATCGCTAAAAGGAGACGTTTGACCGCCTGGTAACGCATACTTCAAAATGTCTATAGTCGGGCGAGCTATAAAGAGTTTTTCAATAAGGGCGGGTAGATGTTGAAATGAAATAAGACAAGCCGGGTGTGAGGCATTAGCAAAATTCTTTTTCAATTTTAAAGGCCCGTTTATGCCATTATATATGAAGTATAACGAAGTTCAAATACCTGTCTTGGCTTCTTACGGTGGCAGGGATCCTAGTGATCCAATTTTTATTGCCTCTTCCGCATAGATCCGGCTGAATTTAACCGATGTCCTCTATTATGTTCACCTCGGCATCGGTCATTTGTGGCTTATTAGCATAGACCTACGACAAATTCTTCAAGGAAAAGTTTTGCGGGATCAAATCGCATGACCTCAATGGCCAATTCACATCACCTCCTTGAGAGATAACCATACTCTCAAACCGTACATGCAGAATATCAAGCCTGGCGTCCGCTGTCTCTCACGTAGCGCCGTCCTGCTGGAACTACATGTCGCCTAGGTCCACATGGTTAATTTGGGTCATAAGAGATCGGCTATCATCATTTTGTAGCGCGCGCCTTGCCAATATAGTTCTCGAAAACGTAGGGACCGATGACTTCGCCGGTCCGACATCCACTCAATCGGTAACTTTTTAAGGATGCATTGTCACTTGGTGAACCTCGTGTGGGTTGGTGTCGTCCCATATATCCTAATTTTGCTTCTTAATACAGCCATTTATCCAAAAATGTGCCTCGTCGCTAAAGATGATTTTTCGGCCAAAATTGGGGTCCTCTTCCAAATGGTTTGAAGCCCAGTCAGCGAGCAAACGGCGACTTCTATGGTCATGAGCTTTGAGCTTCTGGATCAGTTGGATCTTGTACGGGTGTAGGCCCAAGACCTGAGGCAAAATTCGCCAAGTTGAAGTCTACAAAAAGCAGAGTTCTAGTGCATGGCGAGGAATCGATTACCTCGGGTTCTGCTGTATACTTTCACGGACTGCGGCGATATTGCGTTCCTTTAAAGTTGGTTGATTGATTACCGAACCGGTTGTCTCAAATTTGCCCACCCAACTTCGAAGAGTCGACTGTGAAAGGCCACCACGTCTCTCGTAAAATGGGCACAACGCGCTCAGCCTTTGCACTATCGAATACACATTTTGATAATAGAGTTTTATCATTTGGACGTGCTGTTCAATCGTGTGACTTGTCATGGTGATATGGCAACAATAATTGAATACTTTGCAACAGATTCGGCAGATGTCATCAAAATAACATGGCTCGTACAGGCCGCCAAAATCTACCCGCGCCAATTGAAGAAGCTGTTGGAACCGATTTCACCGATTTGCGGGAATAAAAACTCTTCAATAGGGGTACTGTATCACACGTCAGTCACGGTAGCTTTATTGACCACGACCGACTTCAAAAAATGAGGCCCAACGAAACCTCCGGCGTGCATGGTCATTTTTGCATTGGTTTTTAGGGGATGTAATGGCTCTTCGTGAATGATGCTTAGGTTCTGAGCGATCCAGAAGCGAATATGAAAAAATAAATTTGGGCCATAAATCATTCGATTTCGTCGTGGAGGTTGAAAGATCATGAGCGTAGCTTAAACGCTGCTGACGGTCTGCAGGCAGATCACATCAATGATCTTCTTGTCGATATAAGCATTATAAGATTTTCCAGGTTTCTTCTGCCACGTGTTCTTCCAGTTTTTTTCGAGACGGACTTCTAAACGCTTTAGTGTTAGACCTGTTGTTGCAGGATAGACGGAAATCTGAGCAGAAATTTACGTTGTATCAAAATCCCTGACGAATTACATAGTTCGTCTAAAAATAGCCACAAGTATTCTACGATCTTGAGATGTAAGCACACGTGTAATTTTTTTTCTTTTCTCAAAAACAAAGTAAACCTTTAAGTGCTATAATTTCGCCTTTTAAAGCGAACAGAAGGCTAAATGCTATTTCAGATTTTTAGTTCCCACAGTGTTTTAGGATCAGAAATAAGGGCTGATTTTAATGAGAATTATTCGGAAGGTGATAGCGTTGGTGTTAAAAATCAACAATTCATGATACTTACTGAACATATTTCGTATTGTGATTACGGACTTGCTAATTTTAGAATCGTTGCTTCTTTAAGCACCAGTCTAGAGTTTAAAAGAAAATGCGTAGTATGTTTCGACTGTTCTTCTGTACCGGGGAATATGAGTTTTTTTTTTAATTTTGCTAATTTTTCTTATTTTCTAAAATTAGATGTTTGTCTGTAATTATGTCTTTGGTTGACCATGAAGTTCTTAAACATTAGCGATTTGCCATTATGATGTTACTGTATGAAGTGCGACCTTCTTCGAATCTCTGTCACTCTACAATTTTGGAACCAATGATCTTTGATAGCATCACCTAAGGCAAAGTAGCAAATTAGTAAAGGTTTTTAAGGTACTTGAAAGTAAACTTTAAACACGTGACTCACCTATTCGCTTCTATTTATGTAAATAAATTCAAAGATAGTGTGTCCAATTCGCTTTGAAATCCAAGATTCCGAGGCTTTGTTGCCGACAAACTGACTTCATTCAATGTGATTAGTTTGACCTTCTCAACTAAGATATACAATCTATTGTTTTTGATAGGCTTCTTCCAATCCCTTGATATAGCGTGGAAATTCAGCAACTAAGTACTGGCGTATCACAGGTTATCAACTTGCGTTGGACTTTATTCAATTTCGCATGACCTTTCGACCGAGTTGTAATACAAAACAAAAAATGAAGTCATCGAGGTTTATAGACAAAAACTTCATGAACAATGAATCCAATATACGCAATTACTATATACGCAGTCAACGTCACCCAGGACAACGTGTAGGAGTTGTAGGAAAATTTAGACGCAGTCGAAAAAGTTTAAGTAATGAGTTTCGAGAAGGACAAACATCAACATTGAAACATCAGAAAATGCAAAAACGCGTAATGGGTTAACAAATTGAAGCAAATTAATGAAATGTGTGTGGGAACAGCTGAACGTCAAAAAATACTGTATTCACTGAATCCCACGCAAATGATTGATTGCCAAAAACAGGGTCGCGTCAAATGTCGCTACAGGTAATGGGACATGCACTTACTTATACAAGACTGAAAAGTAAACAAAATCTGAGTTTTGGGTGTAAAAAAGTAAAACAAAAGTAGTCACCCGATCGTGAAGTAGGGGAAAAAAAATATTGCATCAGTCCTTCGAATTAAAAAAAGATATACGTAGGTAACCAACATTCGTTCTCGTACCTAAAATCGTAACGAGGTCGTGATGCGTTTAAAATAATTGGAAAATATATGTCTATTCGTCTACATTAAGGTTCCTTTAAAATAGTTATTATTAGATGTTGTACATTTATATATACTAGAGCTTCTTTCTATCCCAGAGACACCTGGTAGATGATCTTTGGGATAGCATCCAGGTGTCTTAGCTTGCGAAGCCATCGTCCTTCGCTACTTAAATTATATAAAGAAATGTCATGACATTAGCTAATGGATGTGCCAACATTTTCATCTCGTTCGCTTTTGTTTTTTTTCATTTGTATTTCACGTACTAGAGCTTTCAGGGCACTCGTTCTTTTCGGCGTCACTTTTTAATGTCACTTCAGCAAACAAATCTGACCTCATTCCTGTGGACTACATCACGCCTTCCCTCGACTTCAATTGTGTAGCGCACTTTCACTTTAATCCCACAGAAGAATAGAAAGCGTGCAACCCAGTCGCAAAAATCCAACTTCCAAGCTGGAGCATGGTGTAGGATCGGGAATATTCTCAACACAAGTGAATATCTCAAATTTTTCCTTCTCCCCGATCACTCGAGCATCTTCCAAGCTCAATTGTTAGCGATCCGGGAAACGTGCTAAATACTCAGTCTAGCTCGTTCCAAATACACGTCCACCGCTATTAGTAGCGATAGCCAAGCCACTATTAAAGCTCTTTCGTCTGCTACCACCTTCTCTAAACTGGTGGGCCAATGCAAGAAAGAAATCAAACAGGCTGGCGGCTGGACTGATATCACGTTCCTTTAGGTTCCAGGACGCAGCAACATAGAGGGGCATGAAAGGGTCGATGAGTTAGCCAAGCTCGGGCCGCCTCATACTCACCTAGATACGAGTATAGGATATCAATAAACACCTTCAAAAACCAAAACAAACGACCTATTCGATAGTAACCGCTCCAACTTAGCTAGAATCATGGCGGTCAGTATGCCTCACCTCCACCATCTTCTTTGCCAATGTCCAGCACCAGAGCGTCGAAAGTTCTGCGCCGTTGGCAAATACTTCCTCGACAACTTCTTAGTGGATTAGTCTAAGATTTAAATTAACACCCCCCTTCACATAACTTAGGTTTCAAAGTGTAGTCAGATAGTGTAGTTCGGGTGTTTGAAAGACAATGTCTCAGGACTTGCCTTGGGCTACATAGGATACCCGAATCTGAGTACACGAAATTTTACCCGAACGAGGTCCTATACAATAGGGCCAGGATTGTACGTGTGGATAAATTTGTAATAAAACTGATCCAAGGTCAAGTTGTGAGGGCAATAACTTCGGTTTATAGCCTGATCTCCGGAGCTTACTTCCCTAATTACATGCAGCACGAAAAAGTGCGTCTTAGCGGCTTTGTCCCCAAACAGGCATTCCTCTATTTAGATCAATGTGGGCTGATCCAAGATGAATTGGCGGTTCTGCTAATCTTCCACGTGGTCCGTAAATCCATGGATTAGCGGCTCCTCTATGAGGATGTCTGACAGCATCAACGCTTTTGGTGGCTGGAGCGGATTGCGTCAGTGCCAAATGCCAATGGCAGGTTAGAGTAGGTTACTTACTTACGTTTCTGGGACACTGAAAATCCGCGTATGATGCACGAAGGGCCATTACATCCACTCAAAGCCAATAGGTGGTTCGCCGTTCACGCGGGAGGAGTATTGGGCCGTATTTTTTTGAGGATGCCATCGGCAATAGGTCATTGTTACTGGCGAACGCTACAGGGCCATGATAAATGACTTCTTACTGCCGAAATTGAAAGAGCGGGGCTTGCTGAACATGTAAGTTAGACGGTGCAACCGCACACATAGCACGAGCCATAATGGCTATTGTGAAAGAAGCGTTTCCTGGTGCGTTTGGCGATTTGGCCTGACCAGCAAGATCGTCCGATCTAACCAACCCAGAGTTCTTTCTCTGGGGCTACTTGAAGTGGCAGGCTAACGCCAACAAGCCTCAGAGGAGAATATTCGATAAAAAAATGTGAACAGTTATCACAGGAAACCTTGCGGAAATTCATGGAAAATTAAGGAAAACGAGCACAAATGTGTATCAACACCAGCGTCAGCCACTTGACGGATATTATTTTTTCCACTTAACAAGAAAAATTGTAAAGGTCAAAATAAAGATTTCCATCGCTTACAATAATTTTGTTTTATTCAGTAAGACAGTAATTCAAAAACAAAATTGGATGATTAATTTTGCGGCATCATGTACATCGCATCTTTTGCATGTGGACCGAGTTTTCAATGCAAGTGGCCGGCAACATTGGTATTCTTCCTATGTTGTTTGCATCGCAGTCGGCATTAAGCCCATCGCGGAGATGAATGTGTTCTTCAGATCAGAGCTGCCTTTGGTTCAAACGAATGCGGCCGATCATTCATGCGTACATTTTGACTTCTAATTTTTCGCCAAAAATATATATTCATTCACCATTATTGTCCTCTTAAAATTAAACCCGTAATACACTTGTGCCAGTGCTTTTTCCAATCCTTGAAGATCCGACATGCGCGTTTTGCTATAGCCTTGAACTCTTCTACACATGCGTTCTTTTCTTTATCAGTCATGGCAAATCTCCGTCATTTAATAAGTCTTTTCAGTTTTTTTCCCCCATAAATCCGGACGTTTTTTACTTATTGCCCATGTTGTCCATTTCGCCGCCAGTAGTTACCCTTTTCAGCAAATCTGGATCATTATTTGGTCATTCAACAGCTCCTGAGCGAGGATCATGCGACCGTTCTTCTGGTCAAAATTTTGCAATTTCGGAACAAACTTCGCTGAAATACGTTTCATGGCATGAGCTTACCGTTGTGGCAATATCCTTATCGGCTTTTCTTATTACGATTTTACCATTCCTTTTAACAATTTTCTTTACTGCTTTTCTTTAACCCTTAGATGCATGATTTTTCCAAATTTGGATTAAAAATTATCCTAACTATTGGCTGTAGAAACACTTCCTCATCAATATTTTTTTTAGTTTTATCAAATCATATGTTAATAATTTGCTCAAATAATTAAAACTAGAACTCAATTGATTTACTAAAGTTTTAATATTGTTATTAATTCAAATTTTATTTTTTCGTAATATTATAATATGTACATACATAAATGTTAACGTACATTAATAGAAACATCTACATTTCATGAAATTTTTGCAAACAAGTATTGTGTTTGTTCAAACAAAGTTCAACACCACATTTGCGGCATGTTAAAAAAGATTTATATTTGCTTGACCACCCCAAAATCTGGGAAAGGTCATGGTGCAATCATCACCGGCTGTTGAGCGGAAGGTCTGTAGCTAAAGTCTGTCCATATCCAAGAACAATTTCTATACGGAAAAACTGTTCAACAACATCAGTTGTGAATGAGAGATGATCAAAAGATCGCTGACGAAGGCATAACACTCGCAGTATAAGATCACTTCAAAATTCATACTCTGTGTGTGCATTTCCAATACATACCTTAATGACATGGAAATAAAAGAAAAAGTTACTACAACCAACGTAACAAATTAAGTTGAACCGCCCGAATCCTATCTAGGACAACCACCTCCGGAGAGTAGTGAACAAACATTTTCGACTCAAACCAGGTTGTGTGACATACACCATAAGAGTGTAACTATTGACCCTGCGCGAACCCTATAAAACAAAAAAACGGCATATGGTTAACTCCATCACATTTGTTGAAGGAATGGGTGCAGTTGGTCCGTTTTTCAGCCTGAAGTGAAGAAACAGGCCTTCCACGTTTTAACAAAGACTGTAAGCTAGTACCAATATTGCACAAGGTCTTTGCTAATTCGTTTCGAAAGCGAACTAAATTTATGTCATTGTGAGCCGAAGTTCGATTATAAGGGAGCCATGAATTTATAATAGCCAAATTAACCGTGAGTGAAATACCGATGGAGAGGAAACGTTCAAGCGTTTTAAGTGACTTTTCAATATCAATGTTTTATATAAATGTTATTACCAACTTTTAAATTCTATCCAGTCAATCTTAGGCCGGAAGCCTTATAGAGTGAAGCCTAAGGTGGGTGAAGTATTTCTTAAGAAATCTAGACATTGAGCAGCGACCGCTAGTGAGCGTCATTCGAACCGTGTTTTATTTTCGATTCCTATGACACAAGCGTAATTTATATTTAGATAATGATTGATTACTCAGGGTTCGGTTAAGCGCGAGTATAGAATTTTTTGAAAGTTTTAGAGGCTTCACATTAGACTCTATTACTTATACCTCAATTAATTACGCTGTCGTCGTCGAAATTTAACGTCCCTAACATTCGCCGCCGTTTCAGTTCTAGCAAAGAACAGGGTTGTGAGTCTTGGAATGAATACGAAAAGCTTATAGTACTGCCATCAGCGAAGGAGTGGATTGAATTAGAAGTAGCAGTGTGTTGAAATGAGAAAGAGTGTCGGTGTAAGAACGAAACCTTGGGGAACACCACCTTTCTAGTGAGACAATCCAAAACGACTTGAATTTAATGGCCCCAAAGGTAAAACTTCTCCATTAGGCATTCATCGGTGCAATAAGCACGATAAAAGAGCTTGATGCCGAAATTTTTCAGACGCTTTAGAAATATCAAGCGCAAAAATCTTGCTTTCACTGAGGTTTTGCAAATATTGATTTCACTTTTCGGTGAGATATGCTTTCAAATTACCATTGGATCTGTTGAAACGGAAACTTATTGTTGGTCATTAAGAAATTTTTTTAAGCTGACGTTTTATCAGTATTTTGTTAATCTTAGTCGGGAAGAAAAAATCGCCATTTTTAGGGACAGGTTGAACAAATGCCGTTTTCCATCTAAAAAGATCAAAATGGTAGGACGGATGAAAGAAATAACATTTTTTCATAAATAAGGGGGAAATACCCTCAAGCCAATGGATTTGTGCACGTACGAGTGCGAAGGTGGATTATTCCCATGAAATATTCGACTTTCTTGAGAGTACAATCTGGAAGCGTCGAGCTAGCTGTAAAATGTACAGCAAACATATAGGCTTTGTCTAAAGAGCTGACGGCTGCGACGTTACTGCAAATGAGGCAGCATTTCTTATGCTTTTTAACTTTTTGCTCAACTTTTGCCTCAACTTTTGATTATAGACGTGTCAAATTCCCACATCGAATCAATGCATTGTAGTCATTTCTTGCTTATTCCGGTTTCCCTCAGAGGGGCTGTAAGTCTGGAAACACAACTCTTTTTAACCTGATAGCCTCTTTGCAACATTTACAGCATTTGCTTTGGGTTTGATACTCTTCACTCTAAGGGAAATGAAAATTCTCATGCCTTACAACGGCGAAAATGTATCGACGATCAAGGGCTAAGCATTGAGGAATCCTAAGGCTTTGGAAGCTGAAATTATCTCAGAAGAAAATCTATTTTTTCGAAGCTTTTGCCGATACTTTTTTATACAGACCCTGTATTTATCAAACTCGTCAAGTTATGCACGATGTTCATGAAGGACTCATGGTATTTCAATGGGATCCCTGATTTTGCTGAAAAAAGCTTTTTTGTTTTAGCTTTTTTGGCTAATTTCAGCGAAATTTCTGAAAAGGTTTTTGCCTTCTTTTTATACATTTGTTATCCGTGACACAAACCTAATATAGAATTTATGCCGTCAAGGCACGGACATAAGGGAAGCTACAAAATATAATGACAGTTAAGTCTCTATGGAGTCCCACGGGCATACAAGCTTACAACAATACTATTTATCTTGTTCACTAATAAATTTCATTTATATACCATAAGTGAGTATATCTGTACGGAAACAGCGAAATAATTAATTAGAGTCTATCGTCAGTTTCATTGTTCATCATTTAAGTCAGACCTTTTCAAGGGCATATACTTGAACTTTATTGATCAGATAAACTTAACAAAGGTAGTAAAGAAAACGCTTACATATACATATGTTACATACGTTCCGTAGAGATTACTATCAACTATGGCAGTTGGTTCATGCATTAGTTACACATCTTTGAATATTCCTGTGCTTCACAACTTCCTCTACCAACTTGCAGTTTATTGCACACAAGTAATGAACGTGAAAGCTCTCAAGCTATTCATGATTTGTCACGGTCATAGTCTCATAACTACAATACAATGCATTAAGAGCCATACTAGGTGCGATTCATGGTTTTTCACTGATTTTGAATTTCGATTTTTATCTCTTGCTTTATATGCCGTACATCGGAAACCGAAAAGCATAAATATACAAAGGTCAAACGGAAACAGCGTTAATCATGATGTCAGTCTTGTTGTATAATTTCATTCTTGTGACATTACAGTATATAATTGGTTTTCAAAACTCTGCAAGTTGAGTTTGTTCGTTTCATGGTTGTTAAATTACACACTGCTCCGCACACTCTTTTACATGAACGACTCATACAAGCATCCGTTTTTCAATGGAT
Source organism: Merodon equestris (assembly GCA_958301585.1). Classification (NCBI taxonomy): domain Eukaryota; kingdom Metazoa; phylum Arthropoda; class Insecta; order Diptera; family Syrphidae; genus Merodon; species Merodon equestris. Next base: position 40,820,409 of record OY284415.1, read on the forward strand.
GGTGCTAGTGGCGCTTGCTGACCAGAAATGGTATGCTGGTCATCTGTCAATTATTCGTCGTCAACACGTTTTTGAATTTTTATTGTCGTAATATACCTTGGTTTGTGGCGGAGCATGTTGATTTTCTAGCCAAATAAGAGTTCTGGTTTACACGTTCAATTCGAAAAAAATCTGTGATTGAGGCACGTTGAATGATTGTTGGAATTTACGGTGGGGATAATATTATCGAAAGTACATGTCGGTAATAGTGGCATTACTGGATGAAAATCTATGTCAAAAGCACTCAGAATGTGCGATATGCCGGCATCTGAACAAGAGATTTTACATTGGTTGAAAGCTTTGGAAATTGTTCGAAGGCAAGTAAATTGGGTGTCATATGAGTTAAAGTCAAGATAAGTCGAAGATAAGCCTTTTTTCACGAGGAAATTGCTGATCCAGTGGCAAAAAAGGTGGATTCATTACGATAATCCTTAGCGACAGAAATCGTAGAACTCCGCAACCGCGATCAACATCGACGGCCATACATCCATGGATCACACCCCCGTTGTATATTTGGTGGAACTAACTCGGCGTGGTAACTTGTTGCAACACAACTACCATCATGTGTTTGACAAAAGCATTCAGAGAAAAACGGCCACGATAAACGACAGCACGACAGTATCACAGCTCTTGGTTACATGTTGTTCAGGCCATTAAAATATTTTTCGTGCAATACTTACCACCTAAGGTGACATGTCTATTACATCATAAAAGCATTCAAAATTATTATTCATGTCGATTATGGAAAACAGCGGATTGACTGCGGAGGGAATATTCTCGCATCCGCTTGTTTTCCTATTATTGAAAACGCAATCGGGAAGGTGAGCGGATGTCGGTAAAGTAGTGTAAAAAAATGGTATTATAGAAAAGGCAACTCATCCGCGCTGCATACATTTTTTGACGTTTTCAATTCGAATCATTTTGGTTGCGGATTTCAAACAACAAAGATGAGTTGGTGCAATAAAAAGTAAGTTTGAAATTTTAACTGAACATAATAACGTTTACTTTTATTGTTAGAAAACAAACAACACGATTGCAGTTTGAGGCAATGTTCAGTGCCTTGAAAAAAAATCCCGACATTGCAAAGAATTTCACAAAAAAAGACCCTGAGTTTGTGCAAAGATTTTGAGAGGAACTAAAAGGGCAGCTTAATAGCTTGGGGCCTCCAATTAAAGAAATAGCCGAATGGAAGAAGGTGCTTACATTCTTTAAATTAAATAAATTCTTAAAATAGCAGTATTAATTCGGACTATTTTAAATTTAGGTTTGGTCTGATCATAAATCGGCTTTACGGAAAAAGCTGGCACACAATAAACGGGAAAGAAGAGCTACAGGTGGCGGTGAAAATAGCGAAATTTTCTTTACCCCCTTGGAGGAGCAAATAATTGAGCTCGTGTGCTTAAAGGATTGTGCTGTGGGAGTTCCTGGAACAAAAAGTTTTGGGGCTCCATTAAGTACAAATGCACCAAATTGCTCAACGGATCTAATGGATGTAGAGTTGCCCTCCTACAATGAAGGTATGAAATACATTTTTTTTTTTGTTCTATTAAATGTATTATAAGAGTAATTCATTGATAATTTCAGAAAACGATCTAAATTTGTCGAATATTTCGAAAGATGGAGGAGAAAATGAATCGAAAAAGGACAATAATATCAAACCATCAGACACGGCGGAAATACATTTGAGGAAAGGGCCAAAGCTCCAACAATTGCTTCAGAGACAAATACATATACAGGAGCAACTTTATAATAAAGTCTCTGAAGCTTTGGAGAGAGTTGGACATGAAGCAGACCAAAGAAATGGAAGTCTGAAGAGAATTTACCGGTCCTTAGATCGTTTAATAGACCATCAAAAGTATGGCAATTCGGTCCAGGAAGGACTTTTAAAAGAGGCAGAAAGGCATAATCACCAAATGGAACTATTTGCAGCAGAGAAACTGCAATATAAAAAAAAAAAATTAAAGATTGAGTTAATGAAGATTAATCAATCATTAAATGAATAGTTTATTAACAGAATACTTGGCACTCAAAGTGCCAATGTGTCCATGTAATGTGAAGTGCAATTAAGCTACATATTCGTTGCCCTGAAGGCTGATTCTTTTTAAGTTTTGAATATTCGTTGCCCTGAAGGCTGATTCTTTTTAAGTTTTGTATATTCGTTGCCCTGAAGGCTGATTTATTTTATTACAGAAGTGATATTGAAATAAAACATTATTCAAATTAAACATTTTTATTGATTTATAAAAAAATTTGCAACAGTTCTTCCCGGATTTGGTTGGCTTCAGATAAGTAGAACTGCGGAGATTCCGAAAAAATCTCCTCAACTTCACATGTTTCTTCCGGTAGTTGCAATTCTTCATCATTCACTTTATAATGAATGCGTATGTTATGCAGAGCAGCGCTAACATTAATAATTTGGATTGCCTTCTTTGGAGACTAATGAAGCTGTCTAGCTCCAAGGCAACACCGGCACCAATTTTTCCAAACGCCGATAGTTCGTTCCATAATATTACGACCTTTGTTATGGCTTTTATTGAACCTGCTTTTTGGAGTACTAACACCAGCATTTCTAAAAGGTGTGATAAGCCATGGCGACAAAGGATATCCAGCATCTCCTATTTTAAAGGAATATTGTAATGACATTATTTTGATATACGTAAAATGCATATTTACCTAACAATCGCGTATTTCTATCCCCCGCGTCATACAATGATTTAAAATAAAAAAAGGCATCGCTATTGCCCCAAACAAAAGCATCATGGCTTGCTCCAGGATATCTTGCGTTTATACCCCTAATCCGCTGCTTGTGATCACATATCTAAAAAAAAACGTTAAGAAAAGTAGGAAAGTCCTTTACATTCATTACTTACTATCATAACGTTTAGACTATATGCCCACTTTCTGTTAAAAAATAGATGTGCACTTTCTTCTGGCGGCTTTGCAATTTTTATATGTGTTCCGTCTATGCACATTATAACACCTGGGATTCCTGACTTATTATAAAAATACAATTTTGCTTCCCGCTTTTCTTCTTCACTCATGGTTAAATTTATCCACTGTGGACATAAATATTTTTCTAATATACTAAAAACCTCGGAAAGAACTATTGAAATTGTCGGTTGTGCCATTCCAACATCAAAGTCTTTTCCAGTGCCAGTCTGATATCCACCCTCAGCCAGGAACCTTAAACATGCTGCCAGCTTAAATTCCGGGGTCAATGATGTCGTTCTAACCACTGGTGGCAGTTTATCTTTTAATATCTCTAAAACATATTTGAATGCTGTTTTATTCAGCCTGAAATATTTTACAAATCTGAAAGAAAGATGCATAATATTGATTACAAAAAAAAATTGTTTTAACTTACTGATCTTCCGGTATCGATAAAATATCCTTCGCCCTACTTCTTACTTTCCAACGTATTTGTCGAGAATCATTTCCTTCTCCTTCTAAATCCATAAAAAAGCCAATTGTGTCCATAATTCACTTTAGATATTTGCTCTTCGAAACAAGTTAACATGAAAATTCAATGAACAATTTCAATGAAAATTAAAAATTGACAGAACACAGCTGATTGAAAAAAGGATCGGTAAAGAGGTTTTGCGGATCAATAAAAAGGTTTCGCGGACCGATAATGTGGTTCATCCGCCGTTTTCCATAATTGGCATGATTATATTATTACCGGTCATTTGGAACTCGGAAGTTCAGAGCCACTGACCACTCTGACCACTCTTCGCCAAGACTCCAAGTCATGAGTGTCCTCATGTTTCGCTGTTCTGTTCAATCTCTTCCAGGTCCATCCTTAGTATATCTTGTCATCTGCGGCATGGCCTGTCTGGCGGTTTTTTGCTACAGGTTTTCCACTCATTATTCGTTTGACTGTTCGTCTATTGTACATTTCTTTCAATAAGGTCGATTAGCGATTTTATAATACTTGGACAATGCTTGGGGCTGAATTGAGTTCCTCGAGTTGTTGATTGTGAAGTTTTCTCCATTCGCTTGTTTCTTCGTACTGTTTTCCACACTGGATTCTCCTTAAAATCTTGTCTTTAAAGACTCGAAAACTCTTTTTCTCCTTCTAAGTCAGGACCAAACTTCAAATCTTTAAAGTGTCTGGGGAGTATGGCGGGTGTAGAAGAATGTCCCATCCAAGCGATTTCAAGGTGTCTTTCACTAGTTTTGCTGTGTGAGACGGGGCATTGTCGAATAACAAAATCACTTTGTCATGTCTTCTGGCCCATTACGATCGTCTTCCGATTAATGTGTGGTTGAAATTGATCATTTGTTGATGATAGCGTTGTGTACTAACGCCGGGCTTCAAGAGTTGATCATACACAATACCGTTTTGGAAATAGAGCATGGTCTTGTTGCCGAAAGATTTGGCCTTGGTGTTGAAAGACCGCCTTCGCCAGGTGAAAGCAACGATTTTTTTCGCTTCGGGTTTTTAAAATAAATCCATTTTTCGTTACGCGTGACAATGAAGCAGCGCGGTGGCGTTGAAGCAGTATTTCAAAAATGACAGCGATTTTCCATTTGACGTTAATTCAAATCGTGTGGGATCCACTTACCGAGTTTATTGATTTTCCCCATTGCTCGTAAGCGTCGGCTAATTGTTTCTTGTGACACATGTAATGCTTTTGCTAATTCCCATAATTCTCCTGAAATTGTTCGTCTTTACATTTTTGTGGTCTACCAGAGCGCTCACTGCCTTTCACATTGAAATCACCACTTTTAAGTTGTCGAAACCATGTCTCACATGTTCACATTCATGGAGCGTACTAACCACATATTTCTATCAGCAAACCATGACTTCCAACAGCCTTTTTTCTTTTGATTATTTCTCATATTTCTCAATGCGTGCCGCAAATGTTCTTTTTCAGGCACAAAACTTGACATGATCACTGAACCATAAAGCTAAAACTTAGAGGAACAAAATGAAGTATGTGTCAAAATTATACGCTGCGTACTTTTCGCTGGCGCCATCTTTTATATAAGCCTTCAAAAATGTATGCATACACCTGGTATACAAATATATTTGGTTTTTTTTTTATTTACTTCTAAGCCTCCTTCCTTTCCTGCCATTATTAGACTTTCTACATTTTTTTAAATTGTTTCCTTACAATCTCCCAGCAATTCCAGATCGCCAGCATAAGCTTAAACGGATGTGATTGCATTAAGGGCTATTCTGCTTCCAATTTCTTGAAGGGATCTCATTACGAATTCCAGCACCAAATTTAACAGAAGTGGTGACAAGTCGTCTCCTTGTTCTAATCCTTCACGTGCTTCGAACGTTTCAGATGAGGTGTTTCCTACTTTTCCTGGTCCTTTGTTTCCCTTTAGGTAAAAATAAATATTTTCGATCGGTTTATAGATCGATATGTCTTTTAAAGATTTACCAATAATTGATGCACCGTTTCACGGAATTCCCATTCCTTTTCTAAAAGATGTTATAGTGACTGGTCACTCGTCGAGTGGTTCCTCCCGTAGCCACACTGGTAGTATCCGATTAATTCCTATTTTTCATTCCTTGAACCTTCCATTACAGTTGTAATAAGTCCAGGTTATTTCTCGGTTAATTTTTCTCCTGTAAACGTACATACATATGTGCATACTTGTCCTTTATTGATTTCAATGGTATTAAGATGCGTCCCAAAATGATTGTGCCATCCTCCAAATCATACACAAATAGCCGTAAAATTTTAACATGTTTTAAAATGTGACTCCGTGAGTAATGTGCAAAACTAGGAACCTTTTAGAAAACAACTTTATTTTACAACGTCTTGATTACAACTAAACCTTACATTCTTTACCTAAACTCAAATAAACTTAAAAATAATGGCGCACGGATCATGCGTTCATGAGTATCGGCGAGCCTTCATGAGTATCGGCGTGCCTTCATGAGTATCGGCGTGCCTTCATGAGTATTGTATGACGATGTAACGTATGATGTTCCTGTTATCGCCAGGCCGCCAGGACAGCCGATGATTAATAACATACGAGTATGTGACTCGTAAGTCGTGGCTGTATGAATAGCGATGATTTGCTCCCGATCAGTGCCGATCATTTCGCGTTTGAGTAGGCATTGTCAAGATGGGAAGAGGAGAGTCGTTGAGTGAATTCGAAATAGGTCAAACAATTGAATTGCTGAAATTTGCCAAATCTACGCGTGAAATTGGAAGTTAGTAAAATCGTTCCCGTCATTCAAAATTTCAAGAAATTGGGGACTCTTTATAGCACCAAAAAAACATAAGGCCGTGCGCCACTAATCACCAGAAAAGGCAAACAATATTTGACGTATTGCACCATGTCCTGGAATAGAAGCCGCCAAGTCCACCGTTCACAGATTTGTAAAGGCTACAATCGAACAGAATGAAGTCGCAACCATACTATACACCATAGGACGACCAGATTGGACTGGTCTCGAAAACACATGACCTTTGATGAAGAATGGAGAAAAGTTGTGTGGAGTGACGGGAAAAAATTAAGACGGGCGTCCAGGATTAAAAAAAAAGAAGAAATTTTGTTCTCCAAACGTCAACATGGAGGAGGTAGTGTAATGGTATGGAACAATCCGTTTAGCAATTGCTCCTAATAGGATGAATGCGGAGAAGTATCAAGACAAGTTGGAGGAAACCCTTATACCATTTCTCGAAGAACTGGACCACATTCATGGACTTTCAACAGGATGATGCTTCAATTCGCGTTGCAGCTTCTTCTAAAAAGGGGTTTTCCGACAGAGATATTCCAATAATGTCATGCTAGCACGTTCGCCAGACTTGTGGGTAATCTAAGCCAGACATAAGCAAGAATGGTGCAACGACTTCCAGGCTTGTAACTCAGTTCGTAGTTATACTTTTCGAATATTGCCTTCCAACGCTTCATTTTGTTGTTCGTGTTTTTGTTGCTTAAAGCATAAGTCAAGGTTTGATGGTTGGTAGGACCGTACAGGTAATTTCTTAGTGAATTGCGTGCCCACACTATGGTCAGCATCTCTTTCTCATTCCGCTTTACTGAGAGTTCGAGAAATAAACGTAATTTGCTTATTGTCTTGGGCTGGCATGGCTCCAATTACGTAGTCTGAAGCGTCCGTAGTCAGGTGGAAATTTTTGTTATGATCGGGAAAGGTAAGGATAACGTCATCTGAAACCAGTGAGTTTTTGATTTTACTAAATGCTTCCATTGCTGCAACTGTCAAACAAATAGCTTTCTTACTTGAAACGTTTTTGGACACACGACCATCCTTCCTCCTTAATAGGGCTGTAAGGGGTTTTGCCAGCTTTGCATAATCTTTAATGACTCTGCGGTAAAATTTTGACAGGCCAAGAAATGATCGCAGATCTTTAAAAGTTCGTCATTTAGCCATTTGCAGAATCGATGGCTCCTAAGAACTCAACTTCTGGCTTTCAAAGTTCGCATTTATCTACATAGTTGCATCCTAAGGTTGGCTTGTTGGAGAGTTTCGAAAATGGTTGCCAAATTTTGAAGATTTCGTTCGACGTCCTCGCGGAACACAATTATGTCATCGATATATGTAGACATAACAGATGATACCGATGTGTTCGCGTAAGATATCGTCTAGGGTTCTCTCGAAAATGGATGGTGCTTTCTTCAGCTCGTAGGGAAGTCTTACGAACTCATATTTCCCATTATTCACAAAGAATGAAGTTTTCCTAACTTCTCGTGCAGGGACGAGTTAAGAATATCCCTGCAGCGATACCTATCGCTTGTCGTAAAAGGCTCTCATCTCCAAACTTATGAGAGGCGACACTATGCCTAATCAATGGAGGGCAAGCTATCATCTTCCATTGCACAAAGGAAAGGGTGATACGTGAAATTGTGATAACTACCGTTCTGTCAAGCTGATGTCGCACACCATGAAGATCGTTGAACGGGTATTAGATAGCCGACTGCGAAAAATAATACGACTATCTGATGACCAGTGCGGGTTTGTCTCGGGTAAATCAACGACAGATGCAATCCAAAGTATAAGAGTCATGATGGAAAAGCATCGTGATTCTTCAAAGGACTTGCATATGGTGTTGGTTGATTTCGAGAAGGCCTTTGACCGGCAACCAAGAGATCTTTTATGGGTAGCGCTAAGACAAAAAGGAGTTCCAGAAACCTACGTGCGAGTGATTATGGACATGTACGAAAGAGCAACGACAAGAGTAAGATGCACTGCAGGAGTCATGTCGGCGCATGGGTCAAAATCATTTATTACGGTATGGTGGGTGAATTCTACATATATTCCCACAAACTGAATTTGCATGGATTTTTTTCTGATTTGGGATAGGATAGGAACTAAATCTGGTTGGATGTAATTTTTATTGGACCCAGTGTCTACCAGGAATTTCTCGTCCTACACTCAAAATAGGTTAGTGTCGAGAAATGTGGTTCAACAAAGTCGGTAAATGTTTCTGTCGGTTCTTTGCTTTTGGCTTGTTGGTCTATGTACTCGTTAAAATTTTGGTCGTGTCCCATCTGATTGATCATAGCTGAGATCATGGCATTATAGTTGCTAACTTTTTGGGTTTCTGCAATTGTTTTGGGGGTCCACTCTAAATGGGAATTTCTTTAAGGCTTGCTGGGGTTTGGGTTTTGCTGTGAAAGGGCCATAGGTCGTTTAGGAGCTGATGGCCAATTTTTCGACACCGGCCGATTCATGTAAATTAACATTGTTCGTATGGCTGGTGGTAGTATCCATAGGCTCGGGCCTTCGAACAGATTGGTTTGGCGAAAAATTGTTGGGTAATAAGGGACTCCTTTGGAATTGATGGGGATTTATTTGGATATTCAAACGTTGGTCGTACTAATGGCTTGTACATTGACCGTTGGTTAGGTTGGAAAGATGGCCGTCGGGTAGTTTGAAATTTATCAAAATGCGGGCGCGGTGGAGGACGAGGTGGAAAATATGACGATTGGGGTATATATGACAATTGAGGATAGAATGAATGATGGTTTTGATCTTTCCGTGAAGGAATTGGTGGAGGAGATGGTAGTCTGCTAACTTGGCCTGTATTACGTTGAGCGTAGTTGGCTCTGAATTGCTGATTCTCTAGTTTCACACAGGGATTAAGAGCCGTTGGAAGATCTGCCGGTTCCCTTTTACCTAGGAACCTAGGCAGGTCACCTCTGAGATCTCTTTTAAACGTATCTAAGGCTTCATCCCTAAATGATGATGGTAGGTGGTGTAATGCATGCGGTGATAAATCCATACTCGAGATTTTGTTCAGTATTAGTGATAGGTGGTTGTACATGTAATGATAATAACTTTCTATGGTCGGTCATTACGGATATACGCTTAGACATAAGGATGCGAAATAAGACACGTGAAGGGAATAAAATAGGTGAAATAGGGTAGTTATTTTACTATATGGTCACTGTTATGTGAAATATAATTATTTGACATTTATTTTTAAACTTTGAAAATTGCTACTTAAGGCCAATTCTACTTATTTCTCGTTACTACATATATTATACATATGTTCGTGTATTTTTTTTTTTTTTTAATACGCTGGTGAAGAGGCTGCACACCTTTTTGTTTTAAATTACTGGGGGGCCTCTGATCACACTTCCTCGTTGGCAACTTGGTCTACTGACGGAAATCTTTGTGGGTTTTGGCCTAGTTGCTGACGGTGTTGTAGTTTGCCTGGAGTTGCTTAAGGTCCTTATGACTCCGAGTGCAAGAGCTTCTTTCTTTTTCTTCTCTTTTGATGGCGTTACAGCTCAAGGAGAGCCAGAGCCAACCTTCTCTCATTCGCTTATGTTGTGTGCGATTTGTTTTTCACACAAGTGAACGGGACCTACAGTTTAATGCCGATTCCGAACGGAGAGCGCCGAGAAGCTTTTTCAAGCCAAGTGTACTACGGGAGATTTTGCCAATACCCCGCCGAGGAGAGAAGCCGCGTAATGGACATTCGATGGCGTTGGTGTTATCGGTATCCGAACTCGCTCATCGTGCGTCAGAGGCCGACACACGCGCCACGGCGGCTTCTTGATGCCGCTTATTTCGGGGTTATCGAAACAGCACAAGCGTCGCGCACTACTTTTACTTGATTCGAGGTCGAATTAAAAAAAAAATTAACCGCACTACTGGAACCCATGTTGGGCGCCAATTAAACTACTTTAAACATAGTTTATTAAGAAAAAAAAATTATTCAATGCTTCTGCCTTGGTGGCTGACCTAGAACTAAATACAAAATTTATTTCAAATCTTAAAGCTAGGTGCATGCCCATGCAGCCAGACGCCTCGTCAGCAGCGGACATCCATCGATAGCTCAGGTATCTTCTTGCTGTCTATGTCTCGCATATCCGGCGAAAAGAGAAATTTCTGCGATCACGCCTGGAGCATCATGTGTTGTTTTCATTATCAAATGTTCTTGGCGTTAACTTATACGAGTACATAATATGTACTAATTGAATGTGACCATCTTTGCATACAATGTACTAAAAAAATAATAAAATCGTATTCATTCTCTCACCAGTCGTCGATCTAGTCAGTAGAAAACACAAAAAATTCTAAGACTATTATCGTTTGATGGGTCATGGTGACTTTCTTCTCCTATTGTTGGCCTGTACATCGCCAACGAAGTCAACGAGTCCGATTTTTGCGTCGAAGGAGGTCGTGGTGTTTTTAACCTCCAACGCCTGTCTGTGGCATCGTAACTCCTGAACGAAAGGACCGATTTTGATGATTTTTTTTTATTTGAAAGCTAACGTGATAGAGATGGTTCTTAGATACAACTTATGAAGATCTGTTCAGGCGTTTCAAGACCATCAGCTGTTTTATGTGGCGCAAAATAAATCACCCTATCGGAAAATCTTATAGTTTTTGCAAACGGCGTCGTACTTCAATAATATTTGACATATATTAGTGAACTGGTCAGCTGCAGTATACAAACAGATAAGCAGTGGAGCGCTGTACTTCTCTTCTCAAGAGCGTGGAATAATTGTGTCGATTTTTTTGACGAATAATCGTTCGGGGGAATTTCTTTAATTTCGACGTCGAATTCCTATTCGTGTCGCCCAACTGGACAAACATTTCGCTTAGCTACTCGACTTAAACAGACTGGAACCATAGGAGACCATGCAGGACGTGGCCGCCACCGGACTGGTCGTTCGGCCGAGAATATTGTGGCTGTGGCTACTTACACCTGTTGACCGTCAGTCACGTGTGAATTACTGTCAAGCCATCCCTACTCAACAACGAAGAGGTCGATTTTGTGTCGAAAATCATTATGAGCGACGAGGCGCATTTACACTTAAGCGGTTACGTCAATAAGCAAAATCTTCATTTCTGGGGCATTGAAAATCCGAGCGTGATACACGAAGAGTAACTACATCCACTCAAAGCCACTGTGAGGTGCGGCGTTCACGTGGGAGGAGTGATTGGACCGTATTTTTTTTGAGGATGCAATACGACAATACGATCACTGTTGCTGGCGAACGTTACTGGGCCATGATAAACTACTTCTGACTACCGCAATTGGATGAGTGGGGCTTGGCGAACATTTGGCTTCAACAAGACACAATCGATCCACAATGGATATTATGAAGAAAGCGTTCGCTGGCCGCCTAATCTCCAGTTTGGGTGATTTGGCATGGCCTGCGAGATCGTCCGATTTAACCATCCCAGACTTCTTTCTTTGGGGCTACTTGAAGTCGCGGGCTTATCCCAACAAGCCTCAAACCTTCGCGTTCGCATCCTTAAGGAGGATCAAAGTAAACGATCAAAGCTGTATCAACACTGGCGGTAGCCACTGGACGGATATCATCCTTTCTATACAACAGAAAAAATTGTAAAGGTCCAAATAAAGATTTCCATCCATTTTTAGTTATTCAAAAACGAAATTGGATGATAAATTTTGCGCCACTTTGAATATACAAGCAGCCCTATGCGTCGTTGCATAGTACTTAAGAAAAATGTAACTTCAGTAGTTGCCTATCGCAGGGTCCGCAAATAATGTAAAAAGAATAAAATAAAAATTTTAATTAACTCCCGCACAAAAAAAAATTTTACAAATTAAAAAAATAAAAATTTTCTCTCAGCTTTTTGACTTCATTAAAAGAATCTATTAATATTGTTAATATAAGCGTCGCCGCATTGGAGAACTGCTAAGTAATTAAAAAAAAAAAGCAGAATACAAATAAAATGAATATTGATAATGATAAAGTATGGATTATACTTTATAAAGACCTACTATGTAAACAACGTTAATCACTACCCAAACAGCTATATCCAATATTTAAATGCAACGCACACGGCTCTCAAGCGAGTATAATTACGTATAAATCGGAATTAGTAGAAAATTATTTTATACATTACACATATGTAGATATAAGTAATTACCCTTCTTCACTTAGCGGTCCCCCGACGCGGCGACACTTATATTAACAATATTAATAGATTCTTTTAATGAAGTCAAAAAGCCGAGAGAAAAATTTAATTTTTTTACTTTTTAAAGTTTTTTTTTTGTGTCGGGGGTTAATCAAAATTTTTAATTTTATTTTTATTATGATATATTTTGGTAGTGATGTAAGTATGCGCAGCGAAGAGTCATCATCTCTACGCCTACTTTTTTTTTCCTAAGGAGAGATCGCCTATGAGAGGGAGAATAGGAATTTAATCGCCATCTACGACTGACATTGCGAGCCGCTGGTATGTTCTATCCCTTATTTAACTTTTATGAAGAAAAGTGATATTTTTAGTTTAATCTAAAATTTAGTTTAATGATCTAGATACCCCTATACCAGGAAGCCATATGTCATTATTGATTTTAAAGCTGCTTCATAAACATTAAATTTAACGTTAAAGGAACATGTCTCTTTCTTAGGCTTAGATTTCGATGTATTAATCTACAAATTTCATAATTTTCAACGCCCGCTGAGTTTATTCATCACATGTTGAAGGCTTTCAAGCGAATCAGCCAATAGAACTAAATCATCGGCATACAGGAGCCTTGCAGTTCGTATTATATTTGGCAGAGCGCCATCTATGTCATCAATAAATATCCAAAACAGCAATGGTAATAGCAGACATCTTTAGCGAAATCCATTCTGAGGGTTATTCGTGGCGCAATGGTATTCATCACCGACATTTAGAAAAAAGTTTTAAACCCCAAGAGCATTTTTTTAAAAATATTTTTCAATACCTTTAAGATTTTTGATGACTAACCCAGGGCATTTAACTTGTAAAACAAGGCTCGTCGATCAGTGCTGTCGCTTTGAAACCAACAAACATTGCCCACAGTTTCTTTCTGCTTTTCAGATAGTCATCTGCCATATCATATTAAGAGAAATGATCAACCACCGAGTAGCCCCTGCGGAAGCCTGCTTGGAACCCATTAAGCGAATGATTTTCTTCTACCCACTCTTCTCTTACCTTCTCAATATAAACTGTTGCCAACATTATTTATGTCATCTTTCTCATGGATTGGGCTGTAGCTGTATGTATGTAGTATTCTTGATTTTACTTTGGTGAAATTTTCTGGAAATCCTACCCTGAGGAGCATATTTAAAGAATTCGTACGGAATCCTGCCACTTCCAGGTGGTTTATTACTTTTTACGTCATTCAAAACCAAGCGTATTTCATCAGGCTTGATATCTTGCTCCAAAAGAGTCTAATATAAGTAGATATTCAGCTTAGTTTATAAGTTCATGGGTTGGTGTTGGATTTAAAAGGTTCTTAAAATTAGCAGCCAGATTATTGGCATTCAGATTCTTGCCTATTTTAAGTGCCCTGCCATTCAGGTCCTTGACAATTTTCCAGAATTGATATTAATCCTTTATAGAACTTAGGTTTTTTATTTTACCGAGATGCACTCTTTTATCTTTATTTTGCAAATATCTTAATATCACGTGTTAGCCAGAGACATAAGCTTTTTGAAAAATTCTCCATCATTTATCCTTACTAATTTAAGAAGTTTGAAAAAATTAACTCTAGCTTTTTCGCATTCTATTCTAAGCACCTACGTATATTCTTTTCGTAGAGGAGACCAAGTCTTTGATAGCATGGAGTACATGGAATAGATGAACTGAGTGGCTCATGCTCGTTTGAATTAAATCAGTTTTCTAAGCAAATCGGCTAAGTCTTGCCTTATAACTTTCTTTGTCATTACTTAGCAACTATGTCTATAAGCTCCAACCTTGGCTTCGATTAAAAACGTCTGTAAAGATTTCTAACTCTAGTGAGAATTTTATATCCCCATCATAACAACTAAATGCAATATAAAACGTTGATGAATTTACGACCTTAATCAGAAGTGGTAGAACTTATCTTAACTGCAGCTTTAACGTCTCTAGTTTCATTACTAAAATGTCATTGATTTTTAAATGCAAATGCCTTCATTGGTCATAAAGGGTCTCGACACATTAAAATAACAACCTTATTGCACGTAAATTTCAAGAGAACGTGTTGCAATCATAGTTTTAATCATGACTTAATATTGGATTTGCCTATTATATATCGTTCTCATTTCTTTCGCCAGCAACAGTATCTCCAATAGATGACACTCATTTGCAATATTTCAAACTTTTTATGCCTTACCGGTTCGAACACCCCCATTAAATCGGTCTGCTTACCCAACACCCAATCTCGTTAACATCAATTGCCCAATCAACCAGCAATTACTTTGTCCAAATACCAATTTAATCCAGACCCAAAGCCAAGCAGCTCTGTTGATAACTGGGTCAATTAATCGCAAAACTCTTGCGATCCTAGGTTGCTGCGATCATAATTGCTGGGTGGCTAGTAAGCAATCAAGCCGATCTAGTGGCTTGTCGACATCGTTTTACGAAATAAGTTATAAGGTGCTCAATCGTTATATAAAAATTGACTTGTTTATTTAATTTCTTTCTTTTTCAGTGAACTCCGCTTTTTACAAAATTTTTAAGAGAATGAAAGTTTTCACCACGCTTTCTTTCCTCCATAACCGCCGTATCCGCCGCTGCTGGCGGAACTTGATGAACTTGCACTGGCACCGGAGTATCCACCACCGAATCCACCATGACCACCACCAAGTCCACCATGACCACCACCAAGTCCACCACCGAGACCACCTCCATGACCACCGCCAAGACCACCACCGAGGCCGCCTCCATGGCCACCGGCAAAACCGCCTCCATGTCCACCGCCAAGACCACCGCCAAGACCACCGCCAATACCACCACCATGGCCACCGGCAAAACCGCCTCCATGACCACCGCCAAGACCACCGCCAATACCACCACCGTGACCACCACCAAGACCGCCACCTAGTCCACCGCCGTGTCCACCGCCAAGACCGCCTCCTCCTCCACCGCCGGAATAGCCATCGCTAACAACTGTTACGCTGTGTCCGCCACCAAGTCCGCCACCATGGCCTCCTCCGAGACCACCTCCCAGTCCACCTCCATGACCGCCTCCAAGACCACCTCCGAGTCCACCACCATGACCGCCACCGAGACCACCTCCGAGTCCTCCGCCATGACCACCGCCGCCGCCATATCCGCCACCTCCACTATATCCGCCACCTCCACTATATCCGCCCCCGCCGCCGCTATAACCGCCACCACCTAATCCACCATAACCACCGCCGCCTAATCCACCATGGCCACCCCCGCCTAATCCACCATGGCCACCCCCGCCTAATCCACCATGACCACCTCCAAAGGATCCACTGCTTGCACTAGAGCTTGCACTTGAATAACCGCCACCGCCGCCGCCGCCGCCGTAACCCGCCGACGTAACGGCCACCAAACCGAACAGGATTGCTACAGCTTTCTGCATCTTTGAACTCTGATTGCTGTCTCTACACTAACTACCTATCAAACGGAATTGGACCTATTTATATTCGCCACTTTCCCCATCCGCCTCTCTATGTGATGCATATCTCGTGCCTCATCATCATCGCTTCGTCGTCATCACCATCATCCCCACCTTCGTCTCACCGTCATTATCACCGAACTCGTCATCATATTCACCATCTAGCTCACCCAGCATCATCTGTCATTGTTCCACCAGAAAGATTGATTGTTTATTTACTACCACCCGAGGGGCAGCCCACGGCGGTGGTTCCCCCCCCTCCGCCTTTCATCTGACCATCTATCGCCATCCGACCCGGGGGCCTTGAGACGATTCATTTGTACTTCCTTCGCTTATTAATCGTTAAAACACCTTACGCGGCTCTACTGTTACGTATACCTCACGTCCTAAGAAAAAAATAATTATTCGAAAACGTTCCACTGCCGAAATGATCCGGGGTTTGAATGGATTTAATTAAAGAAACATAAACACTCGCCACAATAGAGGCGAGTAATGGCTACAATAGTTATAAAAAAAAAAACTGTCCAGGAGAGGCTTTATAACGAGGTCTTAACGAGCTCGTGTGGCTGTGATTGCGAGTGCAAGAGAGAGGTATTCCGGGAAATCCTATTTAAGATAAGTTTTTACGCTTGACAGTGTTTTGCTCGGCATTTGGATTTTAATTGGGATTTTTTTTCGTTAAGCTGTGTTGGAGCAATGTCCCTATCGCTGTGTGGGACTTGTTTGATGGTAATACCCAATCAGGGCTATTAGAGTGTTGCGCGTTATTATTTAAAAGCCAGCGGGTGGCGTGGGCATTGATCAATATTCATTTAGTCTGAAAAGAATATGGATGTCGGTAATCGCAGCTGTTGTGAAGACTCTCACTTTCCAATGTTGCTACACTCACTTGCTGTTGAAGTGGACTTTCTTTCAGATTTAGAGTTTCTCAAGTCAAATGTCGAAATGATCGTTTGCCCCTCATTAGGCGAGTGTTGCCGTCATTTGATGTATGTTATGCCGCTCAACGCCACTTCAATTACACTCAAAAGTAGTGAGAGAAAACACTTTGTTTCTTTCGGCTTCCTTCAAGTACCTCTACTTCACATGCCAACACTTTCAATTTTTATATTCATTCATCATTTATATAACATAAAGAGATTTTTTGAAATGAGGACAGATGTAAAAAAAAAGAAGAAATATGACTACTGCAGATAGAAGGTAAGGCTATCCACGAATGACTCACCTCGTCTCTTAGTTTTAGATTACGAAAATGCAGACAATTAACTTCTTTTAGCTAATTAAATTCAAGCCGCACCTTTCATGTTTAGGAAATAAACTGAAGATGGAAACGGCAATAAAAAGCCTCGGACCGCGGTCAAAAATCTTGTTAAATGTGGATCAGCAATCTGGCAGTAGTCTTGTCCATGGGTCAATATTTCTTCGTTTAATGATTATGTTAGTGAGCTTATTGCCAATTAATGTACTCTACGCATGGTAGAAGGCCATTGGGCGCAGGAACAGACGAAGATGCGAGAAAGTGAACAAAATGATTACCTCCGTCGAAATGAAGTACCAATTCGTCTAAGAATTGTTAAAGTGGTATAAAAGTGAGAGAATTAAAAACGTGAATTTGAAATGAAATGAAATAAAAAACGTGACTTAAAAAAGTGAAGAACCAAGATCATTGTTGCTAAGATTTTTGGAATCACGTCATGTCACTTCACATCACGCCATGTCATGCCACGTCCGTCACGTCACGTCGTGTCACTTCACATCACGCCATGTCATGCCACGTCCGTCACGTCACGTCGTGTCACGTCATGTCATGTCACGTCATGTGATGTCACGCCGCGTCATGTGAGGTCAAGCCATCTTCAATCATTATACATATCTTCCTAACGTATTGCTTCTCAAGATTAAAGTACATATGTATATCTTTAACTCCAGGTCTGTGAATTCAATTAAACGCTTAGGAGTTGTGGGAATCGCAAACAACAGTTCGGCATATTGGCATACAAATTTAGGTCATGGAACTTACGAAGATTAGATTTTTTTATTTTTTTTATTTTTTTACAGATGGCGCCAGTATCACAAGAGCAACTTACTATCGTGAAGTACATTCTAGCCACGTGCCCCAGGTGCCCCTTTGATGAGCCACGTCCAGGTGCCCTGAAAATGGCTACCACGGAGGATAACGTGACACAAATCCACGATCTCGTATTGGCAGATCGCCGATTGAAGATGCGCGAGATAGCTGAGACAGTAGGCATTTCAAAAAATCTTGTGGGTCATATCCTGCATGAAATTTTGGGAATGAGAAAGTTGTCGGCGCGATGCGTGCCGCGTTTGCTCATTCCGGACAACAAGGGCAACCGTGAGACTACTTCAGAGCAGTGTTTGGCGCTGTTTAAGCCCAATCCGAAGGAGTTTCTGCGTCGTTTCGTGACAGTCGACGAAACATGGATCCACTGGTACACACCAGAGACAAAGGAACAGTCGAAACAGTGGACTTCACCCGGCGAACGTGCTCCGAAGAAGACGAAGACTGTCTCATCGGCCGGAAAGGTGATGGCCACCGTTTTCTGGGATTCACAAGGTGTGATCCACATCGACTACCTGGAGAAGGGCAAAACGGTCACAGGGCTGTACTATGCCAAATTATTGGGCCGATTCGATGCCGAATTGAAGAAAAAGCGGACCCATCGCCGCTACGGAGGCCTACTTTGCAGACCTCGAGAAAACGTATTTTTCAGACGGGTTAAAGAAGTTGGAGCATCGCTGGGTCAAGTGTACCGAACTAAAAGGAGACTATTTTGAAAAATAAATCGCCATTTCTCCAAAATGTTTGTTTTTCTTTTGTAGGCTAAGTACTTATGGGACCACCCTCGTATTGTGAGCTAAAAAACGAGTTTATACTGCAACTAAGTCGTTCCATTTATCGAATACTCCGTTCTCAATGCATTCGCATATGGCAAGCGACATTCCAACGAAGGTATTTCCACTATGGTCTAGTGGTTAAAATGAAGTAAAAAAGACTTGTGCTTTTAAGACGGCGTAATGCATTTTATTGTTCGAGTAATTATAAAGCAGTGTTACGAGTGATCTTCAAGTCGTCGTTTACGTAGATATCCTCATTTCTAATACACCGCGAGTGCATTGACGACAACTTATAGTATCTTATTCTGAAACGTTAGATTTACTTTTCTTGGTACAACCCCAGAGTTGTATACTATAAGTTCAACCTGGTCTTAGCACTTGGTTGTATAAAAGCAGCTTGTTTTCAATACTGAGTTTAGAACACTTCCCTAGGAACCAGTAGATTTCATTGTATTTACATTCAAGTTCTTTTTTTAACGTCAGTATTCCATTTTCATTCCGCGTCGAGAGTCATCGAAAGATATTTGGCCTCATTCGCGAACGGAATTCTTGCTTCGTTAACAAAAACAGGAAGCCTATCCGCTTTTCTGTACAGATTTTTTGGACAGATATGGCGTCGTTAACCCTATTCACCAAGTCTTTGTCCAGTCCTGTACAAGGGCAATGCCACTTTGCAGTTTCCTAGTTGATTCCTCAACCGACTTACCTGTTGCAAGAATAGCTGCATCGTTAGCGAACGGGACTAGGAGGTAATATTGAGTTTGCGGTATATCACGAGTATATGGCAAAGTAAATGCAGAAGTGGGCCGAGTATACTTCCCTGAGGAACGCCAACCGAAATCACTTTAAAGTCGGAGAACGCACTTTACGTATTTAACGCGAAATAGTCTATTCGCAAGATATGTATATAAAATATTGGCTAGCTTCTCTGGTAAGGCTTGTCGCAGTTTAAACAACGCAGTTTTGACACAGTGCCAAACTTAGTCAAAAGCTTGAGAGACGTCGAGGAATACACTCGAACGTATCAGTTTGTGTTCAAGTGCTTTTTTTATTACATCAGCTATTCGATGTACTTAGTTAATAGTTGAATGCTCTCTTCTGAAACCAAATTGATGATCTGGTAAGAGACGCCTTTCTTCAATAATCGGTTTTAAGCCATTAAGTAAAATTCGTTCAAAAATTTTTGAAATTATTGGCAACAGTGATATGATTTCTTGTCCGTTAGTGCTTTACCCGGCTTTTGAACCATTATGACTTCTGTAACTTTCTACTGGCTCGGCACATATTCTAATCTAATTGTGGCATTAATAAGAAAGAGCAGTTTCTTGGTAAGGTTTTGAGAACTTCTCTTGTAATTAGGTCATAGTCAGGAGCTTTGTTTGTTTTAAGCTATTCGACAGTAGCCTTTAGCTCAGAGAAAATGTATCGTGTTACTGTATATTCCGGTGTTTCGTCCATTGGATAGATAAATTCTGTAAGCGGTTGACCTGAGGCTTGAAAGTTTCTTCAAAATATTCAGCAAAGTCTTCAGCCTTTTCTTTATCTCAGTTTGACCATTCGTTTAGACTTTCTTATTTGTAGTGCTTGAATTTGGGGCTTTTTGAGACCTTTGACAGGTTTCAGTAGAGAGTAATTCTATTTTCTTCCCGCCGTCAAATTTAAATTTAAATATGAGCCTAGAATTTAATTCTTAAAATCCCTAACCGATTTTTGGAGCACATTGAATAATCGATTTAGATGCTGCAGTGCTCGACTTTGTTGCCATCGTTTACGCGCTTTCCGCTTCTCCTTAACTAAATTTCTAATTTCCGGCGGAAAATTTACTGCGAAATTAGGCGGCACCCTTTTTCGGTAGAGAGTATTATTCCACGCTGCAGACTACATGACTTCTACGAATCGGTCGACTTCAACTTTTCATGAAGTGCTCTTAATACCTTCTTCAACCTCATTCTTAAAACCTTTCCAGTTTGTTCATTTATAAAGACAACGTAACGCCAGATTTGAACAACGTCAGTTACTCTAGGATTGTTTAGAAAGAAGTCCTGAGAGAACACTAAATCGATATAGATTTTCGCTGAATGAAAACTCTGCGAAATGAGGCACATTCGACTTAGTTATGTAAAATCGATGCATTAGGGTTAAGAAAATCCAAGAATGTCTGAATTGAAAATCATTAGTTGACTTATATCATAATTAGATTGCGATGGTTAATCCATTTTCATGGTCAGCGGTGTTGGAACGACGCTATGAGGCAAAAGCATTGTTTTTTTACGAGAGTCATTTACAATAGCTACGACCCGTTAAGAGAAAGATCATGCGACTTTTTCTTTTCAATCGATAGTCAATTGAGGCATTCAAAACTGTGGTCATTATAGAAATGCATTAAAATGAATCGGAAAATTATATCAGAGCAAGGTGGATGTGCAACAAAAATTATGGAAGCTATGAAGTGCTTATTATTAATGGTAATATTGTTGGTATTGATTTTCAATACAATAAATCTTATGGTGTGGAAAATGTGTGACTGTACGTTAGATCAAAATGAAACCGCTTACGGAAAAATTAAAGTGGAAGATAAATGAGCTGAACTGCCGACTGATTTGGGTGTTGCATAATATCCAGTCATAGATGGACAAGAAGTGCAATTTGGTGGTTAATTTTAAATTGTCAAGTAGAGATCCATATACAGTATGGTTGACAATGTATTTTGAACATAAGATAAGCGCTCACTTTGGATATTGGCTGATCATGGTACAAAAGAACAGGAAGGTAGTGAATATTGGGACGCAAGCCGATAAGGTCATAGGATCAAAACATTAAAATATAATATTCAAAATTATAATTGTTTTAATTAGATAATAACATTAAAACAAGGCGAACTTGATTTTAAAATAAAAAATAATAAAAAAAAATTAAAATAGGTAACGATAAAGAAAAGATCACAAGCAAAAACGGATCCAGTGATCCTTCAAAACAAAAATCAATAGAGAAAGTGAAGACGATTCAGAAGAGGAATCCAGTGGCCTCGAAACTAAATTAGTGAAAATTGTGATAACTATCACGATAGTACTACTTGCGAAATCGAGCCTTAAGGACGGCAATCTTTCTGAGAATTTTTTCATCGCTGAATGGCGATGTGAACGGCATTTTCAAGCCGTCACTGGCTTGCGGGATTTGTCAACAGTGACTCCAGCTATGGCTGCTCGTCTTCTCTGCCTTTAACCTTTGGTCTTGAGCACTTTGTAAAGGCGCAAAAATAACATATTTTAAATTTTCTATTTGTTTTTTGTTTCGTTGTTCTCTTTGCTTTTTTTTTTGTTCAGATTGGGGTCTTCGTTTGACCCCCGTGTTAGTAAAATAATATACGTATCGTGTAGGAAAATGTATTTTCTTCGTTTCTTTTTGAAAAAAAAATTAAATTGTTCTTGACAATATTTTTAACATGGCATTGTCGCAACCAGGTTTAATCTCTCATATTGATACCATTCAAGAGACAAAATATCATTCAATCGCTATTTATTTTCTCTACATATGTAGATACATTTTATATTTTAGCATATATTCAGGACATTATGATAATTACATTTTTATCTTACTTCTGAAACAATTTTTTTCAGCGGGTAGTATATTTTTAATAAACGCTGTGAAAGTCTTGTTTTGCAAAACAAAGTTTGAATGGTTTTAATTAACTACAGAGGGTAGTGCTCTCGATTGTGCAGTTTCTTCCATTCTCCTTTTTCTTCGTCCTGTTTTCCACCATAGATTCTCCTCAAATTCTTGTTTTCAAACACCCGTTTTCCTCATTTTTAATCAAAGACTAAGTGTCACTGAAAATATTATGGTTTTGATTTTGATATAACCCGACAGAAAACTCGTCCTCTTTCTCAAAACCCTTACAGTACAATCAGTTGCGAGGTTTGGGTCGATCCAAGTAGGTCAGTGACCTCCCTGCCATTCTATATTTTTTTAATATTACTATATATTTTAATATTACTTTTAACAGCGTGAACTAGAGCGGATGTGATTCAATTAAGGGTTATTCCCCTCACCTTTCTTGAAGCGATCTTATTATGAATTACAGCACCAAGTTAAATAGAACGGGTGACAAGGCATCTCTATGCTTTAATTCTTCATGTATCTCGAATGATTCCGATAAGACATTTCAAACTTTAATTTGTCTACATATTGTTCTCCTTTAGACATACTTAAACGTTAAACGAAAGTTAGTGGACCGTTTCGTGGTTCCCATTTCTTTTCTAAAAGCTTTCGTATGTTGAAAATCTGGTCACTTGTTGAGTGGTTCTTCCTGAAGCCACACTGGTAGTCTTTGATTATTTCCTTAGTGTATGATGTTAGTCTCTTTATGCGAATATTTGACAGCACCTGTTACCAGCTTGATAGCAGCGATATTTCTTGGTAATTGTAGCATTGTGACCCGTTTCAAATATGGGAATGATCCTCATGGGGGGGGGGGGGGGGGGGGGGGGTTTATTGGTTCATATAGATGTGATGATAAGTTTCATGTTAATTCCTCTCCAGCATATTTTGTTATGCATATATTACTAATTCGAATCCTGCAGCCTTGTTATTCTTAGGGCGTTTTCCATTTCTGCTTTCCATATACATTAAGCAATTCATCGAAGTATCACCTCCATTGAGATGCAAGTCTTTCGCTGTCGGAAATGAGCTCCCCCTTATCGTTGCGTATAAATCATGATCTGCGTTTAACCCCGCATACCTTGCTCACCTGATTTTAGCTGCATATTCTTCCTTAAATTTACCAAACTTTTCCCATTTTCATATTAGTTTTTTTTTTATCACGAAGGAGATGTCTGTCTTTCCTAGGATTTGACATCTTGCACACATGATCTTTTCATTATTTTCTAGGGGGGGGCTTACGAAGGTGGTCCGATAAGTACTTAGCCTCACCGCCAGATGGCGCCAGTATCGCAAGTACATTCTAGTAGACGGCTACTGTCGAAATTTCAGCCGGATCGAACGCGTAGTTTTGTTTTGACCGCGTGTGGAAGCGGGAGTGTCCGCGGATTTTAGAAAAATGGAAAAAGAGCAATATCGGTCGGTGATTCGAATCTTGTTTTTGGAAGGGAAATCGCGCAGCGAAATCAAAGAGCGTTTGGATGCTGTGTACGGTGACTCTTCTCCTTCGATGGCGACCATTAAAAATTGGTTTAACGAGTTTCAACGTGGTCGCACGTCGGTTTTTGATGAGCCACGTCCAGTTGCCCCGAAAACGGCTACCACGGAGGATAACGTGACAAAAATCCACGAGCTCGTATTGGCAGACCGCCGATTGAAGGTGCGCGAGATAGCTGAGACAGTAGGCATTTCAAAAGATCTCGTGGGTCATATCCTGCATGAAAGTTTGGGCATGAGAAAGTTGTCGGCGCGATGGGTGCCGCGTCTGTTCACTCCGGACAACAAGCGCAACCGTGGGACCACTTCAGAGCGTTTAAGCGCAATCCGAAGGAGTTTCTGCGTCGTTTCCTGACAGCCGACGAAACATGGATCCACTGATACACACCAGAGACCAAGGAACAGTCGAAACAGTAGACTTCACCCGGCGAAGACTGTTCCATCGGCCGGAAAGGTGATGGCCACCGTTTTCACCGTATTCACAAGGTGTGATCCACGACTACCTGGAGAAGGGCAAAACGGTCACAGGGCTGTACTATGCCAAATTATTGGGCCGATTTGACGCCGAATTGAAGAAAAAACGGCCCCACTTGGCGAAGAAAAAAGTGCTCTTCTACCATGATAACGCACCGGCTCACACCTCCGCCCTCGCCACGGCCAAATTGGTCGAATTGGGCTACGAACTGCTGCCCCATCCACCGTATTCTCCAGATTTGGCCCCATGCGACTTCTTTTTGTTTGCAAACTTGAAAAAGTCACTCGCCGGGCAGAAATTTCAGTCGAATGAGGAGGTCATCGCCGCCACGGAGGCCTACTTTGCAGACATCGAGAAATGGTATTTTTCAGACGGGTTAAAGAAGTTGGAGCATCGCTGGGTTAAGTGTATCGAGCTAAAAGGAGACTATATTGAAAAATAAATCGCCATTTCTCAAAAATTGTTGTTTTTCTTTTGTAGGCTCAGTACTTATCGGTCCACCCTCGTATATCCCTCCTTTTCATATTCTCGCGTTAACATTCCCGGGTACGAGTTTCACAGCATACGTCCATTGTGTACGTTCAGAAATATATGGTTATAGCCTGTTCCCCGGATTTTAGCCATCGACATTTGGTCCTTTTGCATACTACGTGTGTTATATTCTGCAAAATTTTGTTACTGATGAAGAATCATGTTTTAAGATCATGGGTAATCGTACCGCCAGAAATGAAAGTATGCCCTTCCTTACGGATTGTTCCCTGCGATATCCAATTTTTACTCACTTATTTTAATGAGTACTATTTTGAAAGCACCCGGCTGTGTACATTCCACGAACTTATCCTGAATTTCGAATATAAACAAAACGCTAATGGCCTTCAATGATAAATTATACTAAATAATGGAAAGCATTACTTTGCGATGGAGTGACTAGCAGCAGGGTTTGAGCTTCTTCAGGCTGATAGATTAGTTCAGAAATACAATAAATATCCTCTTGAGGGAAAAAGAATGCGTATGAAGCGACCTACGAAACCTTTAATGGACTACGACGTTCGGATTGACTTCGGAAGGACTGACCCTGGTGCAAAACATCTTGCAGAGATAAAGACACATTATAAAATATTTTCGCAATTTACCTTCTATGCTTTCGGTGTGTTCCCATTTCACGATTTATTTTCCTACCATCAGAGATTATTTGAAGTACAAATGCTCTTTAAGACTGATTTTAGTCTACCCACCTCAGTGTGATTAAGTCGTTTTTAACTTTGCATTGTGACCTATTCCTAGGAATATTTGAAAGCGCCAATTAACTGCCGGAACTTGGAGAAACCATCTCAATTAAGATGGAAGCCAGTAAATCACGCACTCAATTAATTTGCAAGCTTCTAGGCCAAGTGCGAGTAATTATCTTCACAAGGCAATCGATAATGATGGCCCGTGTAAGTGCACATAAATAAAACAACCGGATTTCATAGCATTGAATACAAAAACAATTTATTTGATAAATGATTTCACATTTTTTACAATATTCATATTTTTTTGATTGTTCACATCACATTGGGAGTTTCATGTCCAGATCTCGGTTCACATTTAGCCGTGTCCGTAGCCACCGCCTCCCTTGCCCCAACCGCCACCTCCTTTACCAAATCCACCACCGCCTCCACCACGATAGCCACCGTAGCCGCCTCCACCGAATCCACCTCCGCCAAATCCACCGCCACCATGTCCTCCAGAAAATCCTTTTCCGCCACCACCGCCGTTCCATCCGCCACCACCGCCATTCCATCCGCCACCACCCCCTCGACCGCCTTTACCAAATCCACCAGCAAAACCTCCACCTCCGCCGTGCCCGAAGCTACCGCCGCCACCACCGCCACGTCCGAAGCCACCGCCACCGCCATTTCCGAAGCCACCGCCGCCCCCATGTCCGAGGCCACCGCCACCGCCTCCACCCCATGCATTGGCCGAAGCCACCACCACGATTACACCCAAAAGGACTAAGATTGACTTATGCATCTTGCAACTCAGACTAGGCTGATTTAACTGATACCATCTCCAGAACAGTACCTGCTATTTATATGAAATATTGAAACGTTCTTACCCTCTTTAATTGCCACACTTGAGAAGTCGTGTCGTCGTGGCGCATTGAACAAGCGAGTCATCATCACCACCACCAGCACTATCACTGCCATTACCGTCACTTTAGATCGTCAAGACTTGTACCCACAGAAGAGAATAGAATTATTAGACTCAAAGTAGGATGGTCTATGATTCCGACTGGATGCTTAATACTTTGGTCACGCTTTAGTGCCGAGATTAACACTCAGTAGGCGATCAACCAATCATAATCTGAAATGAAGACTATGTCGATGCTAGGAACTTGAAATGAGTTGCCAGATGCCCACCAACGTTGCATTGTTGGCATTTAGCGGGTTTTTATCTAATTACTTATTATTTTGAGCATAATTAACGTCCTGAACTAAAATGGGAAAAATGATGTCATGGGTTACCTGTGAATCCGTAAGATAAATTTGCAGATGATCATATCCGTTACAAGGGCAAGATTCGATGCGTACACTTGAATGCGTACGACTGAATGTCAAAAGTCTCCCCAGCTCGAACACTAGTTCTAACTTCGTAGCAAATAAATAAATTTTTTTTCGAATCATCTTTAATCCCTTGATAAGGATATGAAAGAAGGCACGTAATCGACACTACTAATTTTCTTTCTTCCTGCTGAAAAAGACCAGCTAACAACCTATCCTAAACTACTTTCGCACATAAAAGAAGATGTGACACAAAAGAATCAAATGAGTTACAATATGACAACAAAGTCCTTAGGACAGGTTGGAGGTACATATGTCTGAATGTAAAAATGTCTTTGAGTAGCCCATAGAAAACTACAGCCCACACCAATCTACACAAAATCAAATTCATTGATTTTACACGGGTGTGTAACTAATTAATAGCCAAATCTAATTTCCATTTCGATCGTTTCCCAACACTAATTTGCTAAAGCCGAAGCTTGGATGTGAATATCACTGATAAAAAGGAGTCAAGTGGTAGTCGGTGTCCTCTCACACTTGTGGTCTGAAAACTAACCAAAATCATAGAATCCCAGCACTCGTTCTCCTCATTTGGATAGTTGGCGAGCGACAATCAACCCCATATCTGGTCATCAAGTTTGCTCTTTTGTCACGATCTAGCAAAATTGGTCATCGAGCTCGGTCATCAGATTGGATTAAAATACTCATAACATTATCTGGCAATCCTAGTCATCAAACTCTGATATTTCATTAGATTTTCACCTTTAGTTTCATGCTCGGTCATTAAACGGTCAATCATGCTTAGTCATCACGAAATGGTATGTTTCACGATCACCACGGTTTGACAAAATTTATCATCAACCTTCGCTTTCGGTTATTTCGCTCCGTCATCTGACTCATGCATCTTTCTTAGTCATCAGACTCGTTTACCATGCTCGATGATCATGATCTCACAAACTCGGTCAATAACCTATGCCCTTTCTTCAGAGTGTCGCTCTTTATTTCATACTCGGTCATCAAATGGTCAATCAAGTATCATAACTAAGTGGTATGATCGGTCATCAAATTCTATTATACATCAATCGACCCGTGCAGGGACGGGTTAAGAATATCCCTGCAGCGATACCTCTCGCTTGTCGTAAAAGGCGACTAAAACAAAGGTAAACAAAAATCACATCTAGGCCATTTAGAAAACACCAAGGTGAGCCTGGGGACACATATACCACCATTAAACTGCACCACAAGTGTACATGCAAATCAGTGGGTTGACACGACTGGAGATCACCGGTGTTGTAAGAGTAAGATCAAACAAAAAATTCTGGAGCATGCCCGTGTCACAAAAAACAAAAGGCAGGCCGAAAAACAATTGGTGCAAACAAATGCAAAAACACCAGCATTTGATTGGCCTCAGCGATGAAGTAATCCCAAACCGGGAAGCCTGCCGCTACTTTCTGAGGTCAAACCGGCGGACCCCACAAGCGGACCAGTAGGAATGCAGTTAAGTGGGAAGGTTATGGTCCGACACTTCTGACCATAGGAGAAGAAGAAGATCAATCGATCCAGACCATCACAGGTGGTTATTAATGTGCAAGCAAGAAACTTATTCGTCAGACAATGAGTTCACACGTAATGTGTGGCGTAATGCTTAGGCGAATTCGATCTCGAGCTTTGCCATCAAGAATGGCCTTCAATTTTATTTATCATAGTCGGTTGATTACAATCGGGCAAATTTTTTATCAACTTCTCCATTTATCGCTCTCGGTTATTATGCTCGATCATCAGACCTATTCGTCACACTCGGTTGTCAGACCCATTCATCATGCTCGGTCATCACGATCTGATGAACTCGGTCATCAAATACTGGGATTTGTTAAGATTGTTGCTAAATCATCAAACGGTCAATAATGCTCAGTCATCACGAAGTCGTCTGCTTCACAGTTGTTACGAGTTGGATTTTGTCAGCAAGCTGCGATTTCTTACGCTCCGTCATCAGACTCAATCATCATGCTCGGTCATCAAGCTCGTTACTCATGCTCGTTCATCAAGTTTGGTGATCAAGAGTTGACGAAATCACCAAGCTCTGCAATTTTTTTGTATTGTTGTTCTTTGTTTTCACGCTCTGTCATCAAATTCATTCAACTCGATGGTCTGGTAAACTCGGTCACTGAAACCGGCCGCCCAGTTTGCTTATGATCTCAAGCTTATGATGCTCGCTATTAATACTCTTCTATTTCCCCAGATTTTTGCTGGGTTTAATGATCTGTCGAAAAACGATCAATCATACTCGACTTATAACATACTTATGGCTACAAATATTATGTGCGAGCAAGTGTCTCGCTTATAAGCTCGCTATTATCACGATCACTTCAAAAAAGTTCTGACAAAACGTTTGGAAACATGTCATATTCATACTTGTTCTGGCGCCATGTTTGAGCAAAAGGGTACATAATGCTGAGCCATCTTATAAATCCAGTTCATCATGTTCGATTATCACGATTGGCGAAATTTTATCATCATAAAGTTCTGCCATATCTCCAGAATATCGCTCACGGTTACTATGTTCGATCATCAGTCTCGCTTATGGTACTCCGTTACCAGACCTACATATCATATTTGGTTGTCATGATCAAGCAAGCGAAGTGATAAGGCTCTGCTCCATTAATTTCGATCATTGAGATCGGCCACCAAGCTCATATTTGATTCAACATTGCTCGGATATCTCGATGTGGCAAACCCAGTCTTCGAGATCCACTTTCAAGCTTGGGCTAATGCGATCTTCGAGCTTAGTTAATCTCGAGCAGTAATTCTCGGCCATCACTCTGTCATAAAACCCGACCCTTTAGCTAAATCATCACTCCAAGTTATCAATAGCTCGGTCATCAGTCAGTTAAACAAAAGTTTTCGTATCACGCTTAGCGTCGATGCAAACTCAGGAGCCTTCGACGAGCGTTCATTATTAATTCAAAACTTAACACACCATTCTCAAATCGTTGCCAAGCCATTACCAAGCCTACAGCTCTGTTCAACATAGTTCGATTGAAAATATGAGAAGTCATCTCAAGCAATTTACCAAGTCCAAAAAGCCTTCATAAAATCTAATCACAAGCCGGCCAAAACACCGTAAAACAATCATTTTATTCGAGTGTATGTTAATGCCCATGGAAAGCTTACGAATGATGTAATCCACGAATGAAGGCATCTAAACCGAGCAAAGTTTTGCGTTGCTGCCAACCTCCGTTTCTTGTACTTCAGGTGCGCATCATGTAAATTGCACAAAACATTGTAATTAATCATTAGCGGAATGTCGGTTCGACTAATTTTTTCGTCGTGCGATTGTTGTTTTTGCTCCGGACGGTATGGTAGCTGCTTGCTACTGGCTTACGATCATTGTTGTTGCTCTTTTGCTGAACGCGCAACGATCGCCTTTTAGAAGTTTTTCGATTCTTTTTTGTCCTAGACTTGTTTTCGCATCTTGAAGAACGATGCAAAACAACAAAACACTCGAGGCCACAAGATATCTGGAAATTACGTCCCGTAATTACCGTAGTAATAAACCACAGCAGGAAAGCGTTCGTAACATTTTGGGGGAATAATTATAAGTAGAATGCCATTAAAACAGAAAATACTTGTAGCGACATCTGGAGGTGGAGTGAATCACAAAGCCAAGTTTCAAACCAACCCACTCGCTATGGAGGAGAAAGTTCCAACAAGGTGGTATATCGCTTCATCAATGGCTTAGAGACGATTAACTGCATTTAGATACATTTCACTATCATTATACTGAAATGGGATTGAGTGGGGGGCGTATCTCGGAGATAACAAATGCATTTTGTTCTGACATAACTTAGATTACGACAAAGACTAATTGATAGTTAGACCCTCATCGGGGCACGAATATATTTCAGATCTGCCATAATAAATCGAGGTGGAATCAATAGGATTATAGGGATTCAAATTCAAACTATAATTTACGATCGATTGATCGTTAGTGTTGATCATAAAACATGTTGTCTGTTCCAATGGCTTCCAGTTTCCGTCGAAGGTCATTTGATCGAATCGATGGCTTGTATATAAAAAGCTACAGTCGGACGACTTTCTTCCAATCGTTGTTTGCCATTAACAGATTACCACAACGACTCGCAACTGCTTTGAGGAATCGAGTGAAATTTCTTCCAGCGAGATTCAATTAGATGACAAAAGCATTTCGAATCCATTCGAATCCATTATATGCAATTAAGCACTCCTGGCAATCCATTGAGTGGCGGTTGTTGTTTGGGATGAAGTTCGTGCGATCTAGTGATACTGGTTATGTGGCTAGGCCAACTGGAATTGGAAATCGTCCTTACGTAATGCGAGTAATTGTGTCCGGCTTGAAGCGGTGAGGAGGTTGATAGTTGTTTGCAAGAAACAACTTTCGCAAAAGCCGGATTTCAGTTTTTGTTGTTATGGAAAAAAGAAAATGTTTGAAGGTGAAGAATGGCTTAAAGAGATCACACGGCTATAAAACAATGTTGATCTTCAAATGCTGCTCATTGTAATTTAACTCCATTACTGAACACTACGGACCCGAAACAATTGCATCGAGAATATGAACATAGACAACTTCTACACCAAGGTACAGCTTGAAGTTTAAAGGCATGTATCAGAAAAACTTTTATAAAACAATATGAAAACTGGCTGCCAGTTCATACTCCTTCCACTAACAGAATAAGGCTACAAATCATTCCATTCATCCTTTTTCAACGGACATTTGTTCCGGTTTAGGAAGCATTAGTATTTGGTTGCTGTTATTGGTGCCAATATTTTTAATAATGATATAACAAATTTGTGTTGCGACACAATGCATCCTTAACATTTTTCTTATGATCCGTTGATGTCAAAATGTCAACTAAGACTTATGTACATGTTTATTGTGTTGGAGCTCATGAACGTTCGACATATGACAAAAAAATTACTACCGAAATTCTGAGTCGGTAGTCGCAACTTCAAAGGCCCGTATTCCAATTTTTAGTCGTAAAAATATTCCTACCATACAGGCTCTGAGTTCTATAGTGGACCAGCTCGAGTCAACCTATTCATTGTTAAATGTTCTTGTGTAACACAGTACCGAAAATATCGCAGCAGAGAGTGCTTCAGTTCAAAATCGGTCGATTCTACTCTGTTAAGAAGAGCTGCGAGTGTCTCAGTCTAGGAAAGGTGTTGGCCTACATCCTTACAAGATCGAATGAAGATTGTTGATCATTTTAAGTGCCCAAACTTTCATAAAAAAAAAAAAACAATTAAAAAAAATGGCTTAGTCTTACAAAGGCGTAAAGGATGTTCTCTCTTTTTTTCTTTGGAATATTAATAGAGGCCAGTAAATACCTTCTTTTTAGATCATCTCATTGTCTGCGCTATTCTATCCATTGCACAGACGTCATTCATAGATTTTCAATCAGAATCAGTGCAGTGTGCTTCTTGATACATTTTTACAGAACTTCCTATTTCAAAACTTTTTTTTCTAAAGGCACAAAGAATTGAAAGGGTTTCCAAGGAATCATTAGGTTGCATTGAATGTCTTTCCGCGCATGAAAGAAGTTGCGATGTAAGATCAGTAGCCGAAGCGTCACGTGTCTTCTTCATCTGCTTTGTTTTTTATTCTATTCTTACGAGTTGTATGTTCCGCTACGTTTTCGTTGTCTAGCTCCGGAGTGCATTGTGTGACGATCAACTTTCCCTATTTCTTTTTCGAATTATGTCTTATTTTTTTCTGATGTCTATAGTGAACCAAACAGAAGTAAAAGAAAATGGCTTAAACGGACGTCAGAATCACTGAAAATTGCTCTCGTGTAGTAATGAACGATTTTATAGGCAATTCTATATGCATATTAAGACATTCAGTGTGTAAAACCCGACATATTGCACTCCTTTTAGGTTCGACAAAAGTTTGAAGACACTCTTGAATTTCATAAAAATAATTATAATAAAAAAAATAAAATTTCATATGTTAGCGGTGAAGCTCATGTTTGGCTAATGGCTTTGTTATTGGGTGTAACCACACCCTAAGGCGCAAAATGCAAATATCTTGGAACAGTAGTCGCTCTAATGAATTTGAATTTTTATAAAAAGGGAAATTCCCTTATAAGAGTTTTGCCTTTTACGAGGGTGGTCCGATAAGTACTTAGCCTACAAAAGAAAAACAAAAATTTTGGAGAAATGGGGATTTATTTTTCAATATAGTCTCCTTTTAGCTCGATACACTTGACCCAGCGATGCTCCAACTTCTTTAACCCGTCTGAAAAATACGTTTTCTCGAGGTCTGCAAAGTACTTGGAACCGCCTCCGAGGCGGCGATGACCTCCTCATTCGACTGAAATTTCTGCCCGGCGAGTGACTTTTTTAAGTTCGGAAACAAAAAGAAGTCGCACGGAGCCAAATCTGGAGAATACGGTGGATGGGGCAGCAGTTCGTAGCCCAATTCGACCATTCGCTTTGCTATGTTCTTATTGAAAAACCCTGTATTGAAAATCTGGAATCTGTCGCAACGCAACCTAGTGATATAAATGGTCATCATAGATCATAGATGGTCATTGAATAGCACCCGAACTAGGTTATGTTAGTTCAGATGGCATCCCTCCGTAAAAATCGGTGGAGATCACTTAGAGCAAGAACGGTCTAGAGCAGGGCAATTACATAGGAGATGGGATGGAGGTTCTTTCTCTTCCTCATCATGGCACCTAGTGTCGTTGTATGGCAGTCCTAATCTTGCGACCTGTTTCCCTAAAGAGCAATGTCCTGTTAGGATTCCGGTTAGGTTGCTTATAATCTGCCTGCGTATTTTTAGCAGCCTTGTGGTTTTACGTTGACAATACCTGGGCCAGGTTTGTCTCGCGTAGTTGCATGTTTCAAGGTCTCTCATTTGCCTGTTGCAGTCCATTTTTCGAGAATATGTATTTTCGTGTTTCCATTGGTGGGTGGATTTCCCCTTCAACAGTCGAGAGCTCCAGTGTGGTGGCCATTTTGGCTAGTTCGTCTGCTTCACAATTACTTGGTATATCGCTATGCCCACGTACCCAGCGCAACATTACAGCGCATCTGCTCGATATCTCGCTTAGAGACGTGCGGCAGTGCCTAGTGCTTTTATTGCAGCTTGGCTGTCTGTGTACATGACGATGTCTTTGTTGTTCACCTGTCTCACAGACAGCCAGTCTGTGGCCTTACGAATTGCTGCAGTGGTTCGGTAGTCTAAAGGATTGGCTGATTCTTAGGGTCGGTGCATAGACACCAGCGCCCAGACCATTGCCTGTCCCAGACCCGTCTTCCGAACTTCCAGTGAGCGAATTCCTCAAGTCGCAGAGCCGATAATACTAATTGTGGTGTGCCACGTTTTACTGCCTTTTTTGAGTGGTAGCAGCCGGATTTCGAATGAATCAACCTACTTGAATTTATTTTAAAGTTTTATGTTGTCGAAAGCTAGAGCTAGAATATAGAGGTCCACCAGTCTCTTTAACGTCTTAAGAAGAAAGAAAGACTGACTTATTGTCTGTAGGGTTTTGCTGTTGTGTGGGAGGTTTTTCCTGCTTTTGGTATAAATGAAACATTTACTTCCCACCAGTATAGTGGTATGTAGCCCCAATCTAGACTGGATGAGAATAATACAGTCACAGTCTCCCACCAGCCACGGTTCGAGAATGCAGTAAGCATGTTGCATCTTTACCGAATAGATTCCATCCGGACCTGCAGATTTGTATGGAGTTTCCTTTGAAATAAACGGAAAAGTCGGTATTAGTTGTTCAAAATTGTATTTGCTAGCTCCTGCGTTGTCGGGAAAGTGTGTACTGAGCAAGAGCTCTAGTAACTCTTCGCTAGTCACCGTTGCGGTGCCATCTGGTTTGTTAATTAGGGCGAATATCTTCCTCACTCTACCGGCTTTATTATTCTCTTCTATTTCTGAGCCGAAACTACGCCAGGATGTCTTTTGCAGCTTTCTTATCTCACTTTTACATATGTATATTCTCTGAGGCCTCTGTTCTGTTTTGTTTTTGCTTTGTTGAAGACCGTCTGCTTTCCTTTCTAAGGGTACCAAGATAAGCAGATCACCATGGAGGTTTTGTTGGTCTACTATTTGGGCAAGGCCTTAGAAGCGATTTGTTCATAACTCTTTGTAAATTTAGTCGCCAAACGTTCAATGACTGCATGCGACTTGGGGTTACTTAATTGAGCGGGGTCAAGGGCGTCTTTAGGGTTTGCCGGATATTTATCCCAATCGATCCTAAAGGGTTTTTTAGGTGGGCTCTCTGACGTTTAGATGGAAGCGAATGTAACGGTGATCAGAGAAGGAATTCTTTCCGATATCGACCAGTTTACAATCGAAATATTGAAAGAATTGGATACCAAAGCACTCGAACTAAGCTCGTAGCTTTTGTATTAGTACGATCTCGCACAGTAACATAATTTTATCCTTTTACTCCTACTCCTATCATCTTTTTTAAACTTTTATTCCTTTGGATAGAAAGTGATCGCTTTAGTGTCGTAGAGAAAATCATAGAATTAAAACCCAAGGAATAATGAAGGAATTAACATCCGATATAAGGCAGCGCAAATTTATAAATTGAAGGTCATCCAACATGTGGTGTCATTTTACATTTCTCGCCATTGTTGAAATGTCAACATTCAACTATCATTGCAATGATGAGTGACAAGTAAAAATTGGAAAGTTAATAAATATATATTGATACATACAATACATTTTGTGAAAATGATGATATTTCGCTGAGCTCCTTCTTAAAGTTTGTACTTCTTTTGGATATCACTAAACGGCTTTTTAGACAACTCTAATGGGTTTTATCAACAAATTTGTAAGTAACGGACAAGTCAAGGGCGTCTTTAATGTTAGCCTTAAAGTGTAAGCACCAATTAGTATTCGCCTAGCAAGATCAGTTGAAAATAATCGCAGTCACAGCACGAAGTTGCTTGTTCATTTGTAAATTTTTCTGAAATTCTTGGAAAATGTTGCTAAAAAGGTTTATCTTCGTTTCGTCTGACCATAAGATGTTTTTCCAAATTTTCTGCAACTTTTTTTTGATAACTGCTGGGCTGATATGAAAAATGTTGCCATCCTTCCATGTAACCTGCATTCAAACTTGCAAAGGCGACTAAGGCACTGTCGACGTACCTACGATTAAACCTGGGGATTGAAAGACCTATCATCACTTATGCGTCTGCCGTATGGTGGACAAGAGTTGAACGGAAAACTACAAAAGTTAAACTTAAACGCCTACATAGGCTAGCATATCTCGACTTTACAGGCGCCATGCCAACTTGCTCGACGGCAACCAAAGAGCCGCACAGCTTGGGAAAGCGGCGATCTCTTGCTAAATGTCAACAGATAGTACACAGATGGCTCCAAGATGGATTTCGGCGTTAGCGTTAGTATTTTTGGATCAAATTGGAAGATGTTTAAGGCCCTAAGGAACTAGTCCTAGTGTCTTCCAAGCTGAACAATAGGCCATTGTAACGTGCGCCAATCTAAATTTAGAGAATGGCATAAGAGGTGCAACCATCAATATGCTCTCAGATAGTCAAGCAGCGGTCAAGCGTATAGTATGAACTCCAAATCCCTTAAGGAATGCCACGATGCCCTGTAGGACCTAGAAAAAGGAATAAATATAAAGGAATAGAGCACATATTATGCGAGTGTGCTGCCCTTTGCCATCTTATGAAGCGTATCCTCCTCACAGAAACAATGACTCCTGAGGCGATAAGCTCAGCTTTTCTGACGGAGCTTACAGCTAAACAACACACAAAAAAATTAAATCACATAGCATTAAGTCAAAGTCAGTCAAGGACTACCATGATAGCTTGCAGGACTTAGCCAAGAAAAACAAAGTTGGTTGAATATCGAAGCACTACGGGCAATATGCTTACGGGCAACGAAACCGCTGATCTGCTAACCAGGAAGGTCTCCTCGGAAGGGTACACAGATTCACTATAAAAACAATAGCTAAAACTAGACGCTAAGACTGTAGATAACATATATTTATTATTAAAGTTACATAAGCTAGAACCGTGGGGACTCTGTGAAAGGCGATGTACATATGTACATATATGAAGGAGTTACCCTTACTTGTTGGAACCATAAATCTAGAAAATAAATTCAATCAGCTAGGTAATAGGGCAACTTAAAAGGCGCCTCAGATTTCGGTTCTAAAGAGTTAGATAATTATTTATGAAAAGCACTTTTTATTAAACAAATCTCATTCGAGTGAGTTTCAAAACAACGTATTAGCTCTAACCAAAAAGCCTAAGTCCGGTACCCTTCACCCTTTTAAAATAGCCACACACCTAAACATCTTTTTACCCAAAACTTGTCCATTAAAATCTCAATTAATCATCTTAATACATCGATTCATCAATGTATCAATTGCGGCGTAAAAGTAGTCAATTGGCTATCCCAAACAACATTTGTTTTAACTCAGAAAAACAACCGCGAAACAATACAAAAAACAAACGACTGCGTTAAGCAATCGTAGAAAACCACGATCCGCAAGCCGAACCTATTGTTCTTGTGCCAAGCCGTAGATACATATCTATCAAATGCTTCAATGCGCACGTTACGCATGCACCTATCCATAGTATTTGCAATCACCGATCAAGATATTAATTAATCAGCACAGAGAGCCGCATGTCATCGCACATCGCACGGATGTATCGGCAGCCAATTCGGACAAAATCGCCGCATCACAGTCGTCATTTACCACAGTAGCTGCATGTACGTTCCCTTGATGAAGTGTCTGTCGAAGCCGCAGCACTACGTGCAACGTACCACTTGAATGAATAACTACAATAATTACTTGACACTCAATGTCGTCCAAGCGGAGATACAATAGGCGCTTGGCATCACATGCAAAGAGTGTTTCGAGCCAGCGTGCGCGTAGCTTGGATGCAAGTTTATGGTATTCAAAACGGCGACCGTCAGTGGTGTTGTGGGTTAATGACTACTTGTCAACCGTTTAATTTAATTGCCTTGCAAAAGGTGCTCATCAAGAGGATGTCGGTTTTGAGTGCATGGTTCATGCGTCAAGTCCTTGACGTCGGTAAACGGCATTTTATTCACACGACATGAGAAGCGCTCGAGCGGGTGACGTAGTCAGTAGAATATTGATGGCTTGAGCAATTCATAATTTTCTTGGTAGGAATGATTAATGATCGGAGGTGCTGGATCGTCGGGGGCTTGGAACGGACAGGTGTGAGTCTTGTTTTGTACTGGTTTGCAGCTCGAGGAATGTCGGTTTTATGGATTTAGATTTATATAAGTTTTGTGGTCGATTTTTTCATATTAATTTTGTGTGTTGCTTGAAGCTGACTTCGGCGGATTCTACAAAAGACGAGGTTGGCACAAGGAATATTCTTAGTGTAGGCAACATTTGCATTCTACCGCTAAGCATTTCTTGGCATTATCAATGGTGAATAATAGGTCGACGAAGCAGGTAAGGCTCACTTCGGAGTAGAGGCTGATTTCCGCAGACTTTTCTTATTTTTATAGGAATTCAGACCAAGGCTACAGGGAATACTGGAGTAAAAAGACAACTTTCTGACTCCAACACTTGCGCGTTTTAGAGGCTAATGTTAGACAGCTTCTAACAGTTTCAATGAATCGAGATATGATCTTCTCATGATCAGGAATATCATAATTCACTGTAGAAATGATCTCAGTGATCTTCAAAATCTTCAGCTTAAAGTTGTCATGATGTTTTTGAGTCTTGAAGCCCCTTTTATTCCTTATTAGAAGAAACTACGAAGATCAGATTCTCTACGGATGGATCTTCCACCTTTTCTTAAGATCAGGATAGTGGTGAGTTTAAATATATGTATGTATGTTTGGAAGAACTTGCCTGATATCTTTTGAGAGTACAAATTAGTTCAGTCCGATATCAAAAAATGTTTCTGGCTATTATAAATATTTAATAGTGACAGTCATATTTAATAAAGACCAATCTTGGTGGTTTCAGAGACGTTAAGCATTTGTCAATTTCAGCGTTGAAGGTAAACCTCTCTGTGTACAATCAACAAAATTCGTAAGCAAAAAATTATAGGCACTACTCGATGCAGATCCGAGTCAAACGCAAATGGAGGTTGCAGATTCATTGGGAGTAACCTAGCAAGCAGTTTTTGTACGATTAAAATCTATGGGAGTGATTCAGGAGGAAGGCGATTGAGTTCCTCATGAATTGAAATCGGGAGATGCTTAGAGGCGATTTTTCTCTTGCAAGCAGCCTTTTTACATCGGATTGTGACTGAAATTACTACGCTGAGCATGGTGACTTGTTACCATCAACACCAAAGCAAAATTTGAGTTCAAAGATTATGTTGTGTTGATTCCAAAAGGGAAGTGTGTACTATGAGCTCCTAAAACATGGCGAATCCACCACGTTCCATCGGTATAGGCTACAACTGATTCATATGAGCTGTGCATTACAGAAAAAATGGCCAGAATGAGAACAAAGTCATGACAAAGTTATTTTTTTGGACGTCAATCTTCGATCTCATATCTCAAATGTCGGAAAAATTTTTTTTTGGATAAGCGCAAGTGGGATGTTCTACGTTGATTGATTGATTCTGCTTGATTGATTTCTGGTTATTCCGATAGATGTACCACGACTTAGCAGGTCACCAAAACTCGAAAGTTGGATCGTTTCAAGAGACGCAACATTTTTTTCGAGATAGAATTAGAAAATTTCCTGAAAGGTAGGAAAAAGTAGTAATCAGCGATGAACGACACTTTGTTTAATTCGTTGATTGAATTTGTTTAAAATAAATTAATTTTTAACAACAAAAAAACGGATCGAATCAATTTGTACTCGCAATACATAAGGCTATTGTGTTGTAGAGCTTCGTAAGGATCCACGAATTAAACGGCTTGTTAGGTCTGAAAGAAAAGAGAATAAACTTTAAGGGGTAGATGACATTCAATCAATTCCAAAGCTATAAAATACTTGAAAAAGTTGATCACGATAAGCATACTGACGCTGTCGATATTATTATGTTATTAGACTGTCTTCAACGATTTTTATAAAACTGAATTCAACAAGATTTTCGGTGAATAGGTGAACCCCTTAAGAGACCACAAACTTTAGCCCTTTTTGACACAGTAACGAATTCGAATTCGCAGCGACAATATGACAGATGAGGAATCTAGTCTATGAAACTGAGAGCATACGACTTGAATTTACCAATGCGTCAGGCATTACCTTTAATCACGGCAACGATCGCCCACACATCCTTTTGACGTAGGCTTCTATAACCCTCTGGCTATAGCGGTTGCTTCAGAACTTTCTTAATGGAATTAAGCTGCCTTCAGGACAAGTCTATGGGAACCCTCTAATTTTTTGCTCAAATGAAAGCCACAAAAGTTATTCATCGATTGCATCATAGTTTTACTTGGCAAAACAACCTTGATCACTTCGGTCAAAATTATTTTTCGTCACTTACGTTATAATTTCAGTTAACTTTTACTAATTGTCTTTAAGTTTTCAGAAAGAAACATTTCTTACTTCCGTTTCAAAAACCACATTTTTGTTTGATGGCAATTTTTTTAAAGCAGGTAATGAGTAGATCGTAGTTTATTTGTTTTGTTTTGTTGGAGGCTTTTACTATCTGTTGGAGTACTCAGATTGGTTCACTGTACTACCACACAAACAGCTTTCTTTATTGTATTTCCAACAAGTAGGCATCTCACTGATAACAAGCACGTAGAGAAGTTTAACAAAAGTTTAATTATAACGACTTCTGCAATCATTTCTACTTAAGGATAACAAGAATGTTGAGGACTTCTTGCAGACATCAGGGCGTACACGTTTAGTCATCCTGCATTCTGGATATTCCCTTAATCTACAACTGTGCACATCGTATCGACATTGTTGATGTTGGTTTTGACCGTGGAAGCAGGGTAGACCTAAGGCGGGATCAGGTCCTGAGACATTCCCCTCTGAGCCCCTTCTAGCGAGTTCATCGCTGGATAGAGGAGTTGGACACAGCTTTAAGCGCAGCTTGGCTGTCACTGCCGACGCATATGCTTTTTTCCTTTCACTTGAGCTTCACAACATGGCCATTAGGATTGCGTATATCTCTGATTGAAAGACGCATATTTTCCTAACGAGAAGTGTAGTCGAATATTTTGGTGGTCAAAAAAAAACTCCAGCGCCGGACCCCGTCCAGTCCTGGAACCATCTGTAAAAGTGCGAAGACAGTCAATTCCAGGTTCAGTATCTGGCCAGAGCCAGTCCTGACGCTATGGAAATGTGACTGTGAAATTATAGCGCAGGAGGATGGCAGCTGTCATTGCGTCGGAATACATATCCAGGACATTGTCAATTTATTCAATAAACTCAACATTTTCATCATGGTAAAGTACACGAACGAGCAACGTCTGCAAATTATAAAAAAGAAACTCGGAGTCGGTGACCGCAACTTTAAGAGCGTTAACTCCAATTTTCGGTCGTAATTCTCGCCCTAGTAGACAGGCAATAACAAGCTTAATGCAAACATTTGAGTCTACATATTCGTTGTGTGATGTTGCCGTGTCAGTGAGACAACGGGTTGGCCGAAGTGTATATCGCTGCCGTTCAGGCGTCCGTAGCAAACGATCCAAATCAGTCAATTCCACGGCGTTCTCAAGAATTGGGCATCGCTCAGACCACATTATGGCGTATTTTGCGCAAGGATCTTGGTTTACACCCATACAAGATCAAGCTGACTCAAGAATTGAAGCCGATGGACCATTTGAAGCGACGTACGTTCTCCGATTGGGCTATGGAGAAGATGCGCCGAGATGATGAATTTCATCGCAAAATCAGCTTCAGTGACGAAGCTCATTTTTAGCTCGATGGGTCCGTCAATAAGCAAAATATGCGTTATTGGTCGGGTGAAAATCCACATGTGCTTCATGAATCACCACTTTATCCACAAAAAATAACTGTTTGGTGCGGTTTGCATGCCGGCGGCGTAATTGGGCCATATTTTTTCGTCGACGATAACGATCGTCACGTTACTGTGAATGGCCAGCGTTATCGCGCCATGATTACCGATTATTTTTGCCCGAATTGGAAGATATGGACTTGGACGACATGTGGTTTCAACAGGATGGTGCCACAAGCCACACAGTACACGTTACAATCGATTTATTGAAGAGTAAGTTTGATGAGCGTGTTATCTCAAGAAATGGGCCAGTCGATTGGCCGCCTCGTTCGTGCGATTTAACGCCTCTAGACTATTTTCTTTTGGGACTACGTTAAGTCATTGGTTTATGCCAACAAGCCGATGACGTTGGAAGAGCTCAGAGCCAACATTGAACGCGATATAGCGGCCGTTTCGGCCGAAATGTGTGACCGAGTCACCGAAAATTTTGTCCAACGAATCGATCACTGCAAACGTGCTCGCGGTGGCCATATGAACGAAATCGAGTTTCATTCATATATGTTTTGATTGTACTTCAAGCCGATAATAAAATTTTTGAAATATCTCAAATGGTTTGCGTTTTATTTAAAAAAAAATTTGTCAAGTCCTTTTTGGAAAACCCTACATATGTCAAGGGGTGGAAGATTCATCATATGATAGCATCTAAAGCAGCTCCCGGTATGCTGGAGAAAGCCCCCGTGCAGCTGAGACAGAGCGCCCTTAATGCGATAAGCATGTTGCATCACTTTGCGCACGTGTAAATCTACTAGCCTCTCCATGCTTTTCAGCACGGATGTCAGACTGATTTTTGTAAAACTCTTGGCGAATAAGTAATCTTCTCTCCCTATTTTGGGAATAAAGAACACTCACCACTCCAAGGAATAGGTATGTAGGTAAGTGCCAGACTAGTAGTGAAAATTCTTTTCAGAGTAGAAAGTAGCTGTCTTATACCTTTTTGCAGCATAAGAGGGTAAATTCCATTAGTACCCGGCGACTTAAAGCCATCGAAAGATACCACAACAGATTTAATGGTATCAGTAGTTGCCACGCGTGACGCGACATACCAGCTACGTCGAGTTGTTTTCATCGTTTCAGTCACATTGAAGGAGTGTGCAATGGGTCTGATTTCCCGGGAAATGGGTCTGAAGCAGTAAACTAAGGGTTTCCGCTTTAGACTCAGTAAAGGTACCATCAGATTTTCTGAGTACATCCAGTTTTGTCGATTTTCCTCGCTTAAGGACATTAACCAACTTGCTGGTCGCGCTCAGGGATTTGATCTCTTCGGAGAAGGACTTAAATGAAAAACCTGGACTTACAGATAAGCTTTTTATATTCCTTTTGCTTCGATCGATACTTATTCCTGTGAACTTCCGAGTATCGATTTAAGCGATCTATCCAGGAGACTTCTGGCTTCCCTGCGAAGACACTGGAACTCAGCGTTCCACCAGTGAACCAATTTCCTGCAGAGGACATGCGACAGGACATTCGAGGCGGCATCCTCCATCAATTGAGTTTAGGTAGGACTTGAGTGGATTTTCAAGCTTCTCTTCAAACCGTACCCAGTCCGTCTTTCTCAGATTCCGCTTGGACTGCAATTCAATTGGAAATCGATATATCAATGGTCTGACAATGGTAAGACTCTCCAGTTAGTGATGGCCTGCACATGCCTATTATACAGGGTTAGGTCAATCACCTCCTGTTCTCCCGCCGTCAAAAAGGTTGGTTGAGAATCAACATTGTTGATGGTGAGGCCAGATGAAAGAGTGAAGTTTAAAAGATGGGGTTCTCTTTGTTTTGAGCATTAGCATCGCAACAAATGATTAGTTCCATCTTTCTGGCTTCACAGTACTCTACACTTTTTAAATTATGTGGAGAAGATCAGTTTACACAAATTCTGTTGATGTTGATAGTCGATAATCGATGAGGTAACGTAGAGCACATTTCACGCAGGCTGCAGGATACATCATCTTCTTGACTATTATCAAAATAAGCTCTTTAGGAGGCCATTGTTATCTTGGTGTTCTGCGGGCCCTCGAATCCACTGGAGATGTGGGAAATATATTAGAATAGTCCCTCTTCACTCCAAGACGTTGTCATCTCCATTGGTGGTAAATTATTAAATGAGTACGGATTGTTTAATGAACCTGAAGTGTATTGTGAGTATGCCGCCGGAACAGATTACAATTCAGACACAATGACTGACATTGTTAATGACTATATTCAGGCAAGAATCTATGACACCATCGTCCAAGGGTAAACTCAATGAATCAGTGTCTGAGAAAAAAACGTTCCTTACTACAGCTATCCTGGCAGAGGGAAGAAGACAGGGAAATATAGCACTTGCTACTAAACTGCTACATGGTGGTAAAAGAACGAATACAATTTTCAAAAGTGACGCTTCTACGTGCACAGGCGGTAGTGACAAGGCGAAGGTTTATTTAAGTTGTTGTCTAATTCTCTGGGATGAAAGCATGGATTTGAAAAAAATTGGAAAGCCATGTAAGCTTTAGACCGAGTCATGCAGGACATTCTGGGAAATAAACAGGTTATGGCTAAAATCACGATTCTTTTCTGTGGCAATTTCCGAGAAAAATTATTTATAGTGACAGAGAGTACCACGACAGATGAGGTAAATGACTCACCTGAAACGATTTTTACGCAACGACAATGATGAGCTGGTTTCAGACAACGAAAGGGTTGAAGTCCAATTGGGGAGATATTTCGCTAGACGTCGAAATGAAATGGGGTTTCACGAAATGGAACAAAACATCGAAACATGGAATAAAAACACACATGAGAGAGAGGCTTGGCGAAGGGTTGTCTGAACTTCCAAGTCCTAAATGGCGATACTAAAAATAATACACCGAACTTTGTTATTTAATAAAAACTAGGCTTATTTGATTAAACAAAAACCTTTACAGCATTTACCATATAAGTTTTGGCTCCTTTTCATACTTTTTAGAAAACCGAGCTTTGGCCAGATTTTGTATACAAACACTCTTTGTTTATCCGTCACAAAGTTGACAAGGAGTTAGTGTGTGTAGATTGGAAATTCTTGAATCTGCTTCCTGATCTGTTTCCTCAAGGCTACTATAGGATTTTTCTTCCACAATTGGGTCAGTTGGAAGCGTTTCTATCTATGTGGTTCACTTTATGGGGTATGCTTTCTTTGGATTATGTCTTTCAAATGAGA
Organism: Merodon equestris; assembly: GCA_958301585.1. Classification (NCBI taxonomy): domain Eukaryota; kingdom Metazoa; phylum Arthropoda; class Insecta; order Diptera; family Syrphidae; genus Merodon; species Merodon equestris. The sequence continues at coordinate 40,865,406 of OY284415.1, forward strand.
TGTGCATATTCCTAGCCAAGTCACAATCATCTGCTTCTAAAGACTCAGCGGAGAGTCTACTTCAAATTTTTTTGGGGGTGTTTTTTGTCATGCTGGCTCTGATAACGATCGTAGAATATGTCGAATATGGCATTGCAGGAAGAGGGCACAGTCGACAGGGGAAAAGAAGGTTAAGTTTTCGATTCATACTGTATTCGGAAGTGCACTGTTGGATCAAAAAGAACATGACATCGTCGCATTTATATTGATCCAAAATATCAAGCAACTTCAAGTGATATCGTTAAAAAAAACTAAAAATGATCAACTATGTTGTGACTCTCGCGATCTATCATCTAGAAATACGAATAGACTCGAGACAGGTTAAAAACAGGCGTTACAACAAAAAAGTCACCAGCTATAACCCAGAATTCTCTGGAACGCAACTCTCTATACGATCAGATCCCAGGGTCTAACGAACAAGTCGTAGCTACTTTGGCGACGAATACAGTACACAAGCAAGTGCTGAAAGACTATGAACTTGCAGAGCGAGCCTAAAAACTTTTTATTTTTTTAAGGCATCCAAGAAAGGGCTGTAAGAGGTTAGTGGGTACAGAAATGAGAAATGAAATTTGATCGCAAGTACACCATAAACAAGTCTATAGACGAATCATACAAAGTGGCGCAAATTTAATCATCCAATTTTGTTTTCGAATTACTTTTTTACTAAGTGAAAAAAAAAATGATTTTGAGTGACGGATCTTTAAAATTTGTCTGTTTAGTGGAAAGATGATATCCGTCAAGTAGCTTTCGCCAGTGCTGATACAAATTTCTACTCGTTTTATCGCAATTTCCATGACTTTTCGCAAGATTTTCGGGGATAACTGTTCAACTTCCTGTCGAATATTCTTCTAAAGGGCTGCGATTGCCTGAAGCTTGTAGCCGCACAGAAAGAAGTCTGGGATGCCAATTCCGGCAGTAAGAAGTCGTTTATCATGGACCTGTAGCGTTCGCCAGTAACTGTGACCGTGTTGCCGATGGCGTCCTCAAAAAAATACGGCCCAATCACTCCTCCCGCGTGGAGGCCGCACCACACAGTGGCTTTGAGATGTAATGGCTCTTCGTGCATCACACGATTTTCAGTGCTATAGAAATGAAGATTTTGCTTATTGACGTAACCGCTTAAGTGGAAATGCGCTTCGTCGCTCATGATGATTTTCGACACAAAATCGTCTTCCTTGTTGTTGAGAGATTTAGAAGGCTTAACAGTAATTCACACGCGACTGACGATCAGGAGGCATTAATTGATGCACTTTTTGCACTTTATACGGGAACATGTGTAAGTCTTTCAGTAAAATTCACTGTAGGGTCCGTCTGGTGAGGCCAAATTACGTGACCTGTCGACTGGTTGATGTTTCTTCGTTTTCAGCGGCATCGGCAGCCACGACCAGGATATTTCTGCCAAACGACCATTTCGGTGGTTCCCACGCCATCCATGGTCTCCTGTGGTTTCAGACTGTTTGAGTCGAGTAGCTAAGCGCCGGAATGTTTGCACAGTTTGCACAGTTGCGACACGATTAGGAAATCGACGTCGAAATTCACGCTGCGCTAACATTTATTCCACACTCTAGTATAGCACTTTATTGTTTGTTTGTTTGTATACTGCAGCTGTTTAGTTCACAAATGTCAAATATGATTGACGTACGACGCCATTTGCAAAAATTATGACATCTTCCGACTAATTTTGCGCCACCTAGTATAAGCGTGGCATCAAAGCAAGATACAAGAAAATGTTAAGTTTCAGACTGAACCTGGCCTGACTTCGGGTCTCTAGTCCTGAATTCAATCAAGTTCAGTTGGATCTTGAAATCTTTGGTTCCCACTTTCTATGTTGCAACTCCTCGCACAGGTTCATTTGCTGTTTTGCATGCAAACTTTTTCGCCTGCACTCTTCTACCGTGACGAAGCTTAGGGCCAATCTTTCCTAACCTTGAAACCTCTTTATGTCAACAAACAAGTTTTCTTAAAACCATTGAACCATTGAATGCTCACCCAGCATTTCCACACCCATCCCTCGTAGAAAAGTACAGGCACTTTGCATCAGGGTTAACCTAACCATTCCATGTTATAACCTATTGTCAGACTATTTAATTGAAACGTTATTAGACCACAAACTGGTGTTGACGAGAGTTCATCACGCGTCTCGGTTGTGCAAGTCACATCAAAATCGAAACAATGTCCCCAATGATTGTGATGCAGTGTCGTGGAGACGCTTGACTGCAAGTTGTTCCCAAGACGAACGCTGGTTCCGCTATATAAACGAATGAAGGCACGACTTGGAAGTGCATAAGATTCAAACAGTGTTCTGGGGACGGTGCAAAATGAATAGATTCCTTTTTATTTGGACTTTGATTTGTTGCACGCCGTTGGTGCTAGCGGACCCACCAAGTGAATGGTATATAAAGGAGATGTCCATACCTGCTCATTGGCACAGGGTGCATGAGGTCGACGGTTTGGTAAGCAAAAGTTCAGGATGGATCCGTAAGGAAGGGTTAGGTGAATCGGAAAATACGCCATCAAATTCAGCTACGGAACTCATTGAAAAAGGATATCCGATTCCAGAGTCTTCGGCTTCCGGATCGGGTAATAATGTCGATGCTGACGGATGGAAAGAGGACTCAGCATCGACGGGATGGAAAAAGAATTCGGCATCAAATGAATGGCAAAAGAAGTCGCGTCCAGTAGGATGGGAGAAGAAATCTCCTTCGAATGATTGGGAGAGAAGCAGGTTATCAAATCCATGGCATTCAGTCTCTTTAGGCAACTGGGCAAGGGGCTCTGTGCCATCCGAGTATGAGGTTCTGGAGGATCATTCATTGCACAGCAGTGGGAATGGTGATTCTGGTTTAAAGACTTGGCAAAAAGAAACTGCAGCCAATGGTTGGGATAGAGGTGCTGCAATCAGATCTTGGCAAAAGGAGCCTGCTTCAGGTGGCTGGGACAAGGACGCCTCCAATGAGGCGTGGCAGAAAGAAACTGATCCAGGTGGTTGGGGCAGGAATGCTGCAATCAATGCTTGGCAAAAAGAAACGACTTCCAGTGGATGGAACAATGATGAAGTCGGCAGTGACGTCTCTGGTGGCGCTGGCAGTTTCTCGGGCTGGAACAACAAGTGCGGTCATCGGTAAAGTGGACCAAGGGAGAGTGTTTTGCACTCCATCATCCGGGTTTTCGTAATGTTTTTTTAATAATAGGTTCGTTGCGAGCAACTTAAAATAAAGTTAATCAACTTGTTAATTATGCAACTTCGTCACTTGTTAATTGTCTGTCATTATCCGAGCTTTAAAGTTACGACTCATAAATTTTTTTTTATCGTTTTCCCTCATGTTAGTTGGATCCGCGAATGTTTTGTAAGCTAAGTCGGCAGTGATTGTAAAGGAATCTGAGTGGTGGGAAGTAGTTGAATAGGGTAATTCCCCAAATTTACAGATTGATTTGTAAAATTTATCTCACAGCTATCACCTTGTATAGCACAGTAAGACTGCTTCTCTGGAACACTTGGATGGTTCCCAAAAAGCCTTGACTCAGAATTCATTATTAAAAACTGAAGATAATTAGAGAAGGAAGAATGTGCGATGCGAATAATGAGCTTGGGCAGTAAAACCCGTTTTCAAAGGTCTTCTCCGCGAATACTAAGAATTTTGTTGTAGAAAAAAAACTAGTGATTAGCTTAAGCCTCGGAGCTATATACATATATCACGTGTAGTAATCGTGTCAGATGAAATTAAAAAAATTAAATCATTAAGGCGAAAATGATAAACAAAGCTGCGTAAAATCATGCCGATCCCGTTGATATTCTTAAAGAGGTTGATAAAGGCGATGTTACGCCTGTCAAACAGACATGCCTCATTAAAGCATTAATAGAGCGAAGTGAAATCACTATGCTATGATGATATGTTGTTTTTTTTTTTTTGTTGGTTGTGCGAACGGATGTGTAACGGATGTCCCGGGCTGCTGTTATTGTTAAACCTGAGTACCTGATGCCAGGAATACAGGTCTACGTACTAAACCACACCATACATATTTCAACCACTCTCCTCGCGGGACTACCGTTAGGTATTACTTCGCGGGGCACTTTGTGCTCTTTCTTCCCGTGTTTGACGTTCCGTGTTCCGAGGGAGCTGTCGTTTGGGTTTAGTTGCTCTCCCTCACTCTTTCCAGCCGCCGAAGTTCCTTCGTGATTATCAACAAAAGGTTCAGAATGTTCTCCGGAGTTGGCATTTCTCTAATTATTTGTTCAAGACCTCTGGTTCTATGCAAAAATGTGGGCACTAAACAAAACTCTGCGTCTTCCCTGGCCTCTCCACAGCTTGGACAAATAGGAGATTTATCAAGCCTAAGCATATTGAGATAAGCTCGGTAGTAGCCATGTCCGGTTATAAACTGAGTGAGATAAAAATCCACTTCTCCATGATACCGGTTCATACATTTTTGTATGACCGGTATAAGTCGATGGCTCCATCTTCCCTTTGTTGACTGATTCTATATCTACTGCCATGTTCTCGTGCTTCGCTGTCTTTCCTCCAGCTTAATATCTTTGAGTGAAGCAAAAGGTTCCCGGATTTTAGCGCCGTAGGTCCTTTGTAGCTCGATAGCCAAGATATCCACTGGTAGCATTGCCATGATAACACATACATATAGCATCGTCTGATAACGTCATCTGATACTCAGCCTGCATAATCTGTTGAACTTAACTCTTTAACTCTTCTTGAGTAGGAATTAATTTTCACTGCCTTTGCTCATATTGGTGCCGCATATATTATTATTGACTGCGCCACTCTTAACAAAGCCTTTGTTGTATGGGTCTTCCAATATTAATCATTATTCTTAATAAGACAGCATACACCCGAGCAGCTTTATCGCATGTATTAGAGTCAATCATCACACCTAGATATCTGATCATCGGTTTTGACGTTATATTTGTATCGCCTACCCTGATGCTGATTGTTTCTCTTTTTTTTGCGGCTGCTTACTAGTACTGCTTACGTTTTATGTTCGGTGAGCTTTAACTCGACTGTTGACATCTATTGTCACTCTTTTCGGATTCATTCGTTCCCAATGTCCTCTATTTCTTCCATGTGTTTCGCTGCCACTGCAATTGCAATATCATCAGTAGAGCTTATTAGCCAGTCTCGTCGGGGATTTCAAGCCTCAGAACACGTACATAACGTTTCACAGGATAGGATCTAGTACCGATCCCTGTGGTACTCCGTCAGATATATGATACTGTCTAACCCCTTCGTCGGTATCGTAAAACACGCACCGTTTCTCGAAGTACCTTAAGATTATTTTAATGAGGAACCCAGGTATCATCACTTCTCTAAACGAGTGTACAATATGTCCACAGTTTGCAGAGTTGAACGCATTCTATGCATCGTATAGCATTGAGTGTAAATAGAACGGCCTTGCCGTTTGCTCGTTTTAAATTCTCTGGCTTCACTTATTGTGTTTAATAGGTATATGGGACGGTATGACAGATGAGGCTTGTCGGTTGGCTTTTTCCCTTTAGGCAGCAGCGCCAGACGTATTTCTTCCATTGGTCTGGAAAGACCCCTTCTATTATACACTTATTACTAATTTCTAGTAATGGTTTTGTGTTTGTTTTTATGGCTAGCTTAAGGGCCCTGTTTGATATCCCATCCAACTCACCCTGACTTTTTGGTCATCGAACCGTCTGCTCACTTCTAGGAGTTTTGTTTCAGTGACGGTTGCGATTTCATGTATTTCCTGCGTTGGTTTTATATGCTCTGCTGTTCTGTGCGGTAGAAATAGCATTACATCTAACAGAAGCTACAGCTTCTAGTAGAGTCTCACTTCTTCTATTGGTTCAAGTGCTGTCCCAATCAGTGACTAATGCTACGACATCTAGCATCATCCATGAACCTATCCAACATACTCCAGAATCCCTCAAAAGTACTGTTTGGAGATGTATAAAAACTTCATATATATGTACATCCTTGACCTTTGCTCCAACGAAGCCTGTCATAATTTTTCTTCAAATGCATAATCTCCACAGGCCCAAATAGCTGCTCTTTTTGAGTCATCAGCTATCCAAATTCTATCGCAGAGATTCTTACACTGCTCGCATAGTATGGCAACATCTACCTTTTTAGCCTCTTGATATGCAGGACATACTGCGCTTCCTGCCGCATGTTTGATGTTTGAACTCCCCTTTGGCCAAATCCTTACGACGTATCTTGATACGCCTTTGCTAGATACCCGAAGTTAAGGCACCTAGAGCATCACAGCGGCATAACTTTTACCCATATCCTCCATACCGCTATTTAGTAGAGTTTATAGGGAGGCAAATAACTGCGGTTTGTGTTCCTGCATACCTTGAACTTCCTGGAACTGCTTGGACAGGGCTTTGCAGATTTGTTTCTTTATAATAACTTCATATAGGTTTTTGCACTCAATGAGCACCTCGTGCTTTCAGGGCCTTACCTCTGCCGTTGCCCCGAGGGCTTGTCCTGCTTTGCTTTGGTACTCAGAGGTTTTTGCATTTGCCGCTTTCTTGAACTCTTTGGCTTTCTTTCTTACGTCAGACCACAGACCATTTGACTCAGAGTTGGTCTTCATTTTTCGAAGTATATCGCAGTAGGATAATTCTTCAATTTTTTTTAGGCGTCCGGCTTAACGTGAATCTTGCTTCAACCTTTTTCTATAATTTTTTCAACTCGGCTCTCTTGTGGTCCTAATTTTCTCTACTGCATATGGTGGTGGTCGTGGTGCACCATCTACTGTTGAACCGATGGTCTGTAGTTCGAGTTTGTCAATACTCAAGAACAATTCCCAACCGGAAAAACTGTGCAACAACATCAATTGCGAATGAGAGAAAATCAAAAAAGTGCTGACGAAGGCATAACACTCGCAGTATAAGATCACTTCAAAATTCATACTTTGTGTGTGCATTTCCAATATATCACCTTAATGACATGAAAACAAAAAAGTTACTGTGAACTACAACCAACGCGCCAAGCTCAGTCGAAACTCTCAAAAAATTCTATCTAGGATAACCACCCCCGGAGAGTAGTGAACGAGCATCTTCGATACAAACCATCGGCACCCTGTTGCATGACAAACACCATAAAAGCGTACACTCTTGAACCTGCACGACTCCTATAAAAAAAAAATCTTTGCCTCGCGGTGTTGCAGTTTTTCCTGGGTTTTTCTGAAGGTCTTTTTCTTTATTCTCCATTTGGCACTTCTGACCGCTTTGTTGCACTACCGTTGCTCCTTTTCCCGTGACGATCTCAGCGTATGACGATGTTGAGGGTTCTCCTTTGCTTGGAAGTCTAGTCCTTTTCCGCTTAGGCTCTGGTAGATGTACCAACAGAGAAGAAGAAGGGGCCGATTCACTTGTTTGCCAGCGAGTGGTACTTGTATCGATTTATTTAGGCAGTGTGTCACCGGGAAAATCGGGGATTTTTCCTTTTTATAGCCTGTTGGTTGGGGTTATAGACTCAGATGACCTTTGTCTTTAGAATGACTGGCCAGATATTGATTTTTAGGTATCGACTCAATGGTAACGATTTTATTTTGGGCATCATTCGTAATCATTTAAAGACATGGTACGACCGAATGGTTGAACAATCAGGGAAAGCAACTAGCGTCAAGTATTACATGGGTGCAAGGCTGGCATACATTTACATGCGGCGTACAATGTTTTATTCATGTTCTCAAAAACTATGTAGGTAGGTTGTCTTCGAGGATCTGTTTCACTTTTACTCAATACGAAAGGTAATTCCTTTACCGATATCCAGATTGATTCCAAAACTTCAGGAGTTGGACTCTGAGTGGCAGTAATAAGGGTGAGTAAAATTTCGGTTTAAACTGGTTTCGTCTTCAATGCTTCTATATAGTGGAATAACCACTTAATTTTGAATACATCTATGGCCCATTCAGCGTATGAACTTCTTCGCCAGACAATAAATAAAAAAATCCATCTCGTGCATAAAAACTACATTTATTGGAACTTTTCTTTGGACGTTTACAAACTACTACTGAAAACCACTTCCCAAAATGCATTTACCATCCGGTAGAACCTTCATAGGTACCCGCGTAGTGGCCGCCTCTAGAGTATCCACCGTAATTTCCATTATCCCCGACACTTATGACTTTGACAACTTTAACAATTGATGGACTAGATACACTGCTGTAACCACCACCATAACCTCCGTCTGCGATATAGCCACCTCCGTATCCACTACCGTATCCAGCAGAATAGCTCGAAGAATGGCTGCCACCTTCTGTCGAACCACCGTCAATTATTTTGAGAATAGTTATTGGGGCGGAAGAGAATCCGCCACCTCCATAGTGCCCATGATCGGAGTAACTACCGACTGAAGATGCGCCGCTGCTATACCCACCACCATGTATTGAGCCATCACTGTATCCACCATCAATGACTTTAACCACGCTGACTGGACCTGGTGCATTATAAGATGCAGGCGCGCCATAGGACGCATGAATTGGTGCTCTATATTCAACCGACGCAGAAGACCTATATCCACCTGAATGTCCATTTCCATGAGAATATCCACCGCCACCTCCGCTTAAACCGAATTTTTCTAGTAATTGATGAACTGAACGCTTCTGTCGCATTGAATCTTTAACGCAAGCGGCATTAAGGATCACAGCGGCTGTAATAACCAAAATTAACAAAACGGAGAACGATCTCATTACTCTGTTTAATTCCGTCAACTAACTTGGGAAAACTAGTGATCATCACTAACCGGCAAATTAATTTATATGTATTGCTGAAGCGTCTTCACTTCATCTTTCCATATATGTATTTCACCACGTGAGGTATCTAAACCCATGCGCGACATAAGGTTAAATTTTTCAGTAGACCGAAGCCAGACTGGGCGGTGGCCAAAATACACAGCGACAGCTACTACATAAACACGTGAACTCAGAAGGGCCTTGGAAACGTTTTTCCGCTCCATAGTAGGCCACGGGTGGAGTCGATTTGCTTAAGGTCAACACTTGAACGAGTACACACGCTTTCGTTACGATGAGTCCACTTTACAAAGGCGTGACGGTGCGCTTGCATGTCCATGAGTTGTGAGCAAACAGTGAATTCGGAAAGCCTAAGTAGGATGCGTGACTTTCGCGAAACTCATTGATTTGTAAATCAGTTAATTTCGTAAGGTTTTCGTTTTGTAAGACTAATGGGCAGTTTGAGTAGCTCTAAATATAAGCTATTTGGTATTCCAAATTAGACGGTCTTTAAAAAATGATTTGTAAGCGTCCTTAGTTAGAATAATATTTGTTAAGATAAGATGATTTGTGAAATGAGGTCGAAGCAGATTTTCAAGTTCAGGGCTTTCGCTGACTGAATGAATAAACAAAATACTCGTAGTTTATAAAATTTTCTGAACATCTGATTCCTCAAAATGAAAGCCAATTGATTGCCGATGTCATTCGGCTTAGCATCATTAGATTACCATCTTTTGGGCTATGATAAAGATAAAATCTAAGTCAATGTATCACCAACGTTGTTATTCGCAAAAATAATAGTCGCATTAACGGCTAAGTAACCTCGGAGCTTGTGATTACGAATGAAATAAAAATATCAGCAGTTTTATAAACAAGATGGGATCAGCTCGCCTAGCGCCAAGCTACAATTGCAGGTCCTTTACCTTGAATTTTGTAAACTTTTACCCGGATCTGTCCAGACGGACAACAAGGAAAGCTTTGAATAAGTATTCCCTACCCCAGCTATACAAGGTAGAAGACTAAAACGTATACGCATTTTTGTTTCATGTTTACAATCCGTCCCATAAACTCTATCATGCACAGTCGCATGCAGTAAACCGCTTTGACGGATTTCCAGTTTTCAACAAGCATACCTCGCGACACGTGAACAAACAAAATAATTCCTAAAAATAGGCAACAATAATTCTGGCGGTTGGTGAATTGAGTTTTACTCATCATTGCGGTTCATGTATTTGATGGGATATATAATAACACAAGATATATTATAATTCATGAATACGATTTGCATTCACTACGATATATGCGTAAAAACGGACGGATAGAAAAGCCTTTGTATGAGTCATCCCTGCTTCAGCTTTGCAATGTAGAAGGCCAAGCATATAATTATTTCTAGTGGTGAAGTGCTAAGGTTCCAGGTACTAGAAGCCTACATTAATGCACACGACGCGAAATGGAAAAAGAATTATAGCATTCTATATACCTGAAGAACACAGTCGCTAAGCAGCTTCAAAAGTGTTCAGTCGACGTAGGAAGAGAAGTGCCCCAAATATCTAAAATGTTCAACTATTGAATTAAACATATAATAAGCAATAAGTGATCATTGGTTCATTCACATTGGGACTAAGGCGCACTAGGGAGAGGTCCGACTGCTCACAACAAATAGCGTGAGTTTGAGTCTTTTTCCGAAAACAATCAAGACCTAGCGGCGGGTAGTCGGAGTCCGAAGCCTGATGCGGCGATCCACAAAGAACAAACCAAAAACCTGAAGATGGAGAGAACCAAAGATTTCTCCTCGGAGGCGAGCACTTCATACAACAAAACTCTTTCCTCCGGAAAAGAGATGCCAATGACCGTGAAGAGTCGAGATAAGCATCTCTCCTACAAAGAGGCAACCATCTCCTCTGAAAATGTCAGGACTCAGGATAGGGAAAGCTGGCAGTGTCAGCAGAATGACCAGCGCAGATTGTCAACACAGCGAGGATCGTCTACTGGACCTAGCTTCAGCAACAGGCTTTTGTATTCAGGCTGAGATGTCTGCACTAATTAATGGTACCTTCGTGGTTAGCTGTTCCTCACAGCAGACATCTACCTGGAACATGCATGGTGCCGAAAATCCCTCCCCTGGGAACTACTACCTATCATATAGTTAGTTTTCCAAAATTAATGCGCGCCATCTGCTGGATTCTGGGGAAACCCGGAAACAAGTAGAACCCGGAATCTGAAACCAGGGTCTGGAATGTCTATTCCTACAAAGAGAGTAAGGGCTCTCTGAGAAAAGAGGGATTTACTCTGGTTGTGGGATGGGACAACGGCTCTGTCGAGACCCTGAAATCTGTGTACGATTCACGTCCGTACTTCGGCCGAGGTAGGATTTTACTCCATTTTGATGTCAAGTAGTCGAAGTGATCTGCAGTCTAAATCTATGATTTTTACAAATCATGTATATGTATCCATTCAGGAACCATGGTGTGGAATAAACGGCATGGTGTTGTTGGTGGTGTTCGTGATGCTACAATTCTTTATGATGAGTGATCCGATCGATCCGGTCTGCCTCATCATATCGAACAACAAACTTGGACAATTTGTAGACAAGATCTGTTGGCTGCTAGAGTTAGCTACAAAGAGTGGCAAAGAATAAGAATGTCGGGATTCTGGCCAAAAGAGAGTGCCGCAATAGAGGTGCCGTCGTCTAGGCAAAAACTGACCAAACGCTGAATACAGCAAGGTTTGCAGTTCCGTATAACGTTGTCAAACGCCGGAGGCAACCGAGGCTGACCTTAATTTTAAAAGCGATGAAAACTGATAGTGGTGAAGTGGCTGCTTTGAGGGACGGTGGGGAGGAGAATATGGACTCATACGACTCTGTGGATATTTGACGGATATTTGAAAGACAACCAGTTCTATGAGCTTATACAACGACAAAAAAAAAAAGATGAGATAAAGAAGAAAAATGCTGCATCAGACTTTTACTTTTTCGGAAGTCTGCAAAATTTCGTTGATGAGAACAATTTTAGATCTCGGAGCTTTTTTTTGCCAAAGCCAGAAAATGTCTAGCTGAAGTGCTGTCCGATGAAAGAATCGCATTGACAACTCAAAATTATCTAAAGTTAAACAGACATTCAAAAAATGCGAAATACCTATGCTGCAACCTGATGTATGGTGCTAGACAGAGCTGGCCCTACTTCCGATTTCAAACACTTTTGACTATTGTAATGGAACCACTTTCATCGTCACAATATGATACAAAAAATGTTTCCACATTGGCCGTTGGAGCAGCAGTTGGCTCATCAAAAACATCTTTCGCCATTTCTCGTCAGGAAATCGCATCCGATTTCCTTGTTTTCCAAAGCTTTGAAACTATGTATGTGGAAGAGTTTTCTTTTTTCTAGCAATGAGCCTGCAAGTTTTTGTTGCATATAACAAGAGTTCTTCAAAGCCTTTAAAATTTTCCACCGGTTCAGGACGCTCCTTATTACTTCAAAATCACCACTTTAGTCGCGTTGAATCATCTGCCTCGTCATAAATAAACTAACCAGAACAAAAAGATATCGAAAACAGTTAATTTATATCAGATGGCCCTAAAAATATCTTAAAGCGATGTAAATAAATATTGCCTGAGTTGCCTTGAAGCGATACTATGAGATCTTCTCGTGTTAACTGGGGGCGAACCCCATAGCCTTATATCAGTTTTTCTGTCCGCCTCTAGCTAAAATTAGGTAATATCAGTCGTCCACTTCTCTCAGATGCAGCAAACCTAAGTCTCTTATAACAATATGGTGGTGCTTTGCTATGTTTGAGACTGAAAGGACAGGTTATCTTAAACTTAAGGAAGCTTTGAAAGCTTTGGTTTTAGGGAATCCCGTCGATATAACCTCTATACGAAGATTCATTGTTAGCTTACGTGATCTGTGACTATCGAGATCGCAGAAAACTGGGAGTGCGTACAATGAAATAGGGATCAGTAGCGTCTAAGTGAAAGACAATTCTCAAAGTAGCATATTAGCAAGACATCGTAAACTCTACATCTTTAGTTGGTGACGTGATCCCCCAACATAAGCTGTTGACTAAAGATGACTCCAACGTTTCCAACAGTTTTTACTTCTGTTCTCTTGGATTGGTGGGAAGTTAGTTATGTCTAAGATGGCTCGGCTCTTGGTGTAGTGGAGCGTAATTCTGTTTTTATAAGACCATCGTGTAATGGGCTGAAGATCCTTATTTAACCGTGCAGAAGCATCTGTCTTTTGGTGAAATGATTTATAATTGGACGTCGTCTGAACATCTGTGAGAATGCCAGGAATGTCATTATTAAACAGCGAGAAGAGTAAGGTACCCAGGATAGATCCTTGAGGGACTCCGCTTGTTTTGAGAAAGGCTGAACAGTTACAATTAACATATTAATATATACAGCTTGGCTGTGATCTCTAAGGTAATTCCTAATGATTCTTAACATTGTGGAATCAAAATTCAGAAAGAATTTCTTTGAGAAAGATTTCATGTGAGACAGTATCGAATGTTATACAGGGTCCGCCATCTAACGTTTTTTTTTTCAAGTAGTGCTTATTTCGTGAATGGTAACACTTAGCTCATGTCTGATTTGACAGATAATTAGTTTTATCCTTCCGCTGAACGAATATGGTTGTGTATACGCTTGAACAACGCTGGGAAATATTGCGACATTACTTTGAAACAGAAGATGCCGATTTTGCCATTTGCCAAAAAAATCATCTTTTCAGATGAAGCTCATTTTGATCTTGGCGGGTATGTAAACAAGCAAAATTGTCACATTTGGGGCACAGAAAACCCGCACGCATACATTGAAAAGCCGGTGCACTCAAAACGAGCCACTGTTTGGTGCGGATTTTGGTCCAGAGGCATAATTGGGCCATTTTTCTTCGAAAATGAGCAAGGAGTGGCCGTTACAGTCAATGGCGATCGTTATCGGGCCATGTTGAACGAATTTTTGTTCACAAAAATTGAAGAGGAGGATATTGGCAACATTTGGTTTCAACAGGACGGCGCTACGTGCCACACAGCCGAAGCTACACTCGATGTTTTACGCCCTGTTTTTGAAGATCGCATTATCAGCCGCAGAGCTGATGTCGTTTGGCCACCTCGGAGCTGCGATTTGACACCGTTGGACTATTATTTGTGGGGTGCCGTCAAAGATAAGTGTTACGCCGACAAGCCAGAGACAATTGACGCTTTAAAGGACAATATTCGTGAAGCCATTGGTGAAATACAGCTGCACACAATCGATAATGTGCTTAAAAATTGGACCGATCGTGTAGGCTACTGCATGGCAGCCATTTGAATGAAATTATTTTCCATTATTAACCGGAAGGATTGTACTTTCAAATAAAAAAAGAAATTTGAGAAAATATTCAGTAGTTTTTTTATAGCATTTTCAAAAAAAAAAAAAATTATTTTTCGGACCCTTTAGAAAGTCTAGTAAACCAACGATACCACATGCCTATCTAGTAGCGCAGAGGTGCAGTTGTGTTGTGGCCTGAAACCCGACTGAAATGGTGAAAAGAGCTTATGTTGCTTTAAAAACGAATTCAATTGCATGCTCAGAAGCTTTTTGAAAACCTTGGATATGAACGGCAATATAGAGATCGGACGATATGTGAGGAGTGGATGCGGCGCAGATGCTTAGTTTTACGTGTTTTGGGTTCATAAGGTACAAGCCAAGGGCGTAAAATTTGCATTCAAATTTTCGATTCGATTTAAGAACATCCCAACTACCGGGATCACCAACGCCATTGTCCATTTTATGCAATGCAGTTGCATAAAAAATAGAGGGAGAACTAATAAGCTATTTTGGCGGATTAAAACTGGGGGACAATAAAAAGCTAATAAATCTTAAGGCACTGAAACATTGAATTTTTTGATTGATTTTGATTTTGGTGGGGGCTATACCCCCATTTTATTGTGCTTAATTCAAGCTACATACTTAATTTAACTTACGATCTAAGAAAGATGGCGATTGAGATGGAGTTTTAGACAAGGAGTGCTGATGTTAAAGTCGAAACAGTTTTTCGCATTAACATTCCGCAGCATACGAGAGATAGGTTCATTGGAGCCATAGGAGGTACGAGAGGCGGGTACATAGAAGAGACGTGGATTTCGTGTATTACGAGGGTTAGTGTTAAAAAAGATAGAGTTATAAAGGGACGCGCAGTCGATGGTACCTGAGAGGAGTCGGTGGATGAAAAGGATGTCGGATATCTCTCTTCGTTCTTCCAGCGAGTTCAAATTAATAAGTTTTAGGCGGTCTTGATAGGGAGGTAGGATCAGAGGATTGTCCCAGGGTAAGCCGCGAAGAGCAAAACGGAGAAAGCGACGTTGGACACTCTCAATTCTGGAAATGTGTGAATGATAGTAAGGAGACCACACTTGAGATGCGTATTCGAGAATAGGGCGAACAAAGGTTATGTAAAGAGACCGAGTGACGTAGGGATTGGAAAATTCTTTAGACCATCGTTTCACGAAGCCGAGTGCAGAATTGGCCTTAAGAGTTATATCGCTGATATGTGCAAGGAAATTGAGTTCCTGGTCGCATAATACACCAAGATCACGGATCACTTTAACGGTGGAAAGGGGTTGATTATGGAGAAAGTAGAGGCGGGGAGGAGGTTTGTTGCGTTTGCGGGAAAAAGTAATGGATTGACACTTTGAAATGTTTAGGCCGAGGCAGTTCTTGGAGCACCAGGTGGAAAAGCTGTTGAGGTCCGATTGAATAAGGGAGGAGTCAAGTTTTGAGGAAATGATCTTAAAAAGTTTAGCATCGTCGGCATATAGGGAGATGTGGGAATGTTTGATAACCATATCAATATCATTTATGGTGAGGATAAAAAGAAGCGGGCCTAAATGGCTGCCTTGGGGGACACCGGAAGAAGCAAGGAAGGGGTTAGAGAGGGCAGATCTAAAGCGGACGCTGTAGTTGCGATTTTCCAAGTATGAGGAAATCCACTTTAATAAGATGGGCTCAAAGCCAAGAGAAGACAGTTTAAAGAGTATTAGTCTGTGTGAAATTTTATCGAAGGCCTTACTGAAGTCAGTTGAGATAACATCGACTTCCTTGCCATTATCTAAGGCTGAGAGGGTGAAGGAAACGAATTCAATAAGGTTTGTGGTTGTCGACCTGCCTTTAAGGAAGCCGTGCTGTCTGGGGGAAATCAAAGACTTGCATTGAAAACTTAAATTATCATACAAAATACTTTCGAAGATTTTGGGTATATGAGAGAGTTTGGCAATGGGACGGTAATTGTTAATGTCATTCTTCGGACCACTTTTGTGTATAGGTGTTATAAAAGAGGTTTTCCATATATGGGGAAATTCACCTTGGGAAAGGGATAGGCTGAAGATTTTTGAAAGAGGTAGAGAAAGGGAGGAGAAACATTTTTTCAAAAATATAGCTGGGAGGCCGTCGGGGCCAGGGGTGAATTCATCGTTAAGTTGCTTTAATCTTTCTTCGATGATAATCGGGTCGACACTACGAGGGAGAAGTGGTCCAGAGGAGAAATCAGGTAAATAGTTGAAATAGGTATGATCGGGTGCAAAGGAATCATGGGTAAAAGATTGATTGAAAAATGTGGCAAAAAGGTTGGCGATGTAATGAGGATCATTGGAAGTTTCATTTTTGAAGGAGAGTGAGTTTGGGTAGCCATCAGATTTTCTTTTGTGGTTAACGAATTGAAAGAAAGACTTGGGATTATTTATAAGGTTGGTTTGCGTCTCAACTAGGTACTGTTGATAGAGGGATTTATAAAGCTCTACAAAATGCAGGTAAGTACCTAAATAGTTAGAGAAGTCATTTGGGGATTGAGTACGAAGGAAAGTTGACCACAGCTTGTTTCGTTTGTTTCTCAAAGAACGGAGCCTGCGGTTATACCATGGTGGGGAGGTGGATGAGGTTTTTTGTCGAGAAAGGGGTACATAAAGGGAGAAGGAATTAAATATTTCTTTGTAGAAAATAGATATGGCATCATTTACGGTAAGGTCGTTGAAATTAAAAGGGGCATTATTGAGATATTCATTGATTTGACGGAAGTTGGCTTTGTGAAAATCGTGAGAGATTCGAACAGTGGGGGGAGAGTTCTGAAGACGAGAGTTATGAAAGAACGAGAGGAGAAGGGGAGGGTGGTAGTTGTCGACGGTTGATAGGGACAGCGGAGAAGCTGAAACTGAGGAGTTGCAGGGGTCACTTGTGAAAATTAGGTCGAGTTGTCTGCCCATGAAGTTCAAAATGCCGCTAACTTGGTTAAGGCTGGAATCAGCTAGGCGGTCAGAGAGGAGGCATTCTTTGGCTGCAGTAGGATTAGAGGCAATGTAAAACGATTGGTCGTCTGAAGGGATCCATTTAAGGTGAGGAAGGTTGAAGTCACCGAAAACGAGGATCTCGTCTTGGGGATCTCGTAGTTCAATTAAATTATCGATTGTATCAATGGCACAGTTATATGTTTCAATAGGTTGTGATGGCAAAATGTAAAAGCAGATGACGTAGAGCGATATCCGGGGTAGTACAATTTTAATGGAAACAAAGTCGAGGCATGGCGAAGATGAAGTTGCTATGAGAGAGGAGTCAATTGAGTTTCGGACAGCTAGAAGAACACCGCGGCATGGACAACCATCAGAAGGTCGGTTAACATCATCGCGATAGACGTTAAAGTTGGATGGGAATAGTTCAAGGTTGTTTATGCTAGGGATTAAGTTCGTTTCGGTTAAGGCAAATATTTCAAAAGGTAACGCATGAGATTGCTGCAGGACAGCCTGAGTTTTAGAGCGTAGGCCTCTTACATTCTGATAATAAAAGGTAAGAGGAAGGTTTTCGGGGGGCGTTAGTGTGGCAGGGAGGGTGAGATTTTTAGGACCGAAAAAACCTATTATGGTCAGCTCTGCTGCGCTGAAGGTGCGATATGCGCTTTGAATGTATGTATTGTCTGAAGGTATCAAGATCGTTTGTTACTTTTTTGGGTGAGATATTGAAAAACTCGTGGTATTTAATGAAAAGATTCTTGAGGGTAGTGAAATCGGTGGGGAGACCTTCTTGTTGAATTGAGACCATTACGCTGGTGTTTGTTTTACCTTCATAGCAAACCGAATCTGATTTGTCGTGAAGATAAGCCAGGAAAAGTCGAATGTTCTCATAGATTTTTTTGTCTCTTAACCTGGAGAGTGCGTATCGAGATTCGTTGGGGTCAATAGATTGCTGAGTAAGTTTGACTGAAGGTGGCACTAGGGGATCAACGAAAGATTTGGAGGAGACTGAAATCGGAGGAGGTTGGTTTGAAGATTGTGAGAGAGATGAAGATCTGGCTGTAGCTGAGGTGTTAGATGGGGCGGGTGAAGCTTTAGGTAACGAGAGAAAAATGTTTGATAAAATTCGACAAACGTAATGATGAGGAGTTTTCGATAGATGCCCAGGCTTAGCACGTGAAACGAATGCGCCACTAGCGCCATCTATCAGCGTCAGATTCCAACTTTATGCTCACAACCTTTTATCAATTTCCCAAGCAATCTAGTCATAAAATGGATTTAAAGACATCCTCTCTTAACATATCAAATATTCGATGACTTCAAATCGTTCTCATTCTAATTTGACTTGTCAAACATCCAAATAAAGCGCCGTGGCGCATTGGGTGATGTGTCGGCCAATGACGCGCGATGAGTTCGGATCTCGATAACACTAACGCCATTGAATGTTTATTTCGTGGCTTTTCTCCTCGGCTGGGTACTGGCAAAACCCCTCGCAGTACGCATGCCTTGTAAAAGCTTCTCGGTTCTCGCCGTTCGGAATCAACATTAAACTGGAGGTTTCTTTCACTTGTGTGGAAACCAAATCGCACACAACATAGAGGTGAATGAGAAAAGTTTGACTCTGGCTCTTCATGAGTTGTAACGCCATCTAAGAGGAAAAAAATATCCAAACGTATTTTGAAAAGCTTCGGAAGAGGTCTCATAAAACTTGACTAAGCAATTGAACATAATTATTCGTCAACATATGTTACACACTTGTCACATTATAAAGGAGAAGCTATGTTTTCAAGTGATGAAATATCAACAATCCGGCAGTGGATAATTCCGTTTGTATGCTTGAATGCAAACGAGTGACTTCATGAGACATATTTATTATTTTTCGTTATATTTAGCAAATAAGAAACTCAATTCATTACTTAATGGAAGACTTCGCTCACTAATGTCATAATTCTCGCCTTCACAATTGTCTAGGAATAATTGATTTAAAAATTCCCATACATTTTGATTAGTAATCAGAAAACGAGCTTTGAAGTTGTACAGCGAATAACGATTTCCGACACGCAAATCAAATCAGCCAGTGTTGTTATAGTACGATTAGAATATCTATCAAACAAATGATTTATCCTGATTGCTAGTCGCTCTAGGCGCATCTAGGTGTACGCTCTTAGTAACAGGGAATCACACTAAACGTTTTCATCGATGATGCACGTTTATATGTAAATCAGCAAAACATTGTTGATCGCCTCTTAAGCCGGTCTTCTGCTCTTATTTACATATTTAAAGTTGAAGCATCTCGCGGATGTGCTGGCTGCGAAACACCTTGGTAACTGGCTTATTATTGATATGATGACCCACAATAACCGAATGACGTCGAATTGTCTACCAGTCAGATTTGTGTTACTCTTAATTAAATGGGAAGTTTGTTGATTTTATTCAGTGGAGAGGTTTGGTCTCCAATAATAAAATGTTCATTAGGTGTCTCGCCTAAGATTTGGTTTAATTAACACATATTTTGGAAACCATCAACGTGTTAAATTTGCGGTTACAAGTTGACGTTAAGATTGACGTAGGTGTGTAAATAAAAACTCCATAATGAAATTAGTGTCCAAGTGAATTTATATTTTAAGAAATTGGCTTCGAGTTGAATTAACGAAAGTTCAGGTGAAGGTATTCGTTTCACATGCTGCAGTAACCAAAAGCAGTACCTTGCCGTAAATAACGCCGTTATGTCACGCTTGAGAGACGGAAGAATATACGAAAACATGTGTCTCTATCTTCCCTGCGTTCATGCTAAAACCGACTCCATCTGCATTGACGGCGAGCCAAAACTAATGTCATGGTATCGAAGAAGGACTCCCAACTGACCCTCACGAACTGAAGAAAACTTTATATGGTTTCACGAGAACCTACGTGTGAATTTCCAATATAATATCTTAAAGACATGCAAACAAAAATGTTACTGAGAACTACAACCAACCCGACAAATTCAGTCGAATCTCTCAAAAAATCCTATCTAGGACAACCACCTCCAGAGAGTAGTGAACGAACATCTCGACACAAACCATCTGCGTCCGGTCCAGGCTTAGCGACAAACACCATAAGAACGTACACTCTTGAACCTGCACGTATAATAAAAAAGAAAACAAAAAAAAAAAGAAAGTAACGATCTGTCATTCTTCCCTGCCGACGAGTTCTAAGTCC
This sequence comes from Merodon equestris, assembly GCA_958301585.1. Classification (NCBI taxonomy): domain Eukaryota; kingdom Metazoa; phylum Arthropoda; class Insecta; order Diptera; family Syrphidae; genus Merodon; species Merodon equestris. The sequence continues at coordinate 40,885,623 of OY284415.1, forward strand.
CTCCCACACCTGCAGAGAACCCATTCTAACTTCAAAAACTCCTTTCAATCCTCACTTAAGCACCATTACATCTCTCCATCAATCGCTCAGTTCAGCTCAATACATCTCCTTCTATCGCCAAAATGTTATAGGACCAAGCATCAAAACTTCTGCACTACTCCTCATTTTTAAAGCTATGGAACCAGTATCAGAGATAGTGAGTTATTCACATCAGTTTTGGTCTGAAGGCCACTCTGTTTCGGGTTGATGGCGACAATACTGCCGATCCGGACGGTTGCGAAGTCCTCGAAGAAATTTCAGGAGGTACGATCACTTACTCGCCAACTTTCCTGAAACGGAAGCTCAACCCGCCCTGTTGCTACATTCGTCCCTCATAACCCAACTATTATTATCAACAATCGGCTTTATAGATTCCATATTTATTATCGCTGAACCCAATGACGTTATCATCCTCTGTGGCGATTGCATGCTTCCGTACTTGAAATGGGCTAAGTCCGACAATGAGATATTGTCGCCATTAGCACTTTGTCTGTTAAGGAACTTCTCTTTACAGAATAGTCGGAGAGAAGGACTCTGATCTCCTCCAACTAAGTAACACCATTAACCACTTGAATCAATTATGAATCAGATAACTCGAATTGATTTTCTCATCTGATCACCTTCTCTCTACCTTGGATCCGCTCCATCCAATTATCAAAGTTACTTTCACTCGACAATCCATTGTCCACTTCGAAAATCTAAAAAGCAGACTCCGCAATACTAAATAACCTGCTCAGCAATATTATCCTGATTTTTTACCGAACCCTAACACGTACATGTCCTAAGATGATTCTCTTGCCCTAATCTATTTCAAAGACATTCGTTGCCTTATTCTATTCAAGAAAATAAAAAAACTGCATGTTATCTCCACCCTGGTACATCCAGGAGCTACACTCCCTGCGCAACATAAGAAAAGAAAGACGGTGGCAGGCCTACTGTAAATGCCTCTTTGCTTCCAATCTTTCTACTCACCTGCACCAGTGGTACGCAATTCGCACCACTAAGCAAATTTTCCTATCTCCGATACTTGAAACGAACGCAATTCTTCCTTATCACCGATCCCAAAAGCTTCTATCACCGAAAATCCGAAAATAGTTCCCAACTTTGTTGCCCGCTTTTTCAGCCAGTCGTTCGACCTGTTCAACCATCATAACTATTTTCACCACATCTCTAGCGCCAGTGAATATAATATCGCCTAAGCCGTCAAGAAAATACGTAACTTAAAATACAACTCTTTGTCCGGTACCGACTGCCTCCCCACCTTAGTATTAAAAAAGCGCTAACCATCTGACCCCATCTGTCACCCTTATTTCAAAGTTTCCTTTTCACAGGGATTCTCTCCTCAGTTTTGGAAAAATGCTTACATTATCTCTATCCATAACAAGGATTGAGCTCCATTACTCAACTCCCTGGCATTGCCGAGTTCTTTGAGAAGACAAGATATCCTTGCTCGGTAAGCCCATATCTTTAAAAGTCGTAGTAGTCGATCGACTTTTAAGTTTGTCCTAAAATCCGTATGTACACTTGCGTGTGTGGGGATAGCAAAGAAGTAGATGTTGCTGTCACAGACGTCAACAAGGCCTTCAACAAAATTTCGCATCAAATTCTTATATTCACTGTTCTTGGCTTCCACTCCCAGTCCCGGGCTTATTCTATAGACCAAATCCTACCTCGAAGACTGTCAGTACAATGATATTTTCAATTCTTCTATTTCTGGTCCAATTAATGCCATTTTGGAGTCCCTCAAGGCAGCCACCTCGGCCCACTTATCTTTATCTTAACCATTAATGATATGAACACTGTAATGAAGAACCCTCATCTTTCCGTATACTCTGATGACATAAAAATCTCAAACATATATTTTGTGAAACATTGATCCAAGGAGTTCTCAAATTCTTACATCACGAAATTTTTATATACTACCTTCGTTAGACCCATTTTTGAATATGAGGTAAGCTTATATATAGATACAAACTTTTTATCCATGATCTACTTACCAGTACTGATCCATGCTTCTCTTTCGCATCAACGAACTATGGCTGCAATGAGCCAATGCCCAGAATGCGACGCGAAGCAAACTTCGCTCTTTTCGACCTATGTACATATTGTCGAACCCTGTCTTAGAAATGTCTTCTACCGCCGCCATTCAGCATCTCCCTAATATTTTCCTTCCTAATACTATAGCTTCTTCTTTTCCTTTTTCCGGCGTTGTTATGGTCAGAAGTGTAGAACCATAACCTTCCCACTTAACTGCATTCCTACTGATCCGCTTGTGGGGTTCGCCGGTTTGACCTCAGAAAGTAGCGGCAGGCTTCCCGGTTTGGGATTACTTCATCGCTGAGGCCAATCAAATGCTGGTGTTTTTGCATTTGTTTGCACCAATTGTTTTTCGGCCTGCCTTTTTTTTTTTTTTTGTGACACGGGCATGCTCCAGATTTTTTTTTGTTTGATCTTACTCTTACAACACCGGTGATCTCCAGTCGTGTCAACCCACTGATTTGCATGTACACTTGTGGGGCAGTTTAATGGTGGTATATGTGTCTCTAGGCTCACCTTGGTGTTTTCTAAATTGCCTAGATGTGATTTTTGTTTACCTTTGTTTTAGTCGCCTTTTACGACAAGCGAGAGGAATCGCTGCAGGGATATTCTTAACCCGTCCCTGCACGGAGTCTTCCTAATACTATAGCTATTCATCTTATTTAGGTTAGTTGAGTTGTTTTTTTACTTTTAGTCATTATGCTCTTTGTTAAGGCTTGCCTTAAGCCAATAAAGTGAACCTAAGGAATCGAATGACAGCAACTTCAAGTGGCTATGTTTATACGATCCCTGGGTTGCAGCTTAATGTTATGGTGCGCACAACAAAACACAATAAAACATTCTGTCATAACTGGGCTATATTTCGCGACTCCCGCCAATCACTTGATTCGTCAACAAAAATCTCCAAAAATTACAATTAGAGACAAAATTAGTCTCTCTTTAATGTACCCATTCTGTGTCAGCGTAATTGGGGGGAAATCCAAACGAGCACCTCAAGTATTTGCTCAAACAAATTGTTGTCCATGTTAATTGAAAATGTAAATTAGCCTTGGTCTTACGGCCGCTAAGTAAGAATCGTGATTTTTGCTTTAGACGCCACTCCCTCTTGTAATCAAACTTGTACTACTAGATCACCTTTACCATTGACTACCCCTGACTCCTTCTATAACCACGTGGAGGCCAATAGAGACGGATCAGAAGCGACAAAACAGTCACAATTGCTATGCTGTAAGTGTTCTTATGCCTGACACTTGGTACGCTTTCGGAATGGATAATGGCAAACTGCTTAGCGGATGGTAAATGGCCTTTTGAGTTTTTGAAATCGGTTTTGAGTCGTCATTTAAAAATAGCTCGCGGCGGATGATGGAATGCTGCTCGTACGGCGACAGCGATGACAGTGGCGGATTTACCGATGTGCTGGTAGGCAATGAAGACTGATATATGATAGGGATCTATGTAAATGTTTAGAGTAGTAGAAAGAGGAATATTGCGTGACGGAAGTGGGGTTGCGTAGTGTGGAGTGAGTCACAAATACGTGAAGGCGATCAAGACGTAGTCATCGTATTTGTGAAGTTGTGGTTAGTCAGGATGGGGTCAGTGCCTTTTAGTGGACGATATGTTGATTTCATAGTTGTTGCAATGGATTATTTAAGGATATATCAAACCTTCCAATCAATGAACCATTAATGGATCAGTTATCTTTGATCCAAGTGATTTAGATGCGCTTTTGAATATGTAACAGAAACTCATGGTGCAATAAAACAAGCGTTATCCCTGAATTAGTCTAACATATCTGGAACTTCTCGAGCTAGTATATCTCAACTCAGTCAATTTGTTATTAGTTTATTTAGCTTTATTTAGCGATTCCTAAGCCACTTCCACTCGCTGCGGTTTTTATTTAAAGTCCAGCAGTTTTCAAACGAGCTTAACTGCTACATGTTCATAACCAAAAAATCCGGCTATTAACAGGATTTATCGGCCAAGACGTTCGTTTCAACGGTCTTCTTTCCAATTCGTACACAAAATGTTATTCTCCACTCAATATATTTAAACTTCAACCGACTCCAAATCGATCGCAAATACGCCGATCATATGGGGTACTATAGCTGATTGGAGACTAAAACAATAGACCTTTACTTACAATATACAAATTGTTTTGAGACATATATACATGCACGATAAGAAAAATTGGATAATACTCGTTACTTTTTGAACACACCGTTCGATATCTGGCGGAAAAAGTCTACTTTACCAAAGCTATCAGACAAATCTTACCTTATAAGTTGACAGCTCATTGCCACACTTCCACATATGTATACCTAAATTCTTCGGAAATATTTTTTTATGAATACTTAATTTGGCAATTACATATGTCCTTTGCAAGGCATTGAATAAAATTCTCACTGACTAAAACTCTTCAAATTGTCTACCTTTGGCTTCGAACCGATTTGATTAAGATGGATGTCTCCTTACCAGGAAATCCGCTATTACAGTACTCATGTTTTGAATCTGCCATTTCTAGCCTTTCTTAGTTACCCCTGCCGTCACCCAAGGTAGCCACTTAGGTCCACTTCTTTTCATTTTGTATCATAACTGATATTGATACTCTGCTGATAACACTAAGTTGTTCATGGGGTTTTTCTCAGGACAGGACCCTTTCCTTGATTTTTCAACAGCTTTTCTATCCGGTGCACTGTTTTTTTTTTTTTGTTATCTGTTGGAACATCAGACGCAAACACTGGTCCATTCTAATACCAGGCAGACACGTTTCTTTATTGAAATTTTCTCGTTTTCCGGAGAAAAATTAGGAGGAGCTTCAGTGATGTAGAGCTAAGAGATTCGACACACCATGTCGGCCCCAGGGGTGTGCTACCGTACGCGAACGAAGGCAGGACAGTTACAGAGAATGTGTTTTACTGTATCCTCCTCGCATAGGTAGGCGTTTCACTGATGCCCAGCACGCAGGGACGCTTAACAAAAGTGTAATGGCAAACGTAAGTCTTCTACTATCAATTCTCGTTTAGGATAAGACACATCATTTCTGCACACATCAGGATGTACGCGCTTAGTCATCCTGCGTCCTGGATATTCCCTCCATCTACGATTGTATGCGTTAAAGACCCAGTGGTTCATGTAGGATTTGATCGACTTAAAGCGGGTTCAGATCCCGAGAAACTCTCCTCTGAGCCCCTTCTAGCGAGTTCATCGGAGATCTCATTTCCTGGGATCCCAAAGGACTTGGGAATCATATAATACAAGCCTTAGTGAATTTAGTCTTCCCACTTGGACACAGCTTTGAGTGCAGCTTGGCTGTCACTGTAGGCGCATATCCTTTTTCTCTTGGGCTTGACAATATAGTGACAGACAAGCATCGTAGAATATTTCTCGCACAAATATACTTTCACTCCAATGCGAGCCTCTTTGAGGTGAAGTATCAGTTGCGATGGCAACACCGCTGTGCTGGGGTGGGTACTGGGTAGGTCCTCGTACAGCTGAGACAAACCGCTCTTTGGAGTCTGGTGAAAGAGGTTACGACGTTTGTTTGCGTGTAAGCCTCTTCCACCAGAAAACCGATGCTTATGAATTTATCGGAGAAACTTTTGCGGCGATAAGCCCCATGTTTTGCAAACAAGATGGGATCAGCTTGCCGGGAGCCAACCTACAATTCTAGGTTTTCTAACTTGAATTTTGCAAACTTTTAACTGGATCTCAGAAACCACAGTAGCTAGGGCTCTAAAACCGGTCGTTATGAGTTTAGGATCATGTACACTATAACACGAATCATGTACACTCTGTTTGATATATGCGTACGAAAGGACAGACAGCAAAGCTTTTGCACAAGTCTTCCCTAGCCCAGCTTTGTAAAGTAGAAGTCTAGAAGCACCTTTGCATTACCAAAAAGCTGACAGTGCTTTGCTAGTTTTTGACTCAACATGCTTTAACCAAAGAAGCTAGCTATCTAAGTTGACTCCCAGGTACTAAGCTTTTTTGTACATCGCAATGGGAATGTCTTTTAACAACAGCTGAATCATTTCGTCCTTCTTATCAAGGTAACGACATTAGTCTTAAGAGCATTAACCAACAGCCCATTACTCGTGAACCAGTCATCGATCACATTTATCGGCGGCTGTGCTTTGAGACAGACAATTCTAAACTTGAGCCGACAGAGAGAATGGCAACATCATTCGCATAGGCCTGTGCATAGACTCCAGGGCTTGGAACCTAATATCCAAGGGTGAATCTAATATCCAAGTGCGAATCCATCACTTCTTTAACGAAAATTCCTTTCCATGTCTACTTTCTCTTTGATCAACCCATTTCCTGCGTTTAGGTACATGGTCTAAGGAATACCCTAAAACCTTCGAAACCCAAACCGTTTACATTACCTGAGTTCGGCCCCTTTAAGAATATGCCTCTCACGTGTGGTCTTTACCAACATATTCATATTTCCAGAATCAATGCCGTTTTCGACGTTGTCGATTTCTTCCAAAGAACAATTCTTTGTTTCTAGCAGTCTATCAAGATGCCTTGAAACTAATCATTGAATTGAATTGAAGGACTCGGGAAGATCCTAGTTCTGCAACCATAAAAATTAATTGTACCCCCTTCTTTGGTCTAGGATTTGAGTGCTGCCTTCAAAAATTCGACAACTTCTCTAGATGGAATTTCCTGATGAAGATGATTTCCCTATGATTTTGAATATTTCTCGGTCAAGGCTTGGGCAGACGGTCAGTATGTGTTCCATAGATTACTTGGCTTGCCCACATCGCCTACCACCCATTTTATAAAGGCGGTAGTTGCATATTCCGTGTCCTGTTAGTGTCTCACATAGCACTCTTAGGTCGGCTTTATGAAGTTCTAGAGCTTCTATGGCACGTTTGGAATTATGATTCGTTTTAAACATATTATTTTGGATACGATGAAGAAAGATACATATACAACTATTACAGATATTACAACTATATCCCTACTGGCCCTAATCCTTGTTATATATTGTACAAGATCCTTGTCTCTCCTTACTCCCACTTCTTACATTCTATGGCTCCAATGCACCACGTGAATGAACAAGTTTTCTGCTTCAAGATATTCAAGCTGTCTTAGAAATATTCTGTTGCTCCAATCACGTCACATGGTTTCGATGAAAAGGAAATATTTTTCCTGGAACTATTGGTATTTCCGTTCCCAAGCTTACAGCAAAAGTCACCGCACCGTAGTATTACATTCCAGTATCTCACATCAGGAATCCCCCATGATGTCTCTCTCCACCGTCTACTGAACATCACCATTACTTATTACCTAAAGGGTAGAGATCTGGTGTCATAGAACGATGCAACGATTAATTGCGTGCAATGATGATGCACATTAGAATAAGCCCGGTTTCCACAATCACCATCTACACCCCTTCCACAATGATGAGGTAATTCCAGGGAGCAATACAACGTCAGGTAATAACAAACCAGAATGAACATAAAAACAAAAAAGCATTGAATGATTGCTCGCGTGGAATTCCCAGTTTATATATCGCACCAACCCGCGTGTTGGTCACCCCTACGCCTCTTCCGTCCCCAGCCGTCTACTCGTTGGATTCTCTTTTCCCATTTTCGTTTTTCTTAATATTCATACCTTTGGATATAAAACTACGAGTGTAATGAAAATGTGCAAAGCGCTGGATTCGCGGGGGACATGCTCAGAATAAATTGTCGCCCCGCAGAAGTATAAAAGTGATTGTCAACATTGCTCGAGGCATTAGTCTTATAAGTGATCTGGCGTCTAATCAGACCAAGTGGCTTCCTTCAAATATCTTTGGATTTCCGTACAATTAGAATGAAAGTGGTAAGTGACAAGACGATACAAGTGGGCCAGCCTGGATGTTGACTATACGATTTGGTTTCAATTACAGGTGGCAGTAGTCCTTTTGTCTATGGTATCGGTTGCGATGGCAGCACCAACATTGCACAAGTTGGGAGGTGGCTTGGGAGGTGGTATAGGATTGAATATCGGGATTAGTAAGCACATTGGACTGGGACTGGGTGGTGGATATGGAGGGGGTTCAGGATATGGTGGTCATGGTGGATATAGCGGAGGCTATGGTTCTGGATATAGTGGACATGGTGGATATTCGGTTCCACAAACGATACAAGTTCATACACTGCAGAATGTTCCAGTGCACACGATCAAAACGATTCCAGTGAATAGCTACGGCGGTAATAGTGGATATGGTGGATACAGTGGCCATGGAGGATATGGTGGTCAAGGTGGTTATGGTGGGCAAGGGCAGGGTTATGGTAGTGGCTATGGTAATTCTTATGCTACTAGCAGCGCTGGCAGCTCAGCTAACTCAGGCTGGTCTGGAAATGCATACCCGAGCACAGGAGGATGCGGTGGTGGATGTGGTGGTGGTGGAGGATATGGTTCTAATGGAGCCTACTCTAATTCGCAGTCATCCGCGTGGAGCAGCAGTCGTGGTGGATCATGGTAGATAGAGTTTAAGTGATTTGCATGTATTTATGTACGTTTATCTTGAGTGAACAATAAAACGGAGAAAATTATAATGAACCTATCTTGATCATATGTCAAAGGATTATCTCATCACTGTTCTCATCGAGCAAAATATGGATGGAAAAAAAATCATCACGTTTCTATCAGCGACAATTCCATTCTTAGTTTCATAATAAATCAAACGTTATGTCTGTACATAATTAACTATTCTTAACACGTCCTTATGCAATCTTCTGTGACTTAAGTTTGGAAGCTGGAATAACCCAGCATTGTCCATGTTACTATGACTACTGTGATAAGTACAGACGGAAGAAAGAAACCAGAATGAAGGTCTCTCTCGAGGCGCATTATTTTGGAGGTTTCACGCAGAGAAAAATTCAGAGCACGTTTCTGTCACCTGCGAGCCTTGTGCACTCGAAGAGCCTTGATATATGTATGTATTTTGTGAGAAACAATGTTGGACGATCAAGTTTCCATTCCCACGAATTGTGGTTGTCAAACCTGTTGAAAAGTTAATTATAATTTAATGCCTAGCCCTCCTATAAACTCTGTTCGGATTGGACGTCACAATCCGAATTATAAAATCACTGCCCGGCACGTGAAAATCCAATCCCATCAATGATACACAATCAGAAAATAAACAACGCGCACACCACCCCAACCGTGCAAGTGGAAACCAGTTTACGTGCATATATATGTACGAATAACCGACAAAGAGAAGCACCAGTGACTTTGAACTTGAATTCACTTTCTTTCCTGCTCATCATTGGCGCGGCATTAGCTGTGGGCAGTAGACACGCGATGACTGTTGAAAAAACACCGTAGCTGCATTTAAATTTGTGCGCCATCTTTGGTAAATAGTTATAACTGTGACTGAAAGCTCTAGTAGTTACTAGTAGTTTCCGATAGAGGTATAACCAACGTAAAACGAAAGAGTTGAAATGCGAACTGGCATTCGCGGTTATTTATTGTTTGATTTGGTGTGACCAGTGGCAGTGGTTTGTGACCAGTCTTTTCATATATTGAATGTTGCTTCATAGTCCAGTAAAATAAGGGTTCTGATTATAAAATAATGAGAGATAATAAGCTGGAAACTCGTTTATACCTTCCTTTCAGCGTTCTAAATATTGTGTAAGAAGTCTCGAAAAATCTCGTGACTGCGTCGTAATTTATAGAAGGTCAAAGGTCACGAAAATCGTTAACATCTATTATCAAAATTGCCAAGCATACGATTTGCGGCAATTTTTGTTGCAAACATTTTTTCATACGTTCAACCGTTTTAGAGATAGAGGACAGAAAGTGATCAGTGCTCAGCCACACATACTGTTATACAAAGTCAACGGTCAATTTCGCTGACTAATACCTTCTATGAAGTTACACAATATTTAGAACGCCGAAAGGAAGGTATAAACGAGTTTCTGGCTTATTATCTCTCATTCCGAGGTTGACCCCTTTTTTTGCTTTATGTTACTGGACTATCGGAGAGTACATTTACATTTGCCGCAGTTGATAAAAGGAGGGTTACATGTAAACTTTGGAGACCATTATGCGCTTTCTTGTTTTCTTTTATAATTCATCAAATTCGTGGTCCGGATTTGACGTCCGTGTTCAATCACATACGTCAATCGTAAAAAGGAGAAATATCAGTAACGACGGGGAAGTCACCGTTCACATCGCCGTTCGGCTTAGCTCTATAAAAGGCTGAGACCTTTGGCAGAACAGGACGAAGAAGAAAAGTCGAGTCAGCGATTCGAAAATCAGGTCAAACGTTATAAGCACATCAACACAGAAGAGAAACCACAACAACAACTACCACAACAAATATGGTAAGAAAATTACTTATCGTGTCGTCAGAGTGGGGCTTCCCGAGATCAACCATGCAGTGTTGATGCTAAGGTGGCATCACATTGTACGGAAAAAATTAAGCAAAGGAAAGAAATAATAATAACAATAATTTCTACGACTACGTCGCCTATAAGCGGAGGATGATTTGCAAGGTCAACTCTAGCTGAAGCTGTCTTTCGGCAAGTAAAAGGTGAGTGGGGACTGATAGGACGAAAATGCATACTCCGACCCAGGTATTAACCCGTACGAGGTTAATCAACTGATATTAGTACCTACTTCCGAGGCATATACCGCATCATTAGCGCTCCGATTTGAGTTTTAGCCCGGAAGGGTCTAATCAAGCGTTATAGCCGCGCTCAAGGGCCCAAGCCAAAAGCAGCTAGAGCCTTGACTTGGGTTTTCACCAGATGGGCTTGGCCTCACGCTTCTCCTGATAGCTCGCTACCGGGTCGGTACTGTCCTCGCGACAGTAACAATAAGTTGATTAAGGCGCCACTACGGTACGCTGCGCCGATAATATTAGTGCATCTGCTAGTGTCACAAATTAAAGTTATTTGCCAGACCCTGGTCCGGCGAGTATACTACGGCTGGGCAATTACGTCTGGAATAAAATGTGTCCGGAGTTAATAACTTAATTACTTCGACAATTTTTGCAAACACAGACGTGAAACTATGTACAAAATATTAGTTCGAAAATCACTAATAGTAATGATCCACACGTTATCTTTTTGAAAACTGACAACAAACTGAAAAACTATGTTTTTGATGGGCTTGGCAACATCACGTGCAAAATTTCCACTACTTTTTCCACACTTTTATTTTTCTTGCTGATAGACTGATATTATTCTATGCCACATCCACAAGTCTCACAAAATTCTTAATTTCATTACAAAAAAAGCATGGCTCCATGGCAAGCTTACAAACGAAGAGGTCGGACACGAACCCAAGCGAGCGAGAGCACGAGTCGAGAGCGTTAACACTTACGCCACGGCATGCTCAAACAGAGTTTAACGTAACTTACTCATAAGCCACTAGGTAAAACTTCAAACTTCTGAGCGTTGCGTGTTACTATTTCACTGATGGAATACCTACATGGTATACTATCACTATGCAAAAAATGAGGCAAATCCGTTTCCCGTTAGTCGTGCCTTCCCCTTGTTAGTCATATATACAATAGATGTTTTTTTTTTCTAAAGCTCAGATACCTATCGTTCGGGGCATTTTCAAAAGGCGCTTCCTGAGTTGAGACCTATAATCAAAGTTGTTATCGTTGTCCATCTGTGATTGACTTATTTGTGTCCAATGTGCCTGGTTATTTTTCCCAACCGATTTCCATTAACTATCTAAGCTCTGATAAGGTGCAATATCAAAATGCAAATTGCTCAAAAATCCAAATTGAAATCGTTTTCGGTCTAAATTAACTTCTTTGTTCCTTAACATTCCAAGTAATTTAGACGGCGCTACTTGCACCAACGATGTTGACTCAATTGTCTCTAATTTAAGCGAACAAATATTAGATGCAATTGACATCAGTGTTCCTAAGGTCCCTTATAAGCCCCATGTAAAATCTGCGAAGAGGACCTAAAGGAACTAAGGAACAATTTGGTTTCAGATACAACCATAGTACGTCTTATCAAGTACTAAGGATCTGCAACCATGTTTTGTCATCTCGTTCAATAGGTAAGTCAACGGGCATGATATTAGTTGACATTGAAAAGGCCTTTGATTCAGATTGAACGACGGACTTATTTTCAAAATTATAAATTTTAATTTTTCTCCTGCCCAATCGTTGTTCTAAAGTGTACGTTAATAATGATGTCTCTAGCATTGTCCACTTTTATTATGATGTTCTCCAAGGCTCGGTCCTGGGACCTGTTTTGTATAACCTGTTCACGTTCGATTTACCATCACTGCCCAACTGCGAAGTAGCAATATTTGCAAACGACATGGCAATATTCTCGTCTCATGAACTCGTTCTCGAAATTGAGAAGAATCTAAACTATGGCTCGAGAATTTATTTCAATAAATGGAAAATCAAATCATACGAAGATAATGTATAAGCCAGCTTTTTACTTGAAAAAAAGCCTGTTTTCTTCCTAGTGGACAGTATAAGTTGGGAACCCTCCGTCAAATACCTAGGGATTTATTTGGATACCAAACTTATATTTAATGTTCATTCAATAAACATCTTAAAAAAAATTGAAACTGCATCATTCGACACGTGATATTCACCGAAGGGCAAATGTTGAATGGATCTCCTATAGAATACAGAAATTGAATCAGCGTCTTCAAGTTCATTTCAAATTTTCCGATAATCCCTTCGAGAATAAATTTAATGATAATTATATGCAATTCGATAGTTGATATTGTATTTATTTTCTATGTGAATTAATTTAAGTTATTTCGGTTACATTGTAATATTTTTGACTCGTGTAATTTATTTATTTATTTATCTATTTTTCAATTTGTTATTTATTATTTTATTTATCTTTTTATTTATTTATTCATTTATTTTCAATTTATTTATCTATTTATTTATTCATCTATTTATTTACTTTTCTATTTCTCAAAAATTAATTATTTACGATACATACAAATATACATATATTTATAATTGTTTTTACTTGACCTTTTAATATATTTGTTTATTTATTTATTACTTGTCCTTTTCTTGAATTTTTCGTTTATTATTTCTTTTTTATGCCATTAAATTGGAGCGTTTTTTTTCGCATTTCTTTAAAAAAACCTAACTATCTTGTAAAAATGTTCAATATCTACAATTGTACAATATAATAATAGATGAAAGAAATAAATTATCATATCACTGAATTATAAAACATGTGCTAACGAACCTTTGTAAAAAATTTATGCGAAATAAAGAACTATCTAACTAAACCTTTTAGGTTTATTTATTCTCCTTATTTTTTTAAAGAACACTGGCAAAATGATCGTCAGCTTGTATTTATTAGCAGCTAACCATATGTTTGCTAATAAAGTTACAGCTAAGTGTTCAAGTTTTAAATAAACAAATGGGAATCCTCAGTTCAGCGCAGGTTCAGAGTAAGTCTCTTCGAATGAGGTAGATGTGTTTATTTCCATAAGCATTGAGACAGAAACTCGTCACTGAACAAAATTCGATGCGAAAACCGCGGATCTTCATTGAAGTGTTGCAGAGCCCATTGACTGAAATTTAAGCATAAATTCATGTCTGGCGGCTTCAATTCTGGAACAAATTATATTTTCTGAGTCTTTAAACCAAAATCCTCTTTTAAATTCCGTTAATTATTGAATACGATAAGACCATGTGTTGAGATTGACATTGAATCGATTGCTCACGGTCTTCAGCCACTCTCATCGCCGCAGTCGCAATAGTCTCCTCACTATGGGCTAGATGTGCTCTATTCGGTCGCATATTATCCAATAACGTACACTGAGACACGAATTTGAGGAAGGTCGATGATTTAATTTAATTTAATTTATTAATCTATCATGTGTACAAAACTTTCGTACATAATAGCAGATCCAGATAAGTATTTGTTAAATTAAAGTAAATTAATAATGTAAATACTCGTGCAAGCAAAAATATAGTTAAAATTATTGAAAATTACATAATAGCATTTATGAAAGCAGTTTTGAATAAATTTCGACTTGGATTAATATCAATTACAACATCATATAAATTACAATGAAGACAAGCGCTGCTGAATGGATTAGACCGAGCATAATTAGAGATATGTTACGCTCGAAGATGTTCGTTCACCATTCTCCGGGGATGGTTATCCTAGATAGGATTCGAAAGATTCAACTGAATTTCTCGCGTTGATTGTAGTTCACAGTAACTGTCTTGTTTCCATGTCAATGAGGTGTTATATTGGAAATGCACATACAGAGCATGAATTTTGAAGTGATCTTATACTGCGACAGTTATGCCTTCGTCAGCATTTTTTTTATCATCTCACATTCACAACTGATATTGTTGCACAGTTTTTCCGTATAGAAATTGTTCTTGGCTATGGACAGACTTGACCTACAGACCTTCAGCTCAACAGTCGGTGATGTTTACTATTGCACCACGACCACCCCCCATAATAGAAGAGAGTAATATGTCCAACGATTACTTCCGTAACGAGCTTTGCCGAATAGTGCACTCTCCGCTTGCTTATCTTCAGACTAATCAGTACACATCTTACATGATAAGGGGGAATAACTGACTTCCAAAATATCTTGCGCAATGCAAACTTAGAGAATCCCTTTTGGGTCTGCTTAATTTGGTTAGACTGATTTAAGTAGAAGGTGTTCCACACAACAGTATTCCAATACTAAGCGGACTAGAGAAACCTGTGTCTTCAATGCATAAAGATCTTCAAAGTCCTTTTTGTTGCGAGTAAAGAAGCCCAACATAGAGTTCGCTTTAGATACAATATAACCAATATGCAGCCAAATCTTTTTGCGCATTTAGTCTATTCAGGATGCAATTGTTAAGGGAGTATTCAAAAACCATTTCGGAGGATAACCTAGAAAAGGTCATAAACGCCACTTTAGCACTTTAGGTTATTAGCACGACACTATTCAGGTATACTATTAATGTCAAGTTTTTAAACAGCAGCGTCAAAATATGTCGATATCAACTTAAAGATTTTCAGGTCATCAGCAAAGAAGACTATTAGAATTACGTATGTACATACAAGGGTAGGTCATTTATGAATAAAACGAAAAGGAGTGGGCCTAAGTGGCTGCCTTGAGGAACAGCTAAATAATTAACTTTTTTTTTCGATAGCGTAGGTCCAGTTCATACATATTGTGTACGACCGATGAGATGGCTTCGAATCCAGAGCAATAAATTGGAGTGGAACCAAGATGACTTGGTGATGATCAAATGCTTTCGAAAAGTCGATGAAGATAGTGTCGACTTGACAATGACTTTTAATATTGTTAATTGTATAATTGGTGAGTATTACCAGGCTAGTTGTCGTGGACCAGTAACGAAACCATGCTGGAGTTCGGAAATGTGATTATGTAAAATCGAGTAAAGCTTTGTCTCAATGATAGCTTAAAAAAATCTTGGACATAAGCTGAAGCTTGGACATGGGCCTATAATTTTTATCAGATTTTTTAGAGCCAGCTATATGGATGGGTATGATAATAGAAGATTTCCAATGGTTAACAATTCACCGCAACACAGCGACATATTAAAAATTATGCAAAGAGGTTTAGCTAATGACCAACTACAAGAATTTCGAAGAAACTGATGGAGGTTACAATGCGGCGCGATACTTGCACTGGACCCAACGGATGGTAGTTCGAGTAAAACATCATTTTCAATAAGAACAAAAGACCCAAGATCAGTTACAGAACGGAAATTGGTATAATAATCAATGTTTTCATTTATAAAGTTGGATTGCAAGCAAACACATCAGAAAACATATTTAAAACATAACTAGAAATTTCGTTCAGGATCATGGTATTGGGAAGACCGAAAGTCTTGCGCCTAGAATTTAGTAACGACCAAAAACATTTTCATTTTATATTGAGCTCTATAAAAGAGATATATTGTCAAAAGTTGAAACGTTTTAAAAATTCGTATGCCCTCCTTAATTGGCGGAACTGGCCATCAAGAAGCGCTGATTTTTGCTTGAATTATAAGTTTTGAGCATTGCGTTCTTAAGACGCATTTTCTAGACTACCGGTTGAAAAGATCGAGTGCCATTCAACTTGCGATAAAGCATTATTTATTAAGCTATATATATTGGAGGTATTCATCGAAATAAACAAATTTAGCACAATTAAATTGAACGAACTTTGCAGCGATATTACTAAGCAAAGGAAAAGTTGCATTTTTAACAGACACTTCAAGTTCTTCGTCAGTGAAAATTAAATATAACATATTCCCTAAAGAGTAATTAATTATATTTACTTGCCGAAGATTTAAAGAATACATGGAATCGATTACTTCAAGTTGGTGGCACTGTGAGACATTAAGCGGGAAAACACATGTGTCGTTCTAAGAGAGAGTCCACTTTACATTAGTTAAATTAAAATCACCTAAAACTACGGATGCGCGTACATTTTCTTTTAAATTCTAGCTCTGTCATAGACACCCTATACTTTTTTTTCAAAATGATTAAGAATTATTTAAATATTATTTAGAAAATGAAAAAAACATATTTTGAATTAAATTTTTTGAACTGGTTCCTTTCCTATATTACTAGTTTCTCAACTTTGCTTACAAATAAAATATTTATAATAAAATGTTTGGAAATATTATCTTTTATCTGCTATTAAAATACAAACCGCATACCTTTTCTGACAGCTGCCAGCATTAAAAAAATAAGGAAAGCCTTCAAGAGGTAAATAAATAAAATTTGCGCAATGAAAACAGAAAAGGAACAAGAAGCTCCTGCAATGCTTGAATTTATTGAATATGTAAATATGAATTTATTATTAATTTTTTAGTAGGTAAAACGTAAGGTCTAATTGTGACCTTATTGGAGCTATGAATTATTTTTTCTTCTAAATGACAATAATAAAATTGGTTGAACCTCTTCCCAGTCAAAAACCTGACCTTCCACCAAACATTGTAAGTTCCGAATACCCTTGCATGTAAATTTTATTTTAACCGTTTCGTGTTCGGGTTACTAAACAATATAGCGTGGATGGCTTCATTACGACACCGCAACATCAAACCATGTTCACTGCACCATTCTTTCTTAGCGAAAACCAAAAAACAAAACCTCGAAAAGCTACCACGATCACCGCCATTCATTCAAACAAAGACCATAATTTCACTTTTAAATTAACGCCTCGTCCAATTATGCATTCGAAATCAAAAGTACTCGTACCCTACACCATTACTCATCATCGTGAGATGGGATAGGGTAAATATGTTAATTACTTCCCAGCCACATACGTTCGTTAAGCTTCCGTAAGGTAGTCTTTCTCGAACATTCATATGGTAAACATCAATCAAGACATCAGTTGCATTAGTAGTCATTAATACTGAGTTGTGATTAGGTCCATGATCCTATCAAGCATGAAATGAAATTAAGTGGAATATTCATGTCAGAGAGAAATATGAACAGATATATGTATATTAAGCCGCGTTCTCAAGCCGGTTTCGCGTCGATGGGGATTATGAATTGACTTGTGGTTTTCCCACTTCAAGAACAATAGAATTTGAGATGAGATGGAAAGGCATCGCGTCGTAGTGGAAGAGATCAGAGACCTGTGAGAACACCCGCCAATGTTAAATACACTCTTTCCAGTATAAACATAGATCAGAGGCTAATAGCTTATTGAATACTAATTAAGCGATTCTTTGGCTTTTGAACTTTTTTCTGAATATTAGCGGATAATCTGTGAAATTCTATTTAAGCGCGAATACAAAATTAGATACCATGTTCACCTTGGCTTATCGAACATACTACGAGGGAGCTTGTATAAATGTTGTGTAAATGTTGTTTGTTGATAGTATGACTAAGGAAAGCTATTGTTAACAGGTTTTTGAGTGTTGCGTAAGATTTTAGGCAGAATTTCAAACGGAATGGTTATATAATTCACCCGATTTTATTTTTGGTCAATAAATAATGGAGAGGTCTGAAGACTAGTTGCAGAAGTTTTCTATAAGTAAGATTTGATAAGAAGGATTAAATTCTGTTAAAGTTAAGAATGAGAAACGAAAAACGTTTTATTTAAATTGAAACAGAAACGACGAGTGACAGCGGCCAGAATTAGTAACAGTCTGGTGACAGCAAGGTAGCAGTTTTCAAACTGCTCTCAGTGCTTCCACCTTCTTAACATTTGCCGCCCCCCGATTTAGGGATCGGTACCGCTCACCGTGTCCGTCTTCCTTTTGGTTGTCGATTGGAAATGCTATAAACTTGGAGATTTCTCTTTTTATAGTCGAAAATTGATTCTGTCGTCTCCTGAGTGTTCAATAATACGACCCAATGGCCACTGAATGGTGGGGTGCGTTCATCTCGTATGAACACAAGATCGCCAACTTGAAGATTTTGCTTAGTTTGCTGCCATTAGTTTCTAACTTGAAGTTCATGCTCCACAGCTCCACCGTTTCCAAAAATCTTGCCGCATTAACAGGTTTCATGCTCTTGATCCCGGCCTCCCAAATACCATCAAAATTAGGTGAAACCAGAAGAATGAAGTGCCATGACACTCCATGGCAAACGACCGATCCAGTACCCTCAGTTAACTGTTGTTGATAAAAAAATCCTTTGGGTAGCTTATTTGCTTCGACGAAAGTCGTTGCACAGTTGCTATAAATGTCAGAGCTACAGCCTCGCTATGAGAAGACACATCGTAACGCTGAGGTGTATCGCTCTTTTTTTTCTTGTGATTTGACGC
The DNA here is from genome assembly GCA_958301585.1 of Merodon equestris. Taxonomy (NCBI): domain Eukaryota; kingdom Metazoa; phylum Arthropoda; class Insecta; order Diptera; family Syrphidae; genus Merodon; species Merodon equestris. The sequence goes on from OY284415.1 coordinate 40,904,400, forward strand.
CCCCACAGGGGCATTTTATTAGCTTAATGCAAGCCTTAACAAAAAAAAATAACTTGGAGTACAAATTAATTCGGTCCGTTTTTTTGTGTTCAAAATTTTTTTTTATTGAAAAAATCTAAAAAATAAAATCACTCAAAGTATTGTTCGTCGGAAGCGAGTACTTTTTCCCATCTCTCTGGTAATTTTCGAATACCATCTCTAAAAAATGAGTCCTCTCTGGCATCGATCCAATCATTGAGCCATTCTTCGATTTCTTCAAAAAACCCGAACCGGTGACCCTCCAAATCGTTTTGCATCCGTCGAAAAAGCCAGTAGTCGGAAGGAGCAAGGTCTGGAGAATACGGCGGGTGGGGTAAGACCTCCCATTTCAGCGTTTCCAGGTTGTTTTTGACCGCTACAGCCACGTGGGGCCGAGTGTTATCATGTTGCAAAATCACCTTGTCATGCCTTTCGGTCGTTTCTGGCCGTTTTTCACCCAATGCACGGCTCAAACGCATTCGTTGTAGTCGATAACGTTTCCCATCAATGGTTTCGCCTGGTTTTAGCAGCTCATAGTACACCACACTCGTCTGGTCCCACCATATGCAGAGCATAACCTTTGAACCGTGGATGTTTCTCTTTGGCGACGATGTAGACGATGATGGAACGGGTTCACCAGGCTTTGCATAGTATTTTTTCTTCTTGGGCTTATCGTAGTATATCCACTTTTCATCTCCAGTCACGATCCGGTGCAAAAATCCCTTCCTTTGATGTCTTTCAAGAAGCAGTTCCGAGGTGAAAAATCACCTTTCGACATCTCTCGGTTTCAATTCGTACGGCACCTAATTTCCTTGCTTTTGAATAAATCCAAATTTCTTTAACCGAACGGAAATTGTTTGCTGAGTCACTCCCAACGATTCTGCGAGTTCGCTTTGCGTTTGGCACGGATCTTGATCCAGTAAAGCCTCCAATTCCTCATCTTCAAACTTTTTGGGCTGGCCAAGACGCTCTTTGTATTCGACGCTAAAATCACCACTTTTGAAGCGTCGAAACCACTCTCTGCATGATTTATCGGTCGGAGCAGATTCACCATAAACTTCTACAAGCATTTGATGGGCTTCAGCTGCACTTTTCTTCCAATTAAAAAAGAAAATCAAAACTTCCCGCAAATGCTGTTTATTTAAGACAAATCCGGACATTTTCGAAGAGGCAAAAAACAATGTTGTTGTCAGAAACAGACGCTGATGCACACTAATTATTGTTGACAGATGTCACACCTATCCAATGAAGTAGGTAATCGCTTCCAAGATCAGCCACAACTTGCAGGTGGCGCCATCTTTTGAAAACGGAACGAATTAATTTCTAATTAACTTATTAACGATTAAGGAGAGGGTAAAGGGTTGTGGTATAGGGCAATTCTGAGACTGGACCTTTTAATGTGAAGGTCGAAAAGATTGGTGTTAGCTTTGCGCATCATTCTGGACAATGGTTCGTGGTAGCCATAATTTGTGCGAAGAGTGTTTAGGGGTTTGGACCGAAGGTTACGTAGGTTGGTGCTAAGGGGAGTCATGTGCAATAATGTGGGGCTGTCAATGATACCGTTGAGAAGATCGTGAATAAAAAGAATATCTGCAACATCGCGTCATTCTTTAAAGGTTAGAGGTTGATTAATTTTAGGCGATCCGTATAAGGCGTTTAATTAAGGGGGTCAGCCCAGCGAAGGCCACGAAGGGGAAAGCGGATAAACCTACGTTGAATGGCCTCAAAATTAGGTGAGTAATTCGTAAGAGGGGCACCAGACTTGACTATCATATTTGAGAAGTTTCCTCGAGAATTCTTTCAGGCAACGTTTCACGAAACCAAGGGCAGAGTTGGCACGTTTGATAATGTTGTCCATGTGGAGACGGAAGTTAAGTTCCCTAAATCCCTAGATCAGCCAAGAAGTTGACAGGGGGAACCGTTTCATTACGAATAATGTACGTTCTGGGTGGTGAGGAAAAGCGCTTGTGGGAATAAGTGATGGCTTGGCATTTACTGACATTGAGCTTGAGGTGGTTTTTTTGAGACCAAGTAGTGGACCTGTTAAGATCTGATTGAAGAGAGCACTTGACTCGTGAAGGGAAGATATGTGTTTAAATATTTTCATATGATCGGCATATATCTAGAGCTGATAATTCAGAATAACACTGTCAACATCATTAATGGTTAGAATAAATATCAATTGGCCGAGATGACTACCTTGTGGGACACTGGAAATAGCATTAATTGGATCAGAGATAGAAGATCTAAAGATAACGTTATACATACTGACGATCTTCTAGATAAGATTTGATCCATGAGATAAAACCGGGAGAGAAACCGAGGCAGTGAGCTGGAGGAGAATAAATTGGTGAGACATTTTGTCAAAGGCTTTGCTAAAGTCAGTGACGACAACGTCTACTTCTTTGCCGGCTTCGAGTGCACACAAACAGTCGATCGACCTTTTAGGAACCCATGTTGGTTAGGAGAAAATATGCGTTGCAGTGAAAGTATAGTTGTAGATTTGACTTGGTTAGTGAAAAATAGAGATCTCGATGTTTTACCACCACCGGGGCGCCAGAGAATTACGACACATCCGCAATACAGACGAACAAGTCGTTTGCCATCAGTGACCGCATGGTCTTTATATTGGAGGTTCGGTCTTCTTCTCCTTCTCGAACAATTAAGCTCGGATGCGATGACCCTTTTAGCTGGAGTGTTGGTACAATGTGGACGAGCCAGTCGATGGATATTAACTTTCTCCTCTATTCGCCTTCCTTCGGACCGAATATCCGACTTAGAATTTTTCTATCGACGGATCCCGTCGGCCATCCTACTTACCATCCAGCTTTCGGCTCCATAAAGCAAGACTAGCAGGATAAGTGTTTTGTAGCGCATAATTTTGTTCCTTCGAGTTAGGAGTTACGAACTTAACTGTTTTGGCAGGTTGTGATAGCACCGGTTGCGAAGGGTGATTCTGCGTTGGATCTCCACTGTGATGTCGGTGGTGGAGTTCACGTTTTCCGCGAGAGGTCAGTTTTCTTATTCCAAAATAGAAATTATCGATTGTTAGGTGGTGGGCAACGGATCGATTTTCGCTCGATCGCATACTTGGTTTTCTCCTCATTTACCTTCAGAGCATCTCTCTTCGCCTGTTCCTCGATCTGAAAGCATGTTGGGAATACGCGATTATGTCTATATCGTCTGCGTATCGATTTGTAAGAGATAGTGCTTCAATGTTAACACCTGCCCTCCGCACTATGTGTTCGAGAACCAGATTGAAGAAGTCACACGACACCGCATCGTCTTGTCGAAATCCGGTTCAGGTAACGAACGGTTCTGGGGTTCCTGAATCAATCGCGATTTTTCAAGCGTGGTGCGACAAAACCGGATCAGTTTTCCCGTGATCTCGAACTCGCCCTTCGTATTAAAGAGTTCTTTGCGATGAATGCTGTCGTATGCGGCTTTGTAATCGATGAATTAGCCTTAGTGACAAAATGTGGTCTAAAGTCGATTTGTCGGTCCGGAAGTCGCACTGGTATGTGCCGATTTGTGCGGTGCAAAACGGTTTTAACGTTCACACAGTACGCTGGATAGGATGTAGTTGGCACACATGGTAGGATCACCTTTATTGAGAATGGGGCTACTGATTATACTGATTACACCCAACAATTAATTTTCTGTTCACTAGGTAAACGAGTCGAAAAAAGTTCACGAATATATAAACGCACGTTACGACACACATGTATGTAGGAGCCAGTAGATAGGACGCCGTACCAACGAGAGGCAACACATACGAAGAACACATTACAATACACACAACGACGAACAGCGAGGGTAACAAGCGGACGAGACAAATAATAAAACAAAAGACATCGAACGATCGTCGACCGAACGATTTACGGAAAAACCCAACGGTCCCGGAGTCTTACGATTTGCCTGGTTATTCTCAGCACTGCATGCAGGCACTCACTCTTGAAGTGATCAGCAAGGAGAGCGGACGTCATCAAACGCCAAGGAGTTTATATTGAAGTAAAATAAATAAATAAGTAAAGAAGTGCAGTGCGTTTTGTGGGAGATCCTAGATACATATAGGACACACAGCGAGATCATGATCACCATTACCGTTAAATAGATTGCAGAAATATGCCTTCAATGTCTTTCACACCACCATTGCAGTTCTATAACTAGGCTACCACCTTAGTCTTTGCAAGACAACTGAATTGATCAGTCTTATTCATTTACTTATTTTTTATGAAACTGCTAGTTCTAACATATGGCATGTGGCACTGCGACCAATGCAGATCCACTGTGCTTGCCAGCCGATGAGACGAGGAGTTCTTCTATTTTCTCTAAAAAAATTGAGGATGTCTCTCGTAGGATCTGAGATGATCCCCTCAGGAGTCATAATTTCTCTGAGGAGGATACGCTTCCTAAGATGGCAGGGGGCATATAGTGTGTGAGCTGCAGTTTTCTTATCTTCTAGTGAGAACCGACACTCAGTTTCAAATGAGAGGTTTATTTTGTTGAGATTGTATCTCAGACAACATTGTCCCGAAAAGTAGCTGACCAGTCTTCTGTCTATTTGAGAATATTGATAGAGTGTTTGTTCAGGGGCCATATGAATGTCTTTGATTGTTGGAGTCCTTGAACGCTGTTCGAAAAGTGGAGGTGTTGCTATTTTTCCTACTTGTTAACTTGAAAAAGTTAATCTTCGATTTGGGGATTCCACAAATTTAATTTTCGTGGGGGCGAACACCCCCATTTATTGAGCTTAATTCAAGCTAAACTTAAACTAACTTACTAACTAGTGAGAACGGGTGAGGGGACGCAAACCTTAGAAACTAATACTGGAAGGAGGGAAGGTTATTGAGAAGACGAAGTTTTAGGCATGGAGTGCTGAGGTTGAAGTCGAAGTTAATATTCGAATTACCACTTGCCAGCATACGGGAAATGGGTTCTTCTTCTTTTCCTTTTTTATCCCGGCGTCGTTATGGTCAGAAGTGTAGGACCATAACCTTCCCACTTAACTGCATTCCTACTGGTCCGCTTGTGGGGTCCGCCGGTTTGACCTCAGAAAGTAGCGGCAGGCTTCCCGGTTTGGGATTACTTCATCGCTGAGGCCAATCAAATGCTGGTGTTTTTGCATTTGTTTGCACCAATTGTTTTTCGGCCTGCCTTTTTTGCGTGTTGAAATTGGAATGTTGATTGATAACGCCTTTTGGACGGGGTTCAAAGGATCTCTCCTTTGAACATGGCAATACCAACTGAGTCGGTCGCGCTCTATATTTCTTGTGATGGTTTCTTTTACGTGGAGGCTTCCTCGGATCTTTGAACTTCTAATTCTGTCACGCTTTGTTACTCCCGCTGTCATGCGAAGCATCTTCATCTCAGTTGCCGTTAATTTGCTCTCATACTTTTTGTGCATTGTCCAGCATTGTGAACCGTATGTGAGCGCCGGACGTACAACTGAAGTGTAGAGCCTTCCTTTCAGCTTAGGGGGAAATTTTCGATCACAGAAGATGGCGGAGTTTTCCCGCCACTTCATCCACCCTACGCTTACGCGATGTTTGATGTCGTCATCACAAGTTGCTTCTCTATTAATCATAGATCCCAGATATTTAAACTTTTCACACTTGGGAAGCACTCTTCCATTCAAGTAAATGTCTGGAATAGGCTGATGAGGGTCAGAGAACGGGCAGCACAGATACTCTGTCTTCTTTGAACTAATACGATACCCGTGTCCCTCAAAAATGTCCACCCACACATCAAGTGCTCGTTGTAGGGACGCCTGATCATCACTTATAATGGCCCCATCGTCAGCAAAGAATAGCTGGTGCACATTGGGGTCCGTCACTTTTCCTTCAAGCAAGCAATCAAGGACTGCTATAAAAAGCAGTGGGCTGAGGACGCTCCCTTGGTGTACACCGACTTTGATTGCGAACTCTTCGGTGACTCCTGCGGTGCATCTTACTCTTGTCGTTGCTCTCTCGTACATGTCCATAATCACTCGCACGTAGGTTTCTGGAACTCCTTTTTGTCTTAGCGCTACCCATAAAAGATCTCTTGGTTGCCGGTCAAAGGCCTTCTCGAAATCAACCAACACCATATGCAAGTCCTTTGAAGAATCACGATGCTTTTCCATCATGATCCTTATACTTTGGATTGCATCTGTTGTTGATTTACCCGAGACAAACCCGCACTGGTCATCAGATAGTCGTATTATTTTCCGCAGTCGGCTATCTAATACCCGTTCAACGATCTTCATGGTGTGCGACATCAGCTTGACAGAACGGTAGTTATCACAATTTCGCGTATCACCCTTTCCTTTGTGCAATGGAAGAAGATAGCTTTCCCTCCATTGATTAGGCATAGTGTCGCCTCTCATAAGTTTGGAGATAAGAACCATGAGCCATCTAGACCCGATGTCTCCCATCTTTTTCCAGAACTCAGAGGGTATCCCGTCCGGCCCAACAGCTTTTCTTTTCTTGGAGTTTTTAACCGCGTACCGAACTTCTTCGACTGTGATGTCGGGTATTTCGGCATGATTCGGGGCGGCTCTTGGAAAGTACACTCGGGGAAACTGTTCGTTCAGAAGTTCCTCGCAATACTGTCGCCATCTGTGGAGAATTTTTTCGTCTTCCACAAGGAGTTGGCCTTCAGCATTGTTAATAAACTTTGGGAAACGAATCTCCTGAGCATTTCTTCTTCTTTGGGCGGCTATCTTAAAGATATTTGCTCCTTTGTTCAAATTGTTTTGTCGAAGCTCCTGGGTAGCCTGGTTCCTGTCAGACGCGGAAGACGATATTTCTTCCAACTCCTGATAGAGGCCTTCCATGCTTTTCGCTTTGAATTCGGCGCATTTTTTCTTCGCGATACCTTTGCAACATCTATATACCTTTTCACGGCGAGCTTTTTCCTCTCTATTAGTAGAAGAGCACTTTGACCAAGCTTGGAAAGCCATTTTCTTTTCGTGTATCACTGCTTTGGCTTCGTCTGTCCACCACCAGGTTTCTTTTGCGTGTTGGCAGGGGCCTTTAGATGTTCCGAGCAGTGATTTGGCTTTCTCCAGGCCAGATTGTTGTAGGGAATCCCACATGTCTTGTGCTCTGCACTCCTCATTACCGACCTCATCGATAATGGAAGAGAGGTAGTTTTCCATGATGGTAATAAAAGCTTCGCCTACGGGAAATGGGTTCATTGGAGCCATATGAGGTGCGGGGGGTGGATAGATAGAAGAGACTAGGATTGCGTGCATTCCGATTAGTGTTAAGGGATATGGAGTTATAAAGGGTGGCGCAGTCAGTGGTACCTGTAAGAAGTCTATGAATGAAGATTATGTCGGATACTGTTCTTCTTTCCTCCAAAGTATTCAAGTTGATTAGTTTAAGACGGTCTTGATAGGGCGGTAAGAGCAAGCGATTGTTCCAGGGCAGACCTCGAAGAGCGAAAACCAGAACCGACGTTGGATGCTTTCGATTCTAGATATGTGAGTTTGTTGATAAGGGGACCACACTTGAGATGCGTATTCGAGAAGGGGGCGAACGAAGGTAATATAGAGGGATCGAGTCACGTAGGGATTGTAGAATTCTTTTAACCAACGTTTCACAAAACCGAGTGCGGAGTTGGCTTTATGAATTATATCATTGATATGTGCGCGAAAATTCCTTAACGGTGGAGATGGGCTGAATATTCAGAAAGTAGAGACGATGGGGAGGTTTGATTCGTTTACGTTAGAAGGTAATTGATTGGCATTTGGAAATCTTAAGTTCCAAACAGTTTTTGAATCACCAAACCAAAAAACTGTTTAGATCCGATTGAATAAGGAATGAATCTTGTTGCGAGGAAACGGTCTTGAGGAACTTGGTGTCGTCAGCATACAGTGAGAGGTGGGAATGTTTGATGACAAACTCAATGTCTTTTATGGTGCAAAAAGGTTTGTCATCTATATACCTTTCGCTGGAACCTCCCCTAGAGAGTTGGTCGGTGAGTTTGATGGCTTAAATGCCCTTGTGACCTGGCACCCACCAGAGTTTGACCATATTTTTTTTACCTAGGTCTTGCAGGGCATCGTGGCATCCCTTGACGGATTTTACCATATTTTTTTTATTTTTTTTTTGTTTTTTATTTATTTTTTTATTATACGAGCCCTACACTTTGAGCGCCGCTTGACTGTCTGAGAGTATATTGATGATTATACCTCTTATGCAAGTCTCTAAAATTAGGTTGATGTGCGTCAGTATGGCATATAGTTCGGCTTGGAATACGCTAGCACTAGATCTCAGGGCCTTCGATACTTGGTACAAAGATGACAGTGCCAACACCGGAATCCATCTTGGAGCCATCTGTATACCACATAATGCCTTTGAAATTTAGCAAGGAATCGCCGCTTTCCCCAGCTGTGCGGTTTGGGATTAGTATCTCAAATCTTCTGTCAAAGGTGAGCATGTGTGATAATGCGATTAAAACTGTGGCTCAGGAAGGTGTGGTAGAATGGACTTGATCAGCAAAATCTGTGTTTTCTTTTAAATCACCACTCTTTAAGCCGTAGATATAGCATTGTTCGCGATTCTTATTGAGCAGCTGAAAAAAAGCTATTTTAACCTCAATTAAGCCAATTAGGAAATCGCTCAAATCTTTGAAGTTTAAGTATTTTGTCCGTGTTGGCCTCTAATCACCTCTAAATCCACGAAAGCAGCATACTCGTAGCTCCTTCTGTGTCTACATGGTTTTTAAAAAGTTATTTTCAATGTCAACTGGCGGACTTGCTTGCTTTGATGTCAACAAGATTGGCAGCTTATAATAAAATATTCGAAAGTCTTGATAACAAGTGGATATCTAATGAAACTGTAAGAAGATGCAAGTCCTCACCATTATTCAAGTCCTTTATTTATTGCTCAAAAGCTTGCACCTCATCAGAAACACAAAAGATGGAACGTGTTTGCGTCTAATATAATCCCAACTCTACTTAATGGTATCAAATTTGAAATTTCGAGAAATTAATCAGCGGAAGATGATCTCATCAGAGCGAAGCCGGCTACTGAAGTACCATATTTTTGATTCAGTTCTATTCCTATTACGCTCTGAATGAAAATAAAATGATTGGAGGAGATGTTAAACCTCTCGACTACTACTTAGCAACCTTGAAGAAGGCATATTCCATCTGAATTGGAGTGTAACATTAAAACAATAATGCCTTGGAAGAAAAAAGAAAAAATCGCTTGTTATTTTAGCTCTTGACCCTTTAACCCCTGTTGTGGCTACAGGTCTTGTTCACCTTTGATCATCTGTGTCGTGATGTCAAAAGCCAACTTTAAAGAAAAAAGAATGTGAAGATAACATGTATCAATAGCAAAGTTGCCACATTATCGAAATATCGAATTCATCCTTGTATTCGTAGGTTACACAAAAAAGGTTTTCCAGTTGGTTGCTTCTAAAAAATAATTTGGTAAGCAGTTGAACAACCTCCATAATATGGTTCGTTTGGCCATATTACAAAAACTGACTGATTGTCGCGTATGAGCGATTCCATTTACCATTATTTCCATCAGACTTCAAACTCATTAAGTCAGCATTACACAAGCTGGCTAGCCATTACAATCGTGTGTTGCAGTTCCAAAACAAAAAACAAATAATTCACTCTAATGTAAGTAACTGTATTTCATAGCCAGATTGAGACACTTTCAAATTTGCAGTCAAATATTTACCAACTACCGGCCCATCCTGATCCACCTCCCAGGGATAAGCCGCCACCATAACCACCAGCATAACGATGACCTCCTCCTAGAGATGCACCTCCACCGAGCCCAGCACTGACAACTCTATAACCGCCTCCATGTCCGCCGGAAGAGTAGCCACCACCGAGTCCATGGCCACCAAGTCCGATACCAGATGACAGACCATGGCCAAAACCTGATGAAATACCATGAGAAACGCCTCCATGTCCAAGACCATGTCCATATCCACCACCTAGTCCGATTCCGGATGATAGACCACCGACCCTGTAACTCCTTCCATGAGAAAGTCCTAATCCATGGGAACCACCTCCATGTCCATAAGATCCACCGCTAATTCCATGAGATAAACCACCAAGTCCATAGCCTCCACTGCTGATACCATGGGATACACCACCACCAAGTCCATATCCGCCACTGCTGATTCCATGTGAAAAGCCACCAAGTCCATGACCGCCACTGCTTATTCCATGTGATATGCCACCAAGTCCATGACCGCCACTGCTAATTCCATGTGATAAGCCACCAAGTCCATATCCTCCGCTGCTGATACCATGGGATACACCACCACCAAGTCCATAGCGGCCACTGCTTATTCCATGTGAAAAGCCACCAAGTCCATGACCGCCACTGCTTATTCCATGTGATATGCCACCAAGTCCATGGCCGCCACTGCTTATTCCATGTGACAAGCCACCAAGTCCATAGCCTCCACTGCTAATTCCATGGGACACACCGCCTAGACCATAGCCTCCACCACTGATTCCATGAGATACACCTCCAAGCCCGCTATAGCCATGTGAAATGCCGCCACCAAGACCCAATCCTGATGAACCACCTCCAAGACTATAGCCTCCACCATAGGAACCAAGACCGCTGCCTCCCCACGATCCTAGACCGGATGAAAGTCCAATTCCTGACGATCCATAGCCTCCCAAGGCTCCACCTCCATACGAGACTCCGCCAAGCCCTCCACCAAGCCCTCCACCATGGAGGTGACCGGCTCTGGCCAAAGCCAATGACGCCACAAGATAGATAAAGACCTACAAAACAGAATTCGTTATCCTTCTCTACATCCTCGAAACCTCCTCTTACCTTCATTTTTAATTATTTGAATCACAGGCTATTACAGAACTTAGACTGATGCCCGCTGATGGCGTCTCCATTACTTTTATATGAAAAAGACCCACAAGAACCTTTCTCATTGGTCTTGTTTTGGTTCTCAGCTCATTGGCTAGCTAGCTCCAATCGAAACATAATCAAAACAAAAACGCCAAATACACGCAATTTCCGAATATAAATACTTGAACAAAAAAACTTGAGAAATACCCAAAGAAGCACTGTCCATGCCATTTGCATAACCAGTGGTCGGGTAGATGAAGACATAGCATAGAGCCGCTGAACCGTCTCCAGATCTAGACAAAGGAATTTCCAGCTCTTGATTGCTTCTTCTCGGTCATCCCCCACCATAGGCTTTGTTGCCTCCGTGTAGCCGTCTGTGTCTGTTATGTCATCAGATTCGGTGCTTCCTCATTAAATCATGCTTGCAGTCTATCATCGCTAATGATGACGGCTAATGAGTTTTGATTAATTTTGTCATTTTGGTCAATTTTTGCGATGATTTGCGACTCGTTGACGGTTCCCATTAATCGAAAGTCACGTTTCAATGTTTGCTTCTTTATAAAATCGCTGAGGCCAATCTGGCTGCGGAAGTTGGCTAGTTTTGTCGCGACATACTCGTAGATTGGCAGCATGCAAATTTTTAGAGCATGCTCTCTTCGCAAGGGACAACGACCTTTCGGGCTATGTTTAGGGTATACGTAAGGGATTCTAATCCAGGGCCGCAGATTCAACTTTTCCTTTCACATGGAATGTTCGTGATACTTTGATGGTTTCTAGGAAAACTGGTTACGGGTGGTGGAAGCCAAAATCATCTGCGATTAAGAAGTGAAGGTTGATGATTAGCTTCTGAGTTAAATTATGATGAAATTAGTCAGGTCTAATAGCTACATGTTTTTTCGGTTAATAAATGTGATTCATTGGAGATGAGGCAAGTAACCCTCTGTGGTTTATCACTCTAGCGGATGGCCTCAGTAACGAAAACTGTCTATAAAATTTTCTTTATGATGTAGAACCTCTCGAGGATGAATCACAGTTAAAAAAAAAGGCGGATATTTAAGGCAGTTAAGTCTGATTAGCTCGGTAAGAAGAGTACGAACAATTTCCCTACCATGTTTGTTCAAAAAGTTAGGTGACTTTTTATTTTCGTCGAAAAATATTTATTTAATTATAAATATCTATTTCGTTTCCTTTAAAGAAATCCACTTTAGATATCATACACTTCCGCTGGCGCTTTTTCAATTCCTTGAAGCACTTTTGATATGCTCTTTTTGGTATAGCCTTGAGCTTTCCCAGCGATGTAGTCCTTATCTTCTTAATTGTGGCGAAACTCCGTCTTTTCGTTATTTTTAAAGGCTTAACGCAAACGACGAATGAACTCAAGGTAATATTCCTTTTTGACCGCATGACCTTCCGCCAAAAAATTATGAAAAAACAGACAAATATTTTACCGAACTTTTTCCGGTCTTGGGTCTTCTGGTCGCTTTGGGAAGATAGGGCTTTGGATTCGACGTCATAACCATATACTCATGTTTTATTACCCATGACTCTTTCCAGCAAACAACTCCTGAGCAAGCTCAATCGACGGTCCTTTTGGTCATACTTCGCTGATATACGAGGGTGGTCCGATAAGTACTTAGACCCACCAGATGGCGCTAGTATCGCAAGAGCAACTTACTATCGTGTAGTACATTCTAGTGGACGGCTACTGTCGAAATTTCAGCCGGATCGGACTAGCAGTTTTGTTTTGACCGCGTGTGGAAACGGGAGTGTCTGCGGATTTTAGAAAAATGGAAAAAGAGCAATATCGGTCTGTGATTCGATTCTTCTTTTTAGAAGGGAAATCGCGCAGCGAAATCAAAGAGCGTTTGGATGCTGTGTACGATGACTCTTCTCCTTCGATGGCGAACATCAAAAATTGGTTTAACGAGTTTCAACGTGGTCGCACGTCGGTTTTTGATGAGCCACGTCCAGGTGCCCCGAAAACGGCTACCACGGAGGATAATGTGACAAAAATCCACTATCTCGTATTGGCAGACCGCCGCTGAGACAGTAGGCATTTCAAAAGGTCGCGTGGGTCATATCCTGCATGAAATTTTGGGCATGAGAAAGCTGTCGGCGCGATGGGTGCCGCGTTTGCTCTATCCGGACAACAAGGGCAACCATGAGACCACTTCAGAGCAGTGTTTGACGCTGTTTAAGCGCAATCCGAAGAAGTTTCTGCGTCGTTTCGTGACAGTCGACGAAACATGGATCCACTGGTACACACCAGTGACCAAGGAACAGTCGAAACAGTGGACTTCACCCGGCGAACGTGCTCCGAAGATGGCGAAGACTGTCCCATCGGCCGGAAAGGTGATGGTCACCGTTTTCTGGGATTCACAAGGTGTGATCCACATCGACTACCTGGAGAAGGGCAAAACGGTCACAGGGCTATACTATGCAAAATTATTGGGCCGATTCGGCGCCGAATTGAAGAAAAAACGGCCCCACTTGGCGAAGAAAAAGTGCTCTTCCGGGCAGAAATTTCAGTCGAATGAGGAGGTCATCGCCGCCATGGAGGCCTACTTTGCAGACCTCGAGAAAACGTATTTTTCAGACGGGTTGAAGAAGTTGGAGTATCGCTGGGTCAAGTGTGTCGAGCTAAAAGGAGACTATATTGAAAAATAAATCGCCATTTCTCCAATTTTTTTGTTTTTCTTTTATAGGCTAAGTAAAGGGTCCGCCGTCTAACGTTTTTTTTTCAGGTAGTGCTTATTTCGTGAATGGTAACACTTAGCTCATGTCTGATTTGACAGATAATTAGTTTTATCCTTCCGCTGAACGAATATGGTTGTGTATACGCTTGAACAACGCTGGGAAATATTGCGACATTACTTTGAAAATCATGCTAATGTTGCAGAATGTGTGCGAAAATTGCGTACGGATTTTGGAAGAAGAGAAGCACCGTCAACTCCGTATGTTCATTATCTTGTGAAAAAAGTGAAAGAAACTGGCATCCTCATCGATAAACCAAAGCGTGAAAAGCCAAAAACAGTGCGTACACCCGAGAATATTGCTGCTGCGGCAGAAAGTGTGCGTGTAGCGCCATCAACATCAATTCACCGTCGTTCTCAACAATTGAACATTTCGGAGACATCATTGAGACGAATTTTGCATAAAGACCTTGGTATGACGCCATACAAAGTCCAATTGGTTCAGGAGTTGAAGCCAACTGACCATCCAATGCGTTTTCGCATTTTAGGTCACATTTTTATAGCATTTTCAGAAAAAAAAAATTATTTGGCGGACCCTATAGGAGAGGATGAGTGTGGTATTTGTAGCAAAGCTCTAGGGCCATCCGTCAAGAGATGTCATTTTAAGCCAGGAAGTCGAAATCTCCATTTCGAGAAACTACACTTCTAGAGATTTTGCCTTGTAATAGAGCCATTGTTTCATCAGTTGTGCTGCAGCATGTTTTTGTCCTGATAAAAATAAAAGTCACTCCCGTCCATATTACCATAATCGGGAAATAGAAGGCAGTCAACATTGTTCGTTAATTAGCATCATTTTGGAAAAAAAAAGTTATGCAGATAGCCCAAAAATCTTACCACACTGTCACTCATGAATGGTGAGGTTGTTCTATCAGACATAAAAAATGGAAATTCGCCTTTGGAATAGATGGCGCTAGTGGTACATACTGGTCAAAAATTGCAGATTAAAATCTTCACATGGTAAGTTGTAAATCATGATCGGCGCCATATATTTTTTGTGCGTCGAATTTTAAACTTTCAACACTCCAAAAGCGGTGATTTTAGTGAGGAAGACAAAGAGCGTTTCGGGCTAGTAACAGGTTTGAAGAACTAGAATTGGAGGCATTCCTTTTAACAAGAATCATGTTTATTTAGTTTACATAGGTTTAACAATTGATTTGTCAACATGTCATGTCAAACGCAACAAAAAGTTCCAGCGAACGGAATGGCTATTGTGGCTAACGATCAATATAATGTCCAAAGCGAAAGAAAATCTTATGGCAAGTATTTGGTGGGACCAAGCTTGCGTGGTACATACATATATTATGAGTTGTTGCAACCAAGTGAAACCATGACACATGCCTGCTACCGAATACAATTAATCCGTTCTAACTGAGACTTGAAGGAAAAATTCCCACAATACGAGCAGAGACTAGTGTTGCGTTACTCATACAAGATGCACTACAAACATCCCATACATCACTACAAAAATGTCCCGACACCTCAAAAAAATGTCCAACTTCAATTCTTGTCATACTCAGAGGCACCTCAGGACTTTTGCATTAGTATTGCAGGCTATTAATGGGACATGTGACAAGATGTACGTCAAATGAGGTGGGACAATGTACCAAATGAGAACCTCATACAAACTCAATAAAAATGCGTGTCCTGCCCAACACTGGCAGAGACACAACAAAATAGTCTTGAAACATGACAACGCCCGGTCACACTTGTCCTCTCCATAAAAAAATACTTGAAAACTCTGAAATTTTATCGTCTTCCTCACTCGCATACTCAACGCGAAATTCGTATGCCGCCAGAGAATGTTGATGGGTAAAAGTTGTAGCTAGCGGTGGACAATATTTTCAATAACGTGCAACCATTTTTTTTTGTCAGAAAAAAAAGGTCAACATTTTGAAAAAAAAAACCAATCGAATTTGTACACCTGATATTAGGGATACAATTTTGTGCTACCACAGCCCTGCTCATCAATTTCCAGTACTCAATCACAGAAAGTACAACGGTTTGTCTCCCAGCTTCTCTCTTTCATTTCAACTGAACTGGAAGACAAAGAACTTTATATAAAACACAGTGCAAAAAAGATTCAATTCCTTCGAAAGTCTTCCAATGGATACACCAGGTCTGCACTCCCGATGGCGATATTTTCGGCTGATCTCAAAATGAACATGAGTTGGAGTTTTCACACCACTTACCTGTTCGACACGTTCCAACTTATCTACATTTAATTATGACTCATTATGGTCCTCAAATTCGTTTATTCGATCACGGACCCCGAGGAAATGCTCTCGAAGCTCAACTAGTTCGAATGCGGTAACCTCAAAATCGTTTCAATCAAATCATTCACCACGATGCAGGCAAAAGGAGAAAAGCTTACACCCAACAGCAAGGCGGAGGGGCTAAGGAGCATTACTTCCTTAGCAACCCAGTTGGTGAAATGGGAAATACTAAAGACAAGGAAATATCTTCGAATGTCTTCGCTGCCAACGGTTTGGACACGCTGCGTCGAACTACGAAATGTAGCCTCGATCCGTTAAGTGTGCAAAGAAACACAAAAACGAGGAATGCAAGCTGACTCAAGACAGGAGCCGAGGACAGCCTGCAAACTACCGGGGATGTCCTTAGTTCCATAATATAAAAAAATCAAATCTTGTTCGTAAGCAAAAGCCTAAGGAGAAACTTCGCTCAGGTGGCTTACAAACACCAGCCGTCACCCTCGGATGACAATGGATACAAAAGCCTATTGTTGTTCCCAAGATGCCGGTACCTGTTTCCAAGGCACCCGAGGCTGAGGTTAACCTGCGTTCGATCCAGCTCGCTGTACAAGGGCAGGTCGACAAGCTCCAGCAGTGGATCCACGAGCAGGTGACGCGAGTACACAGAATCTACCCATTTCTGCAGGCCCTAGCACACCTACCCTATATAGGTAGGTACGCGCGCCGGTAGAGAGTCTCTTACAGATTTTGACTGTGACTGTGAACTCACTGAATAGGATTGAGCGAAGAGCCGTACTATTCACCCTGTTGCAGAACGATAGCCCGGATGTTTTTTTATAGGGTTGGTGCAGGTTCAAGAAGTACGCTCTTGTGGTGTTTGTCACACAACCTGGACAGCGTGCAGATGGTTTGCGTCGACGATGTTCGTGCACTACTCTCCGGGGGTGGTTGTCTTAGACAGGATGAGAGATTCGACTAAATTTATCAAATAGGTTGTAGTTCACAGTTACTATTTTATTTCCATGCCATTAAGGTGTTATATTGGAAATGCACACACAGAGTATGAATGTTGAAGTGATCTTGTGCTGCGAGTGTTATACCTTCGTCAGCTTTTTTTTGATTATGGGAATTGATTATAGGAATTGTTCTTGGCTATGAATAGACTTGAACTACAGACCTTCCGCCCAACAGTCGGTGATGATTACCATCGCACCACGACCACCCCTCCGCCTCCAGGTTAGCGAAACAAAGCTAAACTAGAAGCACAAAAACCAGCACAGTTCTTATAAAATAATTGAAGAGATCCATCCAACGCCACACGAAATGTGATGTTCATCAAAAGCAATTTTAATCATACATACATTTACATATATTATATGTAGAGGTGAAGTCTGGAAGTTCCAGGTGCTAGAGGCCACATTGTGTGCAATCCTCTCCGAAATGGAAAGGGTATGTACATAATAATAGTCCAAGCACCTTAAACACTTCAACCGAATATTTTCATCGCAGAGCTCGAGACCCTTTTTTAATCCCTGCGCTTAAACGGTAGAAAACTTCTACATTCTGGCCGACGATTTAAACGCCAAACATAGTGATTGAGGAAACAATATACCTAACACTAGGGGGAGCCTACTAAGTATTGGAGGGTTCTGCAGAGCACAAAGTACAGAGTCAAGTTACTCGCATCGGATAGTTCGTCGTATCCTATGAGCGGCGCCTATCTTGTTCTCAAGTTGCTTCACTTTTGGCTGAGACTAGCTGACATGAATGAAGGTCCTATTAACAATCCACAGACCTTGTATACGACAGTGAACATTGCAAACTTAGTGTCGTGATCACAGTTCCGAACTCGCGTAGATGGTAGAGTATGCTCAAACACACTTCTACGATTACAATATGACGCGTTGGCCATGTTTTGCTCATTTCCTAACAGAGCGCTCACTTCGGGTGCTTTCTTTCCGCCGTCCAATAAGAACCTCTCAAACGATGAGATTTAAACAAATGAACGATAAATAAAGAGACGATGGACAATACGATACTAGGAGTATGTCAACGGCATCACGATACCATGAATGTATACTGTATAACAGAAAAGTAGACTCCTGTCACGACTCAAGCTCTTGTACTTGTTTCAAAATATTGGTAAATGCAAAACCAGAAGGGCTGTAAGGAAAATATTTCAGAATAAGATTTAGGAACTGACGCTTCCGAAAACGTCAGGCAAGAAACCGCTATTACGAACAGGCTGCATTGATCCGGCGATCACCGTCTTAGAAGACGATTCCTTTGTAATCGAGGATACTTAGGAGAAGGTGGCGACAGAAGGAGAATGACAGTATTCGCCCAAACTACGACCTGGAAAACAGAGCCCTACTTGATCACTTCTACCATCGAAATTATATCAATAATTGGCGATTACATTTCATCATACATAATGCCGTCGCCAGTGAAGGGGCTAACATCGTGTTCATTTTGACGGAGGATTTCCAAATGATTTTCTAGTCATGGAGGAAATAAAAAAAAATAAAAAACAGTGACTGTACGGAGTTCAACAATGCACTGAATAATGTATACTATCCAATGGACTTCAAAAGGGTACGGTAAACTCGCTGATCCTTTCTAGCATTTAACTCAGTGATCCGATAGTTTCTCTTCAACATTCGAGAGAATACGCTGAAGGTTTAATCGCGCACAAATTAGTTCCCATGATCGAAGTTACGGTCATTACCTTGCAGCCTGACTTGGGCTTTTGACAATATTGTAAGGACGGATGATTGAAAATCAACTTCCAGAAATCAGAATCTATTTTATTCAGAACTCCATTATCTAGAGCCTACCGGCACACTGCCAAAAGTTGGCAGGTTCTCAATTTTTATATCAGTCAAGCGTCCACTTTGCAAGTCAGATACTTTGATTTTAGTTAAAGTAGATTAAGCTAGGGTTAATTAATCGTAAATTTTATATAAAATAAAAGTTCAAGATCTGATGCTAACTTTAAAAAAAGAAAACAAAACAACAATGTCGGTTTTTGTTTTTTTTCCATTATTATAAGTTAATCTTAAGGCAAAGTTTAAGTAGTCATGTATACTTCGGAAAGTCTCTATAGGGCCAGTAAATTATTTTAAGGTAGTGCAGCAGTTTAAGCTAGTTTTAAGTCTTTTTGTGTATTTGCGTAAGACAGTTTTAAAAGGAATTGAATAAAAAGGAATTTAAAACTAAAACTAATACTTAACCTAATAGAATCACGGGAAATTTAAAATAACCCTCTTCTTGGATGAGCCTTTCTAAGCTCTCTTTCCTTCCTATCGTTTTCCTCCCAAAAAGTAAAACGAAATGAATTTCCAGTGTTTTACAAAGGATGGTGCAGATAGTACATTTTTCAAATATTGCCCGTTAGACAGCTGTCATTAGAGACATCAATTTCCGCAGCTATGTCATTTGGTTGGACCGTGAATAACAACATTTCGTGCTTTAGAAAATATGCCGAAATACGAGGGTGGTCCGATAAGTACTTAGCCTCGCCGTCAGATGGCGCCAGTATCACAAGAGCTACTTACTATCGTGTAGTACATTCTAGTAGACGGCTACTGTCGAAATTTCAGCCCGATCGGACTCGTAGTTTTGTTTTGACCGCGTGTGGAAGCGGGAGTGTCCGCGGATTTTAGAAAAATGGAAAAAGAGCAATATCGGTCGGCGATTCGATTCTTGTTTTTGGAAGGGAAATCGCGCAGCGAAATCAATGGATTCTGTGTACGGTGACTCTTCTCCTTCGACGGCGAACATCAAAAATTGGTTTAACGAGTTTCAACGTGGTCGCACGTCGGTTTTTGATGAGTCACGTCCAGATGCCCCGAAAACGGCTACCACGGAGGATAACTTGACAAACATCCAGGATCTCGTATTGGCAGACCGCCGATTGAAGGTGCGCGAGATAGTTGAGACAGTAGGGATTTAAAAATATCGCGTGGATCATATCCTGCATGAAATTTTGGGCATGAGAAAGCTGTCGGCTCGATGGGTGCCGCGTTTGCTCACTCCGGACAACAAGCGCAACCGTGAGACCAGGTTTGGTCAGAGCAGTGTTTGACGCTGTTTAAGCGCAAACCGAAGGAGTTTCTGCGTCGTTTCGTGACAGTCGACGAAACATGGATCCACTGGTACACACCAGAGAACAAGGAACTGTCGAAACAGTGGACTTAACCCGGCGAACGTGCTCCGAAGAAGGCGAAGACTGTACCATACGCCAGAAAGGTGATGGCCACCGTTTTCTGGGATTCACAAGGTGTGGTCCACATCGACTACCTGGAGAAGGGCAAAACGGTCACAGGGCTTTACTATGCCAAATTATTTGGGCAATTCGACGCCGAATTGAAGAAAAAACGGCACCACTTGGCGAAAAAAAAAGTGTTCTTCCATCATGATAACGCATCGGCTCACACCTCTGCCCTCGCCACGGGCAAATTGGTCGAATTGGGCTACGAACTGCTGCCCCATCCACCGTATTCTCCAGATTTGGCCCGTGCGACTTCTTTTTGTTTCCAAACTTGAAAAAGTCACTCGTCGGGTAGAAATTTCAGTCGAATGAAGAGGTCATCGCCGCCACGGAGGCCTACTTTGCAGATCTCGAGTAAACGTATTATTCAGACGGGTTTAAGAAGTTGGACCATCGCTGGGTCAAGTGTATCGAGCTAAAAGGATACTATATTGAAAAATAAATTGCCATTTCTCCAAAATGTTTGTTTTTCTTTTGTAGGCTAAGTACTTATCGGACCACCCTCTTATGCCTGTGCTAAATCGTTTTTGCGGAGAGTTGATTAATACGAAAAAAAAGTGCTAGAGAAAGTCATTGCATTTTAATGGAAGTTTATGGTTAACATGCCCTAGCTGAGTAAAGATATCGGAAGTGATTTGAACGTTTTAAAAGTAGTGGATCCAACTTGAAAAACGGGGAACGACCTTCACACCTGTTAATAGTAGGAAAATGCCTTAAAGCCATGGAAATGATGCAAAAGCAGGCAAACTAGGTTCCATATGAATTAAATCCAAGAGACATCAAAAAGTATTTTTTTCACCGGTCCCTGCATCACTGGCCATGAAAAGTGAAGTGTAAAAAACAGTACGACAATTCCAAGCGACAAAATTCGTGTGCTAAGCCCCCTCCCTAGTGACATATGACACATAGTTTTTCATTGTCATTCAAGAAAACGCTTGAAATTAATTCCAATTCCCAACATATACCCGCATGCACTAGCCGATGACAGTGCATATAACAAACTCATTTCGTTGTAAATAATATTTTCATAGGCTTATTTAAATAGACTTTATTAAAAGTTATCATCAAAAAAGACGCGATTGACTAGGCACTAAAATGTGACAGATCGCCCACATAACCTTTACATAACTTGTTTGGCTTATAACATGTCAACAAAATCTTATGCAACATCAGTGGTTACATCACCACAATGATGATGTCACATTCTAACGCCCTTTTCTGGAATTTGCTTCCCTGACAGACACAAACTTGCAGTTCTTGCGATGCAAGTTGATTCATATTTTTTTTTTAAGAAAAGTCGTTCGTCGCATATAATATTTATAGCCACAAGATCCACATCAACACACTTGTTTGAACCTGGATCGAGAGTTTTATGACTTGGGAAATGGAGAATTATGTCACCTTTTAATCTTGCTGTTGGAAATGAAGAGATTTTCGCTAGACAAACACCTGCCATTCGTTCTGATCTATTTCCTGTTGGTGATCTCATTGCAAATTGCGTATGTCATTAACATAAAAACTGGTGCATCAAAGTCTGCTTTCAGTCTACACTCTTCACAACATAAAATAACTGTCCGTCGATAGTAAAATTTATTTGACAATTTCCCACGTTGACTCTATAAAGCCAAGGTCGCTTAAGTTCAGCTGGATTGTGGGAGCCATAACTAGTTATCCAAAAGATCAACTTTAGTGGCAATTTCCCCCGGGACCTGTTCGGATCCATCTATCATTCAAATTGCCCCCAATTAATTCATCAAATTGAATGAAATTTATTTAATCTCGCATTCGAACTTTGAAGACTCTGCATCTACCTAGCGGTCTAGCCATTCGTGGACCACATTGCGCTGCCACACAACTTTCCATCGGAAATATGAGATGCGCGAGTCTAATGTCAGACGGAAATATCAGATGATGTACACGAGCCTTGTTGCAGCTCACCTCGTGTATTGCTGTATCCAAGCCATAGGCTCGTCTATACAATTATGCGTGCCAACGTGATTTGCCTAACGACATCGTGATTTTCTTTTGAATTGAAATGACGGAGTCGTTAGTGCGCAGACCAAGTCAATTGATTTCGACTTAAAAGCGACGGTTAAGCCTACGACTCCAGCAATGACAATGAAGAAATGGATGCTATTATGGTACCACTGCGTACGTGAGAAACTTGACCATGGCCGTAATACTAGGTGTCGGGGAGATCTTCCATCTTTCAGACGGCCACCGTACCCGGTAGGTGGCATTTGCTTATATAAATTTGTTTGTTTTGTAGGCGGAAATTGGTCTCGAGCGGTTGAAAAACTATTGCTGGCGATCTAAGGGTGCTTGCTTGTGGTGAAGGCAATTTGTCGTTTTCTGAGTGATCAGTTAATGAGGTGACATCTGTGTCTGGGATTTCACATTAAGAATGAGAGAAAGTGTAACAAAGCTTGTTCAGGAATAGATGTTCCTGTTGAATGGGATTTTTTGTTTGTTTCCATGGCGGTTAAGTGCGCGAGTGAATTGCGACACGAAACAATCCGGTCGAGATGGTGAGACCATGATGGTTCACATAACTACTTGTGGGTTTCATAATGAAACAGATCATAGATAATTCAATAGGCTGCTGCAACCTGGGTCATTACGGACGTGTTATTTAATATAATCGCACCTAGGCTCACTGACGTAATTTGATTTATATGGCACTTAAGCCATTGAAAGACAAGTGCGTTTTGGAGAGCTCTTGAGTACTCAAGTATTTGTCGTGTCTACATTTTATGCCTCCCATTTGGTTGGGATACAAGCAAATTGTTATATCAACATGGTCGCTTGTTGTTTATATACCAAAATAACTTGACATGTCTGACCTATTGCATTGAACCAAAGGAAGATCAAAAGATTCAAGTTGTGGTTTTTGGCGAAGGTTTTTCACGCTTGCACTCGTGTTATTTCGGCATATGTATTGGCACATAGGATGCCTTGTCGAAGCGCTGGTATTTCCTAACTCTTGGCTTTCGGATCAGTTACTTGAAACTAATTCAAGATTAGAGTGGGCTTAACGATAATTGTTTATCGAACATAGTGACGCAAGCCCAATTGGTGGGCGAAATAATTATTTTCATATTACCCACGAAATGACCTGGCAATGAGTGGCTACATTGTGGCTCCGCCAGGTGTCCATATACCATGCAAGAAAAGAAAGAAACATTTCTAAAGCTTTATATGTGAATTGATGTTTATAGTATCCAACCACGTTGGTAGGCAATAGTTTGGAAACAGTTCAAGCTTTCGTTACTTTCATAGAAAGGGGTATTATTTAAGTTTTAACAAGTATTTCTTGTTTTTTTTGAGGCTCACATAGGAATATTGTATTTAACTTTAACATTAACATTTAACACGTTTCCCTGCAGACAGGATGGCATGTTGTATTAAATTTCATATAAACCTCCTTTTTATTAACTCTAAAATGAGCAACTCTAAAATGAGAAAGTACGTTTACTCAGAAATCTCCTTTTTCGTGTGGATTTTATTGGTAGAAATTAGAAAGGGTTGAAAATAGACTGAATGAACTGTGAATAAGGTTGTAAAGCGGTTATAAGCGGAAAATATTGAATAACCAAACCCAAGCAAAAAAAAAAAACACAAATCGTTTCAATTTTTAGATTTTTTTATTGAAAAAAATTAACTTTTTTCTTATTCATTTAACTTAAACCACAAATAAATAAAATAAAAACTTCATAATTTAAAAAGGAAATAACTCCATGAAAAAACAAAACTAAATCCAATTAATTTCACTTGAATTAAAAATAAATAAAAAAACTTCAGAAATTAAACTTAAAATTTAGAATTAAGAATTTAAATTTAAAAAAAACTTTAGAATTTAATAAAAAATATATATCTTCATTGATGTGTTAGTTCGATTGATAAAAAAAGTAAATTATAAACTAGTTAACCTAAGAATTTTAACAATTTCTTATTTTGTTACATTATATTTAATCTAAGATTGTATATACTTTTCAAAAAAAGTATTTCTTCCATTCTTTTTGGTTCTAATGCCGAACGCTTTTCAATTAAAATTTGTCCGGACTTTGAGAATATGCGTTCTGATGGCACTGATGTAGCTATCACTGATAAATATTTTTTTAGCTAATTCAGAAAGTTCGGGATACAGTAGTTTTCGAGCATTCCACCATTTTAACGGGTTCTCTTTTCTCGGTATATCCTTCTCCTCCATATACTCCCATATCGTTGCGATACTTGCAGCAACAGTTGTTACTGATGAGCCCAAAGCTATGTTTTTGTCGTGTTCCTGCCAAATACCAACTTCTTCATCTTCATACTCCATTAAAGGAGCATATGTTTCATCTTCCAAACTTAGTGAGGTTTCCCGCGTATTTGGCATTCTTTCAAGTTCAACTTGCAGTGATTGCTTATATTATTGTAGCACGATTCATGAACAAAAGATTGTTTCTTAAATCTGGGGTCTAGAAGAGCTGCCTTCGATAAGACTGAGTGGCGCGAGATGTTTCCAAAGCGACCATTTAATTCTAAAATAAGTACATCTAGCAGATTCCTAGATAATGCACTTATAGGATTTGAACTTAAATTATTCAAAATACGTAGAATGCTGTTGGTTCCGCCTAAAACTTTTGAAATTGAAACTTCAGTTTGAGACGACAGTTCTTCAGTAAGCGCTTTAAATGGTTTCAAAATTTTAAAGATACTTGGAGGCACGGCCCATTCGTCTTCGGATACATTTTCTACCGGCTTATGCAACAGACCAAGTGCTGCCTTTAACGGTTCTTGCAGAGTTTTTACCCTCTCAAGCATATCAAGGGTGCTGCTCCAGCGAGTAACAACATCCATTTTTAGCTTTAATGGCTTCTCGTTAGGTTTAAGTTGCTCCTGCATTAAAAAAAGTTTTTTTGTGGCCACAGAACTCCTGTGAAAATGTTCGACAATTGATTATATTTTCTTTATTAGATTTTGAATGACGCCTAGTCCAGCTCTACCTATCAAATTCATGGTATGAGAGACACAAGCAAAATGATCCCACCCAGCCAATCTTACCGCAGCCTTCATGTATGCTGCATTGTCTTTGATGCACACGAAAATTTTATTATTAATTTGCCAGGACTCCACCAAATTTAAAGGCTCTTGCTTAAAATATATCGCCGTATGTCGTTCGTGACATTCAAAGCAACCTAGCAAGACTAGTGTGCCGTCACAGCCCGATACGCAGTTGTTGCACGCGAAGTCCATCCATCTGTTGTTAGCGTAATATAACTGACCAATTTCAATTCATTTTTTATTTTTTCTTTAATTTGTAAATATTGCGCATCAAGCAAAGTTGTACCTAGAAGATACCTAGTTGGCATTTTGAAATTTGGTTCCAAGTAATTTATTAAGTCCTTAAACCCAGAATCCTCCACCATAGAAAGGGGTTGCAAATCTTTAATAATCATTTTTAAAATAAAATCAGTAATTTTTTTTTCACGCCCAACATTCAAACGATTTCTTGCAAACATTGAAATATCAGTTTGTTTTTTTACTGTTGGAATTAACGCTACAAAATTACGATCGTTGCCTGGAACTTGCTGGATATCCTTGCACGATTGTTGACTTGTCGAAGGCATTGACGGAGGATGAATAACTGGAACTGACACGGAGGGGTTGAATTCATTTAAATATGACGTTCGATGTCTTGTCATTAAATGTTTTTTTTTAAATTTGTTACCGAGCCTCCCTTAACGGAATAACATGAAAGGCACAAATCACACTTCACTTTTTCCCGATCGTCTGGTATAATACTAAAAAAAATTCCATAATCTACTTCTTTTTCGCTCCATTATGCAAATTTAACTTTTAAACTTTTAAACACATATCTTTTTAACACATTAGTCATTCCAACTGACCGTATTGACGACTCACGTCACAATAAGGATACCAAACAAAAACAACAAATATTTTCTGTTTTACATCTCGTACCCTCGCACCAAAAAATAAAGCACACATTCATATACTTATGTTATGCACCAATATTATGATCATAGAAAAAATACCAATAACCAACCCCCAAACTCGAGTTTTAAGATCAAAGATCTTTGCTAGTGCACTTCAACTGTACATTATTCTCCGCATTTACATCAGATGCATAAAAAACAGTACAATGCAGAACAAGTCAGGTCAGGCAGTTTGAATGATAGGTACCGATTGAAGACGATATAAAGGGTCCGCCATCTAACGTTTTTTTTTTCAAGTAGTGCTTATTTCGTGAATGGTAACACTTAGCTCATGTCTGATTTGACAGATAATTAGTTTTATCCTTCCGCTGAACGAATATGGTTGTGTATACGCTTGAACAACGCTGGGAAATATTGCGACATTACTTTGAAAATTATGGTAATGTTGCAGAATGTGTGCGAAAATTGCGTACGGATTTTGGAAGAAGAGAAGCACCGTCAGCTCCGTATGTTCGTTATCTTGTGAAAAAAGTGAAAGAAACTGGCATCCTCATCGATAAACCAAAGCGCGAAAAGCCAAAAACAGTGCGTACACCCGTTCTGCTGCGGCAGAAAGTGTGCGTGAAGCGCCATCAACATCAATTCACCGTCGTTCTCAACAATTGAACATTTCGGAGACATCATTGAGACGAATTTTGCATAAAGGCCTTGGTATGACGCCATACAAAGTCCAATTGGTTCAGGAGTTGAAGCCAACTGACCATCCAATGCGTTTTCGCTTCGCTAAGTGGGCCTGCGATCGACTTACAGAAGATGCCGATTTTACCAAAAAAATCATCTTTTCAGATGAAGTTCATTTTGATCTTGGCGGGTATGTAAACAAGCAAAATTGTCGCTTTTTCGGCACAGAAAACCCAAAACGAGCCACTGTTTGGTGCGGATTTTGGTCCAGAGGCATAATTGGGCCATTTTTCTTGGAAAATGAGCAAGGAGTGGCCGTTACAGTCAATGGCGATCGTTATCGGGCCATGTTGAACGAATTTTTGTTCACAAAAATTGAAGAGGAGGATATTGGCAACATTTGGTTTCAACAGGACGGCGCTACGTGCCACACAGCCGAAGCTACACTCGATGTTTTGCGCCCTGTTTTTGAAGATCGCATTATCAGCCGCAGAGCTGATGTCGTTTGGCCACCTCGGAGCTGCGATTTGACACCGTTGGACTATTATTTGTGGGGTGCCGTCAAAGATAAGCGTTACGCCGACAAGCCAGAGACAATTGACGCTTTAAAGGACAATATTCGTGAAGCCATTGGTGAAATACAGCTGCACACAATCGATAATGTGCTTAAAAATTGGACCGATCGTGTAGGCTACTGCATGGCCAGCCGAGGCAGCCATTTGAATGAAATTATTTTCCATTATTTAACGGGAAGGATAGTACTTTCAAATAAAAAAAGAAATTTGAGAAAATATTCAGTAGTTTTTTTTTATAGCATTTTCAAAAAAAAAAAATTATTTGGCGGACCCTTTACTGGATACCATGATACCCAAAATACATTGTACATATGTATACTAACAAGTAACAACGGGACAGATACAAACCAAAGTAGGATAAAGAACTAAAAGAAGGCAGGGACTGAATGCCGAATGTCGTGCGTATCGATAATGATACTTCATAACATGACACGCATATACAGAAGTAACAAAATCGTACTAGTAACGACATTTACTTGGGAGTTACGTTTCGTTACCTGGTACAAATTTGAATACCCGTTACTCAGTAACGAATACATACGATTTGCTACAGCACTAATGGAAAGCTTGTGGTAATAAACTCTTATGTAAACCACTATCCAGCGAAATGGGCCGTTTATGCTGGTGCGGATTATGACCATTTTACTATCATTGCGACGACGTTTGACAAAAAAAAATAAAAGGTGATTGCTATATATGCCTATTGCAGACTCGTATGGTGTATTAAACTAGTGAAAACCTAGATAAAATTGGTGAAAAAATTGCGGAAATGATGCGAAAAGTTTGTGCTGCTTTTAGTCATCATCAAGCGGTTCATTAATGAACAAGTTTATACATTTTTACATCAAATTATTCTTCATGTTGAGGTTCATTTTCATTTGTGTAGGTAGGTAACCAAACAAGACTATCGAATCTGACACTCCGAAGATCCGAGATAAGTAGTAAAATAACACCTCCACCCACGACGAGCTACCGCTTGTTGTGATTTTCGGAGAGCGGTGTCATTGGGCCCTTTTGCTTCTTTTTTATGATTGTGTGATAGGGATTGTGATCAGGGAATGGATTGCATTGATCAATCTTTAATTGCCCAAAATTGGTGATATGAACACGGATGACTTTTATTTTCGTGGTGCCACATTGCTGCGAAAGAGTGACTCTAATGTGTGAGAAATTTTCTGGACATATGATCTCTTGAAATTTTTCAATTGGTCGCCGAGATTGACATCATCATCTGTCTAAATTATCTTTACTCCTTCTTTTGGGGTTGTATTAATTATAAAGTCAGTGCCGGAGCTATACCAGATATTCCCGCACTAATAGAAGATGTCAAAGCTGTAACCGAGATTATGTGAAAACGTGAAGAAAAATGTTATTAAAAGAGGCAAATGCTGACTTTATTTGTATTTGCATTCAGAGGAAAAACTGACATATTGCCTTTTCCCTCTGACTTAAAAGGACACCTCTTGTTGGATGACTCTATATTATGCCCTCCTTTCTGCCTTGATTAAGAATGGAAGAAATGATTCAGTCACACATGAGCCGCATTGCCTATAAACGCGTCTACAGTGTGGGCCAAATACTAGTGTCTTTTTGAAAATGCAATAAAATGAACAAAATTAAATTTTTTCCATGTATTATAGCTTTATTAGTAAGAACAAACATTCCCAGTAATTACGAGATACAACGTCGTTCAAGCTGGCTTCGCAGTAAAGCATTCTGTCACCCCAATTTTCGAAGACCTTGTTGATGGTTTCGGGCTGTAGCTCACGGATTGCTTAGATGATATTGGCTTTAAGTGCTTGTATCGTTTCCGGATTGTTGGCATAACATCGGCCCTTCACGATTCCCCACAAAAAATCGCAGCTCCGAGGCGGTCAATTGACATCGCCAAGACGGCTGATGACACGATTTGGGAATTTGGTGCGCAAATATCGATTGTGACTTGGGCTCTGTGGCATAGCGCGCCATCCTGCATGAACTAGAAGTCGTTAAAATCCATGTCTTCAATTTCAGTAAGAAAAAAATTCGGTTAACATGGCTCTGTAACACCCACCGTTGACCGAAACGTTGTTCCCAGCCTCACTTTCGAAAAAAAAATGGTCCAATGATGTCACCACTCCACAATCCGCACCAAACTCACTCTCTGTGGATGCATTGGCTTCTCGACAATAACGTGCGGGTTTTCCCAACCCCAGATGCAGCAATTTTGTTTGTTAACGTAATCCCGCCGAGATGAAAATGCGCCTTGTCAGTAAAGATGTATTTTCGCCCAAAATCGTCTTTCAATTCAAGCTGCTTTAACGCCAAAACTGGGAAGCGGGTGGTCGCGCGCCTTCAATTCCTGAGTCAATTGGACCTTGTAAACGAATAATCCGAGATCTTTGTACAGAATTTTCCAGGCTAGTGCGTGAAATGTTGAGCTGTTGAGTTCGATGGCGAGTTAATGTTTGCGAATTGAGTATCACACTCTCGGCCACAGCAGCCACATTCTCATCTGTGCGTACAACCACGAGGACCATGAGTGTTGTCCACTAGCATACCAGTCTCATAAACTTTTTGCAAAAAGAAATATGATACTCGCTTTCTGTCAAGATTTCGAGCGGGAAACAATTGTCAGTGTCAAAATAACATATGATTTAAAAAAAAAAACGCTAGATGGCCCACCCTTTATGTATTCAACGTCTGAAATATCAAGGTTATGATGACTCGACTCCAACTCTGAGCGACGCGACGGCGCACTAGAGAAAAGTCGCATTTAAGATCTCGGAATAAGTCAAATGAGAATTGAATACTGAAAAGAGTTGTATGTGATTTATAAGGGCTTCGAGGAAAAGAATAGTGAGGATATTGGTTACCATCTTCATTTCAGCTTTACCTGTCTGTGATTAGACTGACCCCAGATATTTTGGTTGTCAGTGAGAAAAATAGTTGACGAACTTGACCTTTTATTTGTTTTCAAAATGATTTAAAGAAGTTGTACCAAATAATGAAATAAAACAATGAGAGGTTAATTATTGCTTTCATATAGTATTCGATAAGATAATCTTTTACCGTGGAGACGTTGAAGATCACGAGCGACTTGTTCTATGTTATGAGACAAGACAAAATCAACGACAAATGTATGATTCTCAAGACCTGCTAAGGAGTATTTTACTTTCAAATGCAATGCCATTTTGTGTTAACGCAAAACATAACTACTTATACTTCATAGTCTGTACGTAAATACTTAGCCAAAAATAAGTCAAAATCAAAAAATACAAAATCTCAAAATGATGTATCACAGATGCGATTAAAAGCGTATAGCTTAGCATAGCCTTATCTAATATCGACTTCCAGAATTGTTTCGGAGATTAGAAGAGGTGCTTTTTGAACCTGAGCCAATGGGCCACATGGAGGGAAGTGTAGCGGCAACGTTTTTCCATTCTGGACAAACCCACTTTGGTCTTAGTAGGGGAATGCCTCTACGGGGATAAGGTCGTTAAGGCAAACCCACTGGTGGAACAAATTGTTTGTGAAATTAACCTCGGAGATCAGGTTATTGACCGAAGTCGTTGCCCTTATAACACGACTTTGAACCTGTTTAATAAAAAAATTGTCCACCCGCAAAACTACGGATGCTTCCTTCAAACACCCGAATTCTTTCCATCAAGCTAGCTCTCACATTGAATCACACGGGACATATAATCTAAAATCAAGTTGGCTGTTATTCAAAATCCATCTTGTCAAAACGAAGCACCTCAGACGCTTGCCAAAGTAGATATTGGTCTAGCCAGATCCCAAATATCTGACAACATTTCGTTTCGCCATTGGATTCCTATACGGTAAAGAGAAATTTAAGACCCGCGTCAAAGTGATTTTCAACTCCCAGTCATCAGTCACCCTGCACGAGAGAACAATACCATCGATAGCGAAAAGAAACGATCGCTTGAGGTGAAAACGATCGTCGAGTTCGCCGTATCCTGATACAATTCATTTCTTATTTAAAATGCTTGGGTTAAGGTCGCATTGACAAAGAACTATCCCCCGACTAACACGTCGAAAATCATATTTAGTAGTTTACCTATGCCAAGACGGCTGAGCTTGTAATAAAGACCTTCTAACCATATGGCGTCGAAAGCTTTTCCCAAGTCAATCAGACAGGCACTCGTGTATAGGTTCTTCCATTGGATAGCCGAGATGAGTTTCGACGCAGCTTGAATGGTGTCATACACCGCTCTGAAATTGAATTTATTATCTGGAATGACTTTAATGTCATCCCATTTAGATAGGGCTCTATGGATCACCTTCTCGAAAATCTTGGGAATTAATTGCATCACTGCTGTTTTCCAACGTACTGGATAATGCGTATTATTTACATTCAGTTCATTGTCGAGCAGGAAGGTGTATATCTGTGCAGCCACTGTTGTGAGGTGTCTGATGCAACACTCCCATCGTCGGTTTTTACGGACTTTTTTCTGTTCAAAGACTCGAAAATCATCTGGAGATCCTCCGTCGAAACGAACAGCATGTTAGCCCCTTCACTGACGACAGCAATATTTTCCTTGAAATCGTCATTGAATCTGGCAAGACCAAAATTCTCTGATCCCCAATGATCGATATCAATCGATTTTGTTGCTCCAATGCATATTCTGTAACTTTATATAGATGTTGGAGACTTTAAGTCAGCGACTTTAATGTCCTGACCTCCAAGTTTCGAGTACGGCCCTTCGTTCAATCCGAATTCATAGTCATTGACAAGATTTTTAAGGGCATACCCATTACGATAGTAGGTGCGCTAGACCCGGCAGAAACGAGGAGATTCTGTTCATTGGGGCGCCCACTGCCCTCAGATGGCGACGAGTAACGGACGGAAGTCATTTAGAGATATGTTCACATGTTTTTTTGATGTCGATTTTGACAAATAATAAACATTTTTGTAGGTCTTTCAAATTTCCTTCTCATAACTTGGAAATTACTTCCAAATACCTTCTGAACGTGGATGGTTGCAGCCGACTAAGCAAAACCCATCATATGAGAATAAGTGTGATGGGGATATTTTGCAAACGCATATTTTGAAAACGCATCTCGTTTTTCACATAGAAATTTTCAGTACGAAAGCGGGAAATTCACCTACATGTTGTTGAGTTAAAAAAAAACATCTTGACCATAAATACCACCTTTTTTCCCCAGGCTTGACCAGCATTTTTTGTACCAAAATATGGAAATATAGCGATTTTTCAAGAAATTTATTTTTATATCACTCATATTGTACAATTCCTACGATTACGTGAGGCTCAGATTAATACTCTTAAGGCGACATAGATCGAGTAAGAGAGATTGTGACATTCATTCCCTTCTGGTACTGTGGATTATACGGTACAGTAACGCAATGGGAAGTCTATGAGGAATGTTATATGTATTAGTTTTTTTAAAAATTGGTTTTTACTTGTCAAAAAAAAAAACAATACACAGGAAAATTGCGAAACTGCATATATAAAATATAAGAATAAAGTAAAAAGAAATAAGTTACATTTGAGTTAACAATCTAGCGCTTGCTGTTTACTTTTCAAAGATTATTTTATGTTAATATTGACCACGACTATCCGCAACGAGAGATCAATCGATTTTTGCTGGAACCATATGTTGACTAATTTCAGCTCGGGCATTTTGGGCAAAAGAAAGGTCGAAAATATTAAACGATAGCGGGCACCATGTAATGTTGTTTTCACTGTCATCTTTGAATAAATACGGGCCAAGGATTCCGCCGGACCATAAACCGCACTAGCAGTGAATTTTTTCCGCATTGACAGTTTTTCATTGCCTGGGGATGCTCATTAAACCAAACAAAATTGCCATATTGTTTATTAGCAAACCCATTGAACCAGAAATGAGCTTCGTCTAAGGACAATTTTAGAGAAAAAATTAGAGAATCTCAATTGCTGCGAATGACATTATCACTAACGGATACAGCATCAATATTTTTCTCTGTGAGCACTCTACGCATGCAGGTAGGTGGCTTGATGTCCAATAGCGTGAAATCGGTGCGTAATTTAGTCATTATGACTTGAATTGCTAGTTCACTGGGTCGATTACGACGACCATAAAATGGTCGAAGCGCACAGCAATAAAACATATTTTACAGAGCATGAATTTCGATAATAAAATTCAATAATTTGTAAGCAGTGTTTGAGTGAAGGTCCCCTGTGAGGAAATGGTAATGCTAACTGAGCATGACCAACTTTAATTCATGTCACGAATTACGCGTCAGCTATCAAAAATCAATCCGGAAAACAGTAAGAATTTCGCTCTTTATGTGCCTTAAGTAACTTGTCATATGGTTGCTGCTTTTACTAGTGACAAGATACCTATGTACATACATAGGTACCTATATTGAGGAAGCGCAGACCCAATATCCAGAAATCGGGAGGCTGCGCGAAGGACAGCGAATTGGGATCGAAAAATATGAAAAACATGTGCATATACTATGTGGACCGGTTTTTCGTAAGGTCGAGCAACATCGATTGTTGCTTTATGTATCAGTATTTACGTTTTTTCCAATAACTCTGTCCTCATGCCAAACAGTGCATATTTGACGCTTCGGTAAATAGCAAAAATTACTTCTCCTCGCTAAAATGTATGAATCGTTATATGGCACACGTAGAACATCTAAAAAGCATATATGTAAAAGCATTCGTACGAAACAGCGTCTCATCGTGATAGCGTTGCACTTTGATATGAAATGGAAAATGCCATAAATAATGCTTAGGAATGGAATGCAAGGCTACTGTTTCCAGAGGATTACACGACGCAATTGATTTATTGCTTTCGGGTTTAAGATATTCATTTGCGGAATATCACTGTTCATATGTTACCAAAATAGAGGCAGCAACACATGTTCTTTAAAATGGGTCGAAAGGGCAGCGAAACTTCCAATGAAATAAGGGATCTTGTAATCCATTATTTTAAACAAGGCTCATCAGAATGTAATACAGTTATATTTCGTTAATCCGAATCAATTCATATCATCGAACTATTCAGACTAAAAAGTACAGAACGGGAACAGAACAAAAATTGGTTATTTGACACAAAAAAAATCTCTATTTATTGCGGCTCAAAATTGAAATTCAGCTCAAAGACATAACTTTAACTTTTAACGTAAACACAAAAACAAAAAAACTTAAGGAAAAATTTAAAAGAAATTTATAAATTCGATACATAGATATAACAGACTATCACAATGTAATGTAATTTAATGTACGCTTACACAATTCTCTTTTTATATTATTTTAACCGAAATTAGTTAAAAAGATTTGTTTTTTCTTTTGCATTTGTAAAATGATCAAAGCCTTTTGCTTGAGATTTTGCAGAACCAATATATATGAAGCGGAAGCTTCATTCTCCAAAGCCCATTTTGTAGAAAAAGCTAAAATTGTCGATAACTTCATTAACCCTGACTCAATGAAAGATATCAAGACTTTCTAATAATTTTTAATCATTTCCTGTGACAGTCCTTTTCACGCATGTAATGCTTTTCAAAACAGTCGTTTTGTCGGATTTTGGTTCAACTTTTTTTGGAGTTCAACTTCGTAATTTATATGACATTCTGATCCATTGGTTGGATCAGAGATGTACATTTTGGTGGTAAAAAATTGGGTTGCGGTAGTGCATTGTCGAATAGCAGCAACTCTTCTTCTTCAGGAAGTTTAACACAGCACATTTTAAAAACTATGGGTGTCATCCAGGCACTTACAGTTGAATCATATTCCACAGGCAATTTCGCTGCACAAAGGAACGTGGCTTCTTCGATTTGCCAATCACTAGCATTTCCAGTTGATATATGCCTGTTAAGTAAAACGTTTTTTGCTTGTCTTTTATCCAAGAGTTTCTTTTCGGTAGAGCCTACTGGCAAAAGCTTCCAATATAGACTACTCTAATCCGCGTTATACATTTGCGACGGGTAAAGTTCTAGCTGTTTTAATATCTACGAAAAGTTGTTGCGGAAATCGGCTGCGGCACCTTTTTCTAAAATTAGCAATTCGTCCCCTGCTTGCGTTAAAAGAACACTGAACACCATAAATGTCCACGAAAATCGTTTTCGACTTCAATTCCAATAGTTCTTCGGAGACAGGAGCGTTTCTTTCTCTCTGTTTAAGAAACCATTCATATAGCTTATTCTCCAGTTCTGGGTACTCCCCAGATTTCCTTGTTTTTGTTTTTTAAATTTTTCCACCACTTGCTGGTACAAAACGGTAAAAAGAGCATCAAAATTTGGTAACGCAAAGATTCTAATTTACGCGTTTAGCCCTTACC
The DNA here is from genome assembly GCA_958301585.1 of Merodon equestris. Classification (NCBI taxonomy): domain Eukaryota; kingdom Metazoa; phylum Arthropoda; class Insecta; order Diptera; family Syrphidae; genus Merodon; species Merodon equestris. Next base: position 40,939,973 of record OY284415.1, read on the forward strand.
TCAAAATGCTTTTCTTATTGCGTTTGATATCAGATATTACCAACATTGCAGTCTCGAGCCTCCTCTTAGCCATTTCCAAACAATTTTTTTCAAAACAATTAAAAACATAAAACTTTTCTGTATGAACACGATTTCAATGCATGCAAATGTAAAATGGGAAAAGGAAGAAGGAACAATCGGAATGTATATATGTACAATATTTTCTACATTGATAACTAGGCCTCAAAACGACAAAATTACTGTTGAAACAAAAATAACTATAAAACCCATGCATTTGTAAGTTTTTTAGTAGGAATTCAGATTACAGCGTACAAGAAACGGGGTAGATACGGACTACAGAGTACACATTGAGAAAAAATAGAGATTCGGATTAATGCGATATTCGGATTAAAAGTGATTTGGATTAGCGAGACATTACTATATTGCAGAAATTGTTAGAAGACCAAGAACTACCATTCACTATATAATAAAAAAAATTAAAGAGAAATAATCGGATGAAAATAAGAAGAGAACCCAAGAAAGTTGACCGACAGAAATTAAAGACGGATTGTTCACGAAGCTAACGAAAATCCAAAAACAAATGCTTCGATATTGGCTAACAAAAAACAGAAAAGTATCTTGGTGTAAGAGCAACCCCTCAAACCATCAGAAACGTTCTCAGAAGTAACGATTGTCATGCAAGATCTGCCAGAAAAAAATCACTTATCTCAAAAAAAAAAAGCAGGCAACAAAGACTGGAGTTAGATCTTTTAATCTACAGAAAACCCAATAAGGAGATGTGGGAAAATAATTTAGTGCCCACAGTCAAACACGGTAGAAGAGGAGTGATGGTGTGAGGGTGTAGGGGACCCGGTCTTCTAGAATTATTAAAAAAAATGTTTTTTTTTCAATATTTCAAAATTATAGCCTTTCGAGAATATGCTGTCAAATTTTCATAATATTATAAAATAATATTGACGGTATTTCAGATTTTACAGTCCTTTAAGCAAGTAGCGAAAATTATATTTTGTGTAAGTTATATCACGTGTGTAAGACTTTAGCTCATTTATCTCAAATCTACTTTTTCTGTACGGCGCAGAGTAAAAAAAAAACACTGTCCATCCGATTAAGTTCAATTTTAAATATGATATTCAATACACCAGTGGCTATATTCGGAACTATAATAATTATGTTTTTCAATAACTTGTTTTTTATTCTTGTAAAAAACCTAGTGAAAAAACCTAGTATTTTTAATACCTCCATACATTTCAAGAGCGCGGCATTTTGTCAAAAAAAAAATTCTTTCTTTTCTTCTAGTCCCGGAGAGAGTAACACCCATATAGGCTAATAATCCTTCTTCTTTTTTAACCCCCGACGCAAAAAGAGAGGTGTTATAAATTTGACGTGTCTGTGTATCTGTGGCATCGTAGATCCTCAACGAATGGACCGATTTTGATGCCTTTTTTTTCTTTGAAAGCTTACGTGATCGAGATGGTTCTTAAGTACAATTTATGAAGATCTGTAAGATGCTATAGTTTTTGCAAATGGTGTCGAACCTCAGTCATATTTGATATTAGTGAACTAGACAGCTGCAGTATACAACCAGATAAGCAATGGAGCGCTATATCTCGCAAGAGCGTGGAATAATTTCGTTGATTCTTTTGACCAATAATGGGTCGTTGCTGTTAGCGCAGTTTGAATTTTGACGTCGATTTCTTAATCATGTCGCGCCAACTGGGCAAACATTCCAGCGCTTAGCTACTCGACTCGAACAGACTGGAATCACAGAATATCGCTGAGGATGAAGAAACATCAACCAGACGACGGGCCACATAATTGGGTATTACCAGACGGACCCTACAGCGAATGAATTACTGTCAAGCCATCCTTAATTTCAACAAAGAAGAAGACGATTTTGTGTCGAAAATCATCATGGGCGACGAGACGCATTTCCAACTAAGCGATTACGTCAGTAAGCAAAATTTTCGTTTCTGGGGCTCTGAAAATTCGCATGCGATGCACGAAGAACATTTAACTGTGTGGTGCGGCATGCACGTGGGAAGAGTGATTGGGCCGTATTTTTTTAAGGACACCATCAGCAATACGGTCACTGGCGAACGCTATAGGGCCATGATAAACGACTTCTTACTGCCGGAATTGGATAAGCGGGGCTTGGTAAACATGTAGTTTCTATAAGGCGGTGCAACCGACACACAGAACGAACCACAATGGGTATTGTGAAGGAAGCGTTTCCTGGTCACGTAATCTCCCGTTTTGGGAATTTGGCATGGCCTGCATGATCGCCCGATTCAACCATTCCAGACTTCTTTCTTTGGAGCTACTTATAGTCGCGGGCTTATACCAACAAGCCCTAGACTATCGCAGCCCTTAAGTAGAATATTCGACAGGAATGTACCCGATAAGACGGGTACAAAAGTGTATCCACCCTTGCGGCAGCCATTTGACAGATGTCATCTTTCCCACTTAACAGAAAGAATTGTAAAGGTCCAAATAAATATTTTCATTACTCGCAATATTTTTCTTTTTTATTTAGTAAAAAAGTAATTCAAAAACAAAACTTAGATAATTTTGCGCCACCTTATACATATATGTATACAACAAGTCCTATAAGAAAAAAAAAAAAAGTTCAGATCAAAACTAAAAATGTGCGTTGTTGCATAATACTTAAGAAAAATGTAATTTAAGTAATTAGCTATCGGATTAGACTCCATGAGTAATTTAAAAAGAGAACATTTTAATTTTTTTACTTTAGAATTTTTTTTTGTGTCGGAGGTTACTTAAAATTTTTAATTTAATTTTTTTATTTAGACATGTGACAGACCTGCGCCATCCAGGTCCATTTTTATTAAGGGTGTCAACATCGGCGCCTGTTTTGTTATAATACTTATTTTCTTTTATGGGTATTGAGTAGGTGAATAAATATAAATAGTTTAATAACCGTTTTTTCATTAATTCATTCTTAAAAAAATCCTAGAAATGCCTTAAATTTAGGGGCTTAAGCAAAATTTGCGGCCGAGTGCAGAAAAATTAGGTTTAGGAGAGCGTTATCACTTCAATCAAGGTAACTACGCATAACACACAGCTTTGGTTATTGTAAAACTGTACTAGTGTCCTTACAACGCCCGCACAAATATCAGATCTTAATCCAATGGAGTATATTTGGAACTATTTAAAGACAATGTTGCGGCAGAATATTTTTACCAACAAAAACCAGTTAAACAAAGTTTTAGAGGAGGAATGGGTAAAAATTGACCCTGAGCACACGAAGACATTGGCCATATCTATGTGAAATCGTGTAAGATAAGTTATACGACGAAACAGTAGAGCAAGGAGCCAAATTATCACAAATTTCGAATGTTTTTTTTGTTTATTAACTTTTCCTTTGAATGGCTTTTTTCCTTTTTTTGTTTAAATTGTTCTTTGTTAAATAATAATAAACTGAATTCATTAGTAAGCTAATCATTCTTAATTGATTGCATTTTCATTGCAATAATTTTACTATTTGCACATATAATAAATATATTTTGAAGTTAAGAGCGCAGCCTTGTCGAATACTTGTTTCGATCGCAGTATTCCATGTTATTGAGACTAATTTTCGCTTTTCTTGCAGCTTACAAGACCAGTTCAGGGTGACTCTAACTCCTCTATGCTTCTGGTACATCGGCTGAAGTCTTACTCTATAAGTGATGCTGACGGTTGCATGTTATTATTTAATACTTCGAATTAAACAATGGGGCTGACGGTTGTCGACACGCTGCTCCCTCTTGCAGATACAAAAATGGATAAAATGGCAGAATTAATGAAATTGATGTTGATGTACTTTCAAAAAACATAAATTCAAGTTTTGCCAAACCACCTATATTGCCGAGAAAAAAAATCACACAAAAGACGGAGAGCCTTTTCAAGTGCTTGCTTAGTTCTTCATGTCAATTGCTCTTCGCATAAATTAAAGTGTCGTAAACGAAACTGAATTGATTTCACCGTGAGATATGGGAAATTGTAAAAACCCTAAAAACAATTGTTATTAATGCCACGCTTGGATATTTCACACAATTTCATAACAAAAAGGTTCTGCAATCAGCTTCAAAATGTTTTACTGTTTTTTTCTCTTTTTTGTTTAAAGAATTGGAGCAGATTCAAAATATTTTTTTTAAATGAAAAAAAATTTGTTTCTTGAGGATGGTTTGGTTTTTATTATTTAACAACACAAATCTTTGTTTCCAGGATCACAATTCGTTGTTGTAGTTGTAACTTTTTCAACTTTTTACATATTTACAAAAGAAAACAAAAAATTTGTAAAAATAAGGAAAATAGTGCTGGTTTACTTCCGAAATGAAGGTTTGTCAGTAGCATTTACCACCAACCGCCGTGGCCACCGCCTCCTCCGTAGCCACCACCTCCGTAACCGCCACCACCGCCTCCATAACCGCCACCACCGCCGCCTCCGATGACTTTAATGATTTTCACACCGCCACCGCCGCCTCCTCCGTAGCCACCACCTCCATGACCACCACCTGAGTAGCCACCGCCTGATAAGCCACCTCCTGAGTAGCCCCCTCCTGAGTAGCCACCTCCTGAGTAGCCACCTCCTGAGTAGCCACCGCCTCCGTGCCCACCAGAGTAGCCGCCGCCACCACCTCCGCTGGAGATGACTTTCACAACCTTAACGGATCCGCCGCCGCTATATCCACCACCACCGCTAAATCCACCGCCGCTATATCCACCGCCGCTATGTCCACCGCCGCTGTATCCACCACCGCTATATCCTCCACCGCCGCTATATCCTCCACCGCCGCTATATCCACCACCACCGCCACCTCCAAGGAAGCCAGCGGATGCGATTGCAACGACTGATAGTAAGCAAACGAAAACCTGCAGAAGAATTAAACCGATTATTCGTATCCTTTAACGTATAGTCCCGAACCACTTCGAGTCAACACCCGATGGTGAGACGCTATGCCCACCTTCATTGTGTACGGTCCAAGTGTAGATCGAACGACTGTACAACCAATACTGATGCCTTATTCGGTCGCAGTCGCATCTTTTTATAGCAACATTTGGAGTTTTTCCCATTTGCTGGTCGACTACTTCGGTAATGGGGAAAATCAGTGCAACACTCGATGGTACCTCCTTGGTATCCGCGTGTATGATTCAGTTATTTCCACAGCCGCGACGGTGGGAGGGGAACATGGTAGTCAATCACTTCTTGCGTGCTCTCCCCACCAGAAACGTGTATGGTGCAGCTCGACACTCGAAAATCGGCAAAACCTTGTCAAGTCGTGAGCCATTGTGTAACCTCCTGCGGTGCCGCACTCTCGCCGCTAGTGCCAACAAATCGTTGCTTATTTATTGTCATAGTATTGAGCTTCTTCTACATTACTCATCTTATGGCTGGGATATTTGGAATGGTTGGCGAGTGAGAAAACGAGACGGTTCGCGCGGAGAAGGGAGTGAACGAAAGACGTGCAGACAATGGCCATTGCCATTGGAAGTGAAGTGCTTGTAGCCACTACAACTGGGCATAATAGTTGGAACAGTGATAGCGGCTGGTAGCTCGCGAAATTGTGAAGATTGCTCTGGGATTGGTAAATAAGGCTCCTATTGTTGCTGTTTGCGTGCGAAACGTCATGTAGGTCAGGCATTCGCAGACTTGGGTCACGGTATATTGCCCTGAAGAAGTTTGAATTGAGGCACGGATTTACGAGGGAACTATGTTTGTGAGGGTCATTACAGTGGGCTTGGTGGTATCTTTTCGGTAATTGGAACGGGGACGGAACTTGGGTTGCACTTACTCTCAGAAAGTAACGCTAGACAAGAGTTCAAAATTGAAAGTAAGAGTTAATTTGGAAAACGCGTGTGCACTTGGCGAGATATAGGTAATTGTTGGACTAAGATGTAAATTTAACACCAAAGTGTGAAGCTTAGAAGTAAGACCTCGGCCTCGTAGGCCCTTTTGAAACGTAAGACTAATTATACGACAGACAGGCAGTAGGGCTAATTTGATGACCTTTATGGACAGAAAAAAGTTTTGACAGCGTTATTAGCTGTAGGGGCCTATAATCAACCTCGTTGTAACCGCTACTTCCTATTGGGCAAATGAACGATATCGTTCGTTGGGTCCTTAACGCAATTGCCCCCGAAGAGCTCAAAGGATTCAGTTCATTTATCGCTATGGGCTAGTTTGATTTTATTAGTTTTCAATCGTAGACCATCTGCTGCAGAAAATGAAGAGATTTTTAATTCTGTTCCTCAATGCAGTGCTGTGGTTCTTTCAGAGCAATTTTGTGTAATATAATTACAGACACTGCTCACTATGAGTACCATAACATGGCCTTTTGGCTGTACATCACAATTAGCTATAATTCGTGTTGCGAATTACGGAAAATTGAATTTTCGTTATATTTCGTGTTGCCAATTACGGAAAATTGAATTTGCTCGTATACAAGGTAGGTTCAAAATATAAAAGGAATTTTCAGTTTTTGAAAATGATTTAATTCATTCGTGTATACCAATGTTATCTACTACAATGTTATGTTAAGATAGTATTTGGCTCGCAGCGATTTGACTCACAAGGTATTTTTAGTTTTTAAGTACAGAAAAAGTCGCACATGACTCTGTTGCCTAATTCTGATCAACAATTAATGAGGTATTAAGTGATGCATTTATGTGGTGCAAGATCACTAGGTGCTTCACCATAAATCTGATTGTATTTTATGCTTTTATTTGTTTATGATTTCATCACGCGAACATCGTTGCATAGGTCGTAAGCTCAAAGCGCCATATGCCGTCAACATCATAAAACATTGTGATCATGACATTTACGTTCGACCTGACTTGCTGAGTTTTTTTTTTTGGTCTTGATGATACTGAAAGCCTCCACTGGCACGATTGAGTTCTAGTTTCGCTTATTTTATCGTCTATTATGACACGTTTCAGAAGTTCTGCAAGTTAATCGTATTAAACACCTCTTGGGCAACTTCCATTCGCCCTAAAAAACCAAGTAAGTTATTTTATCGTTTACAAAAGACTAGACTACTAATAGACTATAAATCGGACAGTTAATTTAACTAGCGTTGAATACGAAGCTTTTAGATTTATTTACCGATGTGAAAGCCAAAAAAGTAAGACAAATTGGACTAACAAAACCCGTAAAATTACATGATTCCTGATATTTTTTGAACAAGGGCCAACAAGAGGTAACATTTTAAATTTCGCGTTTTTTTCGATTTGTTAGCACTTAAACGCTATGGCGATGTTTTTGGCGATTTACATGATTAGTATATCCTTGTGTAATGTGCTGAAATAGTGGAAACCAACTAAAAAATGCTGAAAATTCGGCTGAAATATTTCAAAAATTTCGAACTGCTTTTGGCCATTTTCAAGCATCTTCTCAGCAATAGTAAGCTTAAATGATAAATTTAAGTGTCACGGACTAACAAGTGACGTAAAGATTCCAACTCGTACTCGTCTAGCAAAGTCAATTTAAAATATCGCCGCCGAAGCTAGGTGTCAAATGAGGGTCATTTTCATTAGTTTCGGTGCGTAAACTGGCTCCGACAATAGTGCACAACCTTTCTATCGACAGCGAGTGACGATTTGCTCGCAGCAAGTCCAAATAATAAAACTTTATTATCAAAATGAATGTTCGTTAGTGCAAACGGTGCGCGTGTTGTGCCCATTTTACATTAGACGTGGTAGCCTTCACAGTCGATTCTTCAACCTTTAATGACCAAATTTGAGACGACCGGTTCAGTAATCAATCGACCATTCGTACGTTTAAGGAACGCAAGATCGGTCCGGAACATCGCCGCGTTCCGTGAAAGTTTACAGCAGAACTCGAGGCATTAACAAGCAAAATTGCCGTATATGGGACGACATCAACCCACCCGAGGTTCACCAGGTGACAATGCATCCTCAAAAAGTTACATATTGGTCTTGATTTTTGGCCGGCGGCGTCATTGGTCCGTAAATTTTCCAAAACGACGTTAGTATTGTCACCGTCAATAGCGAGCCCTACAGAACGATTATAGTAATTTTTTTATGACTCAAATTGAACCACATGAACCCAGATGACGTGTGGTTCCAACAGGATGGCGCTACGTGGCACGCAGCGGACGCCACAATTGACATTCTGCACGAACTATTCGAGGGTCAGGTCGCAGAAGCGACGTGAATTGGCCACTAAGGTTATGTGATTTGATCCCGCTAAACTTTTTCTTGTGGGGTTTCCTGGAGTCGCAGGTCTACGCTAATAAATCCCAATTGACCGATGCCCTCATGACGAACATAGCACAGGCCACCGTACAAATTCAGCCGGATCTATACGAAAGCGTCATTTAAAATGAAAGGGTGGTCCAACCATAATGCACGATGTTAATTGTGAGTCACACCTTAACCTCAAGTTTTTTCGCCCAACTTAATTTGACATTTCTTTGTTTCAGTGTTTGACAAATTCAACCATGGAGAGGTACACAATTGAGCAGCGCGTTAAGTTTTTTGAAGCCTTTTACGAAAATGGGCGTTCAAATCAAAATGCATTTCGCGCAGTTCGTGATTTTTTTAGTCAGCATAATCGACCAAATGTGTCCACAATCGGTAGAATTGTGTCAAATTTTAGCAAACCGGATCTGCAGGAAATGTGAAAACACCTGTGCATGCTCGCCCAGTTTGTTTGCGGAAAACATTGCTGTTGTTCGCGATAGTGTGGCAGAAGAGCCGTCAACCTCGACTCGTCGTCGTGCCCAACAATTGAACATCTCACGAACATCACTGATGCGAATTTTGAATAAAGATTTGAATTTACACGCTTACAAGGTTCAATTGACTCAAGAGCTGAAGCCTACTGACCATTTCAAACGTGTTCAATAAGCCGAACGGTTGGTTGAACAGACAGAAGTAAATGGTGACTTTACAAAGAAAGTCATCTTCAGCGACGAGGCACACTTTCACCTCAGTGGATTCGTTAACAAGCAGAATTGCCGCATTTGGGCAAATGAGAATCCACGAGTGATTGTTGCAAAGCCGATGCATCCACAAAGAGTGACTGTTTGGTGCGGTTTATGGGCTGGCCAAGAACAATTCAAGAGCTAAAGGATGAGATAATTCGGCACATTAACGACATTGAATCTCAATTATGTCTCAGAGTCATTGAAAATATGGACCATCGGATAGAGGTATGCCACCAAAGCCGTGGCGAACATTTGGCCGATATTTTGTTTCGCATATAATTGCCATAGATCCTTCTATCATAATAAAAAAATATTAAGATAATTCTCCAAAAACTTTTTGTTTTATTTACAATTATCATCTTGCATTTTTGTTGGACCACCCTTGGCGTTGCAGTTACAGTTACAGTAGAACTGTAGAGCTCGCAAGTACAGAACCAATTTGTACAAAAACTTGATGAAAAACTTCAATAGGAGAGGGAATATTTTGAGAGAGATGTGATGTGGATATTTGCCAACTGGTTTCTTGTAACTAAACTGAGAGCTTGTGTTTTAAAAAGAAATAAAATCAGAACCTTTATTACAAATGTTGGGCTTTTCTACTTACTGTCTATTTAAAATGACACCTCTCATTGGATGGCATGGTACACATGGTATTTAATTGTATTTAATTTGAGCCTCTCTCCATTAACTTTAGCTTCTGGGTTCTGTTATATATGTATATTGTGCACAATCAAATAGATGTTAGATAGCAATTCGATCACTGGTCCGAATTCTGCATCGGCTTTCAAGAACTTCTGAAACACATCACTTTGTACCTTCATACGGACCTCTACAATAACGATGAAATTATCGTTCCGAAAAAATCTTGCTTATTATTAGACACACACTATAGAAGACCTGCTCAAAATCGATAGAAGGCAAGTATAGCGGAACTTCATCGGTTCCAGAATAAAAATCGTTTCAGTGCACTTATTGCTTACACCCGTACTTTTAACATTCAATACACAATTGATTCCCAAGTCAGCCTCATTCGGAAGATTTTTTTTTTTAATTTTTCTTTTGTCATGCCAGTCTTAGTTCTAAGAATCCACATCTGTCTAGAATAAGTAAGAAGAAAAAAAACCTACATTCCGCCACGCCACGAAAGATCGGATATTCCATCGGCCATATGAGAACGCCGCTCAGTGTACCTAGAGCCCCTGTTACAGCTTTTCCTTTCATACGACTCATCTTATTTTACTTTGATTTTGGACGAATTCTCATCAAAAAGGCTTGCACGAAATGATTAATCAATAACCCTGATGGTAAATTGTTTAATTATATTTTCTTTCATTCATTAATAATAATTCGACAGAAGTCAGCACAAGTCAATTACTGATGGCGTTGGTCCCTGAACTGCTATCATACCATCCGCCAAGGCCGAATCCAATGTCAAATATATACGTCTAATTAAAGAAGAAGAAATGCCTATCCATACAACATTGTGCTATGTTTATACTGATATACGGCGCCGTAGGCTTGCTTAATTATTCGTTTCCAAAGCGATTACAAAGCGTTTGTTATAGTCATTGCTTGTGGATTGCGCTCGCTCTCAGATTGATGTTAATCTTTTGTCCGAAATTTCAAATCAAAATAAATCAGGTATTGAAAGAGCTTAAAGGTTAGAGTTAATGAGCGGCAAAAACCCGTTGAAGGCGGCGATGAACGTGATTGTGAAGACGAAGATTTAATTTCAATGTTGTATTGCAGGAAATACTCGTATTGAGGAGTGTTGTGATGGAGACGTAGATAATAGGCTAGTGCAGATTAGTCCCCTGATATGAGCAGTAGTGTCGATCGCATGAGTTTGATTGTGCGGAAGAGATGGACGCCGTTTAAGGCAAAACGATTGGAGTTGTCGGATTTGGTGAGATGTCTTAAGCGATTTGCGAAGTATTTCGTCAGAGCTGCGATCAAGGATTTAAGAGAATACTTTCAGGACACGTTTTTTGCTGTTGTATGGCTGTTTCGGAGGTTGGCGGATATAAGCGATCAACGACTATCGGAAGTTTTAGACGAATAGACGATGTGTAAAACCTTTTTTAAAAAAGTAATCAATTTCTAAAGCGAGTTTTATATTTTTTTCTCAGAAATAAAATCACCATGAACGGTCGACAGAGTCCATACGAGTAAGATCAATTTAACAACGAATTTCTGAATGTAAGATATAAAAAACCTCAAACCTGATGTGTTTTTCTTTTCGAGTTTGAGAATTGATAGTATCATTAATGAGTACATTCTAGTTAATCAGGATTTAAACCCACATCTGTACGTATCAAGAAGTAAAATTTCACACATATAGGTAAGCATCAGTAAAGAGATGGACAGTGTTTTATAGCATTTATATATGATAATCAGGAATACTTGTGACACTCTTTTGACCCGGATTCTAGTTGTACAAAGTAAGCTTTAGAATGCAAGTATTCGGATTTCAACCAATAGTCTTATCTAGGGGAATAATGATTAATTAAAAATTACTGACGAACATAGAGTTAGCAAGTAATACAGTGATTTCTTTACTTTTTTTGAACGCAAGCAAGCAGTGCCCCTGAGCTCTCTATCAGTCTGGTTTCGGCAAGTAATTAAGTACCGACGAACATTTTTTCTCATAAATGTCAGTTTATGAACCTCGGAAATGAAATACAAGACGTAAAGTTGCGAATTTACATATTCCCAGAAGAATTAACATAATGATTAGCAGCAACATAGGGAAATGTACGAGTAAATATAAATGTCAAACAGACCTAACAATGTAGTGAAGTATTGATGTCATACTTGTGATAGGACTTATTCGAACAAAGAAGGCAGCTTATCGACAAAAGTGATGATCACGATCTTTCTACACTCGTCGGTGTGCAGCGTCTTTTACATAAAATTGCTCTGGGATTGTCCCAGGGCTTATAATTGGCGCAACATCCTTGCAGACCTAAGCTCAAGGAATCTCTTTGAAATTCTGCACCATTCTTATGCAGCAGCCAGTAGGAATAGGAACCCATCTAGTTTAGACCTTTTTTTTTTAGACCTTTTTAGACCTTTTCAACAAACATGCCTGATCCCCTTACTCATTACATTTAATGAACTCAGTTCGGACCATTTACCGGATAAATGTAGTGTAACAGCCAACACAAATAGGACATGTGATTTCAAAATAGTCTTATTTAGAAGACTTATTCGAACAAAATTTGAAAATGCACTGACTGAAAATAACAGTCAATTTGCAATAGATGAAAATATAAACAACTTTAATACTGCCATTTTGGAAAGTGTTGAACAGGCAGTGCCAAAGGAAACGATCAGAAGCCATTCATTAATTGTTCTCCTACATTTTGCTCTCGAAATAATAACACTTGCAGAACTAGATGGAGACGCACAACAAACGATTTCTATTTACAAGAAGAAAAAAGGATATTTGGTAAAATTCGCTATTGCAAACTTTAGAAATCAGTCGTTGAATGAACGACTGCAAAATCTAAATAAAAGCAGCAACCCATTTTCAAATGTTCGGTAATTAAAAAAAAAAAACTCATACACGTTGCTCTGATTGTCAGGCAGATCTGTTTGGCTTTCTAGCTCTGAAAAAGCTAACGCGCTAGCAATCAACTTCTCTAAAAAATCACATAATTGCTAATTGCTTCACCCCAGCAGTCATTTAACTTTATACACTGTCACCCCCTCTGTAACATTCATCCAGTACATCTTAGTGAAATCAAGAACATGGTTCAAAGGCTAGAAATTCAGCGAAGTACCTAACTTACCTTGTAGCTATAGACCAATTAGTTTGTTAAGTTCCTTCAGTAAATGTCTAGAAAAACTTAAAGAACAGAATTGTATCTTTTATTGACAATGATTCCATTTAACCACATGAACAGTTTCATAGCACTATTCTTTAAGTTCATTATATCACTTAAGATATTAAAAATAACTTTTCAGAGGGCAAAAGTACTGGCCTGGTGATCTTGGATATAGAAAAAGCATTCCATGCTCTTTGCCGTGATGGTTTATTACACAAACTTCTGAACCTTCATTGTCCGCTTTATCTTGTCAAAATAATCCAATCATTCTTATTACCTCGTAGTTTTAAAGTATTCGTTCACTCAAAACCATTCGTACAGTCAATTAATTAACTCTGGTATTGCACAAGGATCTGTCCTTGGTCATGTACTCTTTAATATATATACCTCGATTTTTTCCAACTTACCGAATTGCAACATTGACATTTTTGCTGACGATACTTGTATATATACCACCGATATCATTGAAACGAATTAGTAATCGAGAAGAAGGATACGGTAGCAATCGGAAAATGAAAGTTAATACTTATAAGACTCAAGCTATCTTTTCGTAGAACTGCTCATATTTAAGGCTATATTCTAAGAAATTATGTACTATAGATAAGTAGTGTATCGGCCGCTGATGCGTGATGAGCGAGTTCGGATCCCGATAACACCAACGCCATCGAATTAATATTTCGCGACTTCTCTCCTCGGCGGGTTATGGCAAAACCCCCGGTTGTACACTTGCCTTGAAAAAGCTTCTCGGCTCTCGCCGTTCGGAATCGGCATTAAATTTTAGGTTCCGTTCACTTGTGTTAAAAACAAATCGCACACAACATAAGTAAATAAAAGAAGCTTGGCTTTGGCTCTTCATGAGCTGTAATGCCATCAAAGTATTTGCGTCTGAGTACTCTAACAGATAGCAGAAGCCTCCAACAAAAAAAAAACAAAAAAGTAGAGAAATCATTTCTCTCTTCCCTCCGACGAAACTCACTAACGTAAATTTAACGAAGGCTTTTAGTGGCTTTTCCTTCAAATATAACCTAATTCTGTGATATACTATTTAAATAATTTTACATATTTTAGTACTAAGGTGCCTAAAACCAAATCTCTGTTAGATCCAATTGAAAATAACTAATAGTTTTGCCATAATAAATACTAAATACAAAATACATAAAATTGTGAATCAACAAGTCCAGTTTAGGACCTGTTTGGAATGCTCTGCTATAGATTTGTTCTCCTATATATCAGTAATATCCTGCATTTTCTAATCCTCGAAGCACTTCTGATAATCGCTTTTTCGTATAACCTTGAGCTCATCCAGCAATGCGGTTTTTACAATATCTCCCCAATCATGGAAAATCTTGGCAAGCCTGGGCATCTGGCAACATCTTTTCATCATTTGATTTACAAATGTTCATCAACGTCATACATATATATTTTCTGTTCCTAAAAATATTGAAATCGGTTTTAACACTACAAAATAATTACTGGCCACTTGGAACTTGGAAGTTCAGACCCTCGTTGACCACCCTTCACAAAGGCTCCCTGTCATGTGGATACTCTTTCCATGTTTGGCTGTTCTGCCCCATATCTTCTAGATCCATCCTTACATTGTCCTCCCATGTACGACCGGCGCAGCCTGGCGGACTTTTCTCCTCGAGTCTTCAACTTCTTATTTTGATAGTTCATCCCTGAAATGAATGCAATCATCCCTTATCCTCTGACCCCAAGCGTTTGTTCCACCTCATTAATACAAAAAAACAACCGATAACTACCCCGCTGCATTTAATTTTCTCAATAACTCTTCCAACGAACGAATGAAACAAATACTCTTCCGGTCCCGACTGTCTGCCTGCCATGGTTTTAAAAAAGTACCCAACCCAGTTTCTTTTACCCCTTACCGCTCTATTTCAAAGCTCTATCTCTCAAGGACTCTTTCCTCAGCTTTGGGAATATGCTTATATCATTTCAGTCCACAAAAAAGGACTGAAAAATGATGTGTCCAACTATAGACTCATTGCTAAGTTTTCATGCATACCCAAATTTTTCGAGAGCATCGTTTATGATGAACTATTCTTTCACTGCAGACACATATTTCCTCCTAACCAACACGGGTTCCTCAAAGGTCCATCGACAGCCACTAATCTAATCGAGTTTGTTTCACAATGTTTGTGTGCACTCGACTTTGTCGCCACTGACTTGAGCAAAGCCTTTGACAAAATGTCTCACCAAATTATTCTCCTCAAGTCCAGTGCTCTCAGTTTCTCTCCCGGTTATATCTCATGGATCAAATCTTATGTAGAAGATCGTCAATATAACGTTATCTTCAAATCTTCTATCTCTGATCCAATTAATGCTACCTCCGGTGTCCCACAAGGTAGTCATCTCGGTCCTTTGATATTTATTTTAACCATTAATGATGTTGTCGGCATTATTCTAAACTCTCAGTTCCCATATATGCCGATGAGATGAAATTATTTAAACACATATTTTCCCTTGTTGACTCGTGCTCTCTCCAATCAGATCTTAACAGGTGCACTACTTGGTGTCAAAAAAACCATTTCGAGCTCAATGTCAATAAATGCCAAGCCATCACTTACTCCCGCAAGCGCTCTTCCTCACCACCCAGAACCTACATTATTCGTAATGAAACCGTTCCCTGTCAACTTCTTGTCTCATTTAGGGGTCATTTGTGACCGTAAACTTAACTTTCGCCTCCATACCGACAACATTATCAAACGTGCCAACTCTGCCCCCGGTTTCGTGAAACATTGGTCCAAAATCCTCTTCAATCATGTACGAAATCATTATACTTTACTTTCGGTGTTCTCCTTCTCTAATATGCTAGCCAAATCTGCTCCCCCTTGTACCAATCCCACACTACGCATATTGAGCCCATTCAACGTGGTCTTATCTGTTTTGCCCTTCGTGGCCTTCCCTGGGCTGACCCCCTTTATCTACCACCTTATACGGATTGCCTAAAATGAATCAACCTGCTTATCAACCCCCTATACCACCCCAAGGGGGTGGTAGTGGTGCAGTGGTAATCATCACCGACTGTTGAGCAAAAGGTCTGTAGTTCAAGTCTGACCATAGCCAAAAACAATTCCTATACGGAAAAACTGTGCAACAACATCAGTTGTGAATGAGAGATGATCAAAAAATGCTGATGAAGGCATAACACTCGAAGTATAAGATCATTTCAAAATTCATGCTCTGTGTGGGCATTTCCAATATAACATCTTAATGGCACAGAATAAAATTACTGTAAAAACTACAAACAACTCGTCAAATTCAGTGGAATCTCTCGAATCCTAAGGCAACCACCCTCTGAAAGTAGTGAACGAACATCTTCGACACAAACCATCTGCACCCCGTCCGGGTTGTGTGACAAACATCATAAAGGCCTAACCATAATAGGCAGGAGCAAGCAGAAGCTTATGTCAGAACCGAACGAAATTCTCCCCTCTGT
Organism: Merodon equestris; assembly: GCA_958301585.1. NCBI lineage: Eukaryota > Metazoa > Arthropoda > Insecta > Diptera > Syrphidae > Merodon > Merodon equestris. The sequence goes on from OY284415.1 coordinate 40,956,208, forward strand.
TTCAACGAACCGTCACAATACCCACAATGAACAGATGCAAGCAGGAGCAAGCAGAAGGAAAGGAACTGTCAAATTGTTTTTATTCTATTTGTTTATTTTCGGTGTGGCTTTGGCTTTTTCCTTTTTATTGAAATAAAAGCCATCTGTTTTATCATAGAGACACTTATTGTCCTGCACAAGTGAAATCAACTTGTGAACAAGCTCGTATTCCATATTTATTTTATCTTTTTTCTCTTTCCTAACCTCAAATGTCACTTGTCAAAAATTCCGTCCGTCATGTCTTCTTTCAAGAAGACCTTCCTTCTGCTTGCATCAGTTGACGAACATTTAACGAAACGTCGTATCTTCCCATTGTGGGCATATAATATGCTTTGCATGTAAGAAGACATTCCCCTCTGCTTGCTTCTGCTTGCTCCTGCTTATTATGGTTAGGCCTTAAGAGCGTAAATCTTGAACCTGCACGAATTATAGAAAAAAAAAAATCAACCCCTTAAAGAACGACGCGATGTTGCAGATATTCTTTTTATTAACGACCTTCTCAGCGTTAACATTGACGGCCCCACATTGCACAAGATTCTCCTTAACACCAACCCAATGCTGCTCAAAGCTAACACCAATCTTTTGGACCTTCACATCAAGAAGTCAAGTCTTAGAATTGAACCATATCACAACCCTTCACCCTATCCTCAATCGGTTACACCTTGTCACCTAGTTAATAAGTTAATTAAGTTTTTTTTTTGTTAAGCTTGCACTAAACTAATGAAGTGCTCCTGTGCGAGGCGTCAGATCCACTGTCCATTCGTTTTACTTGTCCTGCCCATTTTAGTCTTTACGATTTTATTATTCGGACAATGCAAGGGGCTGTATAAAGTGTAGTTCCCTCCATTCACCTGTTTTTCATCCTGTTTTTCAGGATAGATCCCCTTAAGATGCTACAAGGACTAGAAGCGTCCCGGACCGGCGAAAAAGGCATTACTGGATCAGGATACCCATCAAACGCAACAAGACTTTGCAGATTCACTGATCGCAGCCTGTGGCTATGGCAAGCCACTTCCCATAGTTTAAAAGCCAGAGCATATCAAAGGCTAGGTTCCAAACGAGTTGAAGCTGAAAAACATAGATCGACCAAAGCGAAAAACAACGCCGGGACGCCGTGACCATGCCATATATCCATGAATGCTGTAGATTTGGTGGAACTAGCTCGGCGTGGTACAGAATGGTACAGCTTGTAGTACCGAAATTAAACTTAAATGAAACACATTTACGATTAAGATTTCGATCAAATTTTTATTTTAATTTTGTATATTGTCAGGATATTACTATTATGAATGAAAATTTGTTCAAATGTCGTTCTCGAAGTTCTTGCAAGAATCGTATGAAGAGCCAATTTAAGAAAACAATGAGCTTAACTTTCATATTTCACCGAACTTGACGTGCTTTGTCAGTTTCAGACATTTCTGGTCGCTTCTATTAGGATGATTGGGTCCTGGTTTCGGCGACCCTATACCTATGTTTCATCACCAGTGATGACGGTTTTCAGCACATTTGGATCGTTGTTCACATTATTTAAGGGGAGTCTCACTCGAAAAGTCACTCTTTTTTCAAATCTCAATAACTCTGGCTTAATTGAAGATATTTAATTGTTCTTTTTTTTTTTATTGTCTTTGTGAAAGACTGCTGTTTCCAAATTTGTAAAGAAACTTAAATTCTACCTGAAATTGGGGCCTAGATTGCGTACCTAAAAATATTTTTTTCGGAATTGTAGAACATTTTTTTTGGATTTCTTGGTTCATTTTAAACCAAAAGAATGTCCGAATTACATGGCGTTTGTTTTTTACTTGATTTTGCTTTTTTTTAAATAATTTTTACAGGGATGAGAAAAAGTGAAAAAAAAAATTAGTTCTCATAATATTTTTTTAGAGTTTCATATTTAAAAATCGGTTTTAAAAATCATAGCTGCCTTAAAAAACCCGTTTTTAATAATTTGTAAAAATTTGGAAGTCCTAAGTTGTGAAAACCGGACCTTACAGGAGAGACGATATTATGGAGCGTCTCTAGACATGGCATCACTGCTGCTTCAAACGTTTTCTCCGGGCGAAATATGAACTCCATTGATTCCTCCTGAGGTAACGGAGTGCAGTGGCCGACCCCGCTTCTAATATATAACCTTTTATTTCATGTTTTCGTATTTTTATATTCGTTTTTGCTGATCTGATTTGGCAGAAGTGACTCCTCACACCTCGGTTTTTGCTAAAAATATCAAATTTTATACTACTTCCTGTTTAAATATTCCCAATATACATATTTACATCATCAGAACCGGAAAAGCCCAAAGATCTTTTTAAGTTACAAAAAAAAAAAAAAATGTTCACTTTTCGAGTGAGATTTCCATTAATAGCAATGCTCTTTCGACGATCCTTTTGGTCAATATTTAGCAATTTTTACACGTTGTAGTACTGGAGCATAGTCATTATCATCTTCTCGCAAGGAGAACTTACAAATATTTATTTTACCTGGAGTAGATTCACACTCAACATTCAAGTACGTTCGAGGACTCAACTTTATTTTTCACGCAACATTTTTTTTTCAAATAAATTTTTTTTTCAAAGTAAAAAACTCCAAACCAATCACCAAAACCACTACGAGGGTTGACAGATAAGTACTTAGCTTACAAAAGAAAAACAAAAATTTTGGAGAAATGGCGATTAATTTTTCAATATAGTCTCCTTTTAGCTCGATACACTTGACTCAGCGATGCTCCAACTTCTTTAACCCGTCTGAAAAATACGTTTTTTCAAGGTCTGCAAAGTAGGCCTCCGTGGCGGCGATGACCTCCTCATTCGACTGAAATTTCTGCCCGGCGAGTGACTTTTTCAAGTTTGGAAACGAAAAGAAGTCGCACGGGGCCAATTCTAGAGAATACGGTGGATGGGGCACCAGTTCGTAGCCCAATTCGACCAATTTAATTTGGCCGTGACGAGGGCGAAGGTGTGAGCCGGTGCGTTATCATGGTGGAAGAGCACTTTTTTCTTCGCCAAGTGGGGGCGTTTTTTCTTCAATTCGGCGTCGAATCGGCCCAATAATTTGGCATAGTACAGCCCTGTGACCGTTTTACCCTTCTCCAGGTAGCCCACGTGGATCACACCTTATGAATCCTAGAAAACGGTGGCCATCACCTTTCCGGCCGATGGGACAGTCTTCGCCTTCTATGGAGCACGTTCGGCGGGTGAAGTCCACTGTTTCGACTGTTCCTTGGTCTCTGGTGTGTACCAGTGGATCCATGTTTCGTCGACTGTCACGAAACGACGCAGAAACTCCTTCGGATTGCGCTTAAACGACGTCAAACACTGCTCTGAAGTGGTCTCATGGTTGCGATTGTTGTCCGGAGTGAGCAAACGTGGCACCCATCGCGCTGACAGCTTTCTCATGGTCAAACTACTGTCTACTGTCTACTGTCTCAGCTATCTCGCACACCTTCAATCGGCGGTCTGCCAATACGAGATCGTGGATTTTTGTCACGTTATCCTCCGTGGTAGCCGTTTTCGGGGCACCTGGACGTGGCTCATCAAAAACGGACGTGCGACCACGTTGAAACTCGTTAAACCAATTGTTGATGGTCGCCGATGGAAGGAGAAAAGTCACCGTACACAGCATCCAAACGCTCTTTGATTTCGCTGCGCGATTTCCCTTCCAAAAACAAAAATCGAATCAAAGACCGATATTGCTCTTTTTCCATTTTTCTAAAATCCGCCGACACTCCCGCTTCCACACGCGGTCAAAACAAAACGAGTCCGATCCGGCTGACAGTGGCCGTCTACTAGAATGTGCTACACGATAGTAAGTAGCTTTTGCGATACTGGCGCCATCTGACGATGAGGCTAAGTACTTATCGGACCATCCTCGTATATCCGTGAAAAATAAACTATATATATACTATATTACTATATATACAAAATGGCTAACACTGTCACTGTGAATCGAAAATCGCATGTACTTAGCTCGCGAAATTCAAAGAAGTCACCCTATTTTTTTGAATAAATCTCTTAGAGACCTTCTGTTGCCAGTCACCTATTAACCGCTCCTTTGATCTATATATCCGGGTAAAAACTCGTTCGGAAAGTGTGATAATATTAAACTAATTGGACAATTAAAGAGAGAATTCGAAGTAATTGAATATAGTGGGTCAAATCGTCAACGATTCCATAACATTGTTTTTAATTTTTGGATCTCATGAAAAGAAATTTGAATAACATCTTATTTCTATTAAAAATCAAAATAAATAAAACCTCTTCAAGCAGTAATATTTTGTACCTGATTTTTCTCAAAATTGATTAAGTTTAAAAGCTTAAAAGTAAAAAATTAAAATAGATTTTTTAGTTACAACGAATATCCAGGTAAAAACCAAGAAATCATTTTTTGCATATCTATGTCTTTGTAGTCTTTGGTTTTGTCACAAAAAGAACAATTTTTGGTTAAACTTGAATGTGGCATATAATGAAAAGGAAAATTAATTTTACAACGAAATTGTGCAACATTTTACAACGGAATCTGCTTTTCTTCTCACCGTTAACTAGCTGCAGTTCTGGCCCATCTTTCTGGCAGCATACGGTTTCGAGGATACTGTGTTGAAAAAACTGCTTAAGCAACTGCACAACACGAAATCTATCGAAAGATCGAAAGTGCTGCTCAGCCAGGTTATTCATCGTCCATCCAAGCAAGTGGTAGTCAGAAGAGGCGATAATCCGGAGAATATGGCGGTAGAGTAGGATGCTCCATTTCAGTGTTTACATGCAGGTTTTAATGACCTGACCGATGTTCTCGTGGTGCAAAATCACTTTCCAGTGTCTTTGCTCGTATTATGACCGTTTCTTCAACGCTTGGCTCAAGTATATTACGAGTGCTTGTGTTCGGTAGCGAGCTCCTTTCACTCGGTAATATGTAGCAACTCATAATATATCACCCCGAGCTGGTACCACCAACTGCATAGCCTTAGTTTCGGCCCATGGATGTTTGTGTACCACACGATTTTTTTCGTCTCATTTTTATCATAATGGAACCACTTTTCATCGCCAGTCACAATACGATGCAGAAAATCCTTTCCTTCTCGTCGCTGGTACAGCAGTTCGTCCGTGGAACGTCCGACCGATGTCTCTGTGCTTCAACTAGGTAAATCGAACGATGGCAAATGGCTTGTTTACTTACAGCCTTTGAATATTAGTTGCAATTAACACGGATCTCTTTCCAGTAAATCTCTAAGGCGCTTCTCGTTTTCTATGAAACCAGCAACCTTGTAGTGTTGAAAACATTCGCGATACGTTTTCAACTAGTAGGAGGCTTACCGTAAATCTCGAGAGTAATTCGTAGTATCCGAAGATTTACTAGAAATGAAGGGGTTAAGGAAATATCTCCGAAATTTTGCTTATTTGCCCTGATGAAAATTCGAACTTTTTGTTTTTTAGAAGTCTGATATGATATTTTTGACCAGCCTGTACTGCTTGCAGAAAACATTGCATTGGAAAACAACGGATTCCCATTTGTGCACTGGAAGAAAGAAGTTAAAAAAGTAAACATTTTTGTAAAAATTTAATGAAAGTGTTCATAATTTTTTCAATAAGAATTTAGATCTCTAATTGATCTCTTCAGAATTGTTGCTAAAAATTTTATTTGTATTAACATTTATTGTAACGTAATATCCGTCTCAGCTCTGCCGACATACATATAGTAATACCTTTGATGAATTTTTATACACTGTTTTGCATCAATGCTTCCGAGTTTCGCAAATAATAGCTTCAATCTTTTCTCTCAGTGGATGAATCATCGAGTATTGGCATGAAATTTATGTTTGGCACAGCCCCAACGTAAAAGGCTGGATTGTTATAAGTCACACGATCTCGGCAATCGATTGAAGTGTCTACTTCGACTTATCGCACGTATAAGTAGCTTATCATGCAATAGAGCCATTGTTTCATAAGCTATGTCTTACAGCTTAGATAAGTCTTTGAAAATTTTATTTGCATTTGCATTTGACTCAAAAAAACGTATTTGCTTTGCCGACTGTTGCTCTATTTAAGAAATAATAAGTCACACAAGAAGAGTATTCGCCTAAAGGAATTTTTTTTAGGGCTCCTCCGAGAGATCTTACTTTTCTTTCATCCCGGGATAGTAGCATTGGGACGATAATAGTCCTGAGCGAAACATTTTCAAACGAAATGAGACTTTTGAAATTTCGAGGGTTGTATTGGGCCACGTCTGAAAAGCGTCTTTACTCGTACATTGCTAGATCGCAAGCCGACTCTTTAGTCTACTATTGTAGACTTTTACATGTGTTTTGGTGAGTCTGCTATGAGTAAAACTAGGATCTGCGGGTGATAAGAACGTTTCTACAAAGACAGTGGAGAGTTTAAAAATTACTAGTTTCTTGAATGCCTCGACACATGAAAAAAATTAACGAAATGACTGCATATAAGCGATCGCCTTACAACTTCCGAGGCATGTCACTGAAGATGTTGGCATATTAAATAATTGCCATTAATATCAAACTAAATTTTAATTTTTGCGGGGGCAAGCACCCCCATTAATTGAGCTTCAGACTAACTTAATCTCACGTAATCTAACATAAAAACTAAGGAGAACGGGGGAGAGGCGCGCGATTCTTAGAAACTATGATTCGGAGAAGGGAAGGCTATTGAAAAGACAGAGTTTTAAGCATGCAGTGCTGAGGTTGAAATCGAAGTGAATATTCGAATTAACACTTCCCAGCATACGGGAAATGGGTTCATTGCAGACGTGTGAAGTGCGGGGGCTGGATAGATAGAAGAGACGAGGATTGCGTATATTACGAGGGTTAGTGTTAGGAGATATGGAGTTATAAAGAGTGGCGCAGTCAATGATACCTGTTAGAAATCTATAAATAAAGAGGATGTACCCTTCTTCTTTCCTTTAACGTACTCAAATTGATAAGTTTAAGACGGTCTTGATAAGTCGGCAAGAACAAAAGATTGTTCCAGGACCGACCTCGAAGAGCGAATCGTAAGAACCATCGTTGGGTGCGCTCGATTCTAGAAATATGGGTTTGGTGATAAGGGGACCACACTTGAGATGCGTATTCAAGAAGAGGAGGAACAAAAGTAATATAGAGGGATCGAGTTACGTCCAACGCTTCACGAAACCGAGTGCAGAGTAGGCTTTAAGAATTATGTCGTCGATATGTGCGCGAAAATTGAGCTCTTGGTCACATAGCATGCCAAGATCGCGGATAACCTGAACGGTCGATATTGGCTGATTATTGAGGAAGTAGAGACGAGGGAGAGGTTTGATTCGTTAACGTGAAAAGGTAATTGATTTGCATTTGGAAATGTTAAGCTCCAAGCAATTTTCGGAGCACCAGACGGAAAAGTTGTTGAGATCCAATTGAATAAAGGAAGAATCTTGTTGCGAGGAAATAGTCTAGAGGAACTTGATGTCGTCAGCGTACCGAGAGAGGTGGGAATGTTTGATGACCAACTCAACTCAACTCAATGTCGTTAATGGTAAGAATGAAAAGAAATGGACGTTGATGGCTGCCTTGGGGAACGCCGGAAGAAGTTAAGAAAGGCTTAGAAAATACAGATCTAAAACGAACACTGTAGTATTGATTTTTTTTAAATAAGAAGGTATCCACTTCAACGCAGTGGGTTCAAAACCAAGGGGAAACAGTTTGAAGAGTATTGGTTTGTGGGAGATTTTATCGAAAGCTTTACTGAAATCAGGTGAAATGACGTTTCCTCATTTCCATTCTCTAATGCTGAGAGTGTGAAGGACACAAATTCGACAAGGTTTGTTCTTGTAGACCTGCATTTGGGAAAGCCATGTTGCTTAGAGGAGATTAGAGATTTGCAGTGGAAACTTAGAGGGTTCGAGCCATTTTATGGGTAGGAGCTATAAAAGTGGTTCTTCATATTTTGGTAATTTCTCCGGTGGACAGATATGAGTTGAAATTTTTGAGACCAAGACAGAAAGAGATCATCGGGCAAGAGGAGTGAAGTGATCATTAAATTGATTCAATTTATTTTCGGTGATATGGGCGTCAAATAGCACGTGGGAGAAATGGCCCATAGGAGAAAGTTAAGCAGTCGAAGTAAGCAGAGTCCGGCAGAGTTGTAAAAGAATGCAGTCACTTAGTAATGCAGTCCATCCAGTAACAGTTAATTAACTTTTCTTTCGAATGTAAGTTAATACACTGCGAAAGGTACTTAACTGCAAAAAATGTAGTCGGCAGTTAGTACTAATTTTATGACTTATCAGTGACTAAAAGCAGTTAATTAACTAAAAGTCAGTTAACTACAGTACTTTTAACTTGTCCCAGTACTTTAAGTTAACTGAAAGTCTTTTGTACTGGAATAGGTTGGTAAGTTAGTCCGCAGGTCTTTTAACTACAGTCAATTAACTGGAAGTCAGTTTTACTAAAACAACTCTGAAACGCATGACTTATTCGTTTTTGGATTGTTCAATGGTGCGGGGAATTCGATACTAAGAGTCGACAAGTTCCAAATTTGCGTTAAGAGTGTTATAGTTAAGATGATAAGATAAGCAATTGAAAGAAGGAGCATGAGAATTTAGCCACAGAGAAGGCATGACTAAAGAAAATTAGTCGTTTTATTCAATTAACTGCAGTACTAAAAAGACTCTACTTTTTACAACTATAGTGTCCGGTCCAAAAGAGTCATCGGCGAAAGATTATGTGAAAAATATGGCGATGTTTTTGGGATCATTCGCGGTTTCGCCATTGAAGCAGAGTGAAGTTGGGTAGCCATCAGATTTTCTTTTGTAGTTGAGAAACTGAAAGAAGGACCCAGGATCGTTTATAATATTGGTTGCGCTTCGATCGAATGGCGTTCGTAGAGAGAGTTATAAAGCTCGGTAAATTGCAGATGAGTGCCAATATAGTTGGAAAAGTCATTGGTGGACTGAGTATCAAGGAAGATTGTCCATAGTTTGTTTCTTTTGTTCTTCAGAGAACGGAGCCTGCGATTATACCAAGGAGGGGAGGTAGATAAATATTTAGATCGGGAGAGGGGAACGTAAAGACAAATAGAATTAAATATTTTTCTGTAGAAAATAGATATAGTGTCATTTATTGTAAGGCTGTCAAAATTGAAAGGGGCTCTATTGAGATATTCATTGATTAGGTTGAAATTTGCTTTGTGGAAGTCGCAAGACTTAAGCACTTGAGGAAAGGTGTACAGAGGTGGAGAGTCGTGAAAAATGAGAGAAGAAGGGGAGGATGGTACTTGTCGATGGTTGATAAGGAAAGTGGAAAAAGTGTGGCGAATGGCACTTGCGCAAAAGTCGCCAAATATGTCATATAGGGCAAGTCTACTTGGTCTTCATCTGATGTCTGGTGTATGGTAATTATGAATGGAACTCCTCTATACAGATGATCACCTGAAGGTCAAAATGATCGATAATTTGTTGAAGGCTAAGTGGTTTAATGGTCACAATTCAGTTTGGATGTTATGTTTTATATTCTGAATTGTAGCTGGGTTATTGGCGTAGATTTTTCTCTTTAAATATCTCCACAAAAATAGGTGTTAAGGTGTCAGATCGCATGTTCTCGGAGACTATTCAACTTTCGCTCTAACAGAAATAATGCGACATTTAAATTTCGTACGCAATAAATTGATTGGATGAAGGCTTGTGTGAGAGGTAAGCTTTTCTACTGAAACAAAAAAGATAAAATTTGATGTTAAATAATTTTCGCGATCCAATATCCATTTAATAAATTAAGAAACCCTAAACGCTTCACCATTGCTTGAATTTTGGGCTCACTAGGGTTATTATCTTCCATGTTGGTACAAATGTTGTTTAACAAAAATACATTGTTACGTTGTAAACGACGCGAAGCCGAGACTAAAATTTGTCAAAAACTGTACTTGACTAGTCCTTGGTCGTGACACCAACTTGAAGTACTATTAAACTCTTCTTGCATTATCCAAACCGCAGTATTAATTCATTTGTGCTTGACAATTATTGCTATGTCATTAGCGTATGCGAAAGTAGTGCTTCTGTCAAGAACACGGAGAAGTTCGTTGGTATACAAAATGAAGACGATTGGTCCCAGCTTTGAACCTTGCGGTACGTCATATAAACTTTCCTTGGCTTAGTGTTTTCTTATTTTTCCCTTATTGTTCTTCCGAATAGGTGATTCTCTTCCCACTTTTCCAAGATTCCCCTTACGCCAATTCGGTTGAGGTCTTCAATGATTTTCTTATAGCTCAGTGTGTCAAAGGCCTTGCTGAAGTCTATGAACATTACTAGGACGTGATGGTCCTTGTCTAAACCTGTGTTTATTACATTCGCGTGATCTCCCAATAGTAGCCCAGTACTCTTATTTTTTTGGAAGCCATATTGGCTTGGCTGTAGACGTTTGTGTTTTTCTACAAAAGTTGTTAGGCTTCGTATTATAACTTCTTCCAGACATATTTCTACAATAGGCAAGATTGCGATTGCGTGAAACTTATTGTCAACGTTTTTTAATTTATTTTATTTTAAGACATAGTGCATCACGAGCTCGTGAGACAAGGTTGAAGAATTAATAAGAAATAATAAGTGAGAAACAGTATCCAGCGCAATGCCTTTTTGGGCTAAGCAATCTGGAAAAAAATGCTGGTACTCTGGCAAAGCAACCCTTGCTTAATCGAAAACAACACCTTAATGTTACTAAGCTTAATGCTTTCTTAATGTTATACACCGGGCTCCGTATCACTTTTTCTGTTCTTGATGGTGCCACATGCTCTTCCAAAGATGAGCTTGCAGGAGTAATTCGAGAATTGGGATAAGGGTGAAGAGGAAATGTAACGAAATTTTTAGGCTGAGGTATAGTCGTTTTTCGTGATATTGACAGACTGTATCGCCGTAACAATAACACTACTTTTGTCTGTTTGGCCTTAAGCTGAACTCGTTGGTGAACAGCTGAAGATCGCCTTTGGTGCGATTGTAGACCTAGCCTATTCTAAGTGTAGGTCATGGGTTGTTTTAATAATGCTAATCCTTCTCTTGCTTATCTCTTTTTAAGGTCCCGCTTGCTTGTGGAAAAATTAACAAATTTATTAGTATAAGTTCCGGAACTTTTTGAATACGCCCATTTTAAACGGTCTTTAGTTTTCAAAACAGGGTCTTACAACCCAATGATTGCAGCTGGTGAAGGCAGAGCCCAGTAAGACGATGTCATTTATTGATTTGAATTTATTAATGTCTGTCAATATTGCATTTTGGTCAAGAAGCCAGGAGGTGTGCGTCTTTTGTTGATGACGGTTTTTCTCCATCGAACCTACATTGAGCCCTTAAGTACCAAAGATCGCAATCGCTTATGTTATCTGTGACGTAAAGTATGTTATCTAATGTAATTTGCAAGAATAAAATTGATGTTAAAAAAATAATATGTTTTCCAAGTCTAACATCAACTTTTTAAGATCATTTAATCCATTACTCCAAACAGGAAAATGATACAGTTTCATTCCTCCCCTCAAGACTCATAGTAAATCAAGTCCGAAGGCTCTATTCCAGTAGCATATACATATACCTCCACTACTGACCTTCTTCTTCTCAATCATCAAGACATTACCTTCGTAATGGATGCAGCTACCGCTGCCGATGCCAGCCATAAGCACAAAGACCATTCCATGTCATTAAATTTTTTTTTTCTTGCCATAATTCTCTCATTACACAAAGTTCGGTAAAACCTTGCGATAGGCCTTAAACCCATATCTACGATTTGGTAATGGGCAGTGGGGCAGCTAATGATCTGGATTGTTAATGGTTTTATGTTTGGTCCGTCAAAGAACCGGTGGCTATTGTACCATCATTAAGGAAAATAAAGTAGTGCGGTTACAATAAATATTTATCATTCATTGTAACGAATACGGGGAAAAAAAAAACCTCAATCTGAAATCCATTGCTTCTGCATTTGTATCTTTCCACATATGCATACAGCCGACAAAAGAAAAAGAAAGAAAGAAAAAAAAACACCTGAACGTATGGTTGCGTGAAGCACAGCTGACATCAAGCTGCGGTGTCCGAGTGGTTAAGGAGATGGACTTGAAATCCATTGGGCTCTGCCCGCACAGGTTCGAATCCTGTCCGCAGCGTCGAATCTCCTTTTTTTCTGAGACAAATCCTTTTTTTTTTGTCGTTGTATAACATTATAAATGAAAGTAGAACTCATTTAAGCCAGTCGCATTCCTTTCAGAAAGTTGCTCATCGAAACCGGTGGAAACAAGCAGCTCAATTAAATCTCTGCTCCAGATGTGTACGTACAACTTGCTCCACGCGCTGCAGGCATCTTTTCCCACACGATCTGGTTTGCACACATATCCCTCTCAGCCATACAGGCACCACAGCTCAAGATTTGAATCTAATTGGTAGAGAAACCGAAATTACTAGGTGCACTCCAGTTAAATTGTTGTCTGTACAATGTAGCTAAGTCAGGTGTATCGATTTCCTGGCAGCAACACCACTCCAAGCTGCGGTGAAGCCGTTACTTAAACTAGGAGTGCGTCCGAGTTGCACAACGATCATTGTTGCACATTCCCCCAATTTGCCAGGCGCGACGTGTGTGATCTCTTCAGGCATTCAATCGAGTGACGGTAACGTAACCATACCGGGAATGGGATTAGATCAGTCAAAACACGTCATAGTCGCTGATCGTGCCGCTTGGCATGCGGCCAGTGGGGAGCGCTCTTCTGCATCTCGAAAGAGGTCCGCTTGAATGATGAAACGCGAGGGAGATATGGCGACGAAAGGGTTTCATTACAAAAGTGACTCGTGTCAATAGTGTGTGGATCGTTTGATTTCACATCATGTCGGGGGCAATTGGAAGTGTGTCGCTGAGTGAGTGAGTGGAAGCGCCACGAACGGCAGCATGGTCAAAAGAGGTAAATTACTACTTGGCCAACAATAAATTACACCAATTAGATGAATTCCCATGTCGCTGTATATGTGTAACGCTTACATTAATAGCTTGGCTAATGAGTGAGTCGAAACTGCGGTAGCTGCACGCAGTCATCGTGCAGCGTTATGTAATGTAGATGGGATAATGGGATTAGTGCAACATAATTTGTCATTTGACGCGGCCGGGAGTGCCAATGGTTATTAGTGAAACGAAAGACGGAAAACCAATTTGCCAAACTGAAGAATGGCTTAGAGGCAACGAGCTGTACGGCGGTGAACGTGAGGAACTGCACCTGTTTTGATTGAATTTTGAAATGTCTGCAGAAGGCGCTTCATGTTTTAGATTGGCGGGCCAGTAGGTTTGGCTTTTATGAACAAAGCGATATTATCTCTTTTGGGACTGTTGGTGGATGGTTAGATTAGCTAATAGTCGGCGTAAGGCGAAAAATTTAAATCTATTCGATGAGGGTTGTATGCTTAGGAAACTGGCGAATGAAGTATTGAATTTATCCGTTTAAGGGGCACTCTTTTTGCCTCCGGAAAAGAGGCAAAATAATACTGAAACTTTCTTTCATATCAGCTGAGTGTACATTTGCAAGCTTGCGCATTCTGTGTAAAAAGTACACACAATTTGTCATTGGACAGACAATCATAAATGATACCGCGACAGTTTTTTTTCTGTTAGGAGGTGTTATTGTATCGAGTTACAACTTCGAGCTTGAGTGCCATCGGTCACATTGCTTGCTAGTGCTATGTGAACAAATGGTTTGCCTTAAATGTTGTGTACCGAAGCGCAAGAAATGCAGCGGGCAATTCGAATTCACAGAAATATGGTTAGTAGATATCAGGTATACAAATGGGAATCCGCCGTTTTCCAAGAAAAACAATTTTTTTGTTTAAATTCATCTCTACGAACTTTACTTAGATCACTTTTGCGATAGACAAAAATGTTTAAAACTGGCTTAATTGTGTTATCTAACTTAAAATACATTACTAGTCCTACCCTAACATACCCTAGCCTATTTAAGTCGGCCATTGCAGACCTCAGACCGCTAAAAGCACCAAAAGCGTCAATGCTATCGGACGACTTCTCCCCGATCTCGGCGCAGTACTGATCTACCAAACCTGAGGCATCATGTTCATAGATGAAGCGCCGCTCGTCGAAATTTCAGGCTACGTGGAAAATTAGCGAAACCTTTTATCTGTACTGGATCAGCCTATATTGATCTAAATAAAGGTATGCCTTTAGAGGGGCGAAGCCGTTAAGGCCCATCCTTTCGTGGTACAGGTTATATGGTTGATAAGCCTCAAAGATCAGGTTACGCCCGAATTCATTGCCCTTGCAATATATGTATGTTCTATTCTATTCTATTCTAATTTCTGGAAGTTGTCTTTCAGCAATACTGTTGGCATTCTCGAAGTCACGTTGCAAGAGAATGACTGTGACGTCGATCATGGGACCTGATAAATCTACGATTAAAACGTTCTCGTACGCTATTGGTAAATGCTAAAAAGTATCGGCCAGTTCACCGCACCCTGTTGCACTCCATTGTCAATTTCAGATGTTTGAGTAAAAGTGGGTATGAATAGTGATATGCCCCGCCTTGAAACCGAATTGGTTATCCGGAATGATTTTATTGTCCTCTACCCATTCAGACACGGCTCAGTAGACCCTCTCTTCGAAGATCTTGCTTATACTCGGCGAGTGATTTATCGACCGGAGATTTGTCCGACTGAAGATATCATTGCCCCCTTTAGGAATCGGTTGCATTAGCGCTGTCCCCCAATGCACTGGATAATGCATATTATTCATATTCCGTTCAGCTGAATAGGATAGTGTACCAAAGTGGTCCGATAAGTACTTGGCCTCACCGCCAGATGGCACCAGTATCGCAAGAGAAACTTACTATCGTGTAGCTCATTCTAGTAGACGGCTACTGTCGAAATTTCAGCCGGATCGGACTAGCAGTTTTGTTTTGACCGCGTGTGGAAGAGGGAGTGTCTGCGGATTTCAGAAAAATGGAAAAAGAGCAATATCGGTCGGTAATTCGATTCTTGTTTTTGGAAGGAAAATCGCGCAGCGAAATCAAAGAGCGTTTGGATACTGTGTACGATGACTCTTCTCCTTCGATGGCGACCATCAAAAATTGGTTTAACGAGTTTCATTGTGGTCGCACGTCGGTTTTTGATGAGCCGTGACAAAAATCCACGATCTCGTATTGGCAGACCGCCGATTGAAGGTGCGCGAGATAGCTGAGACAGTAGGCATTTCAATATCAAAATGAAATTTTGCGTATGAGAAAGCTGTCGGCGCGATGGGTGCCGCGTTTGCTTACTCCGGACAACAAACGCAACCGTGAGACCACTTCAGAGCAATGTTTGACGCTGTATAAGCGCAATCGGAAAGAGTTTCAGAAGGAGTTTCGTTTCGTGGCAGTCGACGAAACATTGATCCACTGGTACACACCAGAGACCAAGGAACAGTCAAAACAGTGGACTTCACCCGGCGAACGTGCCCCGAAGAAGGCGAAGATTGTCCCATCGGCCGGAAAGGTGATGGCCACCGTTTTCTGGGATTCACAAGGTGTGCTTCACATCGACTATCTGGAGAAGGGCAAAACGGTCACAGGGCTGTACTATGCCAAATTATTGGGCCGATTCGACGCCGAATTGAAGGAAAAACGGCCCCACTTGGCGAAGAACAAAGTGTTCTTCCACTATGATAACGCACCGGCTCACACCTCCGCCTCACCACGGCCAAATTGGTCAAATTGGGCTACGAACTGCTGCCCCATCCACCGTATTCTCCAGATTTGGCCCCATGCAACTTCTTTTTGTTTCCAAACTTGAAGAAGTCACTCGCCGGGCAGAAATTTCAGTCGAATGAAGAGGTCATCGCCGCCACTTTGCAGACCTCGAGAAAACGTATTTTTCAGACTGGTCAAAGAAGTTGGAGCATCGCTGAGTCAAGTGTATCGAGCTAAAAGGAGACTATATTGAAAAATATAGCCATTTTGGGAGGTGCCTGACACAACAATAGATACAACTGCATCGATATTAACGCTCTTGATATCTTCATTAACCCAACATTTTCTTCAGACTTACTAATCACTCACCAAAATATACGAAGCTTACGTAGGAATTTTGATAACCTAGTTGTTCACTTAAACTCATTTTTGAACAAGCCTAATTTCATCTTTTTGTCGTAAACCTGGATTTTTGACAACGAAATATCACTCTTCGATATTCATGGTTATGAATCTTGTGCGACACCAGCTATGCATCTGGTGGTATTACTGCTTTCATTAATCCGAATATTAGGATTTCAATCTGGTCAGTTGTGATGTCTTGAAAGTTATAAATTGTGATTTAAAACTTACTTTATTCTGTGTCTATAAATTGAATAAGCCATTTTTTTACTGATAAAGAATTCTGTGAAGAGTTAGGTCTTTTTTTGTCACGTGAATAGAATGGCGTTATAATTATGGGTGATATCAACATAGATATTTTGCAGAACTCTACCATGGTAGACAATTATTTGTTTATTTTATCATCACTTGGCTTTGAGTCATGCATTAATAAGCAGACTCGTAATACCGATACCTCTAGTACTTGCATCGACCATATTCTGGTACGCTTTTCCAAAACCAATGTAACGAAATTCTATATCTCTGTTGTTCACTTGCAAATATCTGGCAACTGTATGACTTGCTTAAGTGTAAAATGTTCTCGTACTTCTCATACTACAATCTTCCTCTTTTGTCAAAACTGATTTTGCTCGACTTAATCACTACCTTCGTTTTGAATATTGGGAAAGCGTACTTAATGAAAGTGATGCTTCCACTGCGTTTTCTAAATTTATTATAGCTCTTAACGACTACGTTCTACAGAGCACTAATCATGGTACTAAAAATAAAAGAAACTTGAAAAAACTCAAGCCTTGAATATCTTTTGCTTTAGTAAAGAAAATCAACCTTAAGAATAAACTTTATAAAAAAAGGGGCAAGCAATCCTAACAACATAAACATCTCTAGTGCGTACAAGCAATAATGCAAAGAAATCGCTAAGGAAGTTTCTGAATGCAAAAACAGTTATTATGGGAACAAATTCGGTGAAGCCAAAGGCAAGCCTAAAAAGGAATGGGAACTAGTTAGAACTATACTTAACAAGTCAACGAAGAAAACGGGAATTTCTTGTCTAAAGGATAATGAGACTTTAATATCCGATAGTAAGGCCTTAGCAGATATGTTTAATTCTTTCTTTTCCACTATAGGTACTAACGTAGTCTCCGGCAATTTTGATTCGTAATGCGATTGTTTAGCCAATGAATTATCATGTTCCCAGTGTTTTTTCTTCGATCCCATATCTTCTTGTGAATTGTTCAAAATGATCATGTCCCTTAAGAACTCAAACTCTAAAACATCGGACGGTTTCTCAAATAGCTTCCTTAAAAAATTGCTTTAAATATTTCTGATATTTTATGTATAACATAATATAATATAAGCGTTGAATGTGGTATCTTTCCTGAATATTTAAAGCATGCTGAGGTGGTACCTTTGTTTAAAAAAAAGTGATAAAACTTCAATTAATAATTACAGGCCCATCTCTTTACTATCTGTTTTCTCAAAATTCTTCGAAAAGGCATTGAAGATAAGAATGATCCGATCTTTAGAAAAAAACTGTTTTTTTAGTGAGTGTCAATCTGGTTTTCGTTCAGATCGGTCTACTGAGAGTGATCTTCTAAATTTCTGTTCGCATATTTATAAAGGCTTCGATAATAGGGACCTGACTGCAGCGCTTTTTGTCGACATAACCAAAGCCTTTGACACAGTCAATTACGAAATACTTTTGAGTAAATTGTATAAGTGTGGCTTTAGAGGTAGTGTACACTCTTGGTTCAGGTCATATTGATCCAATCGAGTTCAGAGAGTAAAAGTAGACGGTAAGTTAAGTTCAATGCGTATTATCTCTATAGATGTTTCTCAGGGCTCTGTGCTTGGTCCCTTTCTTTTCTTAACATTTATTAACTCTCTTTTTCTACAAAAATATGGCAGCAAAATTACAGCATTTGCGGACGATATGGCCTGTGCCTTTACTGCAGACTCTGCTTTAAATCTTTCTACCAAGATTAATCATGACCTCGAAGTCTTAAGTCACTGGTTTAAAGTGCACAAATAGGTTATAAGTGAGAAGTGAGGTATGGTATTATACTATGGACCTTTTCTCTTTCACTGTGGCAACTGTAAAAGATTCAAGTATAGTAAGAACACTTGCATTTCAGCATCTAGTTCCCAGACATATTTTGAGGAACACAAATATTCCTGTCGCTTTTGCGTTGAAAAAGTTTAACACTTTAAATATCTCTGTGTCCTGCTCCATTGGAAGGTGAACTGATCTGACCATACAAATGCTCTTAAGAAGTATTGCATGGCAGCTACTAGGCAAATTTACCTTTTAAAATCATACTGCCACGGAAGCTTCTTAAATGCATTTCCTATGAATTAGTTCATTCTAAGCTTGAGTATGGCTTAGCTTCGTGGGGCTGCACTTACTACAATAAAATATATCCTCTGCTTGTGTCTCAGAAACATGTTATTTGCACCATCTGCAATGAAAATCGGCAATTTAGCAGCTTACCAAATTTTAGAAACCTTAATATTCTACCTTTGAAACATTTATATTGTTAGAAAGTTTTAAAAATATTTTTCGAAAGACCGGGTTATTTATTAAGCAGAAGTTCTTGCACCTATCAATTACGAATTAATACACAAAATCTTGCCTAAGTACCTCACCATCATTTGCACATATTTTGCCAAATTTTCACTGTTGCTGCACCAAGACTTTTTCTCATAACATAAGATGTATTCGTAATAAATCATTTTTCCTTAAAAAGGTGAAATTATGGCTTTTAAATTTTAATTACTTTGTGTATTGACTAGTTGAGCGGCTTTATATTATTTTTATATCTTTTTTTCTTTATATAATTACGTTTCATTTGCTACATACATATGTATATTAAATGACCCCATTAACACTTGTATTTTGTAACTTGTTTGTTCATCTTCATTGTATTAATCTGCTTTCAATTCTAGTTCCTTTTGAACTACTGATTGCAGATTACTTGTTTTAATAAATAGTAATATCGTCGATTTCTGCGAATTTTTTCTCTTCAATGATTCGAAGATCACCTTGATCCCCCGTCGAAATGAACGGGGAGATACTCCTTCATTAGTGAGGGCATTATGTGCCATGAAATCGTCATCGAGCCTGGTAAAACCAAGGTTCTTTGATCGACAATGATCGATATTATTTCGAAGGTAGAAGTGATGATGTAGAGCTCTGTTTTCCAGGTCGTGGTTTGGGCGAATGGTTTGGTTCGCCTTATAGGAGGATCCTCGATCACGAAGAAATCGTCGTCCAAGACAGCGCTTTCTGAGTGCTGACTGTTCGTAATAGGCGCGGAAGCTTCAGATCCTAAGTGTTATTCTGAATGCATATTCGCGCTGTTGGAATTTACGGCAGGAATTCGATTGTTCCAATGCAATCTTCCAGATATTCTATAATTTTCTTTGATAAACTGTTGGACGTTTTTAAACAGTGACTTCTGTCTTCTGACCTCCGCGCTTTGTCTGTCGAATCATATGAAAAAATCTGCGGTTAAAGCGTATCGAATGGTTATAAACATTTATAGGAAAACTACTACTGGTAGTTAGAGATGGAGAGAGATAGGTGGTGATTTTGACTTAGAAGGCAAGGTGAAGAAGTTTGAAGGCGCATTGGAGTAATAACTAGATCATAATCCATGTCAAATGTTACAAAAACCTACAGATTTACTCAACAAGCCATCATTACCTATCATTAGGGAACATTAGAGAAGTTTAGGACACACATGGAAGTAACGACATCGACTGCCGAGCCAAACGTCCGTGAATGCTATGTACTCGTATTTGATTTTACTAGCTCAAGGATCATTCAATTTGTAGTTCCGAAAGTAAATTTAAACGAAACATGTTTACGACTCAGGTAATGGTCAAATGTTAACTTCAGTTCATTAACTGAATGACTTTTCGACACATACTGGGTAAAATTTAAACTACGTTGGTTTTCAAAGTGCCAGGAGTCTGTAAATTGTGAGCATAAGCACGATCTTTTACACAACCACGGATGGATCTTTCTGTTTCGAGTTGATTTTTCGTTGTAATTTTCTTTTTCGATGCCTATTTGCTGTAGCGATAGCTACTATTATATCGTAAGCAACGGATACTAAAACCGGTCTTTTCGACAACGTAAGAGCTATTTCAGCATACTGCAAGATCAGTTATTACTGATCTCAATCCTCTAGTCGCATTTACCTTAATATCAAGTGGGTTTTAATAAATGAAAACAATCAATAACAATCAAATCTACAACTTTCACATCCCGCAGAAAAGAAACAGAAATTGATTGGGCATAACTGCATCATGTCACCGTCGAAACACTTAAGTGAAAAATCTGCTCAATGAACGGAAAGTGATTAAATATAATCTAATAGTTCGTTAATGCCCTTAGGGTAAATCAGAACCGATACGCCGCTTGAGGCATACAGAAGTGATGATATTAGTGTAAACATCAATTCTTATATTTCATGATAAATTATTATTTCTTGTTGATTTCCATCAATTTGAGCGATTAGAGACGCCGAAGGCCTAAAGAGCTAAATGCTTAAACGGATTCCAGTGGAAAATATCGATTCACATAGGGTAGACGCATTAACTTTACTTGGAATATCAACGCCTTAAAAACTGAATCGTCCATTTGGTAGAAGCTGGACCGATATTATCCCCCTCAAACGAATCTGTTACAACAGGCTTCTATAGCTAATGAAATGCGAATTATGAAAACCATTAAAGCATGTCAAAACAAAGCACAGGAAAATTACAAAAATGAATAAAATGTCTCTTTAAGCTGGTAAATCGATATTTGCCATTTACCTTTTAAGGATTATTTTGGGAAATGTTAATCACGACTACCTTTTTAAGAGGCTCATACCATACAAATATGTATGTTAGATGGTATTCCGCTAATAACACCTGTGATGTCGGCTTCTAAAGCTGCATTTGACACTGGTTGATTGGCATAAACGAGTGATTTTACTTGTCGCCATAAAATTTGTCTAAAGGCATTAAATCCCACCAATTCACCGGTCCAATTCGTTCATCGATCCGAGTGCCATCGTCAATGATACATTTTTCCGGATGCTTTGGCAGTTCATCACACCAAATACGGTGGTTTTTTTCATATCCATTAAACCAGAAATTAACTTTTGCTGAAGACAATTTTTCGATAAAAAAAGGAAGCTTTCTCCATCTTTTCTAAGGCCCACAACGGAAATTTCGATTCTGTGGTAGGTCGTTTGATCCATTTCTTACCCAAGCTATATTTTGTAAGGCTTTAGACCAAGATCCTACCGTAACATCTTCCTCGAATGTCGGATAACACAATCGCAATTACTGCGAACGGCGACGAATGGACAAGTAACAGTCTTCATTGACACTGGCGGATATAGCAGCAACATTCTCCTCATTAGAAACTCTTCGAATACAGACTTGGCTTGATATCCAATTGTGTATAATTTCAATTCACTTGTTGATAATTGTTCGAGTGTGAGTCTTAAATAAAATGGCAATACTAACTGATGATGCCTGGGCTTGACCTGTGGAAAAAAGAGTACTAGAAAATCAAACAGCAAAATAATCACCTTTTTATGGTCAACTGACGTATAGTATGCAAAACTTACAAAATATTGTCGGGAGTATAACTTAACAGTTTTTAAGAGCACGTGGTTCCAAATGTTTTCCTGCACTAGGGTCCCATAGGCTCTATTGCTGAATAGTGCTAACTGCCCCAATATCTTTAGGAATTCCAATTTTTCCTCCATCGAGTCGAAGCTTATGTATATCGCCAATGAGACGTGTTTCTGCTGAAATTTACTACAATAAAACGCTCTAGTCTTATTTTAAAACGGACAGTGGACTGAATAAAGCACGTTTTCAACCATATCTTGCGGGTGACAATATCCGAGTTTTTACCGATCGTCGCTATTTCGACCAACACAACAGGCAATCAGATGCTTGGTATCAATCTACTGGCGTTATATATAGATACCTTATCAATGCTATAAAACTTTGAACCCTTACAAAGATTATTAGCAGCATTTTATTTCAAATAGATTTTTAATTTAATTTTCGTGGGGGCAAACACCCCACTTTATTGAGCTTAATTCAAGCTAAACTTATTCTAACTTAATAACTAATGAGAACGGCTGAGGGGGTACGATCCTTAATAACTAAGACTGGAAGGAGGGAAGGTTATTGAGAAGATAGAGTTTTAGGCATGGAGTGCTGAGGTTGAAATCGAAATTAATATTCGAATTAATTAACACTTGCCAATATATGGTTCATTGGAGCCGTGTGGGGTGCGGGGGTCGGATATATAGAAGAGACGGGGATTGCGTGTATTACGGGGGTAAGTGTTAAGAGATATGGAGTTATAAAGGGTGGCGCAGTCAATGGTATCTATAGGGTCCGCCAAATAACTTTTTTTTTTTCGAAAATGCTATAAAAAAAAACTACTGAATATTTTCTCAAATTTCTTTTTTTATTTGAAAGTACAATCCTTCCGGTTAATAATGGAAAATAATTTCATTCAAATGGCTGCCTCGGCTGGCCATGCAGTAGCCTACACGATCGGTCCAATTTTTAAGCACATTATCGATTGTGTGCAGCTGTATTTCACCAATGGCTTCACGAATATTGTCCTTTAAAGCGTCAATTGTCTCTGGCTTGTCGGCGTAACACTTATCTTTGACGGCACCCCACAAATAATAGTCCAACGGTGTCAAATCGCAGCTCCGAGGTGGCCAAACGACATCAGCTCTGCGGCTGATAATGCGATCTTCAAAAACAGGGCACAAAACATCGAGTGTAGCTTCGGCTGTGTAGCACGTAGCGCCGTCCTGTTGAAACCAAATGTTGCCAATATCCTCCTCTTCAATTTTTGTGAAAAAAAAATCGTTCAACATGGCCCGATAACGATCGCCATTGACTGTAACGGCCACTCCTTGCTCATTTTCAAAGAAAAATGGCCCAATTATGCCTCTGGACCAAAATCCGCACCAAACAGTGGCTCGTTTTGGGTGCACCGGCTTTTCAATGTATGCGTGCGGGTTTTCTGTGCCCCAAATGCGACAATTTTGCTTGTTTACATACCCGCCAAGATCAAAATGAGCTTCCTCTGAAAAGATGATTTTTTTTGGCAAAATCGCCATCTTCTGTAAGTCGATCGCAGGCCCACTTAGCGAAGCGTTGTTCTAGCGTATACACAACCATATTCGTTCAGCGGAAGGATAAAACTAATTATCTGTCAAATCAGACATGAGCTAAGTGTTACCATTCACGAAATAAGCACTACTTGAAAAAAAAAACGTTAGATGGCGGACCCTTTATAAGAAGTCTATGAATGAAGATGATATCAGATACTCTTCTTCTCTCCTCCAAAGTTCTCAAGTTGATTAGTTTAAGACGGTCTTGATAATGCGGTTCCAGGGCAGATCTCGAAGAGCGAAACGAAGGAACCGATGTTGGATGCTTTCGATATGTGGGTTTATTGATAAGGAGAGCACACCTGAGATGAGTATTCGAGAAGGGGGCGAACAAAGGTAATATATAGGGATCGAATTACGTAGGGATTGCAGAATTCTTTAGGCCAACGTTTCACAAAACCGAAGGCTTTATGAATTATATCGTCGATATGTGCGCGAAAATTGAGCTCTTGGTCACATAATATGCAAAGATCACGGATAACCTGCACAGTGGAGATGGGCTGATTATTGAGGAAGTACAGCGAGGGGGGGGGGGGGGGGTTTGATTCGTTCACGTGAGAAGGTAATTGATTGGCATTTCGAAATGTTAAGTTTTTGGAGCACCAAACTGAAAAGCTGTTGAGATCCGATTGAATAAGGGAAGAATCTTGTTGCGAGGAAATGGTCTTGACGAACTTGGTGTCATGGGCGTACAGTGAGAGCTGGTTTGATGACAAACTATATTACGTTAATGGTAAGATTAAAAAGAAGTGGATCTAGTTGGCTGCCTTGGGGAACGCCGGAAGAAGCTGAGAAGGGGCTGGAAAAGGCAGATCTAAAACGAACACTGTAGTAATGGTTTTTTCAATAAGATGATATCCACTTCAACGCAGTGAGTTCAAAGCCAAGGGAAGACATTTTGAAGAGTATTAGTTTGTGAGAGATTTTGTAGAAGGCCTTACTGAAATCAGTTGAAATGCCGTCAACCTCATTTCCATTCTCTAATGCTGAGAGTGTGAAGGACACAAATTCGACAAGGTTTGTGGTTGTAGACCTGCGTTTAAGGAAGCCATGTTGTTGGAGGAGTTTAGAGATTTGCAGTGGAAACTTAGAGTGTCATACAAGATACTTTCGAAAAGTTTGGGTATGTGTGACAGTTTGGGGATGGACTGGTAGTTGTTAATTTCATTCTTCGGACCTTTTTTGTTAACAGGAGTTATAAAAGCAGTTCTCCATATCTGGGGAAATTCTCCAAGGAACAGGGATAAGTTGAATATTTTTGAGAGCGATTACGAATTATGTAATTTTTTAGTAATATGACAGGGAGACCATCGGGCCCAGGAGTAAATTCATCATGAAGTTGATTCAATTTATTTCCAATGATATGGGTGTCAATAGTACGTGAGAGAAATGGTCCAAGGGAGAAATTTGGTAAGCAGCCGAAGTAAGCAGTATCCGGTTCAAAGGAGTCATTGGCGAAAGATTGTTTGAAAAAGTTAGCAAAAAAGTTGGTGATAGTTCTGGGATCATACGAGGTTTCGCTATTGAAAAAGAGTGAAGTTGGGTAGCCATCAGATTTCCTTTTGCAGTTGACAAACTAAAAGAAGGACTTATGATCGTTAATAAGATTGGTTTGCATTTGATGAAATGGCGTTCATAGAGCGACTTATGTATGTAGCTCGGTGAATTTCAGATAAATACCAATGTTGTTAGAAAATTCGTTGGGGGATTGAGTAGAGTACGATGGAAAATTGCTTAAGGAGCTTAAGGACGTAATGATCCCTATCCACCAGGCCACCTTTAAGCTCTGAAAACAAAAAAGACTAACTCGAGAGCAGCAAAAACGAATTTTAAAGTGCTATTTATAAATGTGGGACATAGCCATCATCAAAAGGTTAGCGACGCTATCTGGATAGTACAGTATCGTCGTGATCAATTTTTGTTTTTCGTACCAACCGAGGCCACGGTCCCTGCCTCTTTCGGAGCAGTGCTTTAACTTGTCTTTTTTTTTGGGTGAAGGATTGATGACATTTAAAACGTTGCAGCAGTGTATTTAATTTTAATGTGTTTGCAAGTGAGACAATAAATAATCTAACGTGCGAATAGTTCATAAATGTCCAATTGTACATTCAACGTTCTTTACCACTTGTTGAAAGTTTACGATTACATCGGTAGTAGAAGTCGATATTGAACGTTGCAAATAATCATCACCATCATCATTACTTACAGGATCGTATGGTGTGGTAAAGTAGCAAATTGACAGATGTCAGATAAATCAGTCAAGAAAAGCCAGAACCCGGAAGCACCTGATGAATCGTTATGTGCATCATCAAGGCGTGAGTTCTGCCAAGCACCCAGAAGCACCGATTTAATTCAGTGAACTCAGGAATTGAACCCGGGATATCATGAGCAGCCGATAACTATGCAAATGGGGCATAAGGTCAATAGGAAGTTGAAACTGATTTTTGAAAGAAAGTGTTCACATTCGCCACTCTATATTTATGAGGAAAAGATTCACGTAAGAGTCGAGAAATTACGTAAAATGAGAACTTGATAGCTGGCGGCCAAGCTAACTAACATACAGGTATAAGCTTTTAACATGTAAAATTACGTAATTCAACCAAAAGCAATCGAGACGCATTTTATGCCAAGTTTTTAACAACATCTGTCTTTCGATATGCAAGTGACTTTATTGCGAGTTCGGATTTCACATTTAAGGAAATTACGAATTACGTCTGATGGTGCTAGTAGCATTCAAGGTGTGCCATTATCAGATCTCATGCCAAAAGTGTATTTTTTTTCCCCAAAAATGTCCTGATCACCATCCCGTTTTAAGTCAATTTCGCGAATATTCTATTCAGTTTAATGGCTGAGCTTATAGGGGACATATGTACGGGACAGGGGGGTAGAAATACTTAGACATATAAAACCCAAACTCCTATATCTTCCTAGGAACCAAGAAAACGTCTTTACTTCTTATTTGGAACGCTATAGTCTCACTTACAACATATTCATAACAGCATATTCGGATGGTCCATTACTTGTTTCTGGAAATTAACGAGACGCAAGGTAAGACTCAAGGCCACGTTGTTACTTGTCCATCAAAATAAAAACAAACATTGACACTTAACAAAATGACACAACGCTTATAAGCACCCTTTGGTGTTATGGTAACTTTAAATCTGATCTTGTCAATGACAAAACAACAAAATATTAATAATCACAAATATTTGTTCTTGACTTAAACGTTGCTCATTTGGTCATAAAAATCTGAAAAATGACTTCATTCGAATTCCAAAAAAAACCTACTAAAGGTCGCATACGTAATGATGTTGTCGGAAGTGAAAAGGGTCGCACCCTCTCAGCCAAAATAGTGAAAGAAAAATGGAAAACTCGAAAAGTCGATTCGAACTGTTTCCATTTGTGAATTTAAAATGAGTCAACACGCTGCCGGCAAAAATGAACGCACTATTCACACGCAAAGTGTGTGGGAATCCGGAGAAATATAATTGATGAAAATATTTCGAGAGTAGTGATAGGTAAAGGTTGCGACTTAGAAAACAACTTAAGACAACAATATGATCGGTTATTGAAGCGATGAAAAATGAAGAAGCACAGTGGCTGGATGCTCTCAAAAAACAAAATGTTTGGCCTTCATCCGGCATAAGGGAAGCTGGTCTTAAGCTGGTTGAATTCGAAACAGACAAAACCGGACAAAACGATAGACGGAATTAAATATCATGCAAAAGTCCTCATAATGCGCTTAAAATTAAATGAAGAACTCTCAAGATAGGGGTAAGTACTAAAAATCATGCATAACTGATGCAAAGACTGCGACAGTTGGGTTTCAAAGCCTTTCTCCAAAACCATTCTTAGATATATTTCACTTCTCAAAGTTTGACTTCATCTTGCCCCAAAACGGCGGAACCTTGCAAAGTCTTTGAAAATGATACTGTGTCGAAAGGTTTTATCTTGAAGCACACGGAAAGCCATTTTATTTGAACAAACAACTAAAATACTTTTAAATGTATACCTCAAAAGTAGGATAGCCTAAGTCCGTTGTTTTCATTTTCAGGGGCCTTTTTTTACCCGTTACAACTCAGTAGCACCTAATCGTCAAATAGTTCAGTCCCATAAAAACCGATATTCAAATGTCTGTAAAACCAAACCAGTCTTTTGGCTGTAGGGTATACCGCAACTCTATTAAATGGGTTTCACATTTTCATACTCGTTCACGACAAACGTAAAATCGCACGGCATTGTGTCTCGCGCCTCGGCAGAAAATCGTCGACTTAACAACGTAACATCATTGTTATCCACTTGACAGGGCATTTGTGACAATTATGCCGTAAATCCACTATCTTTGCACAACAACTATAGCGGCCAGCGAACGACAACCAAAACAGAGAGACAACAATAACGCATTGTCATACCTCGTTAGCCGGAATCGAAGAACGCTTTACCTCCGAATTCGAGCCCATAAAAAAACTTGCGACCGTTCATCGATATTTTACACTCGTCACATGATGAGTATTATGCTTAGGTAGCCTAATTCGTTCGTTATCAACTGTGAATGGATCTCGATCTACATGACTATTGCAAAGTATTCAAGAATGGCGCTACACCTGAGCTACTCCGAACTAACAAAGCCCACAAGCACGTGGTGAACAAATTGAATGGAAGTTGTTCAGCTAAGTGGTCTTCAATTGGGTAATTAGATTCTTCAGCGTTGCTGAAACTTGAAAGTAAGTTATGAGTTCAGCGAAACAAACGCGAATGAACGGTGAAGACTAGGGCTTGGAAGAATGAAAATGAAATTAGCTTGCACGGCCACGAGAAACCGCAGGAAATAAAAACAAATAATTAAGAGGTCGAAATGATACGAGGAGGAGATATAAATTGCGATAGTAATTGCATGAACATGTGCTTTCAATTTTTTGATGGATTTTGGTTGTTTTTTACATTTCCAATCATGTTGCCAATCATGTTAATGTATCAGCTATGCAAATCGGAACGCGCCGTTTTCCAATAGATAGCGAGAGCGGTAAATGCTGTCAAAGGTTGCGAGGTAAGCTTGCTTCTCGTTAATACATTTCATTGAATTTTCATATGTTTGATGAAGTGAATGGATGGATGGATGGATGGCGCCATATGGAATATCTGCCTTTTTGCTATTAATTAAAAAACAAAAAATGGGCTGCGGAGCGTCGAATGATCACACAAAATTACGAAAAGATTTCTATTTGTTAGGAAACTGTCGCATTTGGTTTTATCGCTCGAAATGTGGTGATTCCGGCATGGAAGCTAGGAGCGTTCTCTGATGACGAGAAAGTTTGAAACTCATGAAAAATAACTTAGAAGCTCTAAAGCTGGGATGACGGGTACAGTACAAGTTGAAGCCGAACAGAGTTTTTTTTCACAAGCGAACTGTTGCACCAGCAGCAAGAAAATGAAAAGTAGATCCACAGCAAAAGTGAAAGAAATCGTGGGAGCGCTACGACCATGCATCGGTGTGTATTTGATGGGACCAACGCGGCATTTATTATGAGTTGTTGCAACCGGGGAAAACCGTCATAAGCACTCGCTACTGAACACAACTAATGCGTGTGGTCGATTTTGCAGCACGACGACGACCACATGCTGCTCAAGTTGCTTAAACCTATCTGGAAGTACTGAAACACCAGGAAGTTGGATTTCACCATACGTCGTTTTATCCAGGCATCGCCCCGTTTGATCGAGAACGCAGGGCCTGGGTAGGCAGAACTTCCAGTCTTATGAACAAGCCAAAAACTGGACCGAATTTGAATTCGTATGTATATCGCAGAAAAACACGAATAATGATAGCCACCTACGAGGGTGGTCCGATAAGTACCTCACCGCCTCACCACCAGATGGCGCCAGTATCGCCAGTAGTACATTCTAGTTGACGGCTACTGTCGAAATTTCAGCCGGATCGGACTAGTAGTTTTATTTTGACCGCGTGTGGAAGCGGGAGTGTCCGCGGATTTTAGAAAAATGGAAAAAGAGCAATATCGGTCGGTGATTCGATTCTTGTTTTTGGAAGGGAAATCACGGAGCAAAATCAAAGAGCGTTTGGATGGTGTGTACGGTGACTCTTCTCCTTCGTCCTTCGATAGCAACCATCAAAAATTGGTTTAACGAGTTTCAACGTGGTCGCACGTCGGTTTTTAATGAGCCACGTCCATGTGCCCCGAAAACGGCTACCACGGAGGATAACGTGACAAAAATCCACGATCTCGTATTGGCACACCGCCAATTGCAGGTGCGCGAGATAGCTGAGACTGTAGGCATCTCAAAAGATCGCGCGGGTCATATCCTGCATGAAATTTTGGGCATGAGAAAACTGTCGGCGCGATGGGTTCCGTGTTTGCTCACTCCGGACAACAAGCGCAACCATAAGACCACGTCAGAGCAGTGTTTGACGCTGTTTACGCGTAATCCGAAGGAGCTTCTGCTTCGTGAAAGTCGACGAAACATGGATCCACTGGTACACACCAGAGACCAAGGAACAGTCGAAACAGTGGACTTCACCTAGCGAACCTGCTCCGAAGAAGGCGAAGACTGTCCCATCGACCGGAAAGGTGATGGCCACCGTTTTCTGGGATTCACAAGGTGTGATCCACGTCGACTACCTGGAGAAGGGCAAAAGGGTCACAGGGCTGTACTATCCCAAATTATTGGGCTGATTCAACGCCGAATTGAAGAAAAAACGGCCCCACTTGGCGAAGAAAAAAGTGCTCTTCCACCATGATAACGCACCGGCTCACACCTCCGCCCTCGCCACGGCCAAATTGGTCGAATTGGGCTACGAACTGCTGCCCCATCCACCGTATTCTCCAGATTTGGCCCCGTGCGACTTCTTTTTTTTCCAAACTTGAAAAAGTCACTCGCCAGGCAGAAATTTCAGTCGAATGAGGAGGTCATCGCCGCCACGGAGTCCTACTTTGCAGACCTTGAGAAAACGTATTTTTCAGACGGGTCAAAGAAGTTGGAGCATCGCTGGGTCAAGTGTATCGAGCTAAAAGGAGACTATATTGAAAAATAAATCGCCATTTCTCCAAAATTTTTGATTTTCTTTTGTAGGCTAAGTATTTATCGGACCACCCGCGTACTTTAAGATTTTTTTTTAAAATTTTTTTTCGAAATATGACTCCAAATGTTGGAACAAAATACGAAGGAATTCCATTTGTACCTCATTATTTACGCTTCTATCTTGATAATTCAGATGACCTTAAGCAGAGCAGTTTACCTCTACCACTGCTGGTTCCATGAATTCCACTAAAGCCAGCGCTATATCCGCTGTTTTAATCAGTCGCCGCCTATATTGACCAAGTCTTGTAAATATTTACATAGACGAAGTTTTCCGAACCAGTTCGATGATGAGGTTATGATTGATAAGTTGTCGCCCCGCAAAAACATGTGAACTTGAACTTGAAACGAGAATTGTAGAGTCTTGGACCAAATGACCTTTCGTTCATCAGGCAATTTAATTTCCAAGCATTTACTAAGGTGGAGTCAACAACGACCAACGATCACAACAACCATAAAATATAAACACGATAATCTGAAATACCTTCATCACGAAATTTAATCCGACTCCCCTTCCCATTGTCTGTGCCTTCGAATGATCGGTATAAACATTGGTGAAGCTGGAAAGGTAAGTCACCTTATGCCAACGACAACACAGTGATCGTTGTTAAATGATCACTGCGCCCAGTGCCCGTGGCTATGTGTGTTCATCAGTCAACTAGCACATCTGAAAATGAAATAGTTGATGCCAGGTAGCAGATTTAGCTGGGCTTACCATATCCATAACTACTGGAGCACACAGTCCAAGGACCTAATTGTACTTATAACGTAGTAAAACATATAGTCAGTGAACAAAGCCAGGTTTATTGGTTTGCTTTTCATTTTGCAACGCCCAACATTTACTGATCGGTGAGCGAAAGCTCCTTAAAGACATCAATTTGGATAAATCTTTTTCTTACAATACCAGCAAGTCCCTAAAGTCGACTGAACTATTGGTGATTCAAGAACTGGATTGATGTACCAATGTTTTTTATTTATAGCAGCTTATTCGACGTCCCTTTTTACAAAGCTGGGATGAATGTTTGGGCAAACTCATCGTTGTGCGGCATTGCACATCGCTTGGCTTCAGTGACAATTGGCTAGAAGATAACATTGAAAGACAAGTTACCCATTCCAGTACCTCTAACGCACTCACTATTCCGAATCGTAGTTTCTTTTTTCCCTGGGAATTTTCGTTAGCCTCCAGTGGAAGGAAAATGAAAATTTCTTTCATCCTCCTGCATGCTCGTACATCTCTGAATTGAGTTTTTGTGCTGTGATGCCTTTAGTTTGGACCCTAGGCTCCCCTAACCACTTTAATAAGTCCATTTAGATGACATTAAGTGGACTCAAGTTTGGCTGGTTCAGCCCCTCTTTTCGTTTGAAAATGATAGATGATAACAGCTGGTGTGTGGGCCTCGATGATTTCCAACGTTAGATCTCTATGTTCAATCAAACACACACTTTTCTGTGAAATCAACGTTGACTTATTGATTGATAAAGCTCCTATGAGTGAAACTTAATATGGTTCATGGGCCCACGGCAACTTCTGTGAAAGGCAGTCAAACGAAGGTCAAATTATCGACGATTCCTCAAAGATGAATCGGGTCAACAGCCGAAATGTCAAGTTGGATGTTACAATATTAAATGTACAATACAATATGTATATAAAGGCTGTTTTTTTATAGCTTTGGTTTTTAAACTAGCAGCACTGTTTCTAGAGATTGTCAATTTGACAGTTGAAAGTTGATTCGTGATTAATACATCTTGCCATTTTATAATAAATAGACTAACGTTCAAACAATGCTTTCAAGCTCTGCAAACTTTTTTGAAAACCATGGTTTGGTTCGCCTTGGCTTAAAGGCTTATAAGATCCAGCTTGTGGGAGCATTGAAACCCGTCGTAGGTTCGATGAATGGGCCGAAAACATGATTCAATTTGATCCTCATTTTCAAGGCAAAATTTTGTTCTCCATGAGGCCCATTTTTGGTTAAATGAATATACATAACATATATATAGC
This sequence comes from Merodon equestris, assembly GCA_958301585.1. Taxonomy (NCBI): domain Eukaryota; kingdom Metazoa; phylum Arthropoda; class Insecta; order Diptera; family Syrphidae; genus Merodon; species Merodon equestris. Next base: position 40,988,583 of record OY284415.1, read on the forward strand.
CAAACAAAATTGCCGAATTTGGAGTGAGAAAACCCAGAAGCCTATGTCGAGACGCCCTTACAACCATTAAAACTCACTGTTTGGAGTGCTTTATGGGCGGGTGGAATCATTGGCCCATATTTTTTTAAGGACGTGGCCGGCCTGAATGTTACCGTCAATGGAGAACGCTATAGAAACATGGCTTCTGACTTATTCATTCCTCAGTCGAGTGGCATTGACATGACAGAGTTTTGGTTTGAACAAGATGGCGCAATATGCCAAATGGCGTGCGACACCATCTATTTATTGTGGAAAACATTAGGTGAGCGCATAATTTCGCGTAATGGACCTGTGAAATGGCCTCCACGATCCTGTAATCTCACACCTTTAGATTACTTTCTTTGGGTATGTGAAGTCACTAGCCTATGTCGATAAACGAGAGATGTTGGACGGTCTGGAAGTCGCCGACATAGTTGTCGAAAATTTGACTTCACTATGTGCTTCATTCGAGCTAGCCACGGCACACATATGCCTGAAATTGTATTGAACCACTAATGGCATAAAATTGTTTATTAAATAAAGCTAATATCATAGACATCATCATTAGCTTTATACCTCTAAAAAAATATCCATCATATATATACGAGCTTCTCGAGCGTCGTCGTTGCCATGGACCTAACCCTTCAAATAACCCCAGAGAAAGAAGTCTAAGGATTGAATTCTGTTGAGACAAGACAAAAAAATATTCTGTCAACAGGTAGCAGTAACTCTCTCTATGCAATGTAACTGCCTCTCGGGTCTCACCTTGGTAAAAATATGAGCCAAGAATGTCGCCAATCCGTGGTCTCGTGAATCTCGTGTAGTTTTCTGGTCCCCAATTTTGCTTATTTATTAGAACCTTGAATGTATGTATTTCGTGAAAATGCAAACAAAGCATTGCTTGAAGTAAGTTGTAAAGACCGTGCCCATTGCTTGTTACAACCTTTCCCTACCGTTCTGGCAGCACATGATATTCCAGGTCAAAAAACAAGAGATCTTTTAAGGCTATCCGAAAATTTACCCATTTTCGGGTGCCTATAAAGGGGTAGGTCTACCCATGTAAGCATTTGCAAATATGTTTTCACCGATTTTGCAAAATGAAACCCAGCGTTGTCATGCACCAAAATCATCTTGTTATATCTCTGCTTATGACCGACCGTGAACAACCGTTTTTCCTTCAAAGCTCGGCTCTAAAGCTTCAATTGAGGTGGATGGTGATCAGCCGTTTTGACTCGTTAATTTTTGCAGGTAATACCAACTATAATGCTGATCATACCAAATGCACAGCAAATGATTCGGTCCATGAATATTTACTTTTACCAACGATATTGATGCATGGCTGCTCATTCGCACAATCAATACGGCGAGGGTTATCGTACAAGATGGTACTTTTCATCGTCGTTTTTTGTTAAAATTAATTTTTGTTCATTTTATACTTAGAGCTACCTTAGGCTAGACAAATATGGTTAAAACTAGTTTAAATAATTTAACTATCTTAAAATACCTACTGGCCCTATATGAACATGCCCTGTATGTCGTCTCGGACAGAGCATGCTCACTGTAGATTGCAACGAAGACCTGCAGTTTTTGCAATAAGATCCCCCGCAAATACTCTTTTCTTGACACCAAACTCGACAGGTAACATACCATACACTGCCCAGAGTATTTCCGCGTTTAAATTAGGATCACGTGTAAATAAGGATCAAAATTGGCAGTAAAATACCATAAGTAAGACCAAATTGTTGACTTCAGCGATGAATAGAGATGCCTAGATGGTTTTGAACACTTCGGTTGTGTTTTAACATATACTTGTTGTCCGAGTGTGTTGATATGGAGTTTGACCGACGGTGATGAATTTTTTCAAAACCAACGTGACTTCTATCCAAGGATTCGAGACCAAAAGTGGAAGTCAAGTTGAATATCAACTTCCAGAAATCAGAATCTGTTGTATTCAGAGCGCATGGGACACTTGAAAAAATTGGCGCAAAATTTAAACCAGACGGACGCTAAATGCCGTACTTGGGGATTTTAACCTAAAACTGGGCAAAGACGACATGTTAAGGTCGACAATAGGAAGACATAGCCTACATAACAACACTTCCGATAACGGATTCAGGCCAATTGACTTGTAGCAAGCACATCTCAACATCCATAAGGGAACCTGGCGGTCACCAGATTAGTCGACCATCAACCAGATGGACTACGTTGCGATCGACGCCAGACACTGGTCCAGCATCTTAGATGTACGAACCTTCCGAGAAGTCCACATCGTGTCCGATCACTACCTTGTTGTAGTCAAGGTACGAATGAGGATATCAAGCATGCTACGGAGTCAGACAACAAGAGTTCGATGTCGGAATGCTATAATCGCAGTAGACCACTAGGATCTTCGCCGATCGAGATTCCCTCAGCCTCTCGCAAAGTCCGATGACACCGGCACAGTCCAGAGAACAACAATGGAAGCATTGCTGCCTCTGATGTGCTGGGTTTCAAACCGCCACCAGCTGGAAACCCCTGGTTTGATAAGCAAACCAAACAAACCCATGTAGCAAAGCAAAACGCCTACAAAGCCATGCTACATAGACAGACGAGAGCCGCTTGGGAGCTCTGCGAGCAGAAAAGGTGAGAGGAACACACGCTTTTAGCAAGAAAAAAAGAGAGCACAGTAAACGTGAGATCGAAGACATGGAGGCTATAAAGCCAGAGCGGAAGCCTGTAAGGATGAAAACCGACACTTGGTAGTAGAGTCACAGTCGATGCTAAGAATATGGAAAAAACACTTCTGTAGACTACATACCGCTGTCAGGCAGAATGATCCATTCGCAACGGACGTAGATACAAGAGAATATCGTCCACCTGACCTAGATAAATTTAAGCTTGTTATTTCAAAGCTTAAAACTAACAAAGCCACGGGCGCAAACGACCTGACTACTGAGCTATTTAAAGCGGCTGGAGATGAGTTGGTAGGGCGCATGCACCAGCGCATCTGTAAGATATGGTCAGCGGAAAGCATGCCCGATGAATGGGATCTCAGCATCGCTTGCCCAGTCCATAAGAAATGAGACCCCTATAACTGCGCCAACTGAAAGCCTTTGTTAATAATTTGATAGGTTCCTAACGGCTTGGTTTCAGGCCAGGTAGATCGACCATAGACCAAATTTTCACACTGCGGCAGACCTTGCAAAAGACTTCCAAGAGTTCCAAATCGGCAGACACGTTCTTTTGTCGATTTTAAAGCCGCATATGACAGTGTGCCTAGGGACGAGCTATACCGAGGCATGTCTAGTTTTAACATCCCTGCCAAACTCGTCCGATTGTGCAGGATGACAATGGAGAATTTTCGCTGTTCCATTAAGGTCGGTAGCGAATTAACCGAGATCTTCGATATCAAAAAAGGACTTAGGCAAGGGGACACTGTCACGTAACTTCTTCAACATTGAAAAGATCATAAGAAACTGACTGGCGAGCACAAGAGATACGATCTATTTCAAGTCTGCGCAATTGCTTGCGTACGTGGATGACATTGACATAATTGGGCAAGCATAGCGAGGCGTCAATGAGGTGTTCAAAAACATTGAAACAGAAACGGCTAAAGTGGGTCATTCGGTGTACGAGGGTAAAATCAAATATATGCTGTCATCCAAAAAAGACGCACAACACCGACACAACACCGCACAACATTTGACGGCTAAAAATTTGGGGTGGTCAAGGACTTCATCTACCTTGGTTCACTACTCACTACACCAGCGCTGAGTTCAAACGCAGAATTACTCTTACCAACCGCTGCTTGGGCTGAAGAGGCCATTGAGAAATAAAGCACTCTCTCTCCAAAAATCAAGGTAGAACTACATACATATATAAATCACTGAACATCCCTTGGTTGCTTCGAGAGGATAATTCTGCGTTCAATCTACGATCCCGTTTATATAAACGGAGAGTGGAGAAGACGATACAACGACGAACTGTACATCGACATCGACCTCGTCTCCGGATCCAACGTCTAAGATGTCTTAGCCATGAAGAGCGAATGGACAGCACAGCTATGGTCCGAAGAGTCTTCGAATCCAACTCTGAGGGACGACGCAGCAAAGGACGACCGAATTTAAGGTGGCGCACACAGATGGAAGGGGACCTTAACCAATTGGAAGTGCGGCACTGGAAACAACTGGCAAAAGATCGTGCCAGCTGTAGACGCTTGTTGGTTGATGCCCAAGTTCACACCGGACTGTAGCGCCATCTTAGAAGAAGAAGACGAAGAAGAACGCCCACTGGTAATACAAAAATTAATCAGATACCTTGGGATCTGGCTAGACCAGTATCTGCATTGGAGGATTAAGAAACAATGTCCCAGAGCTTGTTCCATCAGATGCATTCCTTTATTTAGTGCAATGCGGGCTGATCGAGGTAGAGTAAAGGTATCGATAAATAACTGTTTAAATTTAACTAAATAAGTAGACATGATTAAACAGAACTAGGTAGCTAGATTGGCTCCGTTTAATGTTCATATGTAAAACTATCAAATTGAATTGTTGGATGGAGCTTTAGGGCTTTCTAAAATGTTTTCCATATAATCACACTAATTGTCAAAAAAAAAAAATGCCAATACGGCTCGCATATTTTTAAACCTTGGGTATAATTGCCTTTTCTACCTGATAGTCAATGGGATCAAGAAGAAGCTATAAGCCTCTTGCAAATACTCGATGAGAGGTCGCATCAACATTGTGAATTATGATGCGGCCACTGTCAAAGTAACTGGGTTGAATCATGCAATATTTCATTTTTCTCCCCATAACAATCCTTTTGTTGGATTTGAGCTCATTTTCGTGCACCCAAGTAGCGTATTGCTCTTCGCTTATAGATTTGCTATATAAATTAATCGATATCCCATTGCATGCAATGATGAGGTAACTATTGTAACAGATTTAATGATCCTCGATTGAATACTCTAGCATTTTCATGCACTACAAGACGCGACCCTGGTTTTGGCATTCAATATAATAGCCTTTGATCCAACAACATCGCTGCATCATTAATTTGTTTCACATCAATGAGTAAAGATGATGGGATTTCATTAAAGGTCACATGTATGGTATGATACCATCGACGTTTTATTGCGTTTTCGATATTGATAGTCGACCTTTATTGAATCCATCACTTAAGGTATCTTGAATAAGACCGAAACGCCAAGAGCTTTTTTAAGCCAAAATTAAGTGATTCACACATACTACAGTGACTTTTTCTCTCAGTGGACTTGATCTTTTAGCTTTTAAAGCAGCATACGAGATGGATAAAGCTTTCGCGTTTATGATAGACACAGTCAGGTCTAACTTGTTCCTTTGATGAATTGATTTTAAACCTTTCGGTCTAATGCAGTTTTTTCTCATGAAATAATTAATTTTTCGTATTTAAATAAATAAAAGTTTTTGTAATATGTTTTGATATTTTATCTGTCATGAGAACAAAGTTGGTTAATTTATATTTTAACTGTAACTAAACGAGTTCACTTTTTTACCTGTAATTTGCTTATCGATCATGTGTAATGTCAGATTTTCCAACTATGTATGAAAAGTTATTGGTGCAAGTCAGATTTAAATATTGCTCTCATCACTAGTGCGATGTGACGCTTGTTTACCCAGTATGTTATGGATGATTAAAGTCATTTTCGACTATCAGCTTCCTGGTTTTTGTGATCGCTCACATCGTTCATATGCATTCAAAGCCAGTCAGAATGAGGGAAGGAATAACCATTTTTTCGCCCTCTTCGAATGCTTTATGTACATAGGTGCCATTCATATCCCGATGTTTATGACAAATACTATTCGCCGTGGGCTACTTAAAAATTAATGCAAGCTGAAAAGTAGCACCTGTGTATTATGCGTTTAGATTATTGTGGCGATATCTTTTAGGCGCGTGATTAATTCCGGGAACTTTTTGAACAGAATAGATGTTAAATAATATTAAAAGCTTTAGTTTATCCAACAAGAGGTGTCATTTTAAATATTTACGAAACGTGCGGATATTTTTATACGAATGCATTGTGCAGATTCCAAGCTTAGTAATGGAACACTAATGGAATGCTTGCAAATAGTCATTCCTTGGATAACATTTTTAACTTTTTATTAGAAGTTTATATATTTTCCGAATTGAAGATTTAGACATATCACCACGTCTTAAGGTACCTGGAACTCCTGGATCTCGGAACATTTTTAAGTACCTGAGCATTTTAGCCTCGTATATTTTGTTAACCAACAATGATATCGACTCCGTTTCAATCAACGTGAAATTGAATAATGAATTTTGTATAAGGTTTGCAAACCATTGGGTTTGAGTTCGAGAATGTTACAATAAGATTCCTCCCCCTCGCGAAATCAAGTAGCCTGAATCCATTGTCGGATCTCGTGTCATATAGGCTTTGGTTAACAACGACAGGCTCAGTAATAGTTTCGGTGCCCAGCTTTATATTAAGAAAATCCAGCACAATTTTGGCGTCAGAGTTGGAGTATTAAGTCCTCTCCTGTAAGGTCCTGTCGTCCTTCGTGGCATCATTTTTTCTCTTCGCTCACATACCTAAAACTAAGGGCGCCCTATATAATAATAAAATAGATAAATATAATAAACGTTGTCGTCTCTCCCTGTCGCTGTCTGAGGTTATCATCCGCTTTTTCATGTAAAAAAAAAAAGGACTACTGCTATTGGGAGCTGAAGTTGATTCAAACCAGAGATAGCCTAGGTAGTACGATGAAGAATAAAATACGTGACCCATATGGATAAAGCTTGACCAAAGGCGTAAGACTATATCCATAGCTTCAAGCTCCTTTAGTATTTGGTGGGATCTACTATGAGCTTCTCAAACCGAATGAAATCTTCCCCTTTTCATTCTTCAAATATTGCTCCTCCTGAATAGCACTTGTTCTGCATGATGACTCGCAGCTTATCGGAGTAAATGCGTACTCCTTATGGGGATTGAAAAAATGGGTCGATTCTTGGTTTGCGTCTAAAAACGAAGAGCCTGCCCGATATGAGATTCATATGCTCTAGGAATGATTGGAAAAATGAATGGCTATTGTTGAACAAATCGTTAAAAAATAAAATTTTTCAAATTCATTTTGAATAAACTTTACTTTGACAAGAAAAAAAGCCAGTTAGTCTCAATGTAAATTTATGTACATTTCGTTTTGTCTATGAGGTTCGTTCAAAAGATAAGATGACTTTTTGGATTTCGCATATATCGAATTGTTCGTTGTTATGTTGGCACACATATTCCCAAACATATGTTGGTATTGTCAACTGTTTAAGGTACTTCGGTTGTTTTTCACAAGTTAGAGGTGTTTTGGTGTGCTTGTCGATTTTTCGAAAAAAGTATCTGTATTAAATTTTGTTTGAAAAATAAAATTGTTCCAAACTAACTTGTTGACTGTGGGATTTGGCGAGTCTACTCTGAGCGAGAAAAAAGTTTTTAAATAAAACAAGCTTTTTACAAAAGCCGAGAAGATGTTAATAACGATGCCCGCCCTGAACGCGCCAACACGTCAACAATGTTGAAGCAATGAAGAAAATTGTTATTGAGAATCGTCATTATTTCTATTGCCTTTTAGCAGGCCGTATTGGATTTAAATATTAAATTCAAAACGGACAGGAGATCGCTCTTTAAATTGGTTTTTGTTGGATTTCAAGAACAGAAAAACTTGCCAGTGAGAAGATTTTTATAATTAACCGTCAATTGAATACTAGTATTTGAAATTTGGTTTTTGCTAAGGTTTTTATTTTTATTTATTTTTTTTTTTGAGTTTAATTGAATTTGGTTTTGAATTCAATCAAATTAGTTTCACTAACAACCCTTGTAGCCAATCCAAAGAATTGACTCATTAATCAGATGGAGAAATAGGTGAACGGCATTCCGTCTATCAGGCTCCGAAAAGGATTCGTTTTAATAAATACAACGGGTGCACCACATTATCTTATTAATAAAAATATAAGAATGAACTTTTCATTAAGCAGAGTTTTTAGAATTACTGTAGAATTGCGCTATACGGGGGTAGTCCGATAAGTACTTAGCCTCACCGCCAGATGGCGTCAGTATCGCAAGAGCAACTTACTATCGTGTAGTACATTCTAGTAGACGGCAACTGTCCGCCGGATCGGACTCGTAGTTTTGTTTTGACCGCGTTTGGAAGCGGGAGTGTCCGCGGATTTTAGAAAAATGGAAAAAGAGCAATATCGGTCGGTGATTCGGTTCTTGTTTTTGGAAGGGAAATCGCGCAGCGAAATCAAAGGGCGTTTGGATGCTGTGTACGGTGACTGTTCTCCTTCGATGGCGACCATCAAAAATTGGTTTAACGAGTTTCAACGTGCTCGCACGTCGGTTTTTGATGAGCCACGTCCAGGTGCCCCGAAAACGGCTACCACGGAGGATAACGTGACAAAAATCCACGATCTCGTATTGGCAGACCGCCGATTGAAGGTGTGCTAGATAGCTGAGACAGTAGGCATTTCAAAAGATCGCGTGGGTCATATCCTGCATGAAATTTTGACCATGATTAAGCGGTAAAGCCTTCAGTGTACAACAAAATTAATCTTCTGCTATGCTTTCCGTCAAAAGAAATAGGAGCAAAGGTTGGACGTAAGATTTTCCTCTCGAAATCGATCTTCTCATTCTAGAAGAGAACCTTTAACTTAGTTTTTTCGAGAGAAAGTTCTTCTGCTCATTCGCCTCCTGAACCCTAACGAGACATGCCCGACTAGAGTCGATCTGCGTCTGATTTCAATGCTGATATCGTTGCCACTTGTCACTAGTGGGCCAATTGAAATTCGTTGAATGAAATTCGTCACTTTTTCAAAGTTATAGCTACCAATATGACATTCTACCCAAGATGTCGGTGTTGCGCGTGTTTTTTTGATGGCTGAAAATATTTGATTTTTCCTCAATTACCCTTAGACACACTTTAGCCGCTTCAACTTCATGCTCTCAAACGCTTCGGTGACGTCTCGTCTCCACTATCGTCTGGGTATGCAAGCAATTTTACCGACTTGAAACGACGTGGAAGGAATCATGTGACGAAGTGTCCCTCTGCATGAATCTTTTTTTAACATCGAAGTTCTCCATTAACTCTACATATATAGACTTACTTACATACATATATAGACTTAACTCTACATATATAGGCGTTGACACAGCACTAGATAGAAGATTTTATAAACAATGCTTAGTAGACTAAAGCTCCCAGAATTGGCACATTTTTACGGGGCAAAGAATCTTGCGATTCTATTCATCGGGCATTCCTTCCTCTGATCGAGTCTGGGTGTGCTTGATTCCAACCCACCCGCCTGCGAGAGCAGCTTTATTAGACCTCAGTTTCAAAATTGATATCTTATCTTATCTTTATTCGGGGAGGTGGGAGTCTACCCCGTCTTCGTCTATCTCTTGAGAATGCAGCATGGCTTTCATCACCATTATACAAAATAAAAAGCAATGCCTAAGTTGTCCATTTCATAAGAATTCTGTTGGTAGGTAAAATTTCCGAATGTCATAGTTACATTTCCCTCCACCTTTTCGATCTCATGGAATTAACTCTTTTTTACTGTTCTTTTCAGTTCGTAGAACTCACAAACCGCTCTCTTCTATTGCGTTGATACAGCCTAGCAAGAGCATGATCGTCATCAAATGAGAGTATTTTTGAATGCATAACTGATGACGATTCGACAACGTCATCTTTGCAATTCATGCAGATGGTTTTTTAGCAAAGGCATAAACACTAGTATGTAGCTGAGGATATTGGCATCGGGTGACTTAATTCGTGAATTTTTTCGAGATATTTTGGGCATGAAACGTGTGTCAGCGGAGTTTATTCGGAAATTTTAAAAAGTTGACCAAAAAAGAACCGTCGCATGAGCATCGTTTATGAGCTGTTTACGAAACATCATCCCAATGGAAGTGACCATAAGACTCTTGGCTCTTGTTCTGTCAAATGTTAAAGATTTGTTCACTGTTTTCTTCGATTACAATGAATTCATTCATCATGAGAAAGTCGCACGGTTAGTAAGGCCTATTACCTTCAAGTTATGAGTCGTTTGTATGAACAACTTTAAAAAATCTGCGGATTTGTAGGAAAAAAATCATAGCTATGGCATGGCTTCCTTGTGTAAACTTTTGTGGCCAAAAACAATACTGTAATCATGCCTCAGCCACCATATTCATCAGACTTGGCCCATTTTTTCTCTTCCCAAAATTCAAAAAGCCCATAGAAGGACGGAAATTACCTATGGTTGCGAAGGTAAAGGCCGCATGGGTGAAGAGCTCAATGCTATACCAAAAAGTACGTATATATTAGAAGTGCTTCGACTATTGAAAAAGACACTGGCGTAAATGTATTTTATCTCAGGGGGATTGCCTTGAAAGGGGGAAAATATATATCGATGAATAAATAAACAAAAAGTCACCCTATTTCTTGAACAAACCTAGTATATGTATCGAAAGCAAGTAATGATATATAATCTAATATCATTCGCTATTTTATAATGAACAGCTAATATTGTGTGCAAGAAATTTCAGTTAGCTTTAGGGCGAATCTCTAGGTTTTAGAAGGATTCTTCGTGTGCTTGCACTCGTAGTTCCAAGAATTCCTTTGTGGCAAAGTATTGTAATTACTAACTTCGGACCACATTAATTCGATACGATATTGTATAATGAAGAGTTGGTTAAATTCTAGGGGAATATTCTAGTGATATTAAATGATACAATCATAGCACCCATTTAAAGCCTTCAGTTCGAGAAATCTCAGGTCCAGTAAGATTGTCTCACAATGAAGTCATTGTACCATGTAAAGTGGTCCTTCTGAACGTAAAGTCGTCCACGTTAGAATAAACAAGTCGTTCGATAACATAATCCACTACCTGAAACGGTCCATTAACTATTTCTCATCCATAACACTCGATTTCATCCGATTAGTCACTAATTTAAAGTGAAAGTAATTCACTGGAGCAGATGATGACATAATTTACTTGGAGGTTTCACAAGGATATAAATATCCTATTAAAGTTGCAGCCTTTATTTATAATCATTACTAAGGCTGATATATGAGTACGCTAATGCTGATAAAAATATTCCAATTTTAGTCTCAACTCTGTTTTTTTTATATTCTCTTGACGTAAATAGTTGTCTGCCCACCATAAAATGAAATTGATGAAGAAGCATTTTGCTGATTAAAATAATCTCAAACCAACGGCGTCGAAATATTTTGCATACCGAATTGAGTTATACAAATAAAGTCGAAAAACCAGTTCGATAATTTCTGAATTTAGCCAATGGCTGTCTGCTCGTGTTAAATATATGTATATTGTATATATTTTGGTCGCATCTAAATTTGTCGAATTTATAAATGTATAATGCTGTTTGAAGGACTTTTTTTTTATTTTTAATTGCACATTAGAAATACCGACAGGTCTGGTGCAAGGAATTATTTCTTGCTGATTCAAATTTAGCCGTTACTACCTTCTGTAGATATTGGAATTTTTTTTAAGGGTCAGCTTTGCTACAGACTTTACTTTATTTTATTTCAAACAAAAACTTTATTACAAACATTTGTTCTTTTATTAACCCCATTTATAACCGTATACACCACCAAGTCCACCATAGCCTCCAACTAAAACCGGCACTCCGTAAGTAACACGTGGCACAACCAAAGCAGGTTTCAAAAGGACTCCACCACCATATCCGACATATCCAAGTCCACCACCAAGGCCAATTGGAACTCCATAACGTAAACCAAGAAGTTTAGCGGTAGCACATGCTAGGAGAGCAAACAGCAATACCAAGACCTAAGAGTATAAACCAAAGGCGATTATATCCGTTGATTCACACTTTCCTTTACTCGTATCCTACCTTCATGCTTCTGATTATTATTAAACGACCTTAAAAGCTGGACTAATTCTTCTCCTGAAGGAACTCTCGTATTTATAGTATTTTCAGTATTTAAATTAGATCAACTCCTGTCGAAAACATACGCGTTATGCGGGGAAGTCTTTTCAGATTTAGCAATGCTACATACAAGAACAGGTAAGAGTACTTGAGTGACAAATTGCGATTACTCTATTAAATAAATGGAACCCGTTAAGAGAAGTTGAAAGCACAAGCAAATATCTGGATTAGCAGGTTAGATATAAGCTGCAGCTTCTGATTTAAAAAATCAACTTAATCCTGTTTGACTGAACTTACGAGAAGGTTTCGTAAACGAAGACAAGTGCTGGGACTTAAGGTCACCTCGTATTTCAGGGTACATGCTTATAGCATGGGGTTGAGTCTTTCACCAAGATCTATGATCTTTGTAACTCTACAACAGCGGATCGAACATACTTGTGTAAGACTGAACGTCAGAATCGCTGGGTGTCCCAGCAATTCCGTCATCACCTTTCTGCAAAGTTTTGTGTACTTATTTAGGCTATGTTTCTAAACTTCCATGGCACCAAGAAACTAGGAATCGATATAAAAATTGATATCTTCCCTAAGTAAACAAAAGTTAAAGCGTTTTAGGATCAATGACCTTCAAAGTAGTGCAATATGAATGCATAGCTTTATGCGCACTTACCTTACCCGATAGACTGACTTACGGGTTATGTTAATGAATCCATATACATATATTTAACCTCTGCTCTGAACCAGACTTTAAGACACCATATTGCGGGAGATGATCCGATTTGTAAAATATATTGCATCATTCGAATTTTTGGCGTCATATATGTCAAACGTCCTTCGACAGACAGATATAAAGGTTGCAAGCTCTTGCTACACGACTATAGTTCGATATTAGCGGCAGAAGCACGCGTCGGGAGTGGCAATAGCATTATATCAATCGAAAGGATTAAGGATTCCGGAATTTTCAAAAACGCAAATACGTACGTACCAAGAATTGTGAAAAATCACGAACGCCAAGCATTCCAAAGGAGGGTGAAAATTGTGGTCATACAAGCGCTCCATAAGGCCTGACGCTTGCTGTCGAACCTCTATGCAGCAATCGAAGCGAAGTGAAATCTCTTATAAAAACCAAATAGTGAACAAGTTTTTTTTTTCATTCTCGTAGCAATGACCTTTTTTTAAAGAAGAATTGGTGTTTATCAATATAATTTTAAGTTTTTCTTTCTCAATATTCTCTTACTCTTATCCTTAATACCCTATTATGGCTTCTATCATGGGAAAATATTGAACAATTGGTTAATCTAAGTTAGCCGAGATTACCCTCCAGTGTTTTTCTATTCGCAGCCAATATTCTCGTTGTATCCGGGAACAATCTGCAACTTTTCTGCGAATATGGGGCCCCATATGCTCCGATTTTTTAATCCGACCAGTGACAACTCGATTCAATTTAGTTAGTAGGTGTACAACTTTGTTTTCGCCGTTTTTTCCCCAACATTTAAGGATTTAATGAAACAAATTGGTTACACGTGTATCATTTAAAGTATTTTCCATCGTTGGCCACTACTTTCTACCATCTTTCGGGCAGCGTACGAATCCCGCGTCGAAAAAATTGTTCATCTTTTGAAGCGATCCACGAATCGATCCAATTTATGACTTCTTCAGCCAGGCCAAGCGCCATTGATCGAAACAGGTGATAGTCAAAGGGAGCAGTGTCTGGAGAATACGGCGGGTGGGGTAGGACTTCCCATTTCAACGTTTCAATCACTTTATCGAGCCTCTCACTGTATTGCGGCCGTTTGTCTTTAAATGCTCTCCTCAAATGCATTAATTGCGTTCGATAACGGGCACCTGTGATTGTTTCACTTGGTTTTAACACCTCATAGTACATGACGCCGAGCTTGTCCCATCAAATGCAGAGCATGATCTTGGAGCCGTGGATATTCGGTTTGGCCGTGGAAGCATGGCCGGGATATCCCCATGATTGCATGATTTTTTGCATTTAGGGTTATCGTAATGAACCCATTTTTCGTCCCCGGTCACAATGCGATGCAGAAATCCCTTCTGTTTTTGCCTCTGAAGCAACTGTTCACAAACACACAAGCGCCGTTCAACGTCTCTTGGTTTCAACTCATACGGGACCCAAGTTCCTTCTTTCTGAATCATGCCCATGGCCTTGAGATGTTTTGAAATGGCTTGCTGTGTCATTCCCACTGATCGTGCCAATTCTTCTTGAGTTTGACACGAGTCTTCACTCAGCAATGTCTTCAATTCTGCATTTTCGAAAACTTTCTCTCTTCCACCACTATGCCGGTCTTCAACGTTAAAATCACCGTTCTTGAAACCACTCACGACACGTACTTTCACTAATAGCGTCCTCGCCATACGTATCTGAAAGCATTCGATGAGACTCAGCCGCTGTTTTCTTCATATTGAAATAAAACAGCAACACCTCCCGCAAATGACGAGAATTTGGCTCGTAAACTGACATTTTCAATCGACAAGAACTTTATGATGGAGACACAAATCGACTAATGTTTGAATGGTGTTCTGTTGACCGAGGTCCAAGCCAACTGCCTAACATCTACGATCTGTTTTTTTCGACCGCTACTTACCGTTATCGTCCATACTTACCTTATACAATTCCATACTTCTGGGAGATGTGGACAAAGTGACAGTTTAATAGCTTCTAAATCACAGTAATTAAAAGGAAGCCCGTTCCAGCCCGTAAATAGCCCATATAGAGCCATAGCAAAAGTTTCTCTCAAACACCTTAGTTAGGTAAACCTATTCATCATTCCATGTCAAGAGGTCTGTGTTACCATAGTGAAGGATGAGTTCATCTTTTTTTATTTGTTTTTCTGTAATGACCATAACACTATGATCTAATGTGTGATTTTTGAGCGTCTGGTTTCTGGGGACGTCAAATCACACGATCGAGCTGGACAATTCAATTCAATTGCTCGCTGGACTCATTTCTCAATTCGCGTGCTATGTGGCATGCAACACCATTTTGCTGAAACCACAAGTAGATCAGGTTCAGCTCGTGCTTTTTGGGTAAAAAATGATCGAAAACATTGAACGATAGTGGGTGGCATGCGTTGTCAGTAACGTTATTGTCACGGTCATCTTTGAAAAAATACGGGGCAAAAATTCCGCCGGACCATAAACAATTTATTTTTCCGGGTGCTTTCACAGTTCTTGTATAGCCTAAGGTACCCATCGGACCAAATATTGCAGTTTTGTTTATTGACGTACCCATTCAACGAAAAATGAAACCAATTTTCCGATAAAAAAGTAGATCTTTCTCCAGCTCCTCTAAGCCCTATTTACCAAAAATTCGACGCTGTGGCTGATATTTTGGCTTCAGCACGAGCTGCATTTTGCAAGATTTAAGAATAAAATCCGAGTAATACAATCCCAATTGCTGCAAATGGCGATGTATAAACAAATCACGATCTTCATAACACTGGCGGATGTAGTAACAATATTTTTCTTTGTACGTACTCTACGCATACGGGTAGATGGCAGCAGTTATTTTCAATTATGATCTCTACTCCGAAATACGCCACGTAGCAAAAGTACACTCATAACAATTTTATTTTATTTTATTTTTCAAAAATAACGCACATAGGGTCATAAAACACTTGGTGAATTTTTACATTTAATTTAGCGTAATATTTTTATGTTATGATATTTCCATTTACATCCAAGGCACCAGCTCTAATTCTAGTGATCAAATTAAATTTCTCTCCAATGTATGTACCGATTTTAGCTTAAAAAGTCGATTGATTATATAATAGTTGATTGAATTTTTCATCAATGCCTTAAGTGCATGCTTTTCTGGTGAAGTATTGCAAAAAGTTAAATCACGCGATCCCGGCAGCGAAATAAAGTGTCCTTTTAGACTCTATATATCAGAGTTAGACTCTATATATCACTAGCATATGTTAGATAGTCAAATTAATTTTAGTATGGTTGTGAGAGAGGGCACAATCAAAAACAGTATAAAAAGTGAACCAATAGATGGCGTGGACGTTGGTTGTCAAATACTGTTATCTACTGAGTTCAATATGATTGATTTTTTTGACAGATGCTAAGTACAGAGAACAGCCTTCGCCAATTTTATTAAGGAGTTGTTTAATACTACATTTGATAAAATCCGTGATTTTTTATGTCAAAACAATTGCGCTGCGAGTAATTAATCCGGCTTATGGAAATAATCAAAAAGTGGATTCAGGAGGAACCGCTCGAATGTTGGTGAAAATAATACAAGTATGACCAAAGAGAAACAGGGGACGATTCAAAGTTCGAAACATTTTATCTGAAATATTCGAGATACGTGAAGGATCAAAACAAGGAAAAGCGTTTATACCATTTCTTTTTTAGTTTGGTGGTGAAATACGTTATGAGATCCCTTCAGGAAAATAATTAGAATAACCCTTATTGGGATATCCGCTCTAGATTACGTTGACAGTCTGGATTTTCCGGTGAAGCATTTAAGAAAATAGCGGAAGGTCCAATAAAGGCAGAAGTAAAGGAAGGGAAAACCGAATACATATTGTATAGGACTGACTTGGATCGATCCGTACCTTGTACCTGACGGTACTCAATACATGTTGAGAAAGGAAACGAGTTCAAATATCTACTAAATATGTTGACTGCCAAAAACGAAATAAAGATAGAAATATTACACAGACTGTTCAAAACAATTTGTCCAACCAAGTCTAAATCCTTATAAATCCATAAGGATACTTTATAAATGTAAAAATTGGTTTCTGACTAAGAAAGAATCGTGGTGGAAAACGATCAAAGACAGGGGAGAATGGAATGAGTTCTTGATTGTGTAGAACTCGAGAAATTTTGTTCAGACCCAAGCATAAAAGCTAGGATGGGCAGGACAAGTGGAACGAATGGACATTGGTCAAACAGTCAAAAGAATAATAAAAAAATAGAAAACGAGAGGGGAAAATACCGCCAGGAAGGTCGTGAAATATATGCAATATAAGGATGAACCTAGAAGACATGGAACAGCATAGGAAAATATGAACGGAACATACTCATGATCCAGAGGCTTGGCGAAGCGCTGTCAACGAGTCTCTAAATTTTCGAGTTCCGAATGGCGGGTGAAAATAATAATAATAACAATAATTAGTCCGGCTCATTTAAGGTACTTTACAATGATAAATAAGCAATTGAAACCTTTAGACAATTGACCGAATGTTCTTCAAAAAGTCGTCTTTAATCGCTTGTAACAGAAGGCGTGGTGATCAAATGATCAATATTGTGTCTCGTTTTGTTGTTTAACGGAAACGTCGACACTTTTTGTTGGTTCATCGAATATATCCGAGGTATTGTCACCGGTTTGTAGTACATTTTAATTATTTCGACAAAGTATGCGAGTTTTCCCAGTTTTACTAGTTCCAAATTGGCGTGAAATGTAAAATGACACTCCTTGTTGGATGATACCTTCGACTATTGTATGTCTTTTAAATTGTGTATTTGCCGTTTTGACCTAGGAAATGGTTTAATAACTAAATTAGCCCAGTAAGTTATTTGCAAAGAGCTAATCTACGTTGACGTGTATGTTAAGTAATTAAAAAAATTAAATATCAAAAAGTCGAAAGAAAAATTAATAAATGAAATATAAATACAACTATTGGGGATGTCGCTTTTAAATTTAATATTTATGGAAATCATCTAATACTGAATACGAAAGCACTTAGATTCACAATCAGCCTTCTCAAACGAAAATCCGCCCTTAATCAAAGTCCGCAGTGGTGTTTCAGACTGGTTTTTTTACTTTGTAAATGTCTAAAAGCATATTCAATGGGGAAAAGGGAATCACAAAAAATATAGAGCTATAGCTTATGTTCTCACATTCCTTCGTTTAATATGGTATTAAACAAATCAAGAAAAAAACCAGCAAACAACTTATTTAACTCGATGCCCTCACTTTCCTGACCCTTCCACGGAATCGTATATTAGCATCTCAATAAATATTCATGCCACATTTACGTTTACTTTTCGCATAAAAAAAAAAAACCCAAACCGTCCGAATTTTTTTTTGTTTGCTCTTTTTTAACACTATCCGGTTTAATATATTAATTATTCGATCTTTAAATCTAGTTTTTTTTTTATTTTTGTCAAACAAATTAGATAATCATCACTGACTTTGTTGAAATATATATTATGTTAAGCAATAGTTGCTATGAATTAATTTGAAAGCCAATAAATTATACTAAGCCTTCAAAGTGAGGTTAGTTAAATTTGATTTGCCTCATTATGCCTAACAGCAGATGATGCCATGACTCACCAGGGTCCCTGACTCTACCTATTGCTTCTTTCTCTTATTTTCAATATTATGGTTTTTCCTCTTCTTTTTTTGGACGTTAAAAGATCTGCTTCTGTTTGCAATCCAGATTCCTGTCGGAGATATTTGCTTGCGGGGGTGAGATGCATTTCGTCGTTGGAAGTGTAATTTTAGAGGGAATTTGGCTGGGTACAATTATATTCGGGAAGTGATTTTTTTTTGTTTAATAAGAAGTCTAAGGAAAAACAAACAACTCTCCTTTCTTCCAACCTACGAGTATATTTAGACAACCGGTATCTACTCTTCAAGCTGAACACATAATATGGAAATATGAGATTTGACGAAAAATAAATCAACGACCAATAAAAAGCATATGTACTGACTCTATCATAATACATAAGTAACCAACACAAACTACGTTGAATGTTACATAAAAGACCTAATCTAATCCTTAAAATTAGAGTCCAATATACCTTCTGATTGGTGTTACCTTAAAACATGCAACTGCGCGAAATAAACTTGTCCCAGGTATTGTAAAGGTAAAACCACAAGCCTGCTTCAAATACGTAGGCAGTATATAGTAGCCTGATCGGAGTCATAAGAAGACAATGCGCTTTAGGAAAACATGCTGCAAGATTACGACTGCCATAGAACGACTACTGTAGTAGAATATCCATCCCATCTCTTGTATATTTGCCCTGCCCTAGCCTCCTCAAGAAGACGATTTCTGGAAGAGCACTTCTTAAATGAACGAACGGATATATCCGAAATGGAGATCAACGAACTATAGAATTTTATTTAACACTCAAAATGATTCCAAGAGTAGTGGTGACCAAGCCGTGTCTAGTGGTAGCACAATGAACCAATCTTAGTCTAAGCGATCCCCACCGCTTTACGGAGGGTACCCACCTAACCAAATCTAACATATCTTCCGATGTTCGTTTTATTTAGCACCTCTTCTTTCGTAATGTTGTTTTCCAAATATCGTTGATGAATGTTATGTGGGTCTTCAAACAAGTTGAGGCATTTCAATATTTTGTACAAGTTTCGTTTCTTTTTTTTTTCGAAAACTGTTCAGAAAACACTTCAAATTAACACTGAAAATGAAATATAGCACATTTGCACAACCACTTTGGAGAAAGGATTCCAATAAAACAGTTCATTTTGGATGGTTTATAAAAAAATAGAAAAATTTCTTTATTTAAAACAAGTTAACATTTGTACAATTCCTGTTGGGGTGGCAATCTATTTCTTCAACCATCCACCTCCGTAGCCACCATAGCCGCCTCCGGATGAGATAACCTTAACGACTTTTACGCCACCTCCATAGCCACCATAGCCGCCACCTCCGTAGCCGCCACCTCCGTAGCCGCCACCTCCATAGCCTCCATATCCACCATAGCCTCCGTGGCCACCATAGCCTCCGTGTCCACCATATAAACCGCCTCCATAGCCGCCACCGCCATAACCGCCGCCTCCATGGATTACTCGGACAACGCTAACACCGCCGAGGCCGCCACCTCCGTAGCCGCCACCTCCGTAGCCACCATAGCCACCTCCGTAGCCACCATAGCCGCCTCCATAGCCACCACCGCCATAGCCGCCACCACCATAGCCGCCACCTCCACCAAGGAGGAACCCAGCTTGGGCTACGGCAATTGTTGCCAACAGGACACAAACGAATACCTGAAAAAATGTTAACGTCTTGTATCCTCTATTCCACACCACGCAGGATTCGATCCTCGTCACCCAAATCCAAGTTACTCACTTTCATTTTCTAGCACTGAACTCTACAACTGTTCGAGCAAACTGCACTGATGAACCCTCAAAATGAATCGATTTTATACCATGGCTCCGTGCCAAATTGCGGTTAAAACACACACAATCACATACCAACCCGGGCAAAGAGGAAGAAAACAGCAAAATTAATAAATAAAAAATATCTGAAAGGTAAAATAAGATAATAAAAAAACATATTATATACTCGTACAATATATTGGGTATCCCCGAGATACAAAGAAGTTTTGGTTTCTTGAAAGCTTAAGAGCGGGTGATAGTAGTTCAGCAGCTTTGCCCATTACCCGTATTTGGGTGGCAATCTATGAATCAAATATTCAGAGTCAAATGTAAAACAAGAAATAAGCACAAAAAAAAAACAGAAACACGTCGCCTATGCCTCCGAATCACGTATTTAACATAACTAGACTCATCTGTGCATGTCCGCAGATAGCGATCCATAAGTTTTCTGGGGCTTTTCATGCGATGAGCCCGTTTTGGAGCAAGAAATTAAAAACAGGAAAACCACATCCACCTAGCTAAAGGGTGATGTGTTGGGATGTTTTCTCGCAATAGGGGCACGTGGAATCAATTATGGATTTCACGCACGATCGGGGCTTGTTGTCAATTTTCTAAAATTGGATAGTCGAACTACTTTCGTATTTAGACAAGTGCCCTTGAGCGAGATGCCCTTCCTTCAAATGCGAACGATGACAGTTTCGCACTTCGGTCCACAATTGGGTTATGTATGGAGGGAAGAAGTTTTATTTTTAACACAATATGAGTGGGAAATTTATATAAAACTAGTTGGTGCAAGTGGGGCGGTAGACGTGGAGCTGTATAAAAACCAAATCACTTCAGGCGTCTTGTGTCATTTTTTCTCGAAAGTTAGTCCCGCGTGGATTCTGACTGATTTGGCTAGTTAGAGAAAGATCTAGAGACATTTCGAGTACTGGATTCTTACATTTTTAACTTAAATGTTGAGTCCTTGGGGATTTTATATATCTTTTTAAGATAAACCGGATCTTGGCAGTTTCTTATAAAGATTTGGTCGGGATAGGATTTCATGAGACACGTCGTCATGGTAGCATCGTTATCGGTCTAGTTCTCAAACAATCGAATGAAGGACTACGTACGCCCTTCTGCTTCATAAGAAGTCTTGGCCTAGGCTTCTGCAGAACTCATTATTCTGCAAATACCAATATCGTAATCGTATGAACATCGTTATAAACCAACGTAATAATACAAAGTAAATCAAGCATATAGCATTTGTGATTACAGGATTATCACGTGGATTAACCAAATGGTTTCCATCTTAACGTCGTTGTGAAATAGCAATTTTACTTGAACTATCAACAAAACACAGCAATTCTATAAAATAACAATCAAGTAATCTAGAAACAGATAAATTGAAACTGGAAGCAGCGAGCCCTTGGATTTTATATTATAATTTACACGGTTCATGTCGAACGGGTGTTTACTTCCTTTTACAGATATCCTTGAGTACGTCGGAGTAAGCATTTTACTCCAATATAGCATTCACACTTTGCAAATTGATTTCACCGAATAAGTAGAAATTCCACGGTGCTAATTGAGCCAAACGCGGTGAGTGTTTGATGACTCAAGTGCCACTTTTATTGAAAAATTTGGACGAAAATATTAATGAATGAAATTTCACACCTGTCAGTACGTAAGTGCAATAAATTAATGTTTTGATACTATATTTCCGTGTATCTCCAAGACCATATGTAGAGTGCATATACAAATGAATGAAGTTATCCAATAAGAGGTGTCATTTTAATTGAACAGTAAAAGTACAGAATTTTTAACAAAAGCTGTGATATTTTTCCTTACATCTAAAGTACAAGATCTAAAGTTAATAATTAAATATGATATCTGCCACTTGTCTACTTGACCCTGTCTGGAAGTAGTCATTCTTTTGTTAACTTTTTTTTATATATGTATGTACATATGCGACAGAGTAACAAAACGATTTTGGCATTCAGTTGAAGTCTTCATATCATGTTTCACCCAATATAGCCATTATTCCACCAGCTGTATGGCTTACTTTGCCATTTTGTTAAAAATCAACATAGTCCTCGACACAAAAAGAACTTAGTCACTGAAATGGACACACTGGCATCATCTTGAAAAATTGTTGCTTTTCTTCTATTTTACTTTATTTCAAAATTTTCGGAGCGCGGAGGTAAATAGAAACTACTCTCGGCCTCAGAATAATTTTCAGTAAAAAACAATGATTGTTCCGATGTTTCAACACCAAGCACGTAGGCCATAATCCCATTGCCAAATCGACTTAGTCGGTCGAATACAAGTTGGAATCTTCACACCACTAATCTTTCCGAAACGTCGATTTAATTATCGATTAAATTTACTATAGCTCTTCGAGAAGGAACTTGATTGAGAAAATACAATACAAGATAGTGAATTTTTACTATTTGCACCATGTTGGGTATGCGAATGTACATATATCCAATCATTAACCTTCTAGTTTTTACTTATGTTTTAATAATGATAGTTGAATTTTTTCTGTTCAACTAAGGCACGAAATTTAAAATGACATCTTTTATGGAATCATCTTTTTGCACCGAGATAGATTTATCGTCATTCAATGAACCCTCCTGAGAGTCACCACCAACTCATGCGCAGCCTTACAATTGAGGTGTGTAGGCAACCGGTGATTGTGAGATAGGTTGGTGGTCGTGGTGCAATGGTAATCATCACCGACTGTTGAGCGAAAGGTCTGTAGTTGAAGTCTGTCATATACGGAAAAACGGAAAAACTGTGCAATAACATCAATTGTGAATGAAGTATGATCAAAAAAAGTGCTGACGAAAGCATAACATTCGGATAGGTAAGATCACTTCAAAACTCAAACTCTCTGTGTGCATTTCCAATATAACATCTTAATGAAATGGTAACACAAATAAGTTACTGTGAATTACAACCGATGCGACAAATTCAGTCGAATCTCTCGAATTCTATCCTGGACAACCACCCCCGAAGAGTACTGAACGAACATCTTCGGCACCCCGGTCCCATAACTCTTGAACCTGCGCGAACCAAATATTAAAAAAAACAATCCTTTTGCACGCGTAGACTCTGCAACAAGACAAACACTTATCACTGTTTTCGTCAAGAATCCTATTTGCCCTGATTTATCCGTACCATTCTTTATTGAAGGGCTTTTCACATTCAGTGTCGATTCCACTAAGTCTCGTGAGAACCACAACATTTGTTAAAGCTACCGAGGAGCGTATTGCGGTTCAGACCAAATCATCGCCAAAATTAAAAGTCAAACCAAATTTCACAGAAGCGGAACACAGGAACACAGGAATATATAATTTTAATGTTGAAAAGCTTAAAAAACCTTATATGCCGCGTCAATACCAGGACGGAATTAATAACCAGTTTGCCCTACTAGGTGGCACAGAAACTAACAACGTAGCACAACAGGTAAAAGCTGTTTGATAAGCAAAAAACCAACTGGGTTATTGCAAAACCCTCAAAGAAACCCTTAGTTCGACAGAAAATGCGAGGAAATGTAAAAGCCCTGAAAAATAGTGAAGAAATCAAACGAAAAATATACCAGATTCTCCCTTCTTTGGGATGAAAAAACGACAATGGTAAGGGCAAAATGTTCGGCTAAAAACAGAACAGCAATTTATGCGGGCCTAAACGCAGTACGAAAATATATCAGGCCAGATCAGGCTTCATTCGCAACAATAATGGGGAGCTCTTTGCAGACAACGAAAGAGTTGTAGCCAAATTGAAGGGATATTTCAATAAACTGTTTAATGTACATGGAAAACCAGGAGCAATAAAAAACGGTGTTATCCACACAGCTGAGATTTAGATTTACAACCATAAAGGATGTAAAAAAACTATTCCATCGACTTAACCAAATCGACAAGGCCGCAAGAGTCGACCTAATATCATTGGAATTAATAAGATATGGTTGATATAAATTATGTACATGGACTTATCACAACCATGGGGAAAATTACCAAGGGATATCGCTGCTATCAAATTGTTACAAAGTGCATCGGTGCACCAACTATTCTCGATGTTAAGAAAGCATATGACTCTATAAACCAATCTAAAATGTATCCAGTCCTTCTAACGCTGGAAATCCCAAAAAAGTTGGCGAGAATGATACGAATATACCTAAAGAGAAACAAAGGACAGGTTAAAGTGGGAAATGCCTTATCTGAATTATTTGAGATACGTGAATAAATAAAGCACCTTTTTTTTTTTAATTTGGTGATGAAGGAGGCTTGGTGAAAAGTGGTCAACGGAGCTCTGAACTTTCGAGTTTTTATTTCATCTATCGAGTAAGCTCTTACAGATTACAAGTACATTTAGAAATTCAACAAATTATATTTATCTTACAGTGCCCTCCAAAAGTTAGTTGAAGTCAGCTGAATAGATACTGATCTTCACAAAATTATCTGAAATATGAACTTCTGTTATTCCTAAGTCCGTTTTTAGTTTATACAATATGTGCTGTCTTGCTCAGACAGTAATAGATCGAAAATCTACAGCTAAGTTTTTTTGCAAACCGTTAATATTTTCATGAATGCGCTGTATTCGACTGCCAAAAGTCAGTTGAAGCCAATTTGAGGTATCGAACGTGTTTGTTTTCAAGAACTGATCAGTAAATTAAATGTTGTTTTCTTGTTTCTCTTTGATAATTATTTTTTATTAAGTAAAAGTTAAGTTTATGTATGAAAAAAAATTTAGTTTAGGTTTTTTATATTCGAAATGTCTTCAAGAAGAAAGCTTTCTGTAAAAGAATGACTGAAGGTGGTTTTTGAGTATCAAATGCTGAAAAATTACAGTGCTGTTGGAAGACTCTTTAAAATTAGCCCTGAAGGAGTCAAAAAAATTATAACTCAAAGTAGAGAGGCTGATACATTGACCGATAAGCAACAATCCGGACGTCCCAGATTAACTTCAATTAGAGACGACCGACTTATGGTGCAACTCCGCAGGCGGAATCCAAAATTAGTTGTTCGTGAAAAAAAATAACAACTTGAAGAAACAGGAAGGACGGTGTCCCAAACTACCATAAGACGACTTCATGATGCCAAGGTTGGCCATATTGTAAGAAGGAAAACGTTGCTAACCAAGGATCATAAAAAACCTCGTCTAGAATTTGCTTAGAAATATCAAAACCAACCGCTGGAATTTTGGAAAAAGTAATTTTTAGCGACGAATCAAAATTCGAAATATTTGGAAACCGTCGAAGGCAAACTGTTTGGCGTTCTAAAGGCGACAATCCCTACAATAGCCGATATGTCCAGCCCACAGTAAAACATGGCGGTGGAAGTGTTATGGGTTGGGGGTGTTTATCTTGGTTTGGCGTAGGAAAGTTGCATGCCATTGATGGCAGAATAAATGCAATGCGACACCCTGGAAGGCAACTTGAAAGATTCTGCTGCTTCAATGGGATTGAGTGGATTTTTGGCTTTCAACAAGACAATGAGGTCAAACCGGCGGACCCCACAAGGGGACCAGTAGGAATGCAGTTAAGTGGGAAGGTTACGGTCCTACACTTCTGACCATAACAACGCCGGAAAAGGGAAAAGAAGAAGAAGAAGAAGAATGATCCCAAACATACGGCCACAATAACGAAGGATTATTTTAACGCAAAAAGGAATAAATTTGTTATATTGGCCTTCCGTGTCACCGGATCTCAATCCCATTGAGCATTTATGGGATGAAATCGATAGAAGAATACCAACTCCTTCTTGAAAAAGCAAAGCAGTTTTCATCGAAAAGATTTGGGAAACCTAGCCCAGTCTACCGGATACTTTGCTGCAGAGGTTGGTGGAATCGATGCCAAAATGCATAGAGGCTGTTTTGCAAAATGGAGGCGGCCATGCAAATAATTAAAATGTCCAATACTCTGTAAAATTTAGCAAGAAGCACCAATTTTATTTTTATTTCAACCAACTTTTGAAGACACTGTTTTTTATTTAAACCGAATGTTTTGTTGTGCTACTGAAAGCACATATTACTAGCAAGAATAAAAACAGTCCAATATGGTGATTTCAACTGACTTTTGGAGAGCACTGTATATTATCTAACAGTATTTTTTTAAACTATTAATTAATTAATATTAATGGTTTATGTTTAGATCGCGAATTGAACAGTTATAAAGAAAAGGAGTTGTCGTACGTGTAGTTGCTGTAAAAATAAGGAATTTACTTATAATCAAATCAAGATCATTTTCCTCGCACCATTCAACGATATTATTTAAATCGATTTGAACATTGAGGCAATCATTTAAGTTACTAATACGAGTGAGCGTTTTGAAATCGTCTGCAAAAATCAGCCATTTTGTATGTCGAAGCAAGGACGGAATTTCATTTATGAACAATATAAAAAACAACGGTCCAAGTTGACTGCCTTGAGGGAAGACACAGGTATTTTTCTACCTTATATCTTTGACCGGATTTATAAATAGGAGTAACGTATGATAGCTTCCATTCATCTAAGAAAATACCTGTTTATAAAGACAAGACAGACAATATTTGAAGCGACATAGACAGCGATTGGCTGCATTGTTTAAGTACAAATGAAGAAATATGATCTGGACCAGCATTTGTACTCTGATCTAGCGAAGTTATACCCTCAGAAACATCCTCTGATGAGAGATACAAAGAACCAACATTTTGAATAGTAGTCACACGATCAACGTGAAAAGGAAGATGTATTTGTTAAACAAGTTATTTTTTATTTACGACTCAACTCTCATTTTATAATATTTGTATAGAAACTTATTGTATTTAGAAATTGAAATTCTCTTCTAAGTTGCATATAATGATTTTTATATAACTCAGTATTTGATTTTCTAAGCAATTTAAAGGCTTTACGTTTTATATTTTTTAGATTTATAAGTTGTTTGTTATACCACGGTGGTCTAACAGAGGACGATGAAGATTTATATGGAACAAATTTTAAAAACCCATTACGTAACTTTTGTAGCAGTGTTTTGTATAAGAATATCACGTAAATTTAATGTAAAAGTAGAGTAGAATTGCATATCGGGTAATACTGATAATTCCGAAACTTAAGTTAGTTAAGCGGGCAATGCCATATAATGTAGATTCGTGAATTGCTAGTATGAGTACAGGAAAAACACTACCGCCTTCTACATGTACATAGTTATGCTCTGCAGGAGTTTCCGACCTCTCTGTCTTCATGTTTTTTGGTCATTCAGTGGTGATCCGTCGAATGACTAAGTACATTGTAGTGATACAAGGATAGTGATAAACTGGCGAGTCGGGCAGGAGTGTCAACAACAGTGAGTTTACCTCACTCAATTATCATCTGAACATTTATTGTAGAAGCATGACCATTTAGTAGTTAACGTAGAGTAGATAAGATCGTGTCTCTTGTGATAAGATACATCGCATTGAACATTGGTAGATTACCCATCAATTACAGTTCGAGTAGGATACTCGATTGTGTGTGCTATGGTCGCTTGGCTCTCATATCTAGCATTGGTGTAACATCCACCAGTTCCCCAGAGAGCGAGAGACTCAACGGAGGTAAACTAAGAGAAAAAAACGAAAAAAAATATGTATTATTATTTAACGCATACATATGTATTTTATTATTCTTTCTTACAATTCAGAAGTGTGATAAAGACTCACCAATAGCTAAGTGTTAAGTGGCAACTCTCTTCTCTGTTTCTCTAACTGATCCACCTATTAATACATTTTTGTTGCTTTTCCCTTTGTTTTCCCTTTATTTTAAATTATGGGAAAAGATGAAAATAAAAGGCGCAGAGAGCGAAGCTCTAGTAGAAGCTCTAAGGAAAATGAGCGTAGGTCAAAGCGTAAAAGAAGCAGAAAGGTTAGAGGTCAAGGTCAATCACCAGATAGACTTACAGAGGTGCTGATGTCGGTAATGGAACGAACAAGCACTAGGAGTCAAGGCTCAAATCTGAAAGGTGATACAGTGCCAGATTTCGACCCCGAAGATACAAATCAGTCAGCATCTAAGTGGTGTCACAAGGTTGAAAACTTGCTATGTTAAACGCTTGCGAATTGGAAGGAGAAAAAGCTGTTTCTTGTATCCTTGGAGGCATGGAGGATCGTGTTGTGAAAACTAGCGCAAAATCAAGAGGATATAAAACGCCAGAACAACTTTATGAATATTTGAGCCAATTATACACACGACAACCAACATATTCTGGAAACACTCGAAACAGGAGTCAACAAATAACTAAACCTGATCTTGAACGGCCGAAACAAGTTAGCAAAACAACGGTATGTATTAAATGTGGAAAGTCAGGACATTTGTAAATGTTTGTTCAGTAGCACAATTACCAGAGGATAAAAGGTGTTCGCTATGCAGAGGAAAATATCACGAATATACGTTTTTTTTCCAAGAAAGAAAACTATAAAAACTTTGGCGGTTTGACCTACGACCCATATTGATGAAGGAAATGAAAAGTACTTCAAGGAAATAAAGGTAAACGACGATGATAGGTTATATAGATTTTGGTAGCTCGTGTACACTCATAACAGAAGAAAAGGCAAGGGAGCTAGGATTAGAAATAAACAGAAGTGAGTGCCTACCATTACAGGATTATGGAAATGGGCTGGTGCTTAGTCGAGGATCTGCAAATGCACAACTTGAAGCTGAAGGTAAGGTAGTTCTAGTGGACAACGATACTCAGAAGGTTCCAATATTGATCGGCCCAATATTTACAGAGTTGCCACATACATATTTGTGTGCTTAAGACGCAAAATTTGCACACCTATGAAATTAAAAAAACAACTGAAGTACATATTTAGGCAATCACGAACATCCAAATTAAAAGCACGGTGACTGACATACATTCTTTAGAAAATGTTGAATAGTTTTGGCCTTCGGATGGTCACCTACAACAGATGCCTAGGTAACATCAACGATGTTGTGCTCATTTATAATCAACATAGGTCCAACTTCACTGACTTCACAACCAAGCTCAACATTAAAAGGAAACTTCCACACCACCTTGTTCCTTCTTTACAGTATTTTGTTCAATGTTTGCTGCTTTTAAATTTAATATTGAAGCTCAATATTACTCAAGCTTTATACAAATTTATTATCGGCTTATAATAGGGAGACTGGTATTTAAGATTTTTAACCATTTCCACTATTAATTGATTAATTTTCCATTTTAATTCCTTCAGTCCTTTTAACGTCTGTCGGCTTGCCCAAAACGAGACTATTTTCCCGAACTTCCTCATTGACTTTGGAGAGATGCTTGCAGTACATATTCGTGGTTAGTGTTAAGCTGGGCGAAAGAAGTTGAAAAAAAAACATAATAGTACCTCCGTTGGATGAAAGCCAGTTTCCGCCACGGGTTTAATACCAGCACTTTCCCCTACTTGTTTCGCTATACATTGTTCTACAGGAATAACTTCCAACCACCATGGCCCAAAATGTCCATGGAGATGCGGTCCAGCATTCTCCGAGCTCGATAAGCAAGTGAATCAATTTTTTTTGAATGGAGATATACTGGCCAACGGTCAATATTTTGCCTTTCAGCAATGTCCTTATTTTGGCACAATGTCATCTTTAACGACGAATGTCCACTCAGACGATATTTGACCTTCAAGATTATATTACTGTTTCGACATTTGACAAATCACTTTTAAACTATTTTAAAAATTACTATCCGAATACATGCAATTTCAACACTCAACCTTTTCGTATTTCGTATGGCACTACAGGACGATGGAGCAACTTCTACGTTTTGCATTTTTTACTTTTTTTCTCGCACTCGAATCGACTTTACTCATCGGGGTCTAATAATAAAGTAAATGTTGATGCCACGACATGACCAATGATATAAAACAAACACTAGGTGCGCCATGAAGCAAGCTTTCTGCCAAGTATGAAGATCGGGTCCGAACTTTGAATTGTCCCAATATTAGGTAATTATTATCATTCATTCGATGATGAAGTGTATACTATAGAAAAGATAAAATAAGTTTTCGTAAGTCATTGAAACTATATTTGGAAAAAAAGCATTACTATTAAGCAGGCACCATCCTTCTTCAAGGGGCGTTATGAAACTAAACAAAAAGTGGATATAAATTTATGAAGCCCACAGAGTGATCCAATTCGAGCTTCCTAGTTTAATTAAAATAGTACGCATGAACAAAGGGTTATATTCCTTCCTCGTTTTTATTAGTCAAATATATGGGATCAGCCATTAATTGCGAAAAAGCCAAAAGAGCCAAAATTTGACTGATGTCATGTGAGATTTTTTTTTCATTAATACCAGAGAGTGTCCCATTAAAGATGAACATTTTCTCAAAAAAATCAGAAAAAAAATCCTGCTGCTCTACACCTAAATGTTACAATTCGATTTTATACAAGTGTATGTAGGTGCTAAAGCTCTGAGAAGATATATCAGTTCATCAGATATCACTCAGATTAGCAAGTTTCTCAGCTAAACGTGCGGCTCAATGCTGCATACTTGCCTTATCTTTGATGCTTCCAGCACCCTAATATTTTTATAAGTTGCGAATTAAAAAATTGCAAATAGAGAAAATAGTTTATTTAAAACAGTTAGACATTTGTACAATTTCTATTGGTGAGGCAATCTATTTCTTCCACCATCCACCACCACCGCCATAACCGCCACCGCCATAGCCGCCACCTCCGTAGCCGCCACCTCCGTAGCCACCACCTCCATAACCGCCACCTCCGGACGAGATAACTTTAATGATTTTCACGCCACCTCCATAACCACCGCCGCCTCCATAGCCGCCACCTCCATAGCCGCCACCTCCATAGCCGCCACCGCCATAGCCACCACCACCGCCATAGCCGCCACCGCCATAGCCGCCACCGCCACCGCCATAGCCACCACCTCCGTAGCCGCCACCACCGCCAAGGAACCCAGCTTGGGCCACGGCAATAATTGCCAATAGGACACACACGAATACCTGAAAGAAATATGAACGATTTGTATCCTCTAATCCACGGCAGGGAGGACTCGATCCTCGTCACAACTCCAGCTACTCACTTTCATTTTCCTAGCACTGAACTCCACAACTGTTCGAGCGAACTGCACTGATGATACCTCAAGATGAATCGATTTTATACTATGGCTTCGTGTCAAATTCCGGTTAAGATGTACACACATACAATAAAGAAGAAGAAATCAGCAAATATAACAAATAAAAAAAAAATTGAAAGGTAACATAAAATACAAAAGAAGTATTGGTTTGTTGAAAGATTGAAAACGGGCAACAACAGTTCAACAGCTTTGGCTATTACCCGAACTTGGGTGATTGCTACTCTAACACGCAATCTGCGTACATTTTTTACTATTCACGGTCTTTGACTTCAAAATTTAGGTTAATTAGACGACGAATCGGAACTTCCGGATCGTCGGCGATGCCATCACTCACAGTAGCCATATTGTCGGCTTACCTTGTCTTGACTGCTTAAAGCTTCCTGAATTTGTTCACTTCGTTAGGAATTGTTAATGCCAAGGGATGCTTACCGATCATGACAAGTCACTGAGGCTGTCATCTTCTGAGAAACGTTAAAAGTTATTTTTGACCAGCTATTTCTTCATACTATTTCACCAATCAGGGTTAAAAGTGAAAGGTCACTGGACCTGCCTTAAGGAATGATTCAGATAAGAAAAGATAAATGTTATACATCTTAAAGGCTTATCAATGATTTGACCGCATGCAGCGTTTAAATCGACCCATGAATGTTAAGGAAAGTGAAAGGCACGTATAAGCCTTATGCTGAGGCAAATATGGCACTTTCTGATATGATGATGATAGGGATGCGATCAAAATTTAGAGAATCGGAAACACTGAAGTCCAGTAAAGACAGATTGCGAAATTGGATTTTGCGCAATCTTCAAATATAGAGCATAAGGTCAGTACAGGGTGGGCCAATCTGTTTTTTCCACGAGAATTTACTTGTAAGATTTATTTTTTCCGGTTCTCTGACTTAATCAGGTCAGAAGTCAAATCACAATAGTCCGTAGTGAAAGAGCCACAAGTAAAGGGTCATCCAGCTAGAAGTGTCATTTTAAATTTCGTTTCATTGTTGAACTATTATTATCACATGATGGCCTTTGCTAAATAAAAACTAAGCTATATATGCTTATAAAGCCCAGATTACAATACAAAAATCGATAGAAGAAAACAGGCACAACTCTGTTTTTTCACTGATTGACGGATGGAAATTAATGAAAAAGATAATAATTTTTTACAGCAAACTATTCTCAGTGAAGGTCCATTTCCATATGGCTGGGTACAAATAAGCAAAACGGTCACATTTGGCTTCAAATAATCAAGAGAAATAATGGAACATCCTTGCCATTCATTGTCATTGGGCCTTATTTTCTCGAAAACTACGTTGCGATCATTTCAGTAAATTTATTGCATTACCAAACCCACTTTTTTATGATGCTGTGGACGTGAAAGATGTTAACTGCCAGCAGGACACTGCTGTATGATTTAGGTATAACTGAGGAAATATTGGTTCGATAGGATCGTTTTGACATCCCTGTCACAATTACATCTTCTTCTTTTTTGGTGGCGCTACAATCCGGGGTGAACCTGGGCCTCAACCAACAACCGTCTCCAGCGTCTGGCCACCACGGTTTTTGACTAGCTTTTTCCAGTGCCGCACTCCCAGTTGGTTCAGATCTCTTTCCACCTGTGGGCGCCACCTCTACTGCGTCGGCCCTCTGGGTTGGATTCAAAGACTCTTCGGGCCGGAGCTGTGTTGTCCATGTGCTCTGCTTGGTCCAACCATCTTAGACGGCAGATCTAAAGGCTTCGTACTAAGCCGAAGACGTCGTACTACGCCAAAAACGCCGTACTAGAGCAAAGGCGTCATACTAGACCGAAGTCGCTCTAAAGCCCGTGCACTTCGTCGTTTGATCTCCTCCTCCAAACTTCGTTTAGACAAACGGGACCGCAGATTAAACGCAGAATTTCTCTCTGGAAACGACCAAGACCTCTTCATCCGATTTCGTTAAAATCCAAGCCTCTGCGCTACAGAAGAGGACCGGGATGGTTAAATTTTGTACAGCCCAACCTTGGTCTTTCTAGATTCTTCTAGATACTTCTCAATTGCCTCTTGAGTTCAAAGCAGCGGTTGGCAAGAATAGTTCTGCGTTTTAACTCAGCGCTGGTGCTGTTGTCACTGCTCATAAGTGAAACAAAGTAGACGAAATCCTCGACCACTTTGAAATTATAGTTGCCAAGAGTGATGTTTTGGCCAAGACGACGGTATTGTGCTCCTTTTGTTGATGACAACTTAAGACTCATCTTAGCCGCTTTCGCTTCAATGCTTACGAAACCCTCATTGACGTCTCGATGTCTTTTCAGTCATGTCGATGTCATCCGCGTACGCAAGCAATTGCGCAGACTTTAAATAGATCGTACCTCTTGACTCTGGCACGATATTTTTAAAAACGATGTTGAAAAAGTTTGCATAACAGTGTGTCGCCTTGTCTTAATCCTTTTTCAACATCGAAGGTCTCACTTAATTTGTTACCGACCTTAATGGAGCAGCTGGAGCTCTCCAATGTCATTCTGCACAGCCGAACGAGTATAGCTTGCTCTAAGCACACTGTTAATCGCGGCTACAACGACGAATAGGTGATAGGTGTCGATTTGGAATTCTTGGATCTTCTCCAAGATCTG
Source organism: Merodon equestris (assembly GCA_958301585.1). NCBI lineage: Eukaryota > Metazoa > Arthropoda > Insecta > Diptera > Syrphidae > Merodon > Merodon equestris. Next base: position 41,022,310 of record OY284415.1, read on the forward strand.
CCGCAGTTTAAATATTTGATCTATTGCGGATTTGCCTGGCCTGAAGTTGCACTGGTAAGAGGCAATCAAATTATCCCCAAAAGGCTTCAGGCATTCACACAATACGGCAGAGAAAATCTTGTATTCGATGTTAAGGAGGCTTTTTCCCCTGTAGTTGGCGCAACTACAGGGTCTCCTTTCTTTTGGCCGGAAAAACGATGCTGAGATGACATTCTCGGGTATGCTATCCTCCGACCAAAAGCTACAAATAAGATAATGCAAGCGCCTTACCAGCTCATATCTAACCGCGTTAAGTAACTCAGCAGACAGGCCATCTGCGCCCGCGGTTTAATTAGGCTTAAGTCTCAATATTGCTATCTTGACTTCATCTATGTTAGGCAGACGTAAATTACAATAACATACATCAATTCAAACTGTCATCCGAGACTGTATATGTTTATTCTAGGGTTTGCCATTTTATAATACTCGTATTGATCGCTTAACCAATAGAGCGATTATATAGGAACTTAGGAAACTTATAAACTTTAGAAACGAGCACACAAAGTATACGCCAACTAAGAGTGAGTAAAAAACAATGTCACTTGTTTCATTTCTTCGACACAATGCCCTCCACAATCACCAGATGCAAATCCACTGGCATTTTCAGTATGGGTCATTTAAGAAGCCAAGGTCAGTCAAATATCAAAAAGTGGATGTATTCAAGAAAATCCTTAGAATGGAAGCAGAGGTTGATAAAAAATTTGGAAAGCAAAATAAGGATAGAAAAATGCGCTTCCCCTCTCTATGTTGTCATGCCTTATCTCTTATAGATAAACTTTCGAATTTTTTTTCACACAATCTCGGTATTACTTTACGGCCTTTGTACATATGTTTGTTTTTTTATTATTATTTTGAGGCTAAGACAAGCGCAACATTGTTTTGTAAAGGGTTAAACAATTTTAAAATGGTTTTGTGTGAGATAGCTTTTGAATAGCGATCGGGTGGCAACTTGGAAGGGCATGTCTTAATAACCAGTTTGTAACTGTCACCAACACGCGAATTGTTCAATGCTAGCTAAATAAGGTGGGTCTTTAAGCACACAGACTTAGAAAAAAGCCGCGGCAATGAAGAAAAAAGGGTTGATGTGGCCCAGACAGCACCTGGAATGGACCATCGGCGAAGGGTCATATTAACTGAGGACTCCCAATTTAATTTGATTGAACGAACAATTTAAGATGATTGACGGAAAGCAGACAGTACGAAGGAGAGGTAAGGAGCGATATCCAGACCAATGTTTGTTTCCCGGCGTTAAGCATTCATATTTTTGTTTTCGGCATATTTAGCTTTAGGGTGATTCCGTGAATGCAGTGAAAGACAACGAAATTATTGCTGATGCTGTTGTTTGTATAATAGAGTTTGTTTTCTAGAAGTAACTTGTGATCATCAATGGGTTGGAAAGTCCGCAACAATACACTGAAGCCAATTGGAGAATTCAAAACGGTCATAAAGGAGGTGTGGGCTAAGGACTTAAAAACAGAGGAAAACCATATGCCACGAAGAGTTAAAGCGGTCATAAAGTCTAAGGCGCAATACTCGTACAAGGTAGGCAAAACTAAAATTTGAACTTCCCTTAATCATGAGCATTTAGGTTATCCAATGTTCCCTCAGCTACTTTAAAAAAAAAAGGATCATTTATGTACTTTGGTACCCAAAACCATAAAAATTTCTGAGTTACAAACTTTTTTGGTAACTATGTTACTTGGTGCGAGTAGTCGTGGAGCTGCATAAAAACCAAATCTTCACAAAGCTTCAGGCGCCTTGTGTCATTTTTTCTCGAAAATTAGTCCCGCGTGGATTCTGACTGATTTAGTTAGTTAGAGAAAGGTTTAGAGACGTTTCGAGTAATGGATTCTTACATTTTTAACTTAAATGTTGAGTCCTTGGGGATTTTGAGACAGCTTACAATCTTTATAAGCTAAACCAGTCTGTACCCGAATCTTGGCAGCTTCTTATAAAGATTTGGTCGGGAAAGGATTTCATGGTACAAGTCGTCGTCGTAGCATCGTTATCGGTCTAGTTCTCAAACTATTGGATTGTACGCCCTCCTGCTTCATTAGAAGTCTTGGCCTAGGCTTCTGCAGAACTCATTATTCTGCAAATACCAGCGTTATAAAAAATGTAATAATGCAACGTAGATCAAGCATAGAGCCTTGGTGATTACAGGATTATCACGTGGATTACCCAAATGGTTTCCATCTTAACGTTGTTATTGACCTTTTTAAAATATAGAGGGACAACGTAGCATGCATCCTCAATATCTTTTTTGACTGCCTTTCTTGACTGTTATAGTCATCGGGATCTAAACCATACCAAATAATGCGCATATTCATTGGTCGTTGTGGAATAGCAATTTTACTTGAACCATCAACAAAACACAGAAATTCTATAAAACAACAATCAAGTAAGTGAGATAAGTTGGTGGTCGTGGTGCAATGGTAATCGTCACCGACTGTTAATCGGAAAGTCTGTCCATAGTCAAGAACAATTACTATACGAAAAAACTGTGCAACAACATCAATTGTCAATGAAAGATGATCAAAAAAAGTGCTGACGAAGGTATAGCATTCGGAGTATAAGATCACTTAAAAACTCACACTCTGTGTGTGCATTTTCAATATAACATCTTAATAAAATGGAAACAAAAATAAGTTACTGTGAACTACACCTCATGCGACAAATTCAGTCGAATCTCTCGAATCATATCCAGGACAACCACCCCCGAAGAGTAGTCAACGAACATCTTCGGCACAAAATATCTGCATCCCGTCCAGGTTGTGTGACATTCACACTTGAACCTGCGCGATCCAAATATAAAAAAAAACAATCCTTTTGCACGCGTAGACTCTGCAACAAGACAAACACTTATCACTGTTTTCGTCAAGAATCCTATTTGCTCTGATTTATCCCTATCATTCTTTATTGAAGGGCTTTTTACATTCAGTGTCGATTCCACTAAGTCTCGTGAGAACCACAACATTTGTTAAAGCTACAGAGGAGCGTATTGCGGTTCAGACCAAATCATCGCCAAAATTAAAAGCCAAACCAAATTTCACAGAAGCGGAACACAGGAATATGGTATATAATTTTAATGTTGAAAAGCTTAAAAAACCTTATATGCCGCGTCAATACCAGGACGAAATTAATAACCAATTTGCCCTACTAGGTGGCACAGAAACTAACGACGTAGCAAAACAGGTAAAAGCTGTTTGATAAGCAAAAAACCAACTGGGTTATTGCAAAACCCCCAAAGAAACCCTTAGTTCGACAGAAAATGCGAGGAAATGTAAAAGCCCTGAAAAATAGTGAAGAAATCAAACGAAAAATATACCAGATTCTCCCTTCTTTGGGATGAAAAAACGACAATGGTAAGGGCAAAATGTTCGGCTAAAAACAGAACAGCAATTTATGCGGGCCTAGACGCAGTACGAAAATATATCAGGCCAGATCAGGCTTCATTCGCAACAATAATGGGGAGCTCTTTGCAGACAACGAAAGAGTTGTAGCCAAATTGAAGGGATATTTCAATAAACTGCTTAATGTACATGGAAAACCAGGAGCAATAAAAAACGGTGTTATCCACACAGCAGAGATTTAGATTTACAACCATAAAGGATGTAAAAAAAACTATTCCATCGACTTAACCAAATCGACAAGGCCGCAAGAGTCGACCTAATATCATTGGAATTAATAAGATATGGTTGATATAAATTACATGGACTTATCACAACCATGGGGAAAATTACCAAGGGATATCGCTGCTATCAAATTGTTACAAAGTGCTGTCAAATACTCTCTTAACGCATCGGTGCACCAACTTTTCTCGATGTTAAGAAAGCATATAACTCTATAAACCAATCTAAAATGTATCCAGTCCTTTTAACGCTGGGAATCCCAAAAAAGTTGGTGAAAATGATACAAATATGCCTAACATATGAATGAAAAGAGCACCACTTTTTTTTTAATTTGGTGTTGGAATGCGTACTGAAATCCTTTCAGGAAAATGAGAAGGGAAGAACAAAGAAACAGGCGAATGGATAGTGGTGAAATGATAGTGAACCAACAGTCAAAAGAATAATGAGTGAAAAATTCGTAGGAAAAAGGACCGTCGGTAAAGCCGCGCCGTAGCTGGGAGGAAAATGTAAGGATGAACCTAGAAGAGATGGGACAGAACAGCGACACATGAAATGCACTCTTGCGAAGGAGGCTTGGTGAAGGGTGGTTAACGATGCTCTGAACTTTCGAGTTCTGCTAATAATAATAATATTAATATTGATCGACCAGTGATACGATCATATTCATTTCTAGCTTTTATACCGATCTACCTATCTACTTTTGGGATAAAGGGCTAAGTTTTCATCTATTTATTTCATCTATCGAGTAAACTCGTACAGATTACAAGTATAGTTAAAAATTCAACAAATTATATTTATCTAATATTATCTAACAGTATTCTTTTAAACGTTTGTCTACTAAAAGTTAAATCACAAAAAGTATAATATTCATTGAATAATTTAATACTTCGACTAATTGGGTCATTATCACCATAATTGTAAGTATGTCTTAGAACATATAAAAAAAATCGTGCCTGGATATGTCTTTCTGGTTCATATATAGGTAACAATTCCAGATTTTCAGAACATTTAACACGACTTGAAAAAGCTTCATATACAAACATTATACAATTAACAATACATCGTTTATGAAGGGTATAAGGATTTGAGACTTCTATGCAGCTTCTTTTCAGAAATCCGAGCATGGAGTTTGCTCTTGCAATTACATAATCTATATGAGATGAAAATATGACTTTAATGTCGAATAAGACTCCTAGATCTTTAGCTTCGAATTTTCTGCCTATGTTTAGACCGCGAATTGATTAGTTATAAAGAACAGGAGTTGTCGTACGTGTAGTTGCTGTAAAAATAAGAAAATTACTTATAATCAAATCAAGATAATTTTCCTCGCACTATTTAACGATATTATTTAAATCGATTTGAACATTGGGGCAATCATTTAAGTTACTAATACGAGTGAACGTTTTGAAATCGTCTGCAAAAATCAGCCATTTTGTATGTCGAAGCAAGGACGGAATTTCATTTATGAACAAGATAAAAAACAGCGGTCCAAAATGACTGCCTTGAGGGACTCCGAAAGACACAGATATAGCTCTTGACGAAACATCAGATATTTTAACAGTCTGCTTTCTGTTATATAAGTAGCTTGAGATCCAATTCAAAAGTTAACCATGGATTCAAAAACAACGAATTTTTCGAATTAAAATTTGTTGGCAGCTTTTGTGAAATCAGTATAGATTGTGTCTACTTGAAAAACGGCTTCAAAAGAATCAAAAATATACTTGGTAAGCAAAACGAGATTCGTTGTAGTAGATTTACCGAGCATGAAACCATATTGACAATGGGAAGTATATTCTGTAAAATGGGAATATAATTTTTCTTTAACGATCAGTTCGAAGAATTTCGGTATTGCAGATATTTTAGAAATACAACGGTAATTTTCCACCTTATGTCTTTGACTGAATTTATAAATAGGAGCAACGTATGATAGCTTCCATTCATCTAAGAAAATACGTATTGATAAAGATAAGTTAAACAATATTTGAAGCGGTATAGGCAGCGATTGGCTGCATCGTTTAGGTACAAATGAAGAAATATGATCTGGACCGGCATTTGTACTCTAAAGGTATACCCTCAGAAACATCGTCTAATGAGAGATACAAAGAACCAAGTTTTTGAATAGTAGTCACAGGATCAACGTGAAAAGGTAGATCAAAATTTGAATGATCTTTGTATATGAACTTATTTAGAAATTCATATTCTCTTCTAAGTTGCATATTACGATTTTTATACAGCTCAGTATTTGATTTTCTAAACAATTTAAAGGATTTACGTTTTACATTTTTTAGAATTGAAGTTGTATGTTGTATGTAAGCACGATAAGCATTTATGTGGAACAAATTTTAAAAACCCATTGTAAATTGTTGTAATAGTGTTTTGTAAACTTGCTGAACATTGAAAGAATATTAGCCCAATCAATAAAATGAAAATAGTTATTAAGTACGTCATAATTGGCTTTAGCAAAATTAAACATTTTCTTATATCTAGATTTTGATACATTCTTTACAGAACTCAGGTGATATGTGAACTTAGTACATATAGCTTTATTGTGAAATGAATTTTTTAATAAAGGACAAAGTACTTCAATAACTTCATGTATATCGTTGCAAGTTTTGGTGTTTGTTTGTACGATCGTGTAGATGGTTTGTGTAAAATTTGAATAAAATTGGTTAATGTATTCGTGAGTTATGACTGTTTATCGAGGAAGTGGATCATTGGTTATTTGGTGGTCAGGTGGCAACATATCGATACAATATAACTGCTCGCATATTCCACCAAAAATTGAAAAAGGTGATGGATCTAATTGTCAAACTCCGTATATTTGGAGAAGTGCGTTGCATGTATACAATTGAATGGCAAAAAAGAGGCTTGCCGCATGCTCACATTTTGATATGGTTGGTATGGAAAATAACACCAAATATGATTGATTGACACGGTCCAAGCGGTGAAATTAATACAAATTCACCATGTATGATCGATGTTTAAAGGGTTTTCCAAAACAATTGATTGCTGAAACAATACACGTGATGAATTGCAATGTAGTGAGACTTTCGGTGAAAAAATTAATGCTCGACTTGATCGAAGCAACAATTCTCACCAGAATTCTTACTGTCCACAAGGGTTTTTGTAGACTTTCATACATACATATATATAGACATTCAACTAATTAAAACAAATCGCGCGATCTTTTTATATGTTTTATAATTTTTCGCTGATATGTGCATCCGATGAAGGGCACAAAGAGAAGAACTCGAAATTCAACAAGATCTTCTTTTTGCAAAAAAAGGGAATTTTGGTGATCATAATACATATACTTGTACATACATAACAGGGTATTTTTATCTTATTTTACAACCTTTAATATTTCAGCACTTAGATTAGAAAATTTCACTGTCCAACTAACAATTCTATATACATATATCTGATTAAATATCTAAATTAACCGCTTCATATTAAAATTCAAATCTACAAAATTCATAAGTTCAAATATACAAGTAGTCATTCCACTTGGTGCTTTAACACTTACCGTTAATAAAACTCAATGACATGCGTTTCAAGTGTGTGGAGAGAATTTGGAGGAACCGTACTTTTCTCACGGACAATTATACGTAGCATGTTCCAAAGTGGGAGCACCCAACAATTTATTTATTCATGCACGACACAATCAAACAAAAAATGTTGTATACACTATTGTATTTTATTTTTCCAAATAAAAAAATAAAAGAAACTAATGAATTTGATTTAATGTTAATTTCATTCCGCTAGAAGGATACATGATTTTGATTTTTAACTATTATTGAACTTTTTTCATTTTCAGTACTCTTAGTAAAAAACTGAATTGATTCTGAGGCGGTACGAAGTTGGCCAGGTCAAAATAAGATCGAGAAAGCTATGCAACGAAATCAAGCGAGAGCATTGAATCTATAAAAATAATATCAAATTATCTTTTTATATTATACGGAATCAAACCCTTGACGTCATCCGAATAAGACCAGTTTACATCGCTCATATTAAAATCACCTAAAATACATGGGTACTGATTATCGGCAAGATGTGTCTTCCTTGTCACTGTTTTATTGCTATTTTAACAACTCAAATGAGTTAGCCAATTGCATTCCTCACTTCCATGGGTTTACCCGCAATACTCGTCGTGCCAGGAATGCTCATCAGTTTTAAGACTGCTTTTGGACGTACAGTTAAGTTCAGAGATTCGTTTTTCAGCCGCACAACACGATTATGGAATGCCCTTCCAGCCCAATATTTCCTACTCACTACAAAAGATTTTTTAATACAAATACAATACAATACAATACAATGTACGTGCATATAATACACAAAATTATAGCTATTGGGGGGTATGTAACTTACAATAAAAACAAACTGCAAAAGTCCATCAAACATATTCACCTTTACAGCCAGCTGTTCAAGTTGATCAGATGTACTCGGAAGTTTTATTCTCAACTTTATACAAGTAGACTAAATTTTAGCTTTTGAAACCCGTATTTTTTTTCATATATGCAAATGATTCTTGTTATATGGTAGTTCCACACATTAACATCAAAAATGGTCAATTTGTGAAAGTTCTTGAATTTTTGATCAACATAATTATCCTAGTAAGTTCGGCTTTGTTATGGCACTTCAGAGTGCATTTTGAAGTTTCTTCATTTGTACACCTATGAATTAAAAAAAACAACTGAAGTATTTAGGCAATCACGAACATCCAAATTAAAAGCACGGTGACTGACATACATTCTTTAGAAAATGTTGGATAGTCTTGGCCTTCGGATGGTCGCCTACAACAGATGCCTAGGTAACATGACCGATGTTGTGCTCATTTATAATTAACATAGGTCCAACTTCACTGACTTCACAACCAAGATCAACATTAAAAGGAAACTTCCACACCACCTGGTTCCTTCTTTACAGTATTTTGTTCAAAATTTTGCTGCTTTTACATTTAATATTGAAGGTCAATATTACTCAAGCTTTATACAAATTTATTATCGGCTTACAATAGGGAGACTGGTATTTAAGATTTTTAACCATTTCCACTATTAATTGAAAAATTTTCCATTTTAATTCCTTCAGTCCTTTTAACGTCTGTCGGCTTGCCCAAAACGAGACTATTTTCCCGAACTTCCTCATTGACTTTGGAGAGATGCTTGCAGTACATATTCGTGGTTAGTGTTAAGCTGGGCGAAAGAAGTTGAAAAAAAAACATAATAGTACCTCCGTTGGATGAAAGCCAGTTTCCGCCACGGGTTTAATACCAGCACTTTCCCCTACTTGTTTCGCTATACATTGTTCTACAGGAATAACTTCCAACCACCATGGCCCAAAATGTCCATGGAGATGCGGTCCAGCATTCTCCGAGCTCGATAAGCAAGTGAATCAATTTTTTTTGAATGGAGATATACTGGCCAACGGTCAATATTTTGCCTTTCAGCAATGTCCTTATTTTGGCACAATGTCATCTTTAACGACGAATGTCCACTCAGACGATATTTGACCTTCAAGATTATATTACTGTTTCGACATTTGACAAATAACTTTTAAACTATTTTAAAAATCACTATCCGAATACATGCAATTTCAACACTCAACCTTTTCGTATTTCGTATGGCACTACAGGACGATGGAGCAACTTCTACGTTTTCCATTTTTTACTTTTTTTCTCGCACTCGAATCGACTTTACTCATCGGGGTCTAATCATAAAATAAATGTTGATGGCACGACATGTTCAATGATATAAAACAAACACTAGGTGGGCCATGAAGCAAGTTTTCTGCCACGTATGAAGATTGGGTCCGAACTTTGAATTTTCCCAACATTAATTATTATCATTCATTCGATGATGAAGTGTATACTATAGAAAAAATAAAATAAGTTTTCGTAAGTCATTGAAACTATATTTGGAAAAAAAAGCAGTCACCATCCTTCTTCAAGAGGCGTTATGTGACTAAACAAAAAGTGAATATAAATTTATGAAGCCCACAGAGTGATCCAGTTCGAGCTTCCTAATTTAATTAAAAAAGCACGCATGAACAAAGGGTTATATTCCTTCCTCGTTTTTATTAGTCAAATATATGGGATCAGCCATTAATTGCGAAAAAGCCAAAAGAGCCAAAGTTTGACTGATGTCATGTGAGATTTTTTTTCATTAATACCAGAGAGTGTCCCATTAAAGATGAACATTTTCTCAAAAAAATCAGAAAAAAATTCCTGCTGCTCTACACCTAAATGTTATGTCCATGGTCTACAATTCGATTTTATACAAGTGTAGGTGCTAAAACTCTGAGAAGTTATATCAGTTCATCAGATATCACTCAGATTAGCAAGTTTCTCAGCTAAACGTGGGGCTCAATGCTGCATACTTGCCTTATCTTTGATGCTTCCAGCACCCTAATATTTTTATAAGTTGCGAATTAAAAAATTGCAAATAGAGAAAATAGTTTATTTAAAACAGTTTGACATTTGTACAATTTCTATTGGTGAGGCAATCTATTTCTTCCACCATCCACCACCACCGCCATAACCGCCACCGCCATAGCCGCCACCTCCGTAGCCGCCACCTCCGTAGCCACCACCTCCATAACCGCCACCTCCGGACGAGATAACTTTAATGATTTTCACGCCACCTCCATAGCCGCCGCCTCCATAGCCGCCACCTCCATAGCCGCCACCTCCATAGCCGCCACCGCCATGGCCTCCTCCATAGCCTCCGCCATAGCCACCACCACCGCCATAGCCGCCACCGCCATAGCCACCACCTCCGTAGCCGCCACCACCGCCAAGGAACCCAGCTTGGGCCACGGCAATAATTGCCAATAGGACACACACGAATACCTGAAAGAAATAAGAACGATTTGTATCCTCTAATCCACGGCAGGGAGGACTCGATCCTCGTCACAACTCCAGCTACTCACTTTCATTTTCCTAGCACTGAACTCCACAACTGTTCGAGCGAACTGCACTGATGATACCTCAAGATGAATCGATTTTATACTATGGCTTCGTGTCAAATTCCGGTTAAGATGTACACACATACAATAAAGAAGAAGAAATCAGTAAAAATAATAAATAAAAAAAGTTTGAAAGGTAACATAAAATACAAAAGAAGTATTGGTTTCTTGAAAGATTGAAAACGGGCAATAGCAGTTTAACAGCTTTGGCTATTACCCGTACTTGGGTGATTGCTACTCTAACACGCAATCTACGTTAATTTTTCAGTATTCACGGTCTTTGACTTCAAAATTTAGGTCAATTAGACGACGAATCGAAACTTCCCGATCTTCGGCGACGCCATCACTCACAGTAGCCATATTGTCGGCTTACCTTGTCTTGACCGTTTACAGATTCCTGAATTTTGTTCACTTCGTTAGGAATTGTTAATGCCAAGGGATGCTTACCGATCATGACAAGTCGCTGAGGCTGTCATCTTCTAAGAAACGTTAAAAGTTATTTTTGACCAGCTATTTCTTCATACTATTTCAACAATCAGGGTTAACAGTGAAAATTCACTGGACCTGCCTTAAGGAATGATTCAGATAAGAAAAGATAAATGTTATACATTCTAATGATTTGACCGCATGCAGCGTTTAAATCGACCCATAAAGATTAAGGAAAGTGAAAGGCACGTATAAGCCTTATGCTGAGGCAAATATGGCTATTTCTGATATGATATGATATGATAAGATGCTAATAGTTTTCGAAAGGTTCCTTCGATCAAAATTTAGAGAAACGGAAACATTGAAGTCCAATGAAGACAGCTGCGTAACTGAATTTTGCGCGATCTTCGAATATAGGGCGTGAGGTCAATACAGGGTGGCCCATTCTATATTGTCGACGAGAATTTACTTGTAAGATTTATTTCCATTTTTTTTCTGGCCTAGACCTTATATACAACCATATAACTTAGGCTGAACTAAATTAATCAGGTCAGAAGTCAAAACACAATAGTCCGTAGTGAAAGGGCCACAAGTAAAGGGTCATCCAGCTAGAAGTGTCATTTTAAATTTCGTTTCATTGTTGAACTATTATTATCACACTATCTCTATGATGGCATTTGCTAAATAAAAACTAAGCTGTATATGCTTATAAAGCCCAGATTACAATACAAAAATCGATAGAAGAAAACAGGCACAACTCTGTTTTTTCACTGATTGACGGATGGAAATTAATGAAAAAGATAATAATTTTTTACAGCAAACTATTCTCAGTGAAGGTCCATTTCCATATGGCTGGGTACAAATAAGCAAAACGGTCACATTTGGCTTCAAATAATCAAGAGAAATAATGGAACATCCTTGCCATTCATTCTCATTGGGCCTTATTTTCTCGAAAACTACGTTGCGATCATTTCAGTAAATTTGATGCTGTGGACGTGAAAGATGTTAACTGCCAGCAGGACACTGCTGTATGATTTAGGTATAACTGAGGAAATATTGGCTCTATAGGATCTTTTTGACATCCCTGTCACTTCTTCTTTTTTGGTGGCGCTACAATCCGGGATGAACCTGGGTCTCAACCAACAACCGTCTCCAGCGTCTAGCCAGCACGGTTTTTGGCTAGCTATTTCAAGTGCCGCACTTTCAGTTGGTTCAGATCCCTTTCCACCTGTGGGCGCCACCGTAGCAGTAGTCGCCTCTGCTGCGTCGGCCCTCTGGGTTGGATTCGAAGACTCTTCGGGCCGGAGCTGTGTGGTCCATGCCCTCTGCTTAGTCCAACCATCTTAGACCGCAGATCTAAAGGCTTCGTACTAAGCCGAAGACGTCGTACTAAGCCAAAAACGCCGTACTAGGCCAAAGGCGTCATACTAGGCCGAAGTCGCTCTAAAGCCCGTGCACTTCTTCGTTGGATCTCCTCCTCCAAACTCCGTTTAGACAAACAGGACCGCAGATTAAACGCAGAATTTCTCTCTGGATACGACCAAGACCTCTTCATCCGATTTCGTTAAAGTCCAAGCCTCTGCACTATAGAAGAGGACCGGGATGGTTAAAGTTTTATACAGCGCAACCTTGGATAGACGAAATCCTCGACCACTTTAAAATTATAGCTGCCAAGAGTGATGTTTCGGCCAATACGACGGAGTTGTGTTCCTTTTTTAGATAACGACTTATATTTGGATTTACCCTCTTAAGACCCATCTTTGCGGCTTTCGCTTCAATGCTTATGAAACCCTCATTGACGTCTCGCTGTCCTTTCAGTCACGTCGATGTCATCCGCGTACGCAAGCAATTGCGCAGACTTTAAATAGATCGTACCTCTTGTGATGGTCAGTGACTCTTGCACGATCTTTTTTAAAACGATGTTGAAAAAGTTTGCATAACAGTGTGTCGCCTTGTCTAAATCCTTTTTCAACATCGAAGGTCATGCTTTCCTTCGACCCTAAGTTGCAAATAAGTTGGTGCATGCGCCTTACCAGCTTAATTCCAGTCGTCTTAAATAGCTCGGAAGACAGGCCGTCTTATTTATTCTAGGGTTAGCCATTTTATAATATTGATCGCTTAACTACCTCAGAAGGTGCTTAAATGATGAAAACTTACTACAAATATATTATGTAGGTATTTTTCGCGCATTACGAGTAGATTATGGTAAACATAATCGTTCATCTGAGCTTACTATTGATAAGACTGTAAAACAATCAAACCCTTTCCCTCTTCGAAATGCACGCCTTACGGAAAATATCTCTTTCGTTAATGAGTGTGTTTAAAAATATCCAAATTTATCGATTTCACGGTGGGTATAGGCAAATTTTAAACCACTTTTAGCTTAAACGGAAGATAAAATATGTGTGGTTTCAGTCTCTTGGCTTTATTGCAAAAGAAAGTTCCTGAACGAGTCACTTCGCGCTTTTGTTTTTCTATTTAATCACATAATTTGCAAACTCTGTTGCTTCGAAGTCGAACTTTCGTCAGGATATGTGTCGAAAAGTCATCGCATATCACCAAAACGGAATCGAGTCCTGTAAAATGTCAGATGGAAAACTATTGAATGATGTTACATTCCGTTCATACTGGTAAGATCCGAGGTATATATTAAAATAAAAATTGTGTTGAGATCTTAATTGTAGATGTGTTTTATTAAAATTTACTTTCGGTACGACAAACTGGATGACCCTATATTACGTGACATATGTATTTCTTAAACTTCCACCTTTTCGAAAAGAAGATTTCAGCTGGCTATCGAAATCATGCCATTTAGCACTATTAGACTTTATCGTTTAAGTAAGCTCTACCAACGATTTATGTAATATCATAAGACTATATCAAAGCGGTTATTCGCAAGATACTGCCTTAAAGAAACGTTGTAAAAAGCTGAGCAAGAAGAATATTTTTAGGCAAAGACGTGGCAAGTATTTGGCAGTAGTTGTATTGTATTCCTAATTGTTGGTTTTTATCTGTAAGCCGAAATAAAAAGTTCATCAATTTTCATAAAAAATGTTGCATTTTTTATTAATTGAAAATGACACCACTTGTTGGATGACCCTATATTTTATAAGAAAAAAAATGCTTCCCAGACGGAGCAGGTGAAAAATATCAGAGACAATAAAAATGACCGAGACATTCAGACGCCGCGTCATTGAGACTGATGTCACGAGCCTCCTTGTGGTCGTGGCTTGTCATGGCAACATCAACCGTGCTATACGTTATTCGCAACAAATGCTCTGTAACGAACGCTGCTGATTATACAAATTGTATAGAATATGCGAAATTGGTAAGGTCGCAACCGATAATGAATTCTGACATCGCATGTTATATCATTATCTCGCCCAGTCATCGAAATTATATTTCGCGGAGCACTGATCAAATCCTTGTTGCTTGGAAAAATCTTCCCGAAAAAAGCCATGAGGAGCCGGTAATAAACAATAGGTCCCTATCAGCTATGAGAAGACACACAACATAGGTGATTGCGAGAAACTTCGACTATAGTCCTCTACCGGGCGCCAATTATATAATTAATTATTCATGAAATGCCGCAATTGCCATTATGGCAGTCGGGCAATGCTACTGCAAATTATTCCGAATTATGCTTTTCAATTTCACAAGTAAATGACCCACCCTGTACTAGACTTTGGCTATACTATTTCGTATTTCAATTTACAGCTAAAGCCCGGTTACTCTTGCTTTAGGGTAATATTAAAGAATTTTGTTCACAAATGTCCTTCAGCCTACGATTACATCCGTCATATTCAATGGAAGATTCATTGAATATTAATCAACACCTCTCAACTCAAATACATATGTACATACGTGAGTTAATATTGAAACGACCGGATACGCCGTGCTGGATTATACATTTTCTCGAATCTATGTTTCGATCATAAATCAACGTTTGTTTAATGACTATTAGTAAAAACTGCGATTAACGAGTGAGATAATTACCCTTCTGCGGGCATTTATTCGCATATATTAAACGGCGATCTGCAAAGAGCTCTTTTCACGGTTGCCCTTGACTAGTAGCAATATTGACTTAATTTTAGCTACCGACCTCGGGCAATGGTAAAAGCTCTTTCGAACTGTGTAAGTCGTTATGAATTGCCTTTAATTATGTTCGGAGAATTGCATTTCGAGCCTCAAAAGCGATGGGAAAGATTTTATAATTCGAATGTGGAGCAAATTCCAGGCAATAAATGATCTTGACATTTAAAATACATAATAAATCTTGCGGTTATATTTTTGGTATATAGATACTTTGTTTTTCTCTTTGACTATGTGCGAGTATTTGTAAAATTGCTTCTGCTGGAGTAGGTTCCAAAATTATAGCTAATTAAATGTGAATGGAAAATTAGTGGTTTAGGCACACTTGGGTCAGTCTGCTACTTTAGTTATGGAAAATGAAAACATTGCTTCAGATAAACCTGTTGAGCAAGAATAAAATTATCTCTGATTTATTACAGCCCACCGGGCTGAATATAACTTATGCCCATAAGAGAACGGAAGCTATGATCAAGGACGAGGACAAACACCGCTTAGTCAGCTACGAGAAGAACTTCTTTTCTAGTATTATTTTAGATTCAGTTATAATAGATATGATTCATCTCATTAAGTATTCAAAACTCGGCTGCGTCCTTCACACAGAAGATGACGAAGAATAGTATAACCCCTAGTGAGTACGTGAGATGAATAGCATATAAATTCAAGATTATTTTCGCCCGCAAGCCTAGCTGAATTCTTCACTTTTCTGGAATGTTTTCTGCCATATGCGGTATATTGACTGTCGTCGGGTACATGTACACTGGAAGCAGTAAGGCCACTTTTGGTTGGCGATATCAACTTTGTTTTGAGAAATTTATAATTTATTAAGAGGTAAAAAAGCATTATTTAAATATTAATATATTATAATTCGATAAAGAGGTGGAATTACAAAGAAAAAATCATATCACATATAGGTTATCCATCAAGAGGTGTCATTTTAAATTAATAATAAAATTCTACAATTTTACGAAAATTGATAATATTTTTATTTTATTCTAAAACACAAGTTATGGGATTAAGAATGACTACATCTGTCTCCTTGATGCTGGCTACGAATACTATTCTTTTGAATTTTTTCATCACAATTTTACGCAATTACTAATGAGAGCTTTTATATTTTGTTAGTGCTGTCGGCCACCAGTTAAAGCTTCCATTTCGAGAAATCACAGGCCCAGCAAATCTGTCATGCAATAAAGATATTGTTTCAACAGAGGATATGCCAATATCCTCAGCAACTTCTTTGATATTGATTCGATGATTCTCCATAGTAGATTTCATTCATTTTCGAAGTGGTGTGGCGTTCAGGTGGGGGCATTGTCATTAGTATTTTCTCGGCCTTTTATGAAGAGCCAAAGTCAGGGTAGACTTGCCAAATGCCGCAATCAACATATCTAAACGTGGGAGCACTTATTTTTCACACAAAATGTAATACAGACTTTTAGATCCACTTTTCCTAATAGCAAAATCGTCAAGCAAACCAAAACACATCAAACCTTTATATCTGCGAAAAACAAATGAAAAATCCAAAACGGCTGACGGTGTACAAGTATTTTCCCTTACCCCACGAAATTCAAAAGGTCACGTTATTTTTTGAACAAACTTCGTTTATCCTGACTTAGCACTAGGATATAGTGAATTATTTTTTTATAAATTCAAAAACATACCCCCCGCAAAAGTTGCATATACATAGTTGTGAGATACATTTTACGATTCTTTTTTTTTTTCACCGCTAGAGGTCGCGCAATGCAAAAAAATATTTTTTATTTTTTAATTTTTCAGTGTATGAGGGTTTCTTCAACTTTAAAATATATTACAAGTTGAAGAACCCTTCTTTTTCTCTACAAAAGTGGCTTTGGCCATTTTAACGTATAGGGTCGCATGGATTACGATAGTAAAATTTCAGAAAAAAACGGCTATCTAACACAACGACATACTTCCGGTTCTTGAAAATCAATGAGCGGGTGCAAACTAGCTTTAAGAACTTAAAAAAGACGAGAAATTCGCGCGAGTAATTTTTGCAGCTGCAGTTAAGTGAATTCAAAAATGTTAGCCAAAGACTTTTTGACATATCGGCTTGTAATTGCATTGATTTTAAGTGCTGCTCTTGCCCAAAAGAAAAAAACATTCCAACAAAAGAGCGATCTTTCCTTGAAGATCAAAGGTCTCAAAGAAAAATGGCCATTGGTAAAGTGGATGTTTCTGAAACCATTAAGCTTCATAAATCCTGGCAAGAAAGTTGGCGAGTTCTTCATCTTCAACTTTATCAGCATGCACTTCCAGCAAATCGACAGAAGCTATCACTGATGAAGACCATACCCAAATTAACTCTTCAGACACCGAATCTTTGATTTCAAATTATCCAGAAAAAAAACCGCGATTGGAGAAGGACGTTCTTTGTTACACGAACCGAAAATCTCTTCCTAATATTGCGAAAGTGGCAGACAGATTCAGGATGTCTGATAGGGCAACTGCAACAATAGTGACAGCAGTCTTAAAAGATTATGAAGTTATAAATGATATGGATCAATTCAATATTGCTGATAGAAGCAAGATTAGGAGGGAGAGGTTAAAATCGAGGACGCAATTGGATGTGGTCTCTAACCAGGATCCGTTGGCTTTATTTCGATGGTCGCAAGGACTTAACAAAAACTGCGAGTGGTAATACTATTGAAGAGCATATTGTGTTGATTGCAGAACCTGACTCCCAGTACCTGGGTCATATTTCACCACAAAATGGAAAAGCCGAGTTTTTTAAGCAATCACATATCTCAATGGATAGTCTTAAACTTATTAGGTGCGACGGAACCGATGTTAATACGGAGGAAAGAGGTGGAATTATTCAGCAAATTGAGATGAAAATTCAACGACCCTTGCAATGGTCTATTTGCTTGCTCCATGCAGATGAATTACCTCTTACACACCTTTTCGAGAAGGTTTATGAGAAAACATCTGGACGCCGGAGATATCGGAAAAGAACTTAAGAACTGTAAAAATTTAAGCATTGCTCAATACCATCCAGTTCAAATAAACATACCGGATCTCCCAAAATATTTTTATGAAATATGTAAAGCAATCAGCAATGGTGTCCGAGAAGGATCAATTTTTCAGAAGAATCCTGGAACAATGGTGCATTCGAGATGGCTTACGACAGCTAACCGCATTCTTCGAGTTCATGTGTCGAAAGAATCACCAGAAGAGCCATTGAAGCAGATAGTTCTGTACATTGCTAAAGTTTACGCTGTTATGTGGTTTGAGATGAAATCTCAAACTTCTTTTGTGCATGGTGCAAAATATTTTTACAAAACACTTAAATTATCAAGGTATTTATCAGACCATTTAAGAATAATAGTAGATGCCGTCCTCGCTGGAAATGGATATTTTAAACACTGTGAGAACATTTTGGTAGCTATGTTGCTTGATGATCGCCAAAATATTAGGGAGCTGGCTCTTCACCGTATACTCAAAGCAAGAGCAACTTTTAACAACAATACTCGTGAAGAAGTTGTTCGACACTTTAATCTTCCAAGCTTCCATTTCGAAGCCGATGAGTACTATGAGTTAATAGATTGGTGACAAATTCAAAAGAGTCGTTCGACTGAACCACCATTACTCGCGGGTCTTACACAAGAGGACCTCTTGGACATTGTCCAAGAAAAAGGAATCCCTAAGTCAAACTGGATAAAAAAGCTTCCATGCCATAGGAAATCAGTTGAAAGAGCGGTGAAGTTGGTCACTGAAGCTTCCCAAACAGTTTGTGGGTTTAAAAACAGAGATGGACTCATTAAAAATACTTTACTTTCTAGAATAGAACTGCCAAATGTAGAGACAAAAAAAAATTATATTAAATAAAAAAATATATTAAATAATATGTTACTTAGATGCTTCATAGTTTTTTTTTTCAATGTCTTCAATTGCAACTCGGCCCCTAGTGGCTATTTTAGACACTAAAAAGGGCTTGAAACTTTAAAAAAACACAAAAAGATGCTTCGTGGGCGATATATTTTCTTTAAATTCCTATACGTTTTTTTCCAGTTTAAATTGCAATGCGCGACCCCTAGCGGTCACTTGAGATATTAAAAAAAAGTCTTAAAATTATCAAAAGAACACTGTGCAACTTTTGCGGGGGGTATATTTTTCATATTTTTATTTTAATGTTTTCCCAAAAAATATCGCTCCACCCTACTTAGCACTCGAACATGAGTTGGTGCCGAGTTAGTTCCGAGTCCTTGCTTATCTAAAATCAGCCGAATAACAACTGCATGTTGACCGTTCAATAATGTTTTGGAATTTAAAATCACACCTCTAGTTTGATGAGCTTTCAACTCGTGATAACCGTACAAGATCAACCTGAAGTTAGTCTTGCCTCCCTCAAGAAGTTCAGCAAAAATATTAATCATGTTTAAAATAGATTTATCCGAGCTACCCGAGGTAACAGCAGCATCAACAATACCTGAATGAGAAGTCATTTATCTCTTCTTTGGCTTTCAATAATAGCACAAATTTGAGAGGTTTGACAGGGCCAAAGCGGTTCCATATGCGAAGGATATAGCGGTTTTAGTATTTGAGAAGTTTTTTTTTTGATGGTAAATAGAGCTGGCTGAAATTCATGAGAATGAATCCAGACAAAACTGAAATGCTACTGTCGACTGCAAATGCTTAAACGCAGAGCTTTATCCTCCGATTTTAAACGGTCAACCATTCTCCCTCTGTTAGACTTCTATGTACTTAGGAATCGTCCGTAATTTCAAAATCGAAGACACTACATTGCCGAACGATACCCTAACAGTCATCCTACACCGGCCCTCTCTAAATTTATTTACAAAAGATATGGCTTATGGTTGCCTGGCAGGTCATGTAAGGTTCTGGGGAGTGTACCAAGTATAAGCGGCAGTTGGATTAGAGACTGCAATACAGATGACTTAAAAATGCATTGAGCAGCAGGCATCTTTTCCTCTGTTAATATTAGCACATATTCAAAAATGCTAAATGTTAATTTAAAAAAAAGTATAATGTCTTCAAGTGAGAATTTTTTTGAGGCCCAATTAAAACTTCTCCAAAAGAAGGGAAGTGTTGTTTAATCAGACCATATCTCATCAATCGAAACGTCCCATGATAGAACCTCCAATTTCAGCTAGGTTTCAATGACCTGAAGAAAATGTGGCCGAGTACTGTCTTGCTGTAAAATCTACTCTCGCGTCTCTACTCATTTAAGGGCTGTTTAATGCACAGCTCAAACACATTAGTTGTATTATATTTGGTAGACTCCAGTAATCGTTGCACCCAGTTGGAACTACTTTTCCCCAAATTTCATAGTATGAAATTAAATTCACATATGTTTGACTTGGCCCTCAATGTTGATGCATGGCCGTCGCACCTCCCTCTTTCGCATCGGATTACCGTCATATAACCCACTTTTCATTGCTAGTCACGACACACAGCAAAAGTTCACTCGTGAAAAAAATAGTTCATCGTCCCTCGGCTTAAATTAATAGGACATTCAATTTTCCTGTCTGGACCATTCCGAAGGCTTTCAAACGATGGAAAAGGCTTGTTGAATTATTGCCAATTAATCTTCAAATTCTGGTCGTCACGTAATGCATCCAAATCTCTGCCTTCCACGTTAAATTGCATAGCATTGCAACTATTCGCGGCATGTTTTTTTTGTAAAGGTCTCTTGTAGGCAGATGAACTTAAATTATTTTCCAAAAAATAAAACTTAACATTAAAAATGCAATGCGATCATTCTGCTGTTTATTGACACGATTTTGTCAACAAAATGCTACTTTCGCAAGTTGTATGTCTTGTCAACCCGCCCAGCACTTGGCAGCACATTCTGTATAAACAATTAAGCCGATCTTACGACAGAGGCCCAAGCCAACCATGGCTCGTAAACAAGTCAACGATGGCTTGTAAACAACAAGGAATGCAATTCAATAGCACACTTGAACATTGTTTGTTAAAATATCGATAAAACAGAGAGAGAGGGGGAGAGTGTGACATTACATAGATAGATAGATTTTTTATTGGCGAATTTTGTTTTAACACACATACCAAGGATGGAACTTCTTACGGTTTCATCGACACAAGCGCCATTCAAGAATAATGGCTTAAGTGACAGTAGACAGCATTGTGTTTTGGACTCTTTGTTTATATCCCATTTAATTATTTTTATTTAATATGCTTAACATACGCTGCCGTTCCAGTTCTATAACCGAAGGGCAGGGACGTGAGTGCTGGAACGAATATGAAAGATTAAGAGTACTGTCATCAGCGATGGCATGTATTGGATTAGAAGTAGCAGATAAGAGATCATCTATAAAAATGAGGAAAAGTGTCGGTGACAGAATAGAGCCCTGGGGAACACCAGCGTTTATTTGGTGAATATCAGACTTGAAACCGTCCAAAATAACTTGATTTGAACGACCCGAAAGGTAATTTCTAATCCAAAGAAGAAGAAGGCACTTAGCCCACAAAAGAAAAACAAAAATATTGGAAAAATGGCGATTTATTTTTCAATATAGTCTCCTTTTAGCTCGATACACTTGACCCAGTGATGCTCCAACTTCTTTAACCCGTCTGAAAAATTCGTTTTCTCGAGGTCTGCAAAGTAGACCTTCATGGCGGCGATGGCCTCCTCATTCGACTGAAATGTCTGCCCGGCGAGTGACTTTTTTCAAATTTGATAGATAGATAGATAGATAAATTTCATTCTTATAAATTAATTGAAGAAATACAAACAACAGGCTTGAAATACATGGTGACGAAATTTGGAAACAAAAAGAAGTCGCGCGGGGCCAAATCTGGAGAATACGGTGGATGGGGCAGCAGTTCGTAGCCCAATTCGACCAATTTGGCCGTGGCGAGGGCGGAGGTGTGAGCCTGTGCGTTATCATGGTGGAAGAGCACTTTTTTCATCGCCAAGTGGGGCCGTTTTTTCTTCAATTCAGCGTCGAATCGGTCCAATGTAGTCGATGTGGATCACACCTTGTGAATACCAGAAAACGGTGGCCATCACCTTTCCGGCCGATGGGACAGTCTTCGCCTTCTTCGGAGCACGTTCGCCCGGTGAAGTCCACTATTTCGACTGTTCCTGGGTCTCTGGTGTGTACCAGTGGATCCATGTTTCGTCGACTGTCACGAAACGATGCAGAAACTCCTTCGACTGCTCTGAAGTGGTCTCACGGTTGCGCTTGTTGTCCGGAGTGAGCAAACGCGGCACCCATCGCGCTGACAGCTTTCTCATGGTCAAAATTTCATGCAGGATATGACCCACGCGATCTTTTGAAATGCCTACTGTCTCAGCTATCTCGCGCACCTTCAATGGCGGTCTGCCAATGCGAGATCGTGGATTTTTGTGACGTTATCCTCCGTGGTAGCCGTTTTCGGGGCACCTGGATGTGTCACCGTACACAGCATCCAAACGCTCTTTGATTTCGTTGCGCTATTTGCCTTCCAAAAACAAGAATCGAATCACCGACCGATATTGCTCTTTTTCCATTTTTCTAAAATGCGTGGACACTCCCGCTTCCACACGCGGTCAAAACAAAACTACGAGTCCGATCCGGCTGAAATTTCGACAGTAGCCGTCTACTAGAATGTACTACACGATAGTAAATTTCTCTTGCGATACTGGCGCCATCTGGCGGTGACACTAAGTACTTGTCGAACCACCCTCGTATACCATCAATTTACTAGTGGATCTGATGCTGCGGAAACCATACTGCCGGTCATTAAAAAGTTCCCGCAATTCAAGATATTTCATAACCTTACGATTTATCAGCGTTTCTTTGACCTTAGAAAGAAGGGACGTTAGTGCTGGGATTCGGTAGGAGGTGGGAGATGAAGATTTGCTCATTTTAAGGACGGGCTGGATAAATGCTGTTTTCCATCTACTCGAACAGAGACCAGAAGAGTAGGAAATATGAGAAAGCTTACGCAGTGGTTTTGCCACAAGAACACCTCTTCAGAGGGCCAGCGGACTTGTGCACGTTGAGATCCTTAAGCACTCTGGCAACTGTACGAGTGCGAAAGTGGATTTATTCCATGGAAGATTCCACGCTCTCAAGTACAGGAGGAGACAAAGTGCAATCTGGGAGTATCGAGCAACAAAATCTGCGACTAGGAGATTGGCTTTGTCTGAAGAGCTGACAGTTAGGATGTCATTGTAAATAAGTGTAGGGATTGAGGACGAGGCAGAAGTCTTTATGTTTTACACAAGCGACCAAACGTTTTTGACGCCTTTGGGACAATTTAGCATTTTTTGCCTCAACTTTTGGTCATAGGAGAATTGGACACGCCGAATCAATGCATTCCAGTCATTCGTTCGTTTAAACTTATTTCGGTTTTCCTCAAAGGGATTAGCTAAGTAAGTCCGGAAATCAGCTCTCTCAATCTGATAGCCTCTTTACAGCTCGAGTCATGCCACGCATTTGCTTAAGGTTTGATACTCTTCACTCTATGTGTAATGAAGGATCTCATACCATAGTATGTTCGTGATCGCATCAGTAGCGGCTCCCACATCACATCGAGGAAGCATAGTGACCAGTTAAAATTCCAAAAGAAGTTGTTGAGTCCGCTCCAATTGGCTTTCTCTTAGAGACATACTGTTCTTTTAGGAATTCGTTCTCTAACTATGTGGTTTGAATACGAGAAATTAGCTGAAACGACACAGTGGTCTGATGAGCCTAGAGGTGACAATATTTCGATAGAATATTTATCAGGGTGAAAGGTGAGCAACAAGTCCAGGGTGTTGTCGGAATGATCTGCAATGTCAGTTATTCGTGTTAGCTCATGTATATACTAGCTGGGTTAGATTGTTTATCGATCGTTTACATCCCTGGTGAAATCTTTTTTTGAAATATGCTGATGTGATTTATTAATTGTTAAGCATAAGACCGTATGTAAATAATATAAATAAATAAATATATGTATAAAAAACGTTCGACTCAGTTCATATGCGTCCCCTTGAAGTATTGGCCTACGAATTCAAGCCATGAACAAGAAGTTGATGCTGAACGAGTTAAAAAAGAAAAAACGCCTCGTGGAAATCACGAGACATTATTATATGCGCAAAAAGTAGTCAGGTGGTGCAATTATGCCTTTTTTCTTTGAAAACAATAACGGCAGGCAGTAGTCCATTATGGAGGGCGCTATAGGCGCATGAAAACCGATTATATTTGGCACGGCATCAACGATTATGATGGGAATGACGTGGAGTTCTAGCAATTCCAAGTAACACGGAATAAATCGCCCGTGGCATCGCATGCAAGGTTAGATATATTGCGTGCAAAGTTCAGTCGACGCATTATTATGAGTTGAGGTGGCGTCGACTGACCATCAAGAGCACGTGATTTAACGCTATTTATTCTATTTTTTTAGGGGAATTTCTAAGAGTTGCGCATATGCCAGATTAAAGTGGCTTAAAACTAACACCAACCATGTTGTATCTACTATAGCCACTGAAACTTTCAAAAAAGTCGTAGAACAAATAAACTGATCAATGAAATTGAGAATCAGAAACGATTACTAGAGCAGCTGAATATGCAATTCCTAAAAGTCATACAAAATATGTAAACACTCTTCTCCCCGAAAATATTCTACTACTGATTAGGTTAAGAAATTCCGTTGGAAGAAAATGGCTTCGCTACTAATTTCATTGCTTTCTTCAACGTATGAATTTCTTAAACAACGCAATTAGAGACGAGGTTACGGCATACGAAAATATTCGCTGGAATAATCTTCTTTCTTCTTTCGATAAATCAAGTAAACCATTTTGGAAAGTTTCCAAAATCCTGAAAAAAGGGGAACTAGCATCCCACCACTTAGAGATGATACTAACCTCTATCTCACCCCTTACGATAAGGCCAATCTCTTAGCTTTTACTCATACCAAGAACCACACAGTATCAGCGCATTTAAGTGATGCAAATACTATGTCGGAAGTAATATGTTCAAAAACTATTTAATCCAATTCACCTGTTTTCTTGAACGAATCTTATCTAATATCAGCTACCAAAATTAAAAATTGATTAAAGCGTCTAAACCCAAAAAATCAGCTGGTCTAGATAAAGTCAACAAAAGGATGCTTAAGGAACTCCCACCCAAGGGTATCAATTACTTAACTTTTATTTTCAACTCGTGTCTTAGACGGTGCTATTTTCCTATACAGTGGAGAAAGGCTTTGGTTGTACCTGTTCCTAAACCCGGTAAACCCAAAGAAAGACCCGACAGCTATAGACCTATCAGCTTATTTAGCTCTATAAGCAAGTTATTTAAAAAAAATTATCACAGAAGAAATGGATGTAATTTTAACCGACAAAAACATAATATCTAACTTTCAATTCGGTTTCAGAAAGGGACATAACACTAACCATCAAGTAGTCCGGATCAAAAATCAAGTGTGTGAAAAACTCAGATCGAAGCAGTCTACGGGGCTTGTCTTGCTCGACGTAGAAAAAGCATTCGACACAATCTGGCACGATGCATTAGTTCACAAACTCTTCAAATACAATTTCGCAATAGCGGTAATTAAAATTATTCAAAGTTTTTTTAAATGATAGAAAGTTCGTGGTCAAAATTCGAAATTACACCTGGATGGTAAAATGTATTCAACATGGTGTTCCCCAAGGATCCGTTCTACGCCCAAATCTTTTTAACATATACGTATCGGACTTACCTATCCTTAGTAACAGTGTCAAGGTAGCAGTGTTAGCTGCTTCCAGAATACTTCAACGAAACTATTTAGATCTCATCCAAAATATGTGCACCACCTAAGATGTAAGTGTATTCTTTCCCGGAAATAAAGTTGAAGGCTCTAAACTCCATTCGATTACCGGGCATACCTAGGCATTGATCCCGTGAATAGTTTTTTGCTATCTATCTTCGGTCTTCGTAGTAAACCGTCATTCAACAAGAAGTGTCATTTTGCGACGAATTTTCACAAGCGAAAACTGAGAGGCTGTTCAAAATCACCGACAATGCAAAACATGATATCTTAGAATATTGAGTGCTGGAAATTGATATTTTGGTGTGGTTTTCCGTCTGTTAGTGTAATTGAAATATTTCTTTTTTTCGAAGTGAGACTGTTGGAACTCGAATAGGGATTGCGTTACCGAACGACTTGATCGACTCTCTCTTTTTAGCCTGAAATCAGTGATGCTATGGGGGTGGGTGACTTCTATTTTCACATGCCTCAAGGAAATACAAGAGCTGTTGTTCGTGAATATTGCGAATATTGCTTAAGTAATACAAAGGCGCAATGAAAAATTTGTAGACTGATTCGGGGCAGACGTGGTATTCCATTACTATCTTCAAGGCTTCTTCTTTTAATTTTTTTATTTAGCTGATATTGTACTTTTGATGTTGATTAAACATCTACCTTTGTGTGTGTCGTATATATAGTCTCCATATGCAATATATGAAGTGATTGGATACAGGGGCGTTGTATCAATCGCCGTATTGCTCACCATATAAGAGGCAATCATTGCCTTGGTAATGAATTGGGTTTTTAATTTTTTTGAAATGGCGGAAAATGAAATTATAGTGAAGCATGGTGCGAGTTTGACCGATAACATTTAGGTAGGCAGCACTTCACAAAGGAAATTCAAAGAAATGAAATGCCCACCGTAAACCTTTGATTGTCATTGCCATTGTCATTGCTTCGTATATTGCTCCTGGAAACATAACGTAAGAGCCGAATATTTAATACTTTTAGAGACGGTGTTACTTTGCTCTTGCATTTTGCGTCGTCCGAAATAGTATAAATGTTGCATCTGAAGTCCGCGCTGGTACAAGGTGACCCAAAACTTTCCACCCTCTTGGCAAAAACTAAATGTGTCAAAAAAACTCGTAAAGGTCTCGAACTGCTCATTCTGATAAAACATCGCGGCAGTGGCTGGAGATTCCGGGGATGAGCAGTTAACTAGACAACGTGACGCGCAATTGGAAGTTCGTCCCTGCAGCGGCAGTGAATATTGGTAAAAGACTTGAAGAGGTTCCCCTTCAAACTGCAGACAGTCAGACAGTAATTGCCTGCAGGCTATCGTGTCTAAACAACGGTCACGCACTCCTGAACCTCAACCACGAAATGGACAATTTTCAGTTAATGTCGAGATAACCCATGTATCCTCGAAAATCCATTGACTCATGACACTCGATAATGCACCAATTGCCTATATGTTGTCATCGACTCTCATTTTTTTAAGTACACCATGGGTAACCAAGTTACAGACATAGGATCAACGAGTTCTTATTACCTCAAAATAATGAATAAAGTTTGGGGGACATGTGATTCAAACAATAGGCATTTTGAGGAATGCGTTTTCAGATAACCTAAAATCTCGATTTGCACTAACCGACCGATTTGACTGCTCCAGGCTTCTTCTTTTTCCAAGGGTTTTTTTCAAAGTCATGGGTCTCAGAACAACCCAAAGGGAATAACCGAAAAGGGTGCATGCACTTCTCGCACAAACGATTTAGAAGAAGATTTGTTCCTCCTACTGAGATATCATACACTAAGATCAACCAGATCGAAAAGACCATTAGCTTTTTCGCGAATAGGCACTCTGCCTGATAACACATTTCTGATTATAATCGCTGTCAGGGTTTTCAAATAAGGACTAGTCGATTTTCATGGTGCCATGTTGTTTCATCTTTTCTTAATTTTCCTTTTTTTTTTTTTTTTTTTTCAGACATCAAAGACAAAACATTATGGCAAGTTATAGCGTCGATGCGGTCTTTCTCAGTTAAACGCTTGATGGCCATATTCGAGGCGACCGACTCAGTGAACAACCAGTCAACATCCCCATATCAACGAAATGCAATATCGATTGTGCAGGAGAATCCGAGACGGTCAATTCCACGCCATGGACAAGAACTCGGCCTTTCGCCTACATCAACTTGATGAATTTTGCGTCAAGACTCGAGCATACTGACGGGTTTTCGCTGACTATTTTTGGAGGCATTGGCAGCGTACCCCGATATCAATCAACAAAATCATTTTCAGCTTTATGATGAACGAGTACGTCAGCAAGCAGAATTCAAGGATTTCGGATAATGGCAATCTACACGAGGTTCACCGAATAGCAATGCATCCACAGAAAGTCGCCATTTGGTGTGGATTGTGGATGTGTGGATTGTGCCGGCGGCACTATCGGGCTGTACCTACCGATCGGTGAATTTCTTTGAGCCATATTGGATGATATGCAGTGGTGGTCAGTCATATTTATAGGGACACTGTGAATTTCATACAGAATACAATTTATTAGACTAAATGGTGCAAAAGAACATGAAAGGAGCGGAGCACCCAAAAAGATTAGCCTCCTGAACTGATGCCGTCTGTGAATGGTGCCTGCAGTAATATTAGGTTGCACCACATGAAATGTCCTCAATTCGAAGCTGTCGAGTGAACATCTGTACAACACAGTGATTTTTTTTTATAAGATAAAATGCTATGTGTGTCTGATGTGTGCGACTTTTGGGGCTCGTTGCAAGTACAATTATTTTTTCTAGGAATTTTTATATCATGCTGTCGACGGTTCAAATTCGTACTCTTTTCCTTTACGAGTTCAAACTGGGACATAATGAGTCTCTGGCAGCCAAAAACATAAATGACGCGTTTGAGAATAGAGCGGCGGACGAACGCACCATTCGGCGTTGGTTTAGTAAGTTCCAATCGGAAAATCTAAGCCTCGAAAACGAACCGTGTCGGAAACCGAAAATGGTGATTGAAACTCGTCATTTATGAGAAACGCACCCAACAAAAACGGTGCGGGGCATTCCACATAACATGGGAGTATCCCCCATAACGATTAGTCGACACCTATCTCAAATAGGAAGAGTGAACAAACTCGACAAGTGGATACCCCATGAATTGAACGAGGCCCAAAAACTACGCCGTTTAGAAACCTGTGCATCGCTGAGTCTAAGACACCGAAATGCACCGTTTTTGCACCGTGATCAAAAATGGATTTTGTATGACAACCGTAAAAGGTCTGAGCTGTGGCAGACGAAAACACAAAGCACCCCAAACTTGGTCTTCATCCAGAAAAGGTTATGGTCACGATCTGGTGGACATCGAAAGGACCAATCCACTTTTCATTTTTTCAACCAGGGAAACGTTAAATGCAGTCAAATATTGTGAGGAAATCGACATAATGCATTCGAAATAGGCATGGTCCGATCCTATTGCATAACAACACCAGACCCCATAACTCACACAACGGTCCAAAAGCTGCAACAGTTGGGATTCGATATTTTTCCGCGTTCACCGTACTTTCCTAATATTTCTCCAACGGATCATCACCTTTTCCGAAGTTTGGCGTCATTTGGTCGGCAAAAGATATTCCGAAACCGAGCAGAGGTCATAGAGCTTTTGAAAACTTTTAAGCGTAAAATAATCAAGCGCTCTATAAAAAAAGGAATAATGGACCTTGAATCACGGTGGAAGAAGGTTGTAGATTCAATGGTTCATATTTTGACTAAATAAAATTTTACAAAAAAGAAAATTGACTTCAATTTTTTTACGCAAATATCATACATTTCGTGTGATACAACCCAATATTTACATCCAATTCATTTTTGATGTCACGAGAGGATTTAAACGGATCTTTTTTGGAAGTTTTCACAATTTGACAATCAGTTTGATCACTTGTTTTTCGTTTTGGACCTGTGTTTTGCTTTTGTTTCCGTGGTTTTATGGCATTTGCCATCATAGATTTTGAGCATCCCCGATTTTTCGAATAGACTTGCCATCGTATCTAAGCCTAATTAAAATTGATGGTTGCTAATCAACACAGTTATTTTCCCCTTCTCATTTTAAAAATAACAAAATCAATGCTTCGAAATTTCTAAATCTGATCTGAACACTTTAAATTGATTTCGCTAGCAATTTGGAACAATATTTCGCTTTCCCTTTTATACCTTCAAGGAAAAAAATTAAATTTATTGGGGTGTCCCCAAAAAGATGGCCACCACTGTAGATGTGAACATATGGTTCCAATAGGATGGCACTAGGTACCACCCATTCTATTCATTCAGTCATTCTCCACGACGTATTTGAGGCCATGGCTACCTCACACAAAAGTGACGTGAACGATTTGAGACCGTGCGATTTGACAACGTTCGACTTTTTCTTGTTATGTTTCCTTAAGTCACAGGTCTATGCCTATAAGCTACAAACGACTAATACCATTAAAAACAACACTCAGGCCAGACAAAACCCAAAGAAAGGTATATATGAAGGTGGTCCGATAAGTACTTAGCCTCACCGCTAGATGGCGCCAGTGTCGCAAGAGCAACTTACTATCGTGTAGTACATAGTAGACGGCTACCGTCGAAAATGCAGCCGGAACGGACTCGTAGTTTTGTTTTGACCGCGTGTGGAAGCGGGAGTGTCGGCGGATTTTAGAAAAATGGAAAAAGAGCAATATCGGTCGGTGATCTTGTTTTTGGAAGGGAAGTCACGCAGCGAAATCAAAGAGCGTTTGGACGCTGTGTACGGTGACTCTTCTCCTTCGATGGCGACCAACAAAAATTGGTTTGATGAGTTTCAACGTGGTCGCACGTCGGTTTTTGATGAACCACATCCAGGTGCTCCGAAAACGGGTACCACGGAGGATAACGTGACAAAAATCCACGATTTCGTATTGGCAGACCGTCATTAAAGGTGCGCGAGATAGCTGAGACAGGCATTTCAAAAGATCGCGTGGGTCATATCCTGCATAAAATTTTGGGCATAAGAAAGCTGTCGGCGCGATGGGTGCCGCGTTTGCTCACTCCGGACAACGAGCGCAACCGTGAGACCACTTGAGAGCAGTGTTTGACGCTGTTTAAGCGCAATCCGAAGTCGACGAAACATGGATCCACTGGTACACACCAGAGACCAAGGAACAGTCGAAACAGTGGACTTCGCCCGGCGAACGTGCTCCGAAGAAGGCGAAGACTGTCCCATCGGCCGGAAAGGTGATGGCCATCGTTTTCTGGGATTCACAAGGTGTGATCCACATCGACTGTACTATGCCAAATTATTGGGCCGATTCGACACCGAATTGAAGAAAAAACGGCCCCACTTGGCGAAGAAAAAAGTGCTCTTCCACCATGATAACGCACCGGCTCACACCTCCGCCCTCGCCACGGCCAAATTGGGCTACGAACGTCTGCCCCATCCACCGTATTCTCCAGATTTGGCCGCGTGCGACTTATTTTTGTCTCCAAACTTGAAAAAGTCACTCGCCGGAGCAGAAATTTCAGCCGAATGAGGAGGTCATCGCCGCCACGGAGGCCTACCTTGCAGACGTCGAGAAAACGTATTTTTCAGATGGGTTAAAGAAGTTGGAGCATCGGGTCAAGTGTATCGAGCTAAAAGGAGATAATATTGAAAAAGAAATCGCCATTTCTCCAAAATTTTTGTTTTTCTTTTGTATTTACTTATCGGACCACCCTCGTACATTCGGCTAACACCTTGAACTTGTTCCTTACCTTTGATCCTGACAAATATTCCTAACTCGTCGAACTATTGTGTCAGTTAGAGAACAAATTGCTAAACGTACCGTATGGCTGTACGAGAAAGCCAATAGTCACTGTGTTTCATCGTTAGTAACATTGATGCCGCTGCTGATGTGCTCTCAAATACTATTTTGCTGGGTATGAGATCTTTTATTCCTCATAGAGTGGAGAGCATCATACCCAAAGAAAATGCGTTGTGCTTTGTACGGTTTTGGTCGTTCGTACAGAACATAAAGAATTTTGCCTTGTCTTAAATCATCACGCTCATTTGCATTGACATTCCAGCTGTTAGCTCTTTATATAAATCCAAAATGATTGCTGCCCATTTTATAGCAAGCTCAATATTTCTTGATTGCACACTGTACCGGCCTCTGCTTGAGAGCGTCGAATCCTTTCTGGGATAAATCCACTTAAATATCTCAATGTTCATAAGTCCGCTGGCCCTGATGGGGCAATTATTAATGACCGGCGGCACGGTAGCATATCTCAATGAACCAATCTTTGCACAACCTCGGTGAAAGCAAGGTCGTTGCGCTTTTCTTAGAGTTTGGCATCAGGATTACCGAATAATCTCTTCTTCTATGGATTATATGGTTTGCATGGTTTTAAATCTATTATTCAAAAATAAATGCTGATTTTCCTAAGACTCTATTCTATCAGCGATACTCTTACTCATGGTTCTGACTCATCTTCTGACTACCACTTCTCCTAGCCAACTTTTCATGATCTGGCGGTTTCATTTTTAATGTAGTTTTGTTTGTCTTCTTTTGGGCTTGAAGGTTATTAGACGAATATTCCTAACAGCACCAAGAATAGTTAAAAGGTGCAGCGACTAAAGCTTGAGTCTAGGTTCAATTTTCACACTTAGTCATATTTATTTTCTTATTTAACCCCTTGCCTTGACTCTGTAGAGAAATTGCAAAGTCCGGAAACCACAAGAAGGTAGTTTTGTAATTTTTTGAAAGACATCTCACTCTTACTAAACTAAACTAATAATAATTCAAGGCTAGCTAGAATCAATTGTCAGCAAAAATGTAAATTTAATGTCAGCCCACGTGAGTATGCTTCTCGAAAATTTTACGGAAACTATCACCCTCTCATGGAAGCGTGAATTTTTGATCCGAAATGCTGTTGTTTTTAAATTACAAGTCAACAATCAGACCACAATCAGGAAGTATATTTAAGAATGCTCTTCACTCTTTGCTCTAGAGATTAAATCCCCCAAACCTACCATCCTGGGATACCTAGTATGTCTAATTTTGTATTTCCACAAAACCATTTGAATCAAAAACCTGCTTACATTCTCCAAGGCAAAGGTCGCATTTTAAATCCAAGAAGATTATTAATGAAAGGCTATATTTAGACAGTTATTTCATAACATCGAAGCGCAAAACAAACTCAAGAAGACATAGAGCACACCACGCCACTAGTCCACTGACTTGGCAATTATGTACGAATTCTGGTTATGCTGATTATCTCAAGACCATACCATATTCAATAGCCCCCGCATAGTGACGACTTTCCGCTTATGTATTTACCTAACTTTCCTGAGGCTCTATTAATAACAAACGAAATCCAGTTTACAAGAAATGAAAATTACAGCTTGTCGGTAGTAAGCCTGGAAATGATACGAGTAGCCTCTTACTCGACTCCATCATAACTCTTAGTGCCCGAGACTTCCTCTACTTCCACCTTGTTATGTAATCGTAAATGACGGAGCAAACCACAAATATTGCGGTTTAAAGCAGTTCAGTGGTCGTCGTCCGCAGTTAACGGCTTCGGATCCGAGATTCGCACGATTCCTCGTATGAAAGTGAAATCAAGAGAATCCCCCGAAACCGTACTGCCCCCAATCCTCCGCTAGCATCCAATTAAAGTGAATTCCGCGCTCTGTTGTTTTCAGAGAAAGTTGCTGATGTTATTTCAACCTTTCTGCAACATGTGTCTCAAAGCCCATTAGAAGGGGAAAGCAATTCAGAAGATATCCGTCGAGGTGATCGCTGAAATCTGTTTATACAACTGCTACTAGAAAAGATACGTTTCTGTTGTTTTTTTTTTTTGGTAACAAGAATTATATTTATTAACAATATTAACTACGTCTTGCTTCAGGTACGACGCACTCACGCATTCACACTGGGGATTTTGAAACGGGATGCACATAGATGGTGTATGAGGGTTAGGAGTATCACATAAGGGCGATGTTTTTGTTTTTTACTATTTGTGCTATGAATTTTGGATTGATGTGCTTAATCCCATCCTCCACCGATGTGGCCTCCTCCAATGCCGCCACCTCCGGCCCAACCGCCATGTCCTCCACCGATACCGGAACCAGCATTGATGATCTTGACAATCTTGACTTGCTCAACACCGCCGCCGATGCCACCTCCATGACCGCCACCGAAGCCGCCTCCGAAACCGCCGCCATGTCCGCCTCCGAAGCCACCTCCGAAGCCACCGCCGAGACCGCCTCCGAAACCGCCGCCATGGCCGCCTCCAAAGCCACCACCGAAACCTCCATGACCGCCGCCTGATTCTGAGATAACTTTGATGATTTTAACTTCGCCACCACCAATTCCTCCGCCGATATCTCCGTGACCATCTCCGAATCCGCCACCGCTTTCAATGATGGCACCACCGAAGTCGCCTCCGTGGCCACCACCGAAGTCGCCTCCGTGGCCACCACCGAAACCGCCTCCGAAGCCACCACCGAATCCACCACCAAATCCACCACCGATATCGCCGCCATGGCCGCCACCGATTCCGCCTTCATTGATGACCTTAATCACTTTGACTGGAGCAGAGATAACACCACCGCCACCTCCATGACCTCCACCATGACCGTAGCCGCCGCTAATGCCTCCATGGCCACCACCGCCTCCCCCAATAATTCCAGCCGAAGCAGCTGCTAGTGATGCGAATAAGCACACGAATACCTGAAAAAACAAATTGAACGTTAGCTGGAATCCTTGCGCCAAATAAAATCCTTATCCTGTGTCCCACCTTCATATTGTTGCAAGTACGGTTTGGGTTGTTATAAGGAACTCAGACGAGGTAGACCAAAGTTGGATGGAAGTCTGAAACTGATGCCTTGGCCAAGTGGCGACGATCTTTTTATACCAATCACCGTGAATTGTGGCAACCATCAGTCGTATGTGCAACACACAACAGCTGACCCACTATCGACTTTTTTTTTTCTTCTTCTTCTTTTCCGATCGCGCTTTTCGGTGCGCCGAAGAGAAACGCCAACACCAAAGAGAAGAAAACCATCCATCCAAACGAAAGTTTGTCTTTTTTGTTGCGTTTTTGCATCCACTTCCACATCTGCTTCGATGCCGCCGGTCAATTAATAGATTACAACCTCTTAGATAATCGTCAGATCGTGAGACTCACACAGCACTTTCTTCGTAGAGAGAGAAGGAAATCAGCGCAGATGATTGCGAGTTTACGTTAGCCCACTTATCCGAGGTGTCCGGGCTATAAAAAGGATATCCCGGAAGAAAGCAGCTAAGGACTAGCAACGAAAGAGTCTGGTATCTCACACACCGGATCACAACTGGACGGGTGATCTTCAACTTGGCCGTTTACCCATATCGCATATTGCCTGCGGGTGGCATTGGTCGTTGAACTTCAGCCGCATGAAGAGAATATCGTCGATTGTATAAGCGGATGGTGAAAGGATGGTGTGCTTAGACTACTACTCAGCTGATTGCTACAGTGGTTTCGACAGATGTATTGAAGTATCTCTACCATGTTGCATGCTATCTGTCATGTAATGCAACACAAAATAATAAAGTTGATGGGAGATTGCTTGGCGGTAGGCCAATCTGATGTTGATTTAAGGTCGCCGTTGTAAGGAAAAACTATTTTGACAGATTGTTGGTCTATTAGCGCTGGCACATGGTTAGATAAGAGATGTGGGCGTTGGAGTCGGCTGATGATGGAATCTTGTGATTCCACTAATCCACATTATTGTTACGTGTGTCGAGGTGAGAAAAACACAAAACAGTGTCTGGTATGCCTTTACAATAGTAGCATTTGGTGTGAATACTGTATGCGTTAAAGTACGATAAGTTTCGGTAATGCACAAGCCATGATAAGCCTCATCATTAACATCACAAATGGCATAATCAATTCTTTCGATCTCTAGACAATTCGTAACTTCTCCTATTGTAGCTTTAAAAGCTAATGCCGGAAGTGTTTAAAACAACTTTCTTCTTTCGACCACATTAGATCCATCTGCATAGTCTCAAGTGCCTCATTTCAGGTTGGCGACAATGACCAACTTTCTACCTATTAGCTACCTATTATGTATGCCAATAGAGAGATATGCCAAACCTGATGCGGCTAATAAGTAAAAGGGCTTAAAAGATCACCTTGCCATACACCTATGATACTAAATTATTACCATACCGGTATAATGCATATATCAGATGGTCCATTGCATACATTATATTACCGATCTATCGATATCGAAATCAAAAATCAAGCTGAAGAACAAAACTGATAGATTGCCAATTGGACTTATTTGCAAGTCAGAGTAGAGTAAGTTAGCTCGGTCCGCAAGAAAGTGGAATAATAAGAAGTTTATGCCAAAGAAAATGAACACCTAAGCCTTTTTAGTGTGGTTTTAGATCTTCAAAGTAGTTACTAAGGCACGACTTGTCTACCTAAGCTATTAGCTTCACATATTTATTACAACATCTTGACTATTTTCCTTTTCAAAAACAAATCGCTAATTAAATTAGTTTGCCCACCTAATCAGGTTTTTATCCTGTAATTATGCGTCGAATGAAATAAGCCCGGAGTCGATATCATTAATTATTCTTCAGATATGCGAGACGAAATACAAGTTCAGGCACACGCGATCATCGATCATTAAATTGGTCATTAATTCTTGAACTCTTGCATGTAAACAACATTGTTAAACATGAAAGTGAGAGGATGGGCATCCGAAGTATAAGGTCCTTGGTATTGATATATGGATCAAGGCAGTGATATTTTACTTTAATGGTGTCCTATAGGCTGTAACACTGGATTTAACTTACCGTGAGGCCACTTCCAGTTGACAATTTTAAAGGGACTAATAGTAACACTGCGGAAGAGAAAAGGCTGGAGTAGTTAGGAAAGGTGTGTTTAAGGGCTAATTCGCTGAGCGGCCGAGGCAAGTTCCCTTCGTTTTATCCCAGGACCTGTATATGTTTCGATTTTCTAGGTATATGACGCCACTTATATGCTAGGAGTAATTTTCGGAGGCCAAACTTGTGCATTATCCCTGAAACTCTTTCAGTCCAAAATGTGTAGGTTGTTCAAAAAGTAAAAAGAAATAAAAAATTTTGCTAGTCGTAGTGGTTCATCCAGTTTGTGGTTTCGAAAGAAAATTGAAACACAATATGTTTATGACTAATATTAAGATTAAACTTTTATTTCAGTATATTGCCTGGACATTGTCATTATGAACGGATTATATGTTAATCAATTTTAATCCACTGAAGTTCTTGATTTTGGAAGTATGGCAAGTTGAGTTTCGATGACTTTTCGTCACATATCGGGCAATAAATCGAGTATAGATTGACGAATATTTGTCAGGATTTTACGAATGTGTGCATAAGCCCGATCTTTCACATAGCCCCACAAAAATAAATCTAAGGGCGACAACTCACATTATCGTGGTGGCCAGATCACAGCACTAAAACTTGAAATAATAATTTATTTGAAATAATAAAATATGAAAAATAATAAAAATTATGTGGCACGGTATTGTTGAAGCCATATGTCTTGCACGTCCATGTCTTCGATTTGAGGCCAAGAAAATTGGGTTAATAAATTTGGCTATAGCTATGAAAATTAACGGTTACAGTTCATCTTCATAATTTTTGAATTTTCCCATCATTTAGTGATTTTTTGTAGATACTGTGGTCGACAGTTACATGCAGATTTTCCCCTTCCCATATAAAGAGCGTTTCAATTGGCGCGGGTACATCTTGGCGGCCTGTAGTAGCCATGCTGTTTTGATGACATCTTTCAAATTTGTTACTGATGCCAAATCACCCTGACAAGTTACACAATTGAACAGCACGCCCAAATGACAAAACCTTATTATCAAAATGAGTGTTCATTACGCCCATTTTACGTCAGACGTGGTGGCTCTTCACATTAAATTCTTCGATTCTTCAAATGTTTGTTGGATAAATTTGAGACGACCAGTTCGTTAATCAGTCAGACAACATTCGTACGAGGGTGGTCCGATAAGTACTTAGCCTAAAAACGAAAAACAAAACTTTTGGAAAAATGGCGATTTATTTTTCAATATAGTCTCCTTTTAGCTCGATACACTTGACCCAGCGATGCACCAACTTCTTTAACCCGTCGGAAAAATACGTTTCCTCGAGGTCTGCAAAGTAGGCCTCCGTGGCGGCGATGACCTCCTCATTCGACTGAAATTTCTGCCCGGCGAGTGACTTTTTCAAGTTTGGAAACAAAAAGAAGTCGCACGGGACCAAATCTGGAGAATACGGTGGATGAGGCATAGCCCAATTTGACCAATCTGGCCGTGGCGAGGGCGGAGGTGTGAGCCGGTGCGTTATCATGGTGGAAGAGCACTTTTTTCGTCGCCAAGTGGAACCGTTTTTTCTTCAATTCGGCGTCGAATCGGCCCTTCTCCAGGTAGTCGATGTGGATCACACCTTGTGAATTCCAGAAAACGGTGGCCATCATCTTTCCAGCCGATGGGACAGTCTTCGTCTTCTTCGGAGCTCGTTCGCCGGATGAAGTCCACTGTTTCGACTGTTCCTTGGTCTCTTGTGTGTACCAGTGGATCCATGTTTCGTCGACTGTCACGAAACGACGCAAGAACTCGTCGACGTCAAACACTGCTCTGAAGTGGTCTCACGGTTGCGCTTGTTGTCCGGAGTGAGCAAACGCGGCACCCATCGCGACGACAGCTTTCTCATGCCCAAACTTTCATGCAGGATATGACCCACGCGATCTTTTGAAATGCCTACTGTCTCAGCTATCTCGCGCACCAATACGAGATCGTGGATTTTTGTCACGTTATCCTCCGTTGTAGCCTTTTTCGGGGCACCTGGATGTGGCTCATCAAAAACGGACGTGGGACCACGTTGAAACTCGTTAAACCAATTTTTGATGGTCGCCATCGAAGTAGATGGGTCGCCGTACACAGCATCCAAACGCTCTTTGATTTCGCTGCCCGATTTCCCTTCCGAAAAGAAGAATCGAATCACCGACCGATATTGCTCTTTTTCTATTTTTCTAAAATCCGCGGACACTCCCGCTTCCACACGCGGTCAAAACAAAACTACGAGTCCGACGAGTCTACTAGAATGTACTACACGATAGTAAGTTGCTCTTGCGATACTGGCGCCATCTAGCGGTGAGGCTAAGTACTTATCGGGCCACCCTCGTATGACAAAGGAACGTCAAATTGGCCGAGAACATGCCGCGGTCCGTGAAAGTGTACAGCAGAACCCGAGGCAATCAATTCCTCATGTATAAGAAATCGGCCTTTCGCAGACTTCAACTTGGCGAATTTTGCGTCGAGACTTCTGTCTGCGACCGTATAACATCCAACTGACCCAGGAGCTCAAAATTCATGACCATAGACGTTCTTTCGCTGACTTGGCTTCGGAGCGTTTGGAAAAGGACATGAACTATTTGAGGGTAAGGTCGTCCCTCGCAGAGGTGACGTGAGCTGCCCACCGATGTCATGCGATCAGACCCCGCTAGACTTTTCCTTGTAAGGTTTCCTAAAGTCTCAGATTTATGCGAGCCACGATCGACCAATGTCCTTAAAGTGAACGTAACACAGGCCATCGCATCAAAACCAAATCTATGCGGAAGAGTCATTGAAAATTAAACCACTCGGATCCGTGCCACCATAAGAAGCCGAGTTGGTTATTTGAAGGATGTCGAATACCCTACATAATGGTATACATGGGCCTTTCAAATAAAAAAAGAATTTTGTTTATGCCACACCCAACTTATTTTATTTCGCTTTAACATCTTCCCGCTCTTATTGAAAAACCTTTTACAACACTTTTTTTAGTTAACGTTTCTATCCAGGGAAAGATTAGCCTCATCGCACTGACATCAACTCCAGAGTCATTCAACTCAATAGATTTTCATTTACTTTATGACCTGGACCTGAATGAATGAATATGAATGGACCTGGTCTCTAATCTTCAGGGGTATAAAGTAGGGGGCTGGTAGCTAGACTAGTAGACCAGTCGTACACAAGAACCCATTTTAAATGAACGAAAAATTGGAGTCATTACAATTAGAAAATTGAAAGTTCACCATCTGGACCAACAGAATTAATTTTTTTTTTAATTTACCCCCATTTATTGAGCCCAACTCAAGCTAACTCAATCCAATTTAATATCTTGATAACTAAGGAGAACGGAAGAGGGAGGATTAAAAGGACAGATTTTTAGGCATGGAGTGCTAAAAACCTCTTTCTAAGAGTCTTTCTAACTACCATTTCGGAGAGTTTTTAGATGAGCTTGAGTAAGCTTTAGTAAAACAATTTCCAAAAGCTAGCTTAAATAAACTCAATCCGAATTGAAAGGAAGTTTTTCATAACCATTTACTAGGAATTTAAAAACCACTTACAACAAACTAAAAAATGGAGACGAATATTAACTAAAATATTAAGTCTGCGAAAACTGAAAGCTGAGTTTCACACTATAAAACAAATCTTTATCGGAAGTAAGCCATAACCAAGTGCTTAGGTACTTCTTCCTATTCTACAATGAAGTTGGAAGTGATATTTTTATTTTAGTAAAAGGTCAACAGGCTCTAGGGTTAATAATGGAATATAAAATTTGTTCGTGAACAACCTGAGAGATTTTTATCATTGTGATTTAAGGCCAGGAAAATCCATTTTCTTAGCTTAATAGTTCATTTTCCTTAAATTATTTTAAATTAATCATAACGTTGAAAGGCACAGTTTAAGTTGTTCTGTGTAAGTTAGTTAAGTTATTTAAGCTAGTATTAAGTTTAAGTTTTTGTGTAGCGTCTGGTAGCTCTAAGTAAAAAATTTAAAAAAAACGAGGATTCTGGCATGGCATGCGTGACTCACTAACCAATACAAAAGACAAATGATATTACAGTCAAATAAGCATTTAAACGCAGCTTAACTTCGAACCAGTCTAGGATTTTTTTATAAATTGGCTCACTAATGGCAACCGGTAACAACACCAGCCCTGAGATCAGACGTAACCGTCGCTTCTTTCTATTTAAATGCCAATGCATAATTGCTCTTACGAGTATATATTTTTTTTTAGGGTTCGCACAGGTTCAATAGCTACACTCTTATGGTGTTTGTCACACAATCTGGACGGGGTGTAGATGGTTTGTGTCGAAGATGTTCATTCACTACTCTCCGGGGGTGGTAGTCCTGGATAGGATTCGAGAGATTCGAATGAGTTTGTCGCATTGTACAAGGTGCGGTACGTAGTGGCTGTGGATCCTGCGATCCTCCTGAAATGCTGAAGATGTCATGATTTTACCAAAATAGTAGACGATATTTCCAACTGACCTTGCCGGACGAACACAAGTTGCAGTCTTAGCATCATTTACCTTTCCGAGAAGTTTTAGTTTGTCGGTTAATATCACTATAGCCGTGCAAGAAGGCACTTGATGAGCACCAAAAGCCATACGAATTTACGATAAGGTTCCGCGATTTTCTCACTATGCTCGCAATGAATTTTCATTTTATTAACACGGGGGCTATTCGATTCTTACTTTATAAGTTCCTAATTTTTTAATTACCAAAAGTTATCGCAGTGATGGTTGAATGTTGACAGATACCTTTTGTTGGATAACCCTTTACTCAGATTTTCCGTCATTTTTTACTCACAATTTTTTTTTTATAATTGATACGTGCACAAGGTGACTCTTAAGTGTCAAGAAATCAAGACACAGCACGAAACGAAGGTATAATGGGAGAGAGTTAAAGGAGATACTAGTGCACGTTTGTTTTAAACGTTCGTGGATTGTAATGAGTGGGAAAAGTTGAGCTGAGAAGAACATTCCTAGCCACATTCGTGTGGTTCGGCTAAAACACGAGTGCGTCCGAAGACAGGTTTGAGGGTGAACTGATGAGCATTCCGAACGAGACTATATTGCGGTAAATTTCTTGAAAGGGAGGAATGCAATTGGCTAGCTCACTTGAGCATTGTTTCTTAAAATATCGATAAAACAGAAAAAGAGAGTGACATTACGTCGATGTTCGAGTGAATTGATGGACTTCGCGATATTGTTATCTCCTATGAGTCTTATCTCTCGCTTTTGTATTCTATCTAGAAGGTGCAAAGAGGTCTTTGGAGCACCAGACCAAATATGAGCGTTGTACTCAAGCTTAGGGCGGATGTAGGCCTTGTAAATTGGAACAAGATCAGTGCGGGTGAAATATTTCTTGCATCGTTTGAGGAAACCTGGACATTTCGCAGCGTTCTTGGCAACCTCGAATATATGGTCAATCCAACTAAGAGTTCTTTTAACACACATATCAATGATGGACAGTGTTTCGGTTTCGTCGACACAAGCGCCATTCAAAGATACTCGTAGTAGCTGATTATTGATGGTTAGCTTGAGTGGCAATATAAGTATTAGAAGCATTAAATTCCACTCTATTGTTTATATCCCATTTGATTATTCTAGGTCGGAATTTAATGTGCTTAATATACGCTGCCGTTTCAGTTCTGTGGCCGATGAGCAGGGACGTGAGTCCTGGAACGAATGAAAAGCTAAGAGTACAGTCATCAGCGAAGGAGTGTGTTGGATTAGAAGTAGCAGTTGAGAGATCATTTATAACAAGGAGGAAGAGTGTCGGTGACAGAACAGAGCCCTGGGGAACACCAGTTTTTATTTGGTGAATATCAGACTTGAAACCATCCAAAACAACTTGAATTGAGCGGCCCTAAAGATAATTTCTAATTCATAAAAGAAGAGCCTCATTGATACCATAACCATTCATTTTCGACGAAGAAGCCTGATGCCAAACTCTGTCTAATGCTTTGAAATATCGAGCGCAACAATCTTGCTTTCGCTTTCTCGCAAAGCTTGGTTCCACTTTTCGGTGAGATATGCTATCAAAGCATCAGTGGATTCCGCTATTCAAGATATTTCATAAA
The DNA here is from genome assembly GCA_958301585.1 of Merodon equestris. Lineage (NCBI taxonomy): Eukaryota > Metazoa > Arthropoda > Insecta > Diptera > Syrphidae > Merodon > Merodon equestris. The sequence continues at coordinate 41,065,114 of OY284415.1, forward strand.
CTGACGATTTATCAGCGTTTCAAAACCTTTAAAAGAACAAAACCTTTAAAAAAAGTGCTATGGGTCGGTAGGAGGTGGGAGACGAAGATTCACCCTTTTTAGGGACGGGGTGGACAATGTACTCAAACAGAGACCAGAAGAGTAAGAAAGATGAAAAAGCTTACGCAGTGCTTTTGCCAACTGGGAAGAACACCTCTTCAGAAGTATTGGGAAAATACCATCAGGACCAGCGGATTTGTGCACTTTGAGATCCTTAAGTGATCTTGCAACTGTATGAGTGCGAAAGTGGAATTGTCCCATAGAAGATTTTACGCTCTCAAGTACGGGCGGAGACAAAGTGCAATCTGAGATCGTTTAGCTGGCTGCAATATGTGCGGCTAGCAGATTGGCTTTGTCAGAGCTGACAGCTGACGAGGCAGAATTCTTTATGTTTTTCACAAATGACCAAAAGTTTTTGCTGCCTTTGATACATATTAGAACTTTTTTGCCTCAACTTCTGGGCACGGGAGAATTTGACAGGTCGAATCAATGCATTACAGTCTTTTCTGACTCGTTTAAACTTATTCCGGTTTTCTCAGAGGGGTTACCTTTGTAAGTCCGGAAACTCAGCTCCCTCAATCTGATAACCTCTTATTTGCTTAAGGTTGATAGTCTTCACTCTATGTGGAATGAAAGATCTCAAGCCCAGCAGAAGTATGTTCGTGGTCGCATCAGCAGCGGCATCCACGTCACTATCGAGGAAGCATAGATTAATTACAATTCTTAAAGAGGTTAGTGAGTCCGCCCCAATTCCTCATTGATATCTCGTTGTCTTTCTGTAACCACGTCAAATCCAACAATTGCGCTTCTAGTATAACATAGGTTAGTTGCCAGAAACATGCCAACGGATCGTCTTGTCATGGGTTTTTTTGGAATCAAAAGCCCCTTTTTGGTATCACAGGCCCTAATAGAGGCCCCTACTACGTGGAGTCTAGTCGTTAAGAATTAAGCCCCTACCTCTCGGAAATGATAATGGATTTATAATGAAAAGGAAAAGGGAGGTACACGTGTGGGTTAACCCACAGTAACATGGCTAACATGATAATAGCCTCATCGTAAGACACTGTAACACCTAATGGCATGAATTATTGCGAATTATAAACACAATGAGAAACACCTACAATTTCCCAAACCATCTTATTAAATTATTTTTAAATTGCAGCAATTTTGTACTCCACCTGCCACTGAAAATCCTAAACCTTCTTGAATCATCAAAACAAAAAAAACATTAATTATCGCTGCTTTATTCACTACCCGGCTACAGTGCGTCGATATGAACTGCAAGGCAACTAGTCGTTAATTCTGGGATTATGAATTAATGATCTAATGGTACGCGATATTTTAACACAACCTTAACTATGATGTGCTATGTACGACATTCATTCGTGACAGCATACGGTTGATGTTAATATTGCATTGAAATCTATCAATTTGTGAAATGAAATGATCGGTTGTAGCCTAATTGGAACACAAGTTCGGTTAGTGCCATGTCAAAAGCACGACCTCCTGTTTATCTCCTTAAACCGTAGAGATATTACGATATAAAGCAAATGCGATAAAACTTTGAAATGTCTTTTCCACGACAGCCAAGTTAAAGTGGCACAGTGATGCCGCAATGATACGCATGAATAGGTTATGTCTTGCGGCGATTTGTGATATTATCCGATAATTAAATTGTTGCAATTTTAACGATAACTATTTATGATACTACGCAAGGACACACCATATAACAAGGTTCAAGGAATATCGTTGTGTAAGATCCGATGCTTTGCCAAATGCCGCAGAAAACACTTTCACGTGATCGATTTTACTTGATTTTTCTGGTATTCGCTGTGATTGACCTTATGTGCGGACAACACAACTCTAAATGCATCGTTACATCGACTTTTGAATATATTATTTTAAGGGCAAGCCACAAGGCAACATGTGTTACGGGCTAACTCTAATTACCCAAGTGCTTGTAAAGGGCCTGATGTAGTGATCGATTTCCCTGATAAGAAAGCCGCGATTTGCTTACAACTTACAACTTTACAAATTCATAGGCTTTCTTACCCTGTCTTTCTCAAACGTCCAACAGAAGTTGATTTCGACATGTCCGTAGCATCGTCTCATAATTTTGAATTAAACATTTATATTTTCAAAATCACCAGCCTATTAGCATAGATATGATCCCAGATATTTACCGCTAAAACCTTGACTTTGAATCACAAACCGAAGAGGTAGTTGTAAGCGAAGGAAATATAATAAAGCAATTTATGACCAAAGATAGCGAAGATTTTTTCCTTTTCCTAAAACGTGATTCCAATGATGAAACAGAATTTTTGAGAAAAGCCAGTTTTTTCGTCTTCATTGTCTTTGATTGTCGTGTTCGTTCCATGTGTTTTGGTTATTCTGCTGCTAATGGTATTTTTATGTCGCAATCATCATCGTTGTAACTATGAAATAGACTTCGTATCCCCCTTTTCATTAGGTAATACCCTTTTGCTTCTGTTTCTTGGATTCCGTGATTATGACTGTCTCAATGCTTCGCCGGAGGAGAGCGCACCTGACTGGGGCATGCATTAAACACTTCTTATGTGAAATGAAAATAATTACATCTTGAATGAATAAATACTAAGTATACGTACATAATATTGTAGTATCTAACATATGTATCTTTTTGTGGTCGCTCGTTTCAGGAGGGTGTGTCTGACGACTGCGGATAGGCTTCATAATCGTACATGCGGATGGGCAAACGAGTTTATTTTCCGTTCGACCAAACAGAAGAGTGTACAGCAAATAAAAAGTCGGAAAGTATCTTTATATATTTTGCATTTTATTTTCACGTTAAAGTCATGCTCACAACTCTATTTCTGTCTGGTGTTGATCACGCTAATTACCAATCTTGAGAAGTTGTTTAACCAATTTTTCAATGAGTGTTACATATATGATTTTGCGAGCATTATAAGTGAGTTAAAAGAAATTCATTTTTTCATACGAACTTTTGTGGTTGCGGCATTGAATAGCTTTTTAAATACAAGTCAAAGCAATTTTGTCAGACAATTGGCTTTCAGGTGGCACTGTGAGGCTTTAAAAATCAATTAAAGTCTTCAAAATCTTTTGAGATGACTGAATTGCATAAACGCCGACTTGCCTGTCCTTGTACTCGACGCTTCCTCCCACATTTTAAACGGTGTCTACATCGAGGTTATGAGTTATATCTGATTTTGAGCTACACTGAATTAATATTGAATGTAGTCAGACGGAATTTATGCTCAGCAATAAAAGGTATAGTCATTTTAGAAATTGAGTCTTATACAAGTCTTAATCAAAGCAAAACCCTAATGAGAAATTTGTAACAGTCATATAATAAGAGCTCACCCAACTAGAAGTGTCACTTTAAATTTCGTACCTTTGCTGAACTGTCATATTTTTAAGTCAAAGTAAAAGTGAGAAGAGGATTTTAACGCAAAACTTGCAAAGAGGGCATATTTGAGTCGATCATAAGAAAATATAGATAACACCAAATCCGACAATGGACTCAGCCTAATTGACTTCCTAGCAGGGCGTAACAACCTTGTGGCAAGCACACGATTCCAACATCTCAATATCCATAAATGAAGCTGGCGGTTACCAGATCAGTCAACGATCAACCAGATGGCACAATCCACAGAACAACAGTGGAAGCCGGCACGCCATCAGAGACGCTGCCTCTGATGTGCTGGGTCTCAAACCGCCGCCAACTAGAAACCCCTGGTTTGATGAGCAATGCAAACAAACTCATGTAGCAAAGCAAACGGTCTACAAAGCCATGCCACATAGATGAATGAGAGCCGTTCGTGAGCTCTACGAACAGAAAAGGGGAGAGAAACACATGCTTTTAAGGAAGAATAAAAGAGAGCACGAAAAGCGTAAGATCGAGGAGATGGAGAGATGCTACCACAGGAATGACGCTCGCAAGTTTTACCAAAAAGTAGAACGAACATGCCTAGACTATAAAGCCAGAGCAGAAGCCTGTAGGGAAGAAAACGGGCCGAGCCATGTCTAGTTCGAACATCGACAACGAAGAATTCTCGCTGCTCCATTGAGGTCGGTAGCGAATTAATCGAGATCTTCGATGTTAAAAAGGATTTAGGCAAGGTGACGCACTGTCATGTAACTTTTCCAACATCGTGCTTGAAGAGATCATACGAAACTCACGGGCCAAAACAATAGGTACGATCTACTTGAAGTCTGCGCAATCGCTTGCGTACGCGGATAACATTGACGTAATTGGACAAGCACAGCGAGACGTCAATGAAGTGTGCGTTGAAGCAGAAGCGGCTAAAAGGATTCATTCGGTGAATATATGCTGTCATCCAAAAAAGATGCAAAATACCGACATCTTGGCCAGAACGTCACAACTGACGGCTACAAATTTTAAATAGTCAAGGACTTCGTCTACCTTGCCTCACTTGTGACCAGCGACAACAACACCACGGCTAATATCAAACGCAGAATTACTCTTGTCAACCGCTGCTTTTTGGGCTGAAGCGGCAATTGAGAATTACGGGACCAAATCTGGAGAATACGGTGGATGGGGCAGCAGTTCGTAGCCCAATTCGACCAATTTGGCCGTGGTGAGGACGGAGGTGTGAGCCGGTGCGTTATCATGATGGTAGAGCACTTTTTTTCTTCGCCAAGTGGGGCCGTTTTTTCTTCAATTCGGCGTCGAATCGGCCCAATAATTTGGCATAGTATAGCCCTGTGACCGTTTTGCCCTTCTCCAGGTAGTCGATGTGGATCACACCTTGTGAATCCCAGAAAACGGTGGCCATCACCTTTCCGGCCGATGGGACAGTCTTCGCCTTCTTCGGAGCATTTTCGCCGGGTGAAGTCCACTGTTTCGACTCTTCCTTGGTCTCTGGTGTGTACCAGTCGATCCATGTTTCGTCGACTGTCACGAAACGACGCAGAAACTCCTTCGGATTGCGCTTAAACAGCGTCAAACACTGCTCTGAAGTGGTCTTACGGTTGCGCTTGTTGTCCGGAGTGAGCAAATGGGTGCCGCCATCGCGCCGACAGCTTTCTCATGCCCAAAAGTTCATGCAGGATATGTCCCAAGCGATCTTTTGAAAAGCATACTGTCTCAGCTATCTCGCGCACCTTCAATCGGCAGTCTGCCAATACGAGATCGTGGATTTTTGTCACGTTATCCTCCGTGGTAGCCGTTTTCGGAGCACCTGGACGTGGCTCATCAAAAACCGACGTGGGACCACGTTGGAACTCGTTAAACCAATTTTTGATGGTCGCCGTCGAAGTAGAAGAGTTACCGTATACAGCATCCAAACGCTCTTTGATTTCGCTGCCCGATTTCCCTTCCGAAAACAAGAATCGGATCACCGACCGATATTGCTCTTTTTCCATTTTTATAAAATCCGCGGACAATCCCGCTTCCACACGCGATCAAAACAAAACTACAAGTACGAGTCTACTAGAATACAGGATAGTAAGTTGCTCTTGCGATACTGGCGCCATCTAGCGGTGAGGCTAAGTACTTATCGGACAATCCTCGTAAGAAAGGTTTAGAAAAGGCAGATCTAAAACGAACACTGTAGTAACGGTTTTTTAAATAAGAAGATATCCACTCCAACGCAGTGGGAAGGCAGTTTGAAGAGTATTTATCTGTGGGAAATTTTGTCAAAGGCTTAACTAAAATCAGTTGAAATGAGAGGGTGAAGGACACAAATCCGACAAGGTTCGTGGTTGTAGACCCGCATTTGGGAAATCCATGTTGCTTAGAGGAGATTAGAGATTTGCAGCGGAAACCTTGAGTGACATACAAGATACTTTCGACAAGTTTGGGTATGTGTGGCAGTTTGACGTGAACAGGAGTTATAAAAGCGGTTCGCCATATCTGGGGTTTTTTTTCAAGGGACAGGGATGAGTTGAATATTTTTGTAAGCGGGAGAGAAATAATGGAGGTACTTTGTTTTTTAGTAATATGGCAGGGAGACCATCGGGCCCAGGAGTAAATTCATCATTAAATTGATTCAATTTATTTTCGATCATCTGGGGGTCAATAGTACGTGGGAGAAATTGTCCAAGGGACAAATTTGCTAAGTAGTCAAAGTAAGTAGTGTCCGATACAAAGGAATCATCGGCCAAAGATTGTTTGTATAAGTTGGTGTTGGGATCATTCGAGATTTCGACATTGAAGGAGAGTGAATTTGGGTAGCCCTCAGATTTTCTTTTGTAGTTGACAAACTGAAAGAAGGACTTAGGATCGTGGACTACCATTTGTAGGCAGAGCCGGGGCAGACATTTGACAGGCAGTGTATTTCATTACCAAACACAGTATTAATATTTAAAAATAAAAATATTGTTTTTTTCGATAAGAATTGTGCGTAGATGAACTCTAGACTTTATACGCTTCCCAGCTTCTACATTTCATGAAATCAATCAAATTTGGAGGTGAGGCATCTGCTTAGGCATAGGATAAACAAATAAACCAACAGTCTTTGGGCATATTCTGGTCGTTTTTGATACAATGCTCGATTCAATTCTATCAGTTGTTGACCACCATTGTACACCATGTACACTATGTTGTACACCATTTATCTCTGGTTGCACCAAATACATAGCATAAGGTACTTCCCATTGGTCTCCGTTGGCCTGGGACTCCCATGATTTTTTGCTTTTTTTAACCAATCAGGCAACAATTCTGAAATGGTTTTTCACTTTTTGAGGTCTCTTCCTTTCAATTAATGTCGTACTTCTTTTTGGACCTATCCAAAGGCTTTTCAACGTTTAAAAATAGTTTTAAAATTGGTTCACATTGTTTCGACGAACTTTTCTTGTGCTTGAGTCTAAACTTCCACGATCTTTATTGTCAATGCCGAGATCATGACCAAGTACTTTGGGGCGTTTTTATCATAAACTTCTATTTACAATTGATGACAATGTAATGGAACAAAACTGGTCGCAAAAGGTCTCTATCGACATTTTCAAGGATTGTCTTGCGCTAGTTTAAAATGCTTTAAACTAGCTTAAATATTTTAACTTAAAATACCTATTTTTCCTCTGTGGTTGCTCTTAAGCATTCAGGACAAACTTTTTCTTGTATGATTAAAGCTAAGAAATTAAATGAGGAAAAAACTTAGCATATGAATAGTGTGTTTTCCCTTCCAGTATTTACATAAGAAGGCCAACATTTCCTTGACCTTTGGTCATGCCTTCCTTGAACTTGCGGCATTACGGCATTGCTCCACCAGCCTGAAGTTGTTCTCGACAACACTTATGTTATTTATCGCTGAATAAAGTTGTGCCCATGTTACTGGGGATAGGTTTTAGAAAGAGTTTTATATGCCCCATGAACTCCAGTACTGTAATGTGGTCAACAAGCTGATATGAATTGAAAATATAGGGTGAGCCAACAGTTGCTGTGTAAACTGTGTATGACTAAAATTTAACTCCACTTAATATCTGTCCAAATGATCAGCCATATTGATCAATTGAACTGAATATTGAATGACAGTAATTGACGGTCAACATCTGTTCGTGCTGGATCGAAAAAATCTCCGATCCTAAGTAGTACTCCGTCTTGGAGTACGCCATCCATAAAAATAGACCAGAAGTTGGCAATCTGAGAGTTTTTCATTCTTTCTGTATAGAAAACTACATTGTGTCTTACTACAGAAGGTCTACTAAGGCCATATGGTGCAGGAGACAATCGCATTGGATGATGCTGTAACCATAACTTTGGCAAAAGCTGGCATCTGTCAGTTATGATTTTGGTGCTGTGTGAATTTCGGCACAGATTTCCTGACCGTCCGACGCCACTAACGCCAGAGGTGTCATCGGGCCTCATTTTTTTTAAGGTAGCTGTGGGCAATACGATTTCTGTGACTGGTGAATGGTATAGATTAATGATCATCGAATTTTCATTGAGCAAACTAATGTAAGACATAAGACTTTTGGCGATTTACACTGACCCGAACGATCGCAGGAGTTGATCTCTTCAAAATTATTTTTCCATTTTTTTTAAAGTCAAAAGTCTATCAAAACAAATCGCAGACTCTGAAAGCTTTCAGGTGAAACGGTTGAGATGCGCTGACATCATCTTCAAATGATCTTTGAGAAAAACCAGATGATCTGAATAATTTTTTTTGAAAATTAAGAAATTATCTGGTTTCATTTTAAACATGTAGCAAAACAACATCGAATGAGGGCTTTTAGGCGACCCTATATACTGTCAATCAAACAACAGCGCTATAGTAAGGCTATCAGGTAGATCATTGATATTTAAAAACGTTGGTAAAGTAGAATGTAAACGGACTGGTAACAGATCTAAAAAACAGCCTAACTTTTTGAATTTGGTTTATTAAGTTCTGCAAAGAAATCTGCTTTTTAACCATAACAAATTTCTAGCTTCAAGAACCCTTTCTCTTTCATTGTTTTTTTTTCTTAATTTATACTTCAATGACTTGACGATGATTAGGCACTTTAAAGAAACTGGTAAGTTATGTCACCAATATCCGTATCTTTCGGGGCATGCATTTAAATGTACTTCTGTTTGTTTACTCTGATTTTTCCTTCTATCCTATGAAACGTGTGAATGTCAGAGATTCAGATACTAAAAGCTGATTTGTTTGACGTGTTAAGTGCAACTGCCGAATGGTAACTAATTCAAAATGTCAAGTATATAATACTCGTATCTACTTCCGTGTGAAGTCATCAATACATCACCGATTCGAATGCAAACACATCACGTCTCCCCAGAACTCTAGAACAAACTTGGCTAAAAAACCCACTTGATTTTACCCATATCCCACGGAATTTGGGAATTCAGGTTTTCGACAAAAAACCAAAAAGAAAAAGAAATCATTAAGCTCTTCAATATCGACTTCAGTGCGAGGTGTTGCTTCAATATGAGTGCGAGGTCCGTTCAGGTCTTCAAACATCTGTCAAATCTGTCAACGTCCGATTGTCTGTAAATGTTTTGAAATTTCTTTCTTCCTCTTTAGTCTTTCTTTTTGTTTTGCATTTTGATTTTCTTTTTTTGGTAAAACGTTTTGTGGTTTTACTTTTGCGGATCGGCCTTTCTATTTTGAAGACGCGACAACGTTCACGCCATCGTTGCGTAAATTAATTGTCTGCCTATTTACGAAGTTTATTGGCTTTAATATAAGATTTAATTTATACATGAAAAGGCTTACATTAGGTTAGACTGGGTAGGTTATTCAACATTCATGAGATGGCAGTGATGAATCGGGCTCACTAACACACAGCATTTGTCCGACGGCTAATTAACATTTTAACGGATGATACAATTTTGAATAAATTAAAGAGCTAACTCCAGGAGAGCAGGTCGAAGAGTGGTCATTGGTAATTGCCAGAGGTGCGGATCATGTGGGATTATTTCGCGAATTTAAATAATCAAATATACTCGTACGTGCAAATGATTGCTTTCTAGATTTCTTCCACAGTGCGGTGTCAAGTTAAAAATGCGAGAAATATAGGGTACACCAACAAGAGGTGTCATTTTATAAGAACGAATAAATGCAATGTGGTAGCATTATAACTTTAGTCTAAGGTGAAGACTCAAATGATTGAAATGTAACACAAAGTCTGTCTAAGGTCTTATGACTTTTTCTAGGATAAAGAGTAGTTATCCTGATCAGCAAAAAATACAGATTCTAATTATGAATGAATTAATTACATTTTCGAGGGTAAGAGCTCGCTATCATGACCAACAAAGAATATAGACTCTAAGTAGTCAAATTTCCATTTAAATCCAATAAATCGAACGTCGAACAAATTGTTAACGCATGATAACTGAAAACGGCCTCACCACCGCAATTCTCGAAGAAATAAGGCACAACTGTCGCTCGTTTACGATGGTAGGATTGTTGCATAATTTTTAATGGGTTTAGTTCAATTATTTCCAGCATCCAATCAGCTAAATCACGGCGTTGTGCGTTGTGCTTGTTTCAGTTCTGAATCCAACCTGGGCCTTACACATTTAGGCCAAGATCTTTTGCAAATATGCGGTCCAAAGTGGAAACGGATAAGCCCAATTTCTGTGATCTGCTTGAAATGGACACACTTATGCTTTCGATCACTCTTGCCGGTATGGTGGCGACATTTTCGGCGGAACTTACTATATGAATCGCATTGGCTGAGATGTTCAAAACAATAAATGAAGTTGTCACTATCGTGCGAGAAGACGTCTTATGTGCTCAAAGGCACTGTGAACCTATCCGTGTATTTGCACCGCTCTTGTAGTGAATTTTCACTATTTCCACAAGCTGTACGTGTGTGTGTCGATTCATATTCCAAACCATCCATATTTGTATTTATCAAAATTCTTCGCAGTGATACATGCGTGCTGATAGCTCAATAACAACATTAAATTTAAAATGACACCTCTTGTTGGATGGCCCTTTACCTTTAAGCTTTAGTTTTCTCATTGCAGACTCAACAAAATCAATAAAAATTACTTCTAAAACCTTGTTCGGCCTTATTCCGTTTTGTTTCATAAATAAACAAATCTCTTTTACAACTCATAGCAGACCAAGCACTTTTCAAACACGTTTATCACGGCCACAACGATAAAATCTCCAAACACACCTTGTAGATGAAAATCATACTGTGATAAACCAACATGGTAGCAGATAGCTGAAGTTTAAAGTGCAATCAATGGTCTTACTCGTAAAGTCTAGATCAGCCATGAAAGCCGATGACAAGACTGTGATAGGTATACCCCCAGCAACCGATATCGGCTTCTGTTAATCGTCGTTGCCATAAGCATTTATATAATAATGTTTTCGTCAAAGCAGCAGACCACTCTTCTGTAACCAATGATTGATTGATAAACTGAAAAATGGTCTTGGCAATTTGCACTTCTTTAATCCAATGCCTAGCTCTTGAAACACGAACTCAACATGCCTTTGTACACACTTTGTACAAGTCCGCATGCCACATTAATACCAAACACAATTGGAACGACTTAATCCCGCATTCACTGGCACTCAATCGACAAGTCAATCTCCTTTTCTCAAACTGCCTATTTGCCGTTACACAACTTGGAATGAGCTCAATGCAAAAACTCTTTTTAAGCCTTACTCTTGCTATTAGGAAGCAATTCGTAATCAAGGTTCCACACTACTTTCAAGAAACATACTATAGAAAGCATCCACCAGATGCTCTCAACCGCAGAGAACAACATTCACTTGTGATACCATCAAACCACTTACACTTCCGACTTACAGTCCCAATCCGACTTACCTAGCAACAGACCAGCAATCAACTAATCGCCTTGACTTCCATGGTTGTCGTTAGCTTTTTATAGCCACGTAACCGAGCCTCGGATACACACGACCAATAAGTAATATCATCACTTTCAATGAATTGGGTCAGCACATATCTGCATCTCATCGGGGAACATGAATCCATTGGGTCATCCCATGCGACCAGAAGAGGTCGCGCCACTTGTTATATAATCATTTTCACTTCACAGATACGCCCATGGCACACACTCCAGACGTTCCACACCATGCGTCCGGGCAGAAGATTTTCCCATACGAACGTAATCGGATGCGAAATTTATTTGACATTCGCCGAGCCCTGTGACAAGGCTGCGTTCGAGCGACATAGTAACGCAAGGTACAAGATCTGCATTACGTGATGCAACAGCCCACGCAGATAAATCAATCGAATGGCCAAAATGAAAATGCCTTCGACTAAAGTAATTTTGAATTTCCAATTAACAATCGTTCGATTGTGTTCGGGCATTTATCTGAAAATGGAAAGTAGTTTAGGATACGCGAGGCACGCCTGTGAGACTATCATTCATCTCTGCCATAACTGGCGTACATACTCGACTCCTTTGCCAGGTGTCTTAGACTGACCAATAAAAGGGGAAGCAAATCGGGTTGAATACCGGTCGAACAGACCGTTAGTCAATTGTTGTGCAGTGATTGGAGGCAGTCGGACCATGCAGGCGCATGACGTCGAATCTGACTTTGATTAAGTGCTTCCCGTGTTTCGTTACGAACGAGACCACAAAGTGAATAGCGATGATTACCGTTTTCGCGCACTGCTGATTCATCCATTGGCTTTCGATTTTAAATTCATTTCATTTTCTATAAACCCACGAACGGCGGAGAAAGAGCAAGAGAAGATATAGACATGGTCTGGAGTGGCCTCCAGGGGTGTATGGTATGTGTGTGATGAATGATCGACTGAAGTCTTCATGATAGAGGATCGCTACAGAGCGATGTAGGTTTTGCGGTGTTTAGGCATTCATTTCACCAATTGATAGCTCTGATGAGGGCAGACATGTTGTTTGAATTTTGTCAGATTTCTGTTGGTTTTTCAACGGGCGGAGGGGGCTGATGTAGCGGTTTCTATTGATGCTTGTATGCTGTCGTAATCATCACTTTTTAAGTTGTTTTATGGTTTTGCTTTAAGAGTGATCGTGTGTTATTGAATACGTTTCTGGAATAATGTTTAACACTTTTGAGGACATGGGGGCAAGTCAATTCGGAGAAACGGTTGGTTTCTATGTTACAAGTAAACATGATAGGGAGATCCATATCAGTCTGTGGCGACCTTTATATTTGGAACGTCTCTCGAAATGTTTTCGGTTTTTTCTTTTTCCTTTGATGTGCAGAGCTCGTTTATACATATAAGAACGGGTTGAAAGAGTACGCTAGGAGGCTCCTCAGATTGTGATTAATTTGTAGACCTACCTGCCATGAGAGTTACCTCTAGGGGAGATGGTGAATGTATGAGTTCTAATAACATTTTGTAAAAAAAAATTTTTTTTTAAAATCGGAATTGTCATAATACTCGTATATATTAGGTGCACACATGGGTAATCGACGTTTTCCTGCTGTTCAGAAATGTCATAACGGAAACATTACCACTGAAGGCATTGGATATTTATTTTAAAAAATATTGCGGCTAAGTCGCGTCAAGTAGTTATAGAAATGTACGTATGGTTAGGCTCTATAGTATTAGTGAAAGAACTGTCGCGAATGGTTTCAACGTCTCAAAAGTAGCGTCCCGAACCGATGGAAAAGTTTGAAGAGTTGGAGGTGTTACAACAAGCCATTTCTCCTTGTTTGAAACCTTTGTGAATAGTCCATAAGCAAGAAAATCCAGTTCCATACCAGTTGGAACCCAGGGAAGACGAACGAAGTTGTTTTACGAGTGAACTGCTATTCCAGCAGCATTAAAGGGAAGGTTTCCTGCATCATATTGTTAATGAAAGGGTGAAAAGTGGATATTATATGGTAACCCTAGACGTAAAAGATCGTGGGCTGAACCTGGCCTTGCATCAACATTTTCAGCAAATGCAAATACCTATCTATTGTTCGAAGGTTGGGAACAGCCAGGTGTAATGTATTATGAACTTCTCAAACCGCACAAAACTATCACAGAAGATTTCTATCATCTACAAGTGATGCAGTTGAGCCAGAACATTGAAGGGATACCGACACAAAAGGGTAATTTTTGCAACGTTCGGCCACATGTTGAATCGGTGGTAACCTATATGAAAATTCAGAAATTGGATTTCATTACCCACTACCACTTCCCCATATTCTCCGGCAACGCACCTTTAGATTATCACCTATTCCCATCGTAGGCGCATGGCCTGGTTGAGGAGCACTTCCGATATTTTAGAGAAGCCGCGGATTTCTTGCAGACACCTGGGCATATACTATTCGTCAGTCTACATTCAGCCTCACTTTGTTTTAAGAGGACTTGAGATCAAATACGATTTGGACCATATAATAGTTGTTGGGTTAAGCACAACTATAAGCCCAGCTCAGATCCTTTTTTTCGAACTTGCTCATAATAACTTTATTCCCTATATCTTTCTTTGAAATACAGATGCATAATTGCCTAATGAAAAGTGCAGTCGAACTTTGTCGCGCTCCACGACGACCCTGCATCAGCCATTTGCCGGAGCTTTTCCGGCATTTCCTTTCAGATTCAGTATTAATAAAAAGTCAGCCATCGTGTCTTGAAGAGCTGATCTTCAAACCCTTATAGTCAGCCCGCAACTGAAGGTGGTTGTCTTCACCTTCTCACTTCTCTCCGCGGGTGGTTGTCCTAGATAGAATTTGAGAGATTCGACTGAATTCGCGTTAGTTGTAGTTCACAGTAACTCTTTTGTTTCTATGTCATTAAGATGTTATATTGGTAGTACACACACAGAGCATGAATTTTGAAGTGATCTTATGCTGCGAGTGTTATGCCTTCGTCAGCATTTTGTGATCATCTCTCATTCACAACTGATGTTGTTGCACAGTTTTTCCGTGTAGCAATTCCGTGTAGTTTTTGACTATGGACGGCCTTGAACTACAGACCTTCCGCTCAACAGTCGGTGATGGTCACCATTGTACCACGACCAGTGGGTTTTACTAAATCAAATGGCATATCCATAAGACAGAGCAATTTTAACCCAAGTTTATTAGTGCGAATTCTATGAAAACTATTTCTATTAAGACCGAATATGACTGTCGATGATCAAACAAGAGATGTGTATGAGGTCTCATCACTGCCGTATGAACCACGCGATCTATCTCGTCTCACGAAAAAAACATATTTGCTATAAAACCGACCAAGCTTTGGTCGTTTTTGACTTGATGTATTTTGATACAACTAGTTGATTGTCTTGGATAATTACATATACGCGTATGAGTTGGACAGAGAGTCAATCATCGTGCCTATTAGCCAAGGGGCCAAATGTCACCTTATGGACAGCCCCTGTTTGCCATAGACGTGGTACACTGATGAAAGTCCTATACACCATTATTGCTTTAATCCACAATACCAATGATTCATCCAAGCCGTGCTACCTTATATCTTCGCTGTGACGTTGCTATCAAAAATTAGATTATTAAAAGCCGCTTCTTTTAGGAATTTCTTCGTTGATAGGCATGTTGTATTTCGGTAATAGCGTGCATTTTAGCAACTTTGAGTTCATGAGTTTATATTGTATTATTCTTGCCGTATTTTTCAGTAAGAAGACTGATCGATCTAAAGTTTTATTGAATGAAAACCACTTCAAATGTTTGTACATACCAAAAGAGACTGCACTCAAGCCTGAATGAAAATGTACATCAGTAAGCACGTTTACTCCTTGTGCTGCTTTCAATTTTAAAAGTTGGTTGAATATTCTTTAGACTTTTACGCCCCTACCTTAAATGCAATCATCTTCGACTGTGCCATTCCTCAGTTACGGGCTTGAAGTTCGTTCAGACCGACCAATTGTTCAACATTGCAGAACCATATCGCCTTTGGTGTAAGCCCGTGCGCAATCTTTTCAGAGATCGAGAGTATCTTTTTAACTTCAAAGCTCTTACCTACCTTGACGGCATGTGAGCTCTATCATCATATATGGCATTCCATCTCTATGCACTATTTTACACTCGTCGACAAGGAGATGGGAAGCTTTCATCAAGACCTACCGTAGTTTTTGGTATATAAAAATTTAAGTCAGCTAGACCCGGAAGGCTTTCAACTATTTCTTGGGTATTTTCCCATTTTGCTCGTATTCAACTCAGCAGTTTATTAATTTAAAATATTTGAACCGTTTTTGCTGAACATAATCGTGATACGCATCTACGCTAACACATCTTCGTAAACATCACATAACTAGATATTTTCTCGGCTATAATAGAAACGGACCATTCGGATCACTATGCAGTTCTACGAGTATATGCAACCAAGTACCAAAGCAATGAGCGAACTATTGAACAAGCTGAGTTTACATATGTATATAAATCAACAAAAGGTAAAGCAATTAATACAGGAAACGAATTGGACACATATGTATGCTTGAGCAAAATGACATGGAAACATTGTACAACATGTTCATAAAAAAAATTACGGAATTTAGCAAAATAAAAACAACAAAAAATGATCTCAAAATCAATGCCCATTTTCTTCCCCCGTTGTACAAGCGATAATCAATCGCAGTTTAACACAAGCTTGCGTACCAAAATTAATGAAAACATTGATTATTCGGCCAATCTATAAGAGCGGTGAAAAAGTGTCGGAAAAAGGGTTGGAGGAAATCATTGTAAAACGGCCCAATATTTTTATTAACAAATGCCAAATTTTACATTCAAACCAGTACGGTTTCCAAAAAAATAAAAGTATGGAGAAGCTCCTGGGGGAGTTCACGAATCTAATTAATGCAGGTCTAAATAAAAACCAAAATGTGCTTCTTCTTTTCACTGATTTTAGGAAAGCATTCGATACTTTAACGCATAAGAAACTAATTGAAAATGTCAACAAAATGGGCCTGAGGGGACAATTAGGAAATTGGCTTAAGAGCCATCTAAATGATATAACGATCAAGGATAGCGGTATCAAAAATCACTAGCCAAGAAAAACCTAGTGTGTATGGTGTTCCACAAGGCTCTAAACTGGGCCCTATACTATTTATATAATACTTTATGTGAACGAACTTCTAAGAGTCTTCAAAAATAATATTGCTTATGCCTATGTGGATGATGTAAAGCACAAAAATGTAAGCTCGCCCGTAGAAATACTACAAAAAAAATTTGATGCTCTTTCAAAATGGTGCCACGATCATGGACTCATAATTAATGCAGCAAAACCAAAGTGATGCACATACGCATGCCATCGAAATGCGAAGAGGACGTCGCTATACTCGTATATCACAGGAACTAAAGCTGTCCATTGTCGACTAACTACCGGTCTATAAAAGTTGCCAAGTCACACCAAGTATCTCGGATAACCATAGACGAGCATTTTCCTTGGCTCTTCGACTTCAGCTTAAGAGCTCACTCTTTGCTATGGCGTATCTAACACTACTCTAATTTCGAAGCTCAGAAACAGGTGTACTTCTCGTTAGTTGAATCGCGAATCAAGTATGGTATCTTAGCCTGGGGAAACGCAGCGAAAACACACCTGGAAAAAATACTGAATCTTCGACATCGCAACGTCAAAATGATAAGACGGTGTTACTCTCATTTTAAGGTATTAGATGTCAACGTTCTTCTTCAGATGGCATCTTTAATACACTACATGAACAACCAAAGATTTCTGCAGCAGTACGTCACAACATAAAACCCCGGCGAGCCCAAGGAATGCTAGAAACTCCGGAATTCTATAACATATATGTACGAGAGTGGTCCGATAAGTACTTAGCCTCACCGCCAGATAGCGCCAGTATCGCAAGAGCATCTTACTCGTGTAGTACATTCTAGTAGACGGCTACTGTCGTTTCAGCCGGATCGGACTCGTAGTTTTGTTTTGACCGCGTGTGGAAGCGGGAGCGTCCGAGGATTTTAGAAAAATGGAAAAAGAGCAATATCAGTCGGCGATTCGATACTTGTTTTTGGAAGGGAAATCGCACAGCGAAATCAAAGAGCGTTTGGATGCTGTGTACGGTGACTCTTCTCCTTCGCTGGCGACCATCAAAAATTGGTTTAACGAATTTCAACGTGGTTGCACGTCGGTTTTTGATGAGCCACGTCCAGGTGCCCCGAAAACGGCTACCACGGAGGATAACGTGACAAAAAACCACGATCTCGTATTGGCAGACCGCCGATTGAAGGTGCGCGAGATAGCTGAGACAGTAGGCATTTCAAAAGATCGCATGGGTCATATCCTGCATGAAATTTTGGGCATGAGAAAGCGTTTGCTCACTCCGGACAACAAGCGCAACCGTGAGACCACTTCAGAGCAGTGTTTGACGCTGTTTAACCGCAATCCGAAGGAGTTTTTGCGTCGTTTCGTGAAAGTCGACGAAACTGGTACACACCAGAGACCAAGGAACAGTCGAAACAGTGGACTTCACCCGGCGAACGTGCTCCGAAGAAGGCGAAGACTGTCCCATCGGCAGGAAAGGGGATGGCCACCGTTTTCTGGGATTCACAAGGTGTGATCCATATCGACTACCTGGAGAAGGGCAAAACGGTCACAGGGCTATACTATGCCAAACTTGGCGATGAAAAAAGTGCTCTTCCACCATGATAACGAACCGGCTCACACCTCCGCCCTCGACACGGCCAAATTGGTCCAATTGGGCTACGAACTCCTGCCCCATCCACCGTATTCTCCAGATTTGGGCCCGTGCGACTTCTTTTTATTTCCCAACCTTGAAAAAGTCACTCGCCGGGCAGAAATTTCAGTCGAATGAGAAGGTCATCGCCGCCACGGAGGCCTACTTTGCAGACCTCGAAAAAACGATCGTCGCAGTTAAAGAACCTAAAGCAAGGATTGTCCACACCAGCCAACAAATTTTCTGAGCAACATTAACATAAGCTTCAGATAAAAATGTAACTAACGACATTAACCACAAAAATATTCATCGAGGACATTCATCAGTTTTTTTTAAAATAATTTCTTCCTTAGCGCCATCTAGCACGGATTCGAATTTTGTAATGTGATATAAAATGATCATACTAAGTCGGTTTGTGTATAAAATTAGTTTTTCCTTCCACCTACAGTCGTGCCCGAAAAAAAGGAGACACGTAAGGTGAATTGTAAATAATAGAAATCAGGTTTGAAAATGATCGCCGCCCGAGCGGATGACGCAATATGTTCGTTTTTCGGCTCTTTGGATAAAGGCCATTTCCTATCAGTTGTTGTCTATCAAGCCTTACAGTGTCCCTCGGCTGTTGACATAAATTTCGGATTTCAAATGCTCTTACGGAAATAATTCCGGAAGTGTTAGCAATCGCGGAGTTCAGTCAAAACTACAATGAAATTTTTCGAGATGAAGCAACCGCAGAACAAAGGGCACAATAAAGCGACCGTGGCTCCAGCTGTGTGATATGTTGAAACCACATTTTGCCAATGAATTTTGCAGTCACAAATGGCATCAATAAATTTATCATTCGTTATCTTTAAAAAAAAAAAAAAAAAACAAAAGCCCCGAAGAGTTTTTCCTCACAAATTGAGGGTTTTATTGGTATCCACGGACCCATTAAAAAAAATAATCTTATCGCTCATCATCATATGTAAATCTGCATGAAACTAGTACGTTGTGATAGTATAAACTGATGACGCGCGCTAATGACGTTAAAGCTACAGGGAAGCTATATGTCCTAGACTGTACTTCGTTTTTTTTAAATTGGTTCTTCGAACAAGTTCGTTTATTACAGATTTTTACTAATTGTTTCGAACGTTATTATTTCTCAACTATCTGAGTAGACATTAGTAAAAAGCCTTGTCATACACGAAGGCTCCATGCCAATGAAGACAATGACAATAATATTATAAATTATAATATTATGTCCTTAAGAAGTTACGAGGATGTAGCCGGGTAATACCAACGACTTTCGTGTGTCGGAGAAACTCAATTATCAAACCCGAACTCAGCCGTTTTTAGACCGAACTTTTTCCATTTGAATTGGGATTGTTTTCTGAAGACCCCGCTATCAGCTTTTTCTTCTTGGAATCCACTGGCTGTCGCTACTGATCTATTGAAATTAAGGATTGATCGCGCAGGAATGGAAGTGACTTGCTAAAGCGAAATAATTTCTCTACGAAACATACTTGTCTTTTGATGGTTCTTCGACATTTCCTTTGTTTTTATTAAGGCCATTTTAGGATATTTTTAGAGCGCTTGTTCGAAGGTCTTAGGCTCTCGTCCAATAGGACAGATATTACCTCTGAACCTCAGAACTTCATGCTAAGTCTTGCAGTGTATCTTGGCAGTCCTCGGCAGAATTCGAATACCAGCTATGAGAGCGCTTTGATCATTTGGAAAACTCTGTGGCTTGAACCGAAATTACTAGCACTAACATCTGAATCCTTCTTCAAGCAATCTTCGTACTAAGACCGTTTGTACTCTGACATTGAGTGTCTTGCGAATTCTCCAGGCTGAACGGCATGTTGCATTCAGACCCGATAGACTGTTGTCCTTTAAAATGGCCATAATATAATGAGAGTGTTTCAGATGTGATGCTTGCATGTAACGTAGCTGAAGCCCCATTCGACAAAATTATGAGCTAAAATTTCCACCTTAATAAAATTCTAAAACTCTAGTTCAACGCATAGAGACTTCCCCTAGTATAGCGTCTCGAAAGCCTTCTTTAGCAAAATACGAGAATATAAAGGACCTACCAGTCCTCAATATAACGATTTTATTGGACTTTTAACCTTAAGACTTCTCAGATCTGTTAAGAAATGTCTCAAAAGTACATCGAATGTTCGTTCCAAATTTTGAAATATTTTGTATATTGTAACTCATGTATTTTTATTATATCCTTTTTTAATTTTTGAACGTACAGTTATTACAATTGGACAAAAATGGCGTGAGCAGCTCCATCGGCAGTGGGAAAATAATTGTAGAGTTCTTCTCAGCTGATATGCTGCTTAAAGTCTGCAAATACCGCAGCTGAAATCAAACAATATATCATTAGCTCCCTTTGTGTCAAAGATCAAAATGGAATGGCTCACCTGCATGGCTGATGGACTCTCGCTAATGATATTTGAAGCCTCCTTTAACGCCCGTGAGGATTTCATCTCGCCCTCAGCTGCAATTACCTTCGCTCTCGCTTCACGGGCCGCTTCTGCCTCGGCTGCCATAGCTCGCTGGAGCGCCGTGGGAAGTGAAACGTCCTTACTAAGGGAGAGATACATTTTATCATCATATATGGTTTTGGTAATGGGAAACTTACATTTCAACGCGCTCGACTTTGACGCCCCAGGGATCGGTGGCTTCGTCTAATGACGCTTGCATGGTGTGAGATATTGTTTCACGCTCGGTCAAGAGCTCGGAGAGATTACGCGTGCCGAGGACATTCCGTAATGTCGTCGCAGCTAGCAGTCTGGTAGAGTGGCTATAATTGGAGACTTGAATGACGGCTTTGAGAGGGTCACTAATGCGGTAGTAAACCACGGCATCCACTGTAACCGTCACTGAGTCTTTCGAAAGGACTTCTTGTGGTGGAACGTCGAATGACACTGTCCGGAGGTCAACTTTGCAGTAGTCATCCACGCATGGGAGCACAAAGAACACACCTGGTCCGCGAGCACCACCACTCCTAAAGTCACAAGATTAAATGATTTGTTGTATTTAAGTGGGAAATGGTTGACTTCACCTTAAACGACCCATTCGGAAGATCACAGCTCGTTCAAACTCCGACACCACCTTGAAGCAAACGAATATAGAGATGGGAAACGTCAAGAACATGATGATCAAAGATACGATGATAGCTACTGCCTCGATACAGCTCATATCGTCATTCTCCGCTGAAAAGAAAACAAATATGTGTCAAAGGGTGACCTCGGTCATCACGTCAATCAGCTTCGAAAGTGACTAGTGGTTCTCCCAATCGTTTTCGAATTTATTTACCTGATTGTTCCCACATAACCTATTAAAATATACAACCGAGCCATAATGTTCACTCGATCATCGAATGAATGAAGAAATAGAGAGATATTCCCAAGAGACTTCTTCGTCTGGTGCGTGAGCTGATTAATAGGCCACCGGTAGCCGCCTCCTGATGCGGCCATATGTCAGGAATAAAATTCTCAAAAAAATCAACAACACAGCATGCGTTCATCTTTCATCCCTGATGGGGCGTAGCTTATTAACTGACGCGTTTAAGAGTGATCTCCAGCACCTGATAGTGTATAAATAAAAAATCAAGCACCCAGTCTCTCAGATGTCTATCTGAATCTGAGACAACGCATATGTACATCTGTGGTGGTGTGTCTGGCCAGAATTCGCGATCAATCGCCCCCGCGGCTGAAATCAAACAAATTTCAGAGAGAAAAGACCGCGACACCTCATTCCTAGACACAAGACTCATATAAATCCCTCGACTTCATTCCAAAAAGAAGTTTGAAAACAAAGTACCGCGATCCATCAGGATTCCGTCGACTTAACTTGTCCAGAAATGAAAGAAAAAAAATATCCGCGCCAGATGCATGACGGGTTGAACAGGGATTTTTTTTTTTTTGAAAATTAATATTTGTGAAAAACCGCCGGCCGAAAATAGAACTTCCAAGGCACACGGACGACGTAAGGTAGCTGCTGAGTTATTTAGTATTTTTTGGTCTTTCCCTGATTTCCTGCGTCTTGTTATCTTGTTTTCTTAACTTTTTCGGAATTTTTCCAATTTAGCAGTTCATTAAAAGTTCAAAAGCTATAATTAAATAAATTCTGAACTTGCCATAATTTCATTATTCGCTTTCATTATTTCTGATTCATCTTTGATCAACAATCAGTTTTCGCGCCCGATTTATTGTTCCACTCATCTTGAAGTAACGATATTGGCCGCGCGATCTCTGATTGCCGTTGTTTGCATTTAACGGATCGTTATTGATCTACAAACTGCCCGAACGGAATTACAAACAATAAGCACGACGCATAAATTGCTTTTCGTAATTTATTTTCTTTTGCCGTTCGTATTCCTGTCTTATTTTTTTGTTTTGTTTAAATTGTTGTTAGATTCGTGCCTGACATGGAGCCGTAATGAAAAATCGTAAAATTAGCAAATACACCACTCGAATCTAGCCCATGGTGATCTGTGTGTGTCTTTTACGATATCAGGCAAACCGACGACCGGTGACGACCTATTAATCGAAATTTTGTAGGTTGGCAGCCAATCTATCGCAACGATGTGTCAGAAATGCGAGACGACCAATAATTTTGAAACCCCCATTCGCATCTGATCGTAAATCCAAACTATTTACAATAGTATCTTAAAAAATGCATTGAACGTCCGCGATGAAATCTAAACATTTCAATCAATCTTTAGAAACAAATAAAACATTTTTTTCCACCAAGGAAACGAGGAAAAGAAATGCAATAACACGCATAACTCAACGAATACCATAGATAGGTTTCGTGTATACAAGACACAAATTTAAATTTAGACATCTCATCTCAACGCGTTCGTATGCGAAGTGCATCCTCGAGACATTGTTAGAGATACTCGCATCTCGTTAGTTTGTTTTGTTGTGCTAAGTCCCTGTTTGAAATTGCCCATCAAAATAGTCGGTGAGAGATAGATAAATCTATCTATTTCCACTTCTCTTGTTTTCTCATTTTTTTTCAAGATTCAATTATGTTGTTGCGGTTGATTTAGAGAAAAATTAAGGTATTGAAAAGATATACGACGCGTTAACACGACGATTAAGTCTTTTATTTTTTCTCCACACTCCCATCTAGTAGAAAAGGGAGTGCGATATATCTTGTCCTTAATTTATCGTTTAAGAATCATCTTTAATCGGAGGTAAAGAGGTTTCACGTAAGTGGTTCTTTGGATCATTCTTTTATTTTTAGAGGCATCTCTAGTAAAACCACACTAATGGTTTTGGTATCTAAGTTTACGACATCTGTTTAGGCCTAAGGCAGCTATTAAATTTGAGACGTGCAATAAACTTTGAATAGATATTTCCTTTTTCCGTTTTTTTTTTTGCCTCGAATCACAATCCCTTTGATACGTTGTAAGTTTAGAAATTGAAATACATTTCTCAGCACATTTTCGTTTCAAACAACAAGAACGTGAGCGGAAGATAAACTTCGAAAACATAAACATTGAGCAATAGATTTATAGAAGTAAACATTTATTAAGTTAGCTGATCTGGCATGGTGAGTAAGTAGAAGAACCTAATCAACGCGGATATTCAGACAGGTTTTTGCAAATAATGGATTGAATAGAAGATTTGAAAAACAACAACACAGGGTGAGCCGGAAGCTAGGTTGTTTTTGTTTTAAATAAAACACTCGTTTTTCGTGAAATCAATATTGATTATTATTGCCTTACGAAGTCCGGTCAATGACAATTATATTAAATTTTGAACACAAGATTGTATATGTGACCATCGCAACTACTGCTAAATTTGATTGTTTGAAAACTGGTATGAGCGCCATCTGAAACCAGACATCGTTCAACCAGATTCATCCAATCTTGGACAAAAATAGTCTATCAACATGCTGTCATGCTGTAATAATGGTCACTATCCATGTCTCTCCAGCCTCATCTTCGAAAAAGTACGGGCCAGTGATACCGCCAACCTATAATCCCCCCTCAAACATTGACCTTTATATTTTTATTGTTCCTAATCTATTTTTTAGAATGTTTAAATCTAACTTAAAAACTACCTTTTTTAATGTCTCTTACTGACTCTATGAAGACCCTTTAGAGTGACAAGCTATATTACTTAAATTTTAATTAATAATTTTAGAGTGTCCATTTATGTTTCCTAATTACTACTCCCTTTCAGTTTAAGCTTTCTATTATACTTTCATATGTGTAGATGAAGTTGTTCAAAAAGTAAGGTGACTTTTTGAATTTTGCGGGCTCGATTTTTCTTTTTTTTTTATTTTGGCACACATGATCCCTAATATATGCTAATGTTTTCAGCTATTCTTGATATTTAGTTTGTTTTTCACAGATATAAATGTTAGACGTGTTTTCGTGTGCTTGGCGATTTTTGGCTATTGAAAAAAATATATAAAAAGTTGTGTGAAAGTTAAAATTAAATACTCCAACGTACTTAACATATTGACTGTGGCATTTGGCCTAATCTGAGCAAAGACGAATCTTTATAAGTGGTACAAGCTTTTCAGAGAAAGTCGGGAAGAGCAACGCTCAGAACGTCCCCGCACGTCAACAAGGGCTGAGAAGGTTTAGCAGTGAAGGAAATGGCTACGGAGAATCATCATAACATATCGGTTATCTCATGCCATGAATTGTTTCAGAAATTTTGGGCATAAAACAGGTTTCAGTGAAATTTGTTTCAAAATCGCTTAATTTCGACCAAACGAACCGATGCATGAACATCGCTCAAGAGCTCTGGAATGACATCAATGACGGTCCAGATTTGATGGATTTGTGACAAAACATGGGTATTTGGCTAAGACGTCGAAACTAAATCTCCATCATCACAATGAAAGCAACCAAAGGAGCTATGACCGAAAAAAAAACAACTCAAGTTCAATCAAATATGAAAGTTTTGCTAAACATATTCGTTGACTACAATGTTGAGGTTCATAATGAGTTCTTTCCAGATGGTCGTAATGTCAATAAGGAATACTACCTGTCTCTGTCCCTGTCCCTGTCCTATGAAAGGACGGTGATTTGCCATGATCCGAGAATTGAAAAAAACGCTGACGTAAGTGTATTATATCTGAGGATGACATATGTATACATATATTGTTGATTAAATAAATTTTTGTGCCGGTTCCAATTTTTTTTTTAATTCTTGGTGCATCTAGGTTTATTTTTTTTTAAAACGCTGATTTATTTCGACTTTGAGGAAGTAGTTTTCTTGAAATTGCATTTTTTCAGTGACACTCACATATGGGCAACATGTACGTCAATTGAAAAAGTTGTCTTTTACCTGTTTCCCACATATGAGTGTCACTTCGTTTGATCCTGGTGGCCTGATAAAAAGTGCAATGAACTCTTTCATAAGCGGACAGTGACGGTACCAAGAAATTTGTCTACTTCTGGACAAACATCGATGCATCTCAACCACAGCCGAGATACCCGATACCATTGTTGGAATCTAATGCACACGACAACTGCAGCGTCGGTTGAAGCGTCGCTGTAGTGTAAATAAAATTTTCTTTGAGATTTAATTCTATCGTGTAAGGCTAGCCCAGTAGCGGAAAGATAAATTTTTTTTTTTTTTAAGCAAATAAATAAATAATTTGTTATTGCATAGCGGGCTTCAAAGGAGCTATAGCTATGGGACTCCTTTTCCCACCAGTACAAAGACCACCTCCTCATCGCCCTACTGATCACAGACTGGTCAGACAACAGGACCAGTGTCAAAAGTTCGCCGGGCCTGCACTAGATGTTACGAGCGTCAACAGCATGATTGAAAGTACATATTGTCAAGCACATGCTAAAAAAGTTCCCACAAAGTGTGAATTATGTGAACAATTTTTATGCTTAGAATTCTTCAATGCAACTCACACATAATAACTCAAAATACAATATCTATTTCAAAATATTCTTCTGAATTCTCTTTTTTATTTTTACAATGAATTTAATTTTACAAATACACTAAAAAAAATGTCTGTATTACAATCCTGAATCCCAATCCTAGGGTACTGAATTGCTTGGACGTTCAACGACTATCCACTCCCTATACGAAATGCATTGAATTGACACTCATAAATGAATTGTATGTATATAAATGGAATGTATGTCGCGTCGCTCATATATGAGCTCATATACCAGTTTTACACTAGAACGATACTCACTTGTGGTCATATGTGACACTCATATATGAGTGTCATTGCGTTCAATGTGTTAATTGCTTATTTTGGAAAAAAATATGACTTTTTGACATTACTCAAAGTATTGCCCATCGAAATCTATAACTTTTTGCAACCTCTTTGATAATTTTTGAATAAAAAAAAATCTTCCGAGGTACAGAAAGAAAGGAGCCTAATGTTGATACTTTCAGTTGATGTAAACCGCATTCCTGAAAGGGCATTCTACATTGACCGAAACAAATGAAAATCAAAATGGGTCAGGTCTCCCTTCAAACGAATGAATTATTGACGGTACTATTGCGGTGAATTTCACCAGGATTTAACCACTCTCTTCTGGTCGCGTCAACAACACTACATCATCTTCGCACCATGAATATTCGGCTTCAGAGTCGTATGGTTTCCATGTCTACGTCTTCGAACTTTTTCGCTTTTCTTCGGTGTCGAAATTTGCATTTTTATAATGCCGGAATCAGAACTTGTTTGATTTATACGACAACATTCGATGGCTTTCAACAGCACTTTTTGTCAAATCAAAAGAAAAAGGCAAGACTTTCCGCAAATGCTGTTTTTTGGCACGTATGCTGACGTATTGGAACACGAAATAAATTGGAATGTTTACATTTCGGCGAAGTTATACATACTGGAGCTAAAGTCATAAAAGCCCGATCTGAATATACTGTCATGGTGTCTATAATTGGGATAGTAAGTCACGAAAATCAAGTTATTATCGTTAGCCATAGCCCCCGTGATGTGCTTTCGGGTCATTTAAACAAAAAATTATCGATTCTGTTTAGACTTGGTCCATCGTATAAGACCTGACTAGGGTAATATTGTACTTAATGACCTGGGACTCTGGCGCTCTGTACATTCTAAGACGGCAGCTAAGGCACTACCTCACGGATAAACAAATCTTTTCCATATAAGATGGCATTAAAACTGAACAGCCATACGCGATGATGAGCTTTATTAGAGCCACGTATCATATGATTTTTACCCTGAGCTAAAGTAGACCACTATGAACCAATTCCTTGTCATAACGAAGGCATTCTTAACTTCATTAAGATATATGTATGTATATATATAATGGCTATCCAATGATGCCAGTAATCCAGTTTTATCCAGTTCTTTCTGGTATCACTAGAGGACCTATGCATCATACAGTTCTAAACAATATCGTTCCCGACTTTTGAAAGCAATTTCGAACTTCCAATCATAACAATATTTGTTAATATAGTATGATCGAAGTCACACTCCAACATTGGATTGATGACATAATTTTTTGGACCTGGTCTATACGTGTACTATAGAGTGGCTTAGAAAACCCATAAGATTACTTATGTGGGTGTAAAGCAGCAAAGTCAAACTTGTTAAACGGTGTAGGAAGTCTGGCTGTTAAGTAGCCTCTATTGACTACCATTATTCTGGTGACACAGAACGAGTTCTGGTTAAAATGCAGTTTACCTTTGTGGGCCAAGATATGTACTTGCATCTGTAAATTTGTTTCATCTGATCCTGATGGTAACCCGTTTGATGTCTTCCTTGCATTATTCCAACAATTTGGAAGAGGTAATTGCTTAGGATAGGGCTACAAGGGCGGCTTTCCTATCAATGCAAATAGCCATGAACACGGTCAGTGTTTTGCTTGAAAAATGCTTGAATTGACAGAGAATGTCAGAATCGTAAATATTGAGTTGGGTTGAGATGGCGTGTAATCCTACGCCGAGCTTCATCTCGGAACCATTACTGTAAGTCCAAAGCTAGAAATCTAAAATCTGTCACCTACCCACAGACATTAGTCAATCCTCATTGCTATTAACCATTTTTACTGCAAATTATTTTTCGGACGAGTTCAAAATTATGGGGAAAGCCTACTCCAAGTAATATCAAGAATAAGAGCTTTTAAGTGTTACAGAATATTCAAAGACAGCATGAAGTAGTTGAAAACCTGCCTCATCCGTAACGGCTTGCCACAGCAGTTACTACAGAAAGCATCGATTAAGTGAGTAAAATGGCGCTCCAAGATCATAATTATCGTTTGAGGGAGCTTTCAGAACGACCCATCACCGTTCACTTGACGTTTTGTGAGTAAGAAGAGTTGCCGATTGCTGATTTTTTTTTTTTCAATTTGATAACCACATTCATAGAACGAAACTTTGATGGAGAGTATCCACCGAAAATTTCTGGGAATAGCTCTTGAGTCTTGCACCACGAAAGGCTACGAAAAACGCAATCAATAAGATCTTGGCAGCGCTAGCGCTAGCAACTAAAAAATTAGCGGAAAACGCAGACATCAGCGTTCTTATGTTTACTAATTCATCAACAAATCACATACGCCAAGGAAGAAGACCGCCGACGACGCTTGAATATTAGATCCGTCAATAGATCACGTACAGTCACGCAACTCACGGAGGCAATAGACTGCTCCAACATAAGCATTATCGCACTTCAAGTAGTACAATAGGTGGGGCCGGGTATATGATGGACAAAAATTGCGATATAATTACGACGACTGATGGAAGGAGAACAAATAACTTTTATTCGGGTGCGGATTCGTTATTCGAGGCCAACTGAGGCCTTAACGTTTGATATGCAAACAAATGTCACGTAACAATTCGCATCAAGCTCACGTTCTGAAATATAAACACAATATGCATCCACTTATCGACAGAGGATGGAGATCGGAACGTCATAGACCAAAACTTTTTTTGGTGAGTTCATTGTGAAATTGATTAGGAAAGACGTCATTAAGTGACAAAATAAATAAGCCAAGAATACAGGCGTATTTAATAGATAATTTTAACATCCAGAAAGAGCTTGGCGGGCCTCTGACCGGAGAACGAGCACAGGTTTCCTAAAGAAAAACAAAGAAAAGAAGCGCGCAATCTAGACGATGGATAATAGGAATAAAGTTCGAGAGTTTTACCAAAGGGAATAACAAATAGACCAGAGTTACAAAGCCAGAAAGGATACATGGAGATCTGTACTAAAATCGGATTCAAGGCGAAGATTATGAAAAACATTTCTGCTGGCAGAACGAGTATTCAATATAGTCGGACTCTTCCAAGCAGCTGTAGATGACCTGAAACTGTTAGGTTGCATGGTCTTATCACCCAATGTTTCCTGGGCAGATGTTCTGAGGAAAGAAAGATCTCAATATTGTGAACCTCTTTCACAAAAAAGTAGCACCTACGACAGCACCAATTATATAGGCACAAGTCAGTTCAGCACACCCAGTATGTTTATTAACTTGATAGCTTAGTTGTGGATGTCAAGCTGATCAGATTGATAGAGATCTCTAGCTGCTTTTTCGAGAACGACAGAGTTGACGATCTTCGATGTTCAAAAGGTCTTAGACCGAGTTACATATGTTATGACATATCATCCTTGAAAAGGTTACGTGATTGGGCGCACGCTAATTGTAACTTAAAAATAGTCAGGGTAAGCATGATTACACTTAGAGAGGTGCCCACAGACAGATATCAACCTTAACCAAGAAAGAAGGAGCAGCATAGAATGCACTGATGGAGGACCAAAATGAGCAGTGTCACCGCAAGTACGTTATAAAGGTCGCATCCCTGGTAGTCATTGAAATAACCATAACCTGGCGAAAATTTCCACCGACACTAGGCACGTCAATAGCTTGTTCAGAAACCTCGACTTTCCGATATTGACCGTCATCGTATAAGGACATTATGTCACTTCATTTAATATATTTCTTACCAAATAGGCTGAAGTTCAGATATAACTCTTCCAAAATATGTCGACAATTGCCTGAAAAGGAGAATAAAAAATTATCAGAAGCCCATCAGAACTGCACCAGAACGATTAACTCAACATCCAATTTTACACAACATCGAAAAGGAACTGGAAAGATCACAGTTCTCTTTATCTTGGTTACTGGACAGAACACACATAGAGTCATATAGAAGGACATTAAAAAAATTGCACTATGATCCGTAGAGAAAATAGCGCAAATAGGACTTAAACAACGGGCGAAATTATAAAATTCCTTCGACTTTTTGAACACATTTTGGGCGCGGAAAAAACTCGAAAGAAATAGTGATATCGAGGCAGCTTAGTCTATATTCTTAATCAACGTGAATCAACAAGTATGGCCCTCACTGATATCTAAGCTGGTATTAGAGTCCATATCAAATCCTCAGTTCTATGAAAGTTCATGCTGATCCTTTAGAAACATCCATTATATTGGTAGCCTTAAAACATCAATACGGAAGCTAAAGCAGAAAAGATATGAGTATTATAAAAAAAAAATTTAAAAAAACAAAATCGCAATGGAATTGGCGTGGCATATGTCACCTGGAATCATGTTTTTTTTTGGGCTAATACAGGGTTTTTCAATAGGAGCATAATAATTTCGTAATTTATTAGGAATGCAACCTTAAACTTTTTTTATGATATTTCAACGTCAAAATATTAATCAAGGTTTCATAAACAAACAGTATTTGGAAATTATTGAAACTTACTACCGAAACTTTGATCGATAGATCATCGCAACTTTAAGAGTTGCGAATTTTAGCTCATAGTAATCGTCCAGCCTGTATGCCGGAGGATTCGGGGAAAATAGATAAATTCGAATCAACATATTTATTGTCGAATGTTTTTGTCCCTATGATATGGCATCGGTCAAAGTACCGAAAATATCGCAGCTCTATGGTAAATGTTTCAGCTCATGGAATTTAGAATTTCTCCGTTCACATAGTGGCCAAAGATCTTGATACACTTACAAGATCAAACTCAAGAGCTCATGATCATCTGAAGCGCCGAGTGACTAAGATTGAACTCTGAAGAAGGTTTTGAAGGTTGGCTGAATTTCATTGAAAAATCATCTTCAGCGACAAAACTTGGCTTACTGGCTTTATCAATATGCAAAATATGATCTATGTGCTTCTAAAGACTCAATAAAAGTGATCGAGTGATCGTATTTTTTCGCCGATGAAAATGATCGCCGTGTTGCGGTCAATGGAGTTTACTATGGTGCCATATTAGAAGACAATTTTTGATCTGAAGTGGATAGGTTTAACATCAGTGAAATGTTTTTCCAACAGGATGTTGCCACGCAAGTGGTCAAACTATTGATCTATTGGAGCGGAGCTTCGGTAGTCGTGTGATCTTGCGAAGATTTAACGCCCATTTTATGGGATTGCGTTGAATTGTTGGCTTAACCAACAAGCCTACAACGTTAGAGGTGGTAGGAGATAGTCTTAAACGCGAAATTACCAAAATTTTGGCCAAATAACATATGCGGAACAGTTTTAGAAAATTGATTACAAAGAATCAATCGCTGCGATCGATTGCGGTGATCATATGAGCGGGGGATAGGGTTTTGCAATAAGGACTTGACAGCTTTGAATTTAATTTGTGAACGCGCCCTTTCACTAATCATCAAACTGTCATTGTCAATTTATTCAGTAAACTCAACATTTTCATAACGGTAAAGTACACGAACGAGCAACGTCTGCAAATTATAAAAATTTTCTACCGAAATTCGGAGTCGGTGACCACAACTTTAAGAGCGTTAACTCCAATTTTCGGTCGTAATTCTCGCCCTAGTAGACAGGCAATAACAAGCTTAGTGCAAAAATTTGAGTCTACATATTCGTTGTGTGATGTTGCCGTGTCAGTGAGACAACGGGTTGGTGAAGTGTCGAAAATATCGCTGCCGTTCAGGCGTCCGTAGCAAACGATCCAAATCAGTCAATTCCACGGCGTTCTCAAGAATTGGGCATCGCTCAGACCACATTATGGCGTATTTTGCGTAAGGATCTTGGTTTACACCCATACAAGATCAAGCTGACTCAAGAATTGAAGCCGATGGACCATTTGAAGCTACGTACATTCTCCGATTGGGCTCTGGAGAAGATGCGCCAAAATGATGAATTTCATCGCAAAATCATCTTCAGTGACGAAGCTCATTTTTGGCTCGATGGGTTCGTCAATAAGCAAAATATGCGTTATTGGTCGGGTGAAAATCCACATGTGCTTCATGAATCACCACTTCATCCACAAAAAATAACTGTTTGGTGCGGTTTGCATGCCGGCGGCGTTATTGGGCCATCTTTTTTCGTCGACGATAACGATCGTCGCGTTACTGTGAATGGCCAGCGTTATCGCGCCATGATTACCGATTATTTTTGGCTCGAATTGGAAGATATGGACTTGGACGACATATGATTTCAACAGGATGGTGCCACAAGCCACACAGCACACGTTACAATTTATTGAAGAATAAGTTTGATGAGCGTGCTATCTCAAGAAATGGGCCAGTCGATTGGCCGCCTCGTTCGTGCGATTTAACGCCTTTGGACTATTTTCTTTTGGGCTACGTTAAGTCATTGATTTATGCCAACAAGCCGACGACGTTGGAAGAGCTCAGAGAAAAAACATTAAACGCGAAATAGCTGCCGTTTCGGCCGAAATGTGTGTGGCCGAGTCATCGAAAATTGGGTCCAACGAATCGACCACTGCAAACGTGCTCGCGGTGGCGGTATGAACGAAGTCGAGTTTCATTCATAAATGTTTTGATTGTACTTCAAGCCGATAATAAAGTTTTTGAAATATCTCAAATGGTTTGCGTTTTATTTAAGAAAAAAGTTGTCAAGTCCTTTTTGGAAAACCTTTTATTTCAGCTCGATATACTGGTTTCAATACAAAATTATAATGTCCTTATTGAAAAATAATGTTTTAGTATGTTTGGGAAGAAGCTTCGTGTTTACCCGACAGTGGACTTAATTTTACTTTACCACAGCCAAGCTGCATAATCATTATAAATTTTGACAGCGGATATAGCTAGGCTTGCTTGTGAACAAAATTCGATTGATTCCGCAGTAGTTTTAGTTGGTGTAAATATGGTAATAAAAAGCAGTATTTTCAAGATACTTTACTCTATTACTATCGAAGAGCAAGAAAAAGAAATCCATGTATTGACCATTTGCCAGTGTCAAAACTGGTTTGCAAAATTTCGACCCGGCAATTCAGTTTTTAATTTATTCTTCTTATTCTATTCTTATTTACTAGTCTAACTAAAAAATATCTTAATACTTAATGTGTCTTATCGGTAAGGGTACTCTAAGTCTAAATATACTTCTTTATTACTAACGCTATTCGCCTTCAAATTTTGGCTTTCTAAGAGATTGTTAAAAAACCTAGATTCATTGTTGATTTCTTATTCTAAAGCTGAAACAGCTTTGCCTAATTCTAGTCTTAAATATAATCAGGCTGGCAAGCATTCGTGTCTTTTGTTCTAAGTGGCCACTCTCCTGATTGCGTTTTTCACCGACTGGGTTTAGCCATCTGGCTCACTCTGCACGCCCGAGACTTCAGCAAGATTAACAGGGCTCAGCCAGTTCGTGCAGACGCGACCAGCCTTCAAATGATCCCCTAAGTTACACTAATCTTACTTAAAAACTCAGGAGTGAGGAAGATCTAACCGGAGTAACGCACCGTTCCGGGAAGCGTTTTCGCCCAACAAGGACAAAAAATCGGCTTGCTCTTTGGCAACATTGACGAGATTCCAGTCTACCATTGCAGTATATTGACGGATGAGATCATGAACCGTTTGTCCCTGGTGCCCCAGTGGCAGTGGTAAATTACCGGAATACCATCTCTATTTTGCATTAACATTTGCGAATCAATATAAAGAAAGGCTTCTGGGGGAATAATAATTGGGCAAGCAAGCCCCGAAGATTAAATTATTGTCGTTGGTCCTAGCCCCTGCGGATCATTTTAGAAAGAAAACTGTACTGTTTAGGTCTACTGCTACTGCTGTGAAACAGATTCCTTGTCATACCGAACGCTTTTTTAGCTCCAGCAAGAAAAGCGTCATCATGCCTATTGAAATGTAAATACTGATCAACTCAGACACCAAAATGTCTAACCGCGTTTTTCACCACTAATGGTTGCCCATGTTGCCAATGATCGCGAATTTGCTCCAGTTCTTTCTGGTATTCCTTGAGGCTCTATACAACGGAGTCCTAAACAGTATCGTTTCCGACTTTTGGAAGTTAATTTTTAACTATCGAAGTCAAACTGCAGCGTTGTATTGATGACCTACATTTTTTTTACTTAAACAGATCGGAGAAGTGCTCTCTCCCTGTTGTAAGCCGTTTTAGTCCTCTACCTTGCAAGCTGGGGTAGTGAAGACTTATGCAAAGGCTTTCCTGTCTGTCTGTCTGTACGCATATATGAAACCAAACTTGCCGAGTAGCTATGAGTCTGAAACTTGCTTGTGTTATATAGTACATGTATCTGAGCTCATAGCGACCTATTTTAGAACCCTACCTACTGTGGTTCCTGAAATCCAGGTAAACGTTTGCAAAATTAAGGTAGAAGACTTGGAATTGTAGCTTGGTTCCCGGCGAGCTGATCCCATATTGTTTAATAACAAAGATCCTATTCGAAGAAACGTTGTTACATTGAACAACAAACTTGTTTCCCATACTCATTACGTAGATCATGTATAGAAGGTGATCTGGCATGCCTATCCTGGGGAGCTTGTATTATAGAACAGACCTTCTAACCATATGGTGACGAATGGCCTTTCAAAGTCGACCAGACAAGCAACCACACATTGGTTTTTTCACCAGTTTAGACGCAGCGTTAACCAAACTGGTTGCCTGGCATTATTTTCTTTTCTCAACCCATTTGATCATAGCTCTGTTTACTAATTGTTCAAAGCCTTGCTGACTTTCGGAAGCAAACTTATTGATCGGAGATTAGCAAAACTTGTTCTAGACTACTATATTCCATTACGCTGGATAATGAAGATTATTCAGAGCGTTATTGAACAGCATGTTGAGAATATCTATTGCTTCATTGACAGGTGTCTTAAAACGACCTTTGGAATACCATCTATTCCCGTGAACTTATTTTTAAGCGGGTCTAGGCCACATGGAGGGAGTTCATCACAAACTCGATCGACAATTTTGAATTTGGTGATGCATTCTGAATGTCCAGTTGAAACTGGTGAAGACACAATAAATGAATTAAATGTCTCTGAAAAATTAAATTTATCGAGTTCGACCGTTCATGATCATTCGAAACGCCTAGGTTCAATATCAAAGCTCGTCATATGGGTTCCTCATGTTCGTATGGAAGAGAATTTGTGCCCTAGCGTTCACGTCTGAGATTTACTTCTCAAACGTCAAGAAAATTATCTATTTTGGAGTGCATCAGCACTCGGGACAAGAAATGGATTCTCTAAACGCAAGTAATCACTGAGTAAAAATATGAACCGGCTCAAAGGCGTTCACAATCCGATATTCATCAGAAAAAGGTGATGCTATTTCTTTTGTGAGATCTTATTTTTGAGCATCTATCGGGCATCAGCTATGTAGATAAATTGTCTGGTTCATTGAAACAGAAAAGATCAGAATCGATCTATAAAAATGGTATGGTGTACCATCAAGGTGATGTGAGACGTCATAGAAGTTCGGTAACTCGTTGAAAGCTTTTACAGATGGGATGGAATGTACTACCACTCCCATCATGTTCTCCGGATCTGGCACGTTCTGATTATAATTTGCTGCAATCTTTTAAGAAAATGTTAGACAGCAAAACCTTTACTTCAAATAAGGAATTCGGAAATCACCTGGATCAGTTTATTGAGAGCAAGGAACAAACATTTTATGGGCGTAGTTCATGCTACTGCCAGAAAAATCGAATATGTTGGACCACAATGGATTCGACTTCAGAATTCTATAAAATATTGATTCATTATAAGACAATCGCCTTTCATTTCAATTACAAAAAAAAATTTAAAAAACAAGCCAATACCTAGATGTGTCACAAGTAGAGCGCTCCTACTCGTACATCACCTATGACACAACATATAGCTGAAGGGCTAGAGCAACTTGTGTCCTAATGAACTATACTAATGAAGCCTATTAATAAAAAAAAAACGCGGCCATAGAATCAAATAGTGTAGTCTCAACTAGAGGTCACGCATCACAGACTAAGCCTGCAAGCCATCCTGTGACCAATTTAATTTCCTCTGCCCCCCTGCCTTCAGTGCCCGTTTATGCTCTTGCTTTTACGTTACCATAAAATTCGAATCCCATAGGTTCATATCGTTAAGTTAATCGTTTGGTACGCAAATAGAAATGCATTTCTAGCGTCAGTTGAAGCACCTCGTTCAACTCTAGCGCCGACAACTCGTCATGTAACTCCGAAATGAGCAATCGCACCACTTGTCCGATATAACATTTGAAATTATGATTTAGAAACGATTCGTTTAATTACTTTTTATAGCATTGCACCTAGACACTCGATTATAAGTTACGGTCTGCAAGGCATCGTGTTGCCATAACTTGTAATTTCGATGTCACTAGTTGATGGTGACTGTTGTATCCGAAATGCACTTGAGGATGAAGAGCGTGAGTTTGGATGCCTTAACAGAAATGTTAGTCAATACTTAATATTTTAAATGGAACTTGTAGTTCTTGCGGTAAAGACCGAACTTCTCTGCCAAGATGCACAATCCAATTACACTCATATACGAATGTGAACTGAGGCCAATAAAACAGATTGATGTGGTTTGTGGGCACAAATAATCATCAGACTCATTAGGAATGAGAAACTGCCTCGTTGGCTGCGAGTTCATGACGATTGTCAACAATCCATGCATCTAACGGGCAATGCACTTATCTACCAAGTCAATTTTACATTGCCTAAAAATAAATTGGATACGAGTGTCCGGCTGGTTTCAGTGCATTCCTGAAATGTTCAAAAAATTCCCCGACGGCTTTTGGAGCTAAAGAAACACCGACGCTACCAAGAACACTACACAATTCCGGAAACGCCACAAGATTTCGCCGACCTTAAAAATTCAACTCACATGTCTTCAGCCCCTGGTAGGGTTGCGGCCGTACTGGTGGAACCTGCGCAGGAGGAACGATCCTTTCTTGATACATATTTACGTGGTAATCTTGTGTCTTGCCCGATCGATGCGAATTGGTAGCCATACCTTCGTTTTTGCTATCACTTTTTTTCACTTCACTCGAACGGATGAACCGTTTCCTCCTTTGCAACTTTTTTTCAAAAACGCGAGACACTTTTTAGAATTTCGTCCGGATACCGCGACGTCGAAAATCTAACTGAACACGGAATAGACGGAATAGCGCGAACGCACTTTCCTGGACTACCCGTCGAACATGAGGCGAGCACGCAAGACTACTCGTATATTCGACATTTTCCAGACGAGCGAGGACGCGGAAAAGAAAATTAAAAAATATTTTCGATAATTCGAAATTTTATTTTCGTTAATTTCGGGAGATTTGCATCCCCCGAAAAGTGCTGATGGTGGTGCTGGGCTCTCTGTAAACAAACTCACAGGGCGGCACGTCTGACTGTGTGTCCCGGCAACGCCTAAACACACGTCGGAAGGCTCTACAGTTTCATGGAGCTTTATAGTTTTCTTGTTTGTTTATGAAGATCGTGTAAACAGGATTGGTGCAGCGACGTTGGTGGAAGGTGTAGGAGGCGACCTCACCTGATCGCAATTGCATGGGATTATTGGATGAGAAGAACTCCATGGCCAGAGCATGGTATGTCTATTCTAAAATAACAGAAAACGGAAATAGGCCAACATGTTTGGATCTTGATTTAATTCAAGTCGCTTTTTATGATTTGTTTGTTGTTTTTTATAAAATTTGTTTTCCGTTCTGTTAGTACTGATATTGACTGAGGTACGAAATTTGGAATGAAATTTCGAAAATGTTTGTTTTTGAAGGGAACCACTGGCGACTTTATGTGATTTTAAATGAGAATTGCTTAGGGAAAGATTGAGAGAGGTATCTTTCTGAAGTTCAGTGTTAATTGCTGTTCCGTTCCTACGTGGCAGTGCGAAGTCATATACGAATTGCCTGGGATTTATAAATAAAAATTTGATTCTATAAAATGGGCTTAGGCCTGAAAAACTGGTATAAGTTTTATACATTTTCTTGGGAAAGCTTGAACTAAGAAAAACTTTAGTGAATTGGACCTCACTTCACCGTGATTTCTAGTTTATTTCCACCTTAAACGCACCTTTCCTCTCCCATAATTCTGATTTGAAACAAAAACTCGCTGTTCACCGTAAGCAAGGCGAGTGAGGGACGGTTTTAGGCAATAGCATAACAGTAAAGAAGAGCAAATACTATTAGGCCCTAGCAATAGTATGGGTAAACTACGGGGGTCGATTACACGATCATACACCTACTAGGGAGCGCCGTGGGGCAGTGGGTAGTGTGTCGGCCGCTGACGCAAGGTGAGCGAGTTCGGATCCCGATAACACCAACGCCATCGAATGATTATTTCGCGGCGTCCCTCCTCGGCGGGGTACTGGAAAAACCCCCCGTTGTACACTTGCTTTGAAAAAGCTTCTCGGCTCTCGCCGTTCGGAATCGGCATTAAGCTTTAGGTTTCGTTCACTTGTGTGGAAAAACAAATGGCACACAACATAAGTGAAAAAGAAGCTTGGCTAACGCCATCTAAGGTGTCTGTCTGGCAGTACAATGGACCAGTGTTTGTGTCTGAGTGCTCCAACGGATAGCAGAAGCCTCCACCAATAAAAAAAAAAAAAAAAAAAAAAACACGATCATACATTAGGACATAAGCGCTGTTATTTAAGCCTCTTAAGTCTAATAAAGGGTTTTTCAATTGGCACAGGTAGATTTTCGCAGCCTGAGGCGGCTATGTTATTTTGGTGATATCTATCAAATCTATTGTTTATTATTCAGCTACTAATGCCAAATAACCATGGTGAGACACATGATTGAACAGCAAGTCCAAATGCTAAAACTTTATTTTCAAAATAATTGTTCGTTAGTGCAAAACTTGCGCACGTTCCGCCCATTTTACGGTAGACGTGGTGGCCCTTCACAGTCAATTTTTCAACGATTAGCCACCAAATTTGAGACGACCAATTCGGTAATCAATCAGCCAATATTCGTAAGTCAAAGAAACGCAAGATCGGCCGAGAACTTCGCCGCGGTCCTTGAAAGTGTACAGCAAAACCCCAGGCAGTAGATTCCTCGCCGTGCACAAGAACTCAGCCTTACTTCAACTTGGCGAATTGTGCATCGGGACTTAGACCTACACCCCTGACAGATCCAACTGATTCAAGGGCCGTCGCCATTGTTTCCATAGCTGGGCTTCGGAGCGTTTAGAAAAGAATCCCAATTTTGGCCGA
This sequence comes from Merodon equestris, assembly GCA_958301585.1. Lineage (NCBI taxonomy): Eukaryota > Metazoa > Arthropoda > Insecta > Diptera > Syrphidae > Merodon > Merodon equestris. Next base: position 41,104,539 of record OY284415.1, read on the forward strand.
AAAATCATCTTTAAGGACGAGCAGCATTTTTGGATGAATGGCTGTAAAATTGCAAGCAAAATTGCCATACATATATGGGGCGACACCAATCCACACGAGGTTGACCAGAGGACAATGCATTCTCAAAAAGTTTCCGTTTGGTGTGGATTTTGGGCCGGCGGCGTCGTTAGTCCGTACTTTTAAAAACGACGTTGGTGATGCGGTCATCTTTAATGGCGACAACTACAGAACGATGATAACCAATTTCTAATGGCCCCACCTAGACGGCATGTGGTTCCAGCAGAACAGCGCTACGTGCCACACAGCGGACGCCATGATTGACATTCTGCATGAACGATTTGAGGGTAAGATTATCTCTCGCAGCGGACACCAATCTCATGCGGTTTTACCCCGCTAGACTTTTTCTTGTAGGATTTCCTGAAGTCGCAGGTCTATTTGATGAAGCCTTAAGTGGCTCTTAAGGTGGACATGAAACAGGCCATCGCTTAAATTCAGTCGGGTCTATTCGGAATTGAATTGAATAATTGAAAATTGGACCACTCGGATTCGTGACACCGTAAAAAGCCGAGGCGGGCATTTGAATTATATCATATTCCATACATAATGGCACATATGGATCTTTCAAAATAAGAATTTTGTTAACACCTCACCCACAGCTTATTTTATTCAATTTCAACATCTACCCGCCCTTATTGAAAATCCCTTTAGCTTATACACGTGATGGCTCTTGAGTATCTATCTAGTAGGTATCTCAACTATACAAGTATATCAAGCAGACTCGTTAGTAAGATTGTTGGAGGCAGTAATCTCGACATGCGCCCATGCCTCGACAGAAGAGAAATACCATTAACAAAGGATGCCTTTTATCACCTCCGCTCATAGAACATAACGCAAGGCTGATCGAAAAGGATATATTTGAAGGAATTGCAGGAAAACACAGCCTACACAACATCGAAAGTCAGGTTAGTAGACCCAAGGCGGATCTAACATCCACAAGAAGACCTCCTGTATAGGTTTTTTTTTTTTTTTGAACCTGAAGCTTAATGCCGATCCCAAACGGCGAGAGCCGAGAAACTTTTTTAAGGCAAGTGACCAACGGGGGGTTTTGCCGAGGAGAGAAGCCGCGAAATAATCATTCCATGGCGTTGGTGTTATCGGGATCCGAACTCGTTCATCTTGCGTCAGCGGCCGACACACTACCTACTGCGCCACGGCGCTGTCTCCTCTAGACGTACTCTAGTTAATTGACAGCCAACGAACTTAGTCATATTGCGATTGACAATCACAGGCATTGCTCCAGGGTCCGGGATATTCGAACCTACCCAGGAGGCATGATTCACTCAAAATCAACAGACACGAGTAAAAACAGAAAAATTTAACATCGGAATGCTGCAGTTACAAGTGACTGCCTGCCTCAAGCTCTCCCAAGCTTCGATGCAATCTACAAGAACCATAAATTCAGAAGTACCTCTAATTCGGTCAAGAAACTTCTAGTCTGATAACGAGTGCAGGCAGGCTCATGTAGAGGAACAAAAGGCACACATAGCTCCAATGCACCAACCGACGAAAGTCGCTCGCGAACACTGCAACCAAAAAAGAACGGATGGGCATGTTTCTGTTAGACGAGAAATCAGAGGTGCTATTGCGGAAATGACGTTCAACAATTTCAACAAAAAAGGTACAATTCGCACCCTGAAAACTCCAGTCTGTAACGAACTTTTTGGGCCGGGGTAAATTTGCCGGGTCCAGATCCGTCACATAAATTTGTTTTTGTGACACTTACACAATCACTAGTTGTGTCGAACACTTGTCAGCAGTGGCGACTTAGTGGTTTTACGAATACTGATACGCTGGCAGTATCTAGTCAGTCTTTTCTGAATAAAGACCCAAGTCTTGATACTGAGTGATAGCGAATGGTTGGGAGTTGTGTCTGGCCAATTCCGTTGGGGGAAAACCTGAGCTAGGGCTCTACTTGTTGAAGGCTCATGCCCTCCCTCTATCCTCTACCAGGCTCTTCTGGGTTAAAACCTGAATCGAAGTACTAACTTCTATGTTACCAATAACACTAATACTCACCGTTTTACCCCTCGAGCGACAGCGACCCGGACAATGTGAAGTCACTTTAGGGTTTAATCAACATTCTACCTGCGTTTGATGTCGTGAAACCCCACTTTGACAGTACAACAAGCAACCTCTGAAACTGCGTCATTGTTGCTGTAGCTGTACTTCGTCTTTATTGATTTGGTTCACTGCTCATGCATGCTGCTTAGCGTCTCACACCATTGCCCACTGGCCACTGCCAAATGTCTCGCCCTTTTATAGGACTGAGCTAAACAGCGTCCACATCGCTGTTTTCCAGTCATCCCGGACGTTTCCCCTGTTTGCGGGATTTGCCAACGATAACACAATATATCCGAAATCAAAAAAAAATATTCTTGCTTGTTTATATACCCACTAGATTGCTGTAAAAAAAAACCGTATAAATGGACCGAAATCTCATATGGCAGCGTTCAAAAACTACTTACGAACGAATTGCACATGAAAAACAATTTCTGCGCATTGGGTACCGGGAATGTTAGCCAACGAGGAAAGGAACCGGCTCACAAAGCCGCACTTGCGATGACTGCCATTCAAGAAACTGTTCGAGCACCCACCCTACTCGCCAGATCGAGCTCCCAGTGACTTTTAACTCTTTCCTCTGCTCTAGGAACAAGGCAAGATATTTGAAGACGATACCGAAGGTATGGCCGTTGCTAAGGCGTTTTGGGAGTGTCAAGACAAAGAACTGTTTTCTTTGGGAATCCTGGGCTTAAAAAAATGGAGTAATGCATTGACTTGTTAGAAGACTGACTGACTGAAGAAAAATAAATAATTTTTTTTTAAACTTTCCTTTTGGATCACTCCTTGTAAATTTGTGTATTATTTATTTCTTTTCTCCCCAGAAAAGTATGAGAAATTTTACTTACATAACAAGCCCAGTTTAGTTAGACGAGCTTAAGACAGCTGAAATCTAAAAAAGCTGCTGGCGCCTGCTGAAGTGTTAAAGGCAGTTGGAAATGAGATGGTTAGGAACGGAGGAAAGCATGCCCAATTAATGGAATCTTAGCATCGTTGGCTAGGTTTCTAAGAAAAAGGATCCCTAAAATTGCGCAAATTTTAAGGGCCAACATTTTCTAAGAATTCCTTATAAGATCTTCTCTGCCGTGCTGTGTGAACGCTAGATACCGTTCATAGACAATTTTCTAGGTTCCTATCAGTATGGTTTCTGGACAGAAAAATGCATGATTCACTAAGTATTAACACTACGAGGAGTTTTGGAGAAGACCTACAAATTTCTGTCGACCTTTGTGGCTACTTTAAAGCTTCTAATGGCAGTGTATTTTCACAGTGTGTATATGTTTTAATAACCCCTGTAAGCTCGTCAGGCTATGCAGGATGATTATGAAGGGCTCTCGCTGCTTCTTTAAGGTCGATAATGAGCTAATGAACCTGGTCTATGAAGTTAAAGAAGCATACAGACAGAGTGACTCATTGTCATATGATTTCTTCAATATCATCCTTGAAAAGATCTTGCGAGACTCATGCTACGATCCACTTCAATTCTCCTCAATTGCTTGAATATATGTATGTATAAATAATATTGACGTGATTGAAATAATTAGGCAAGAAAACATATTAAACCTGAAGCGATTGAAAAAAGTCTGATCGTATAGGAGAATAAGACCAAATATGAAACTTGTTCAAAAGTTTAGGTGACTTATTACTTTTCTCAAAAAATTATTTTTTTAGTCATCTATATCAACCTTGTCTTCTCTGAATTACCGTTCAGATATAATAAACTTGTGTCAGCACTTTTTCCAATACTCAAATCGCTTCTGATATACGCTTTTTGATATAACTTTAAACTGTTGCAGCGATTCGGTCTTTAATGTGTCTTTTCAGTTTTGAGAAGAGAAAGATTCATACTCTGTGTGTGCATTTCGAATATAACTCCTTAATGACATGGAAACAAAAGAGTTACTGTGAACTGCAACCAACGTAAATTCAGTCGAATCTCTCAAATTCTATCTAGGACAACCACCCCTGAAGAGTACAATATTCGAATATCTTCGACACAAACCATCTGCACCCCGTCCAGGTTGTGTGATAAACACTCTTGAACCTGCACGAATTATAAAAAAAAAACTAAAAAAAAAAAAAAAAGTTGCAGGAAGCCAAGGCTAGGGTATGATTACGGTATTTGTTTTTGAGCAAAAACTAACACACAAGCACGTGCAGGAGAATATAATAATAATTCCGACGTTTTCTTCGTGTTGCTTCACGCAAATGTCACATAACTTATTCCTTACCTCATCTTAGTTATTCCTTACCGACGACCTTTCGGCAAGAACACATGATGAACTTCCCCATTGTATAACAGTTCACATTTGACCGAATTTGGCTTTTTGTTTGGTCTTAGCTATTCTGGTCGCTTCCATTCAAATGAATGGGTTTTGGTTTCAACATCATAACCATATATGTACCCATGCCTCGTCACCAATGATAACTCTTTCAGCATATCTGACTCGACAGTCAGGTCATTAAACAGCTCATGTCATGGATCTTTTGACAAAATTTAAAAATGTCGGGTCAAACTCGGCTCACACTTTTCATGTCCAACATCTGAAAAAATTTCGCGGTATGAGTCAACTGATATGCCAATATACTCAGCAGATTCTCTGAACCGACGACTCTCCATGACAACTTTCTTCACTGCTTCAACGTTTTTCTTCCATTGTTGAAGTGCTAGGGCGTCCAGGGTTGGGCTCAGCCTTTTGTCAAGAGCTTGCACCACAACTCAACATTTTTGTTTCTTAAAGTAGAGTCGCCAAATGCCACAGTCAACATATCAATGCTGTTGGGGAACTTAATTTTATTTCTCACACAAAATTTTATATAAATTTTTTGATCCATTTTGTCAGAAGCAAAAATCGCTTAGCACACCAAAAGACGTCAAATGCCATACACGTTAAACAAATCAAATACACAAATTGCTGAAAATATCAACATATGTTAGGACACAACTCGAAAACCGAATATTATTAGCTCACGAAATTCAAAAAGTCACTGATCAAACCTCGTATTTATAGCTATTAGCAATACCGCAAACAATACGGGTCACACGTTGTATCTCAAGCAATTTCAGATTCAGAAGCTTTGTAACGAGAATAACTATTAGCATGAAAATAAAAATTAAAGTTAGGCGAATCCTGCAGTCAAAACCAAAAACTTTTAGTTGTTTTTCTGCTGCTCACTCCAACACATTTTTAACAGGTGAATATCATGAATTATGTCAACCACTAGGTTAATTCATCAGCAAAACAAAAACTTTTCCTGCAAATCATTGAAAAAACAAGGAATTAATGTGAACCAGAAGAGAACAGGACCCAGGACAGACCCCTGGGGTACACCTAAATTAATAGTCCTATATCCCCCAAAACACGTCAACTGAATATCTAAAATGGTCGACAATGTCAGCATATATTAGGATACATGTATACCAACATAAAAAAAGAAAATTTCGAAGATCGAACACACTTACATAGCTCGCGAAATTAAAAAAGTCACCAAATTTATTTAACAGACCTCGTAGCCTGCATTTACAACAATAAATGGGTCCTTATTGAAAGTTTTATTCATTCATCTTCTTTGGTAAAAAAAAAATAATATAATAGCTGACTTAAGATGACATTCATAAAGCTGAAACGATATTGTGTTTTCAGCGTAAAGGTCACTGTTCGATTTGCCTTCAAACTAACATTGTTCGAAAAGTGTTCGAAATTGTCTTGGCTCAGCAATCCACTCTCAGTAAATCGTCTTGGCTCCGTATGTGTATGTTTCGCTGCCGGAGACTAATAAAGACGGCGATGATCAAAACCAAAGCCAACTCAGCCGAACCTATGTTGAGTTGGTGTCAGAAACCAGAATGAGACGTGCGTCTTTCGTACGTCTTCCCCCGTAACACCCTGAAATTTTGACGAGATTTTGACAGCGGTTCAGGTGCATAGCGACAAAACCCGTTACAAACGAGCTTCTATCCGTGAATACGTGTGAGCTCATTTCATTTTACCGCAGTGTACTCCCGCCACACACACTCTTGGAATTATAACAATGTGCGCGATTGTTTACAAAATTTTGACAGCACTTGAGGTACTCACATGCTCTTTTGACAGCACTTGAGGTACCCACGTGCTCGCCCGAGCTTGTAGGCAAACGTCGGCAGCCATTTTGAGTGGGACGTCTCATTGGTGGTTTCTGGTTGGTGTCAACTCAACTTCCTCTTATTGGCTGCCGCCGATATTATAATCTAGGTAGGATATGCCGCCATTTTTTTTTTATAATTTGAGTTTAACGACGATTGTAAGCGACGTGTGAGTCGGACATATTCAAATATTGAGTAATATTTATTACGATTAAGGCTACAGCCACTCTGTCAATTCCACACTCTCCGAAGTGAAAAGGTTACGTCCGACAACTCATAAATCCCTTTCAGGCACTTATTTGATATTTGCCATTGAGTCATGTTGAAAGGAAACCAAACAAAAACGCTGAGCAATCCAATGAAGTAAGCATTTTATTTTACTAAAACACAAATGAAAAACCTCGTCCAGCTCCTGCCAAGCCATCAATCACAGCACATGAATGCATTTTGTATCGATATCACAACTTTGGAGCACGTCTACCACAAAATCCTGAAAGCTCTTTGCCCCAGAAACCACCGCCTCTATCTCTTCGTTACCCAATGCCTTTATTTCGTTTTGAATATCCTCCTTTCCCATTCGTCGCAGGTAGATCTTCTCGTTATGCTTCAGTTTACCCTGAAGACTTGCGGAATCGTCTTTCACATCCCCAGAAAACGGGCGCGCGAGATAAATCTTTCCCAAATAGTTCCAAAACTGGTTATAAGAACTTATTTCAGATCGAAAGATTATGCTGTTGAGGTCCTCATAGCACATTGAATGATAGATCTTGGTCAGGTCGTCCCCATTCACTAGGATATGCTCAATTATCGGAATCGCTGCCGCAATCGCAACGCCTTGGGTGTAGATCAATAACTTGTGACCGGGTTGGTTGGATGGTTTATGCTTATACGATCCAATGGGTCCGCGAAACTCGACTTCATCATTCACATCCAGCTGCTCGATGTACTTGGTCATCTTTCCTTGCGGCTTAGTGTTGATGAGAATTTTAAATTCAAAAGTATCACAATCCAACCAAAATGGTGTGTATGGTCGCAGAACATATTTGGTTTCCGTATCGTCATCTTCATCAGGATCTGGTGAACGCATCATTATATGATGACCCGGCGGACAATCTAAAATGCCCTCCGTCAGCTGTTCCGTTTCAGCCAAACGGAAAAGCAACTGAAAGATAAAAGGCAGGAGTTGTGTTCGTTCCAAAAGTTTGTACTTGCGGTATTCGCCGAGGACATTGGTTTTGCCCGATCGATCAGACAAGTTTGATTTCCGTTGTTGTTGAATGTTTTGATTGAGGACGCAATTGGCACATCCATTTCTGCAACAATCGTCTTCAGTGTACCCACAGAAAGGTTCGCTCATTCTTTGACAACTGGCATGGATGTTGATAGTGACTTGGGGTTTGTTCGTTTATGACATCGGGTTGTTTGGTTTTTGATTTTGATTTTTCTTCTTTTAATAAGAATTTGGGTTATTTTTGTTTCGAATTTGATTTGAGTTCGAAAATACATTTTAGTTTGATTTCAAGTGTCATTTTGTTTTGAAACGTGCGATAAGACTACAGTAAACGCTTTTTTTACTTTAATATGTATGAGCTTGAAGGAAAGTATGAAAATAATGAAATGTGGTGTCTAGGGAAAATTTTCCATTCCCAAAATACCCACAATACGAGGGTGGTCCGATAAGAACTTAGCCTACAAAAGAAAACAAACATTTTGGAGAAATGGCGATTTATTTTTCAATATAGTCTTTTTTTAGATCGATACACTTGACCCAGCAATGCTCCAACTTCTTTAACCCGTCTGTGAAATACGTTTTCTCGAGGTCTGCAAAGTAGGCCTCCGTGGCGGCGATGACCTCCTCATTCGACTGAAATTTCTGCCCGGCGAGTGACTTTTTCAAGTTTGGAAACAAAAAGAAGTCGCACGGGGCCAAACCTGGAGAATACGGTGGATGGGGCAGCAGTTCGTAGCCCAATTCGACCAATTTGGCCGTGGCGAGGGCGGAGGTGTTAGCCGGTGCGCTATCATGGTGGAAGAGCACTTTTTTCTTCGCCAAGTGGGGCCGTTTTTTCTTCAATTCGTCGTCGAATCGGCTAAATAATTTTGCATAGTACAGCCCTGTGACCGTTTTGCCCTTCTCCGGGTAGTCGATGTGGATCACACCTTGTGAATCCCAGAAAACGGTGGCCATCACCTTTCCGGCCGATGGGACAGTCTTCGCCGGATGGAAAGTCCACTGTTTCGACTGTTCCTTGGTCTCTGGTGTGTATCAGTGGATCCATGTTTCGTCGACTGTCACGAAACGACGCAGAAACTCCTTCGGATTGCGCTTAAACAGCGTCAAACACTGCTATGAAGTGGTCTCACAGCTACCTCCGTGGTAGCCGTTTTCGGGGCACCTGGACGTGGCTCATCAAAAACCCACGTGCGAGCACGTTGAAACTCGTTAAACCAATTTTTGATGATCGCCATCGAAGGTACCGTACACAGCATCCAAACGCCCTTTAATTTCGCTGCGCAATTTCCCTTCCAAAAACATGAATCGAATCACCAACCGATATTGCTCTTTTTCGACTTTTCTAAAATCCGCGGACACTTCCGCTTCCACAAGCGGTCAAAACAAAACTACTAGTCCGATCCGGCTGAAATATCGACAGTAGCCGTCTACTAGAATCTACTGCACGATAGTAGGTTGCTCTTGCGGTGAGGCTGAGTACTTATCGGACCATTCTCGTAATTATGTTTCTCTAATTATAAAGGGTGTTTCAGTAAGAGTGCACTTTTTCATTTTAAAATAAAAACAAGTATTTTATGACAGAGTTGTGATATTTTTATTATATTGTAAAGAAGACATGTTCCGATTAAGTATGGAATAAAATATCCGGCAAATGACCCCCACGGCTCCGATGACAGGCCATTTCTCTTTTCATGAAATTTTCGATGACTTTTGCACAGAGATGTGGCTGTATCTTACCGATGACGCGTTGGATTTCCGATTTGAGCTCAGGAATTGTTTCGGGTTTATTCGCATAAACCCGAGATTTCAAAAACCCCAAAGAAAAACATCGCACGGCGTTAAATCGCACGATCTTGGTGGCCAGTTGACAGAATTTCGTGAGATAATGTGTTCTGGAAATCGTTGCTGCAATAAGTCGATTGTTTCATGCGCGGTGTGGCAGGTTGCGGCGTCCTGCTGAAACCACATGTTGTCCAGATTCATGCCGTCCAGTTGAGGCCAGAAGAAGTCCGTTATCATATTCCTGTAACGAATGCCGTTCACAGTCACTGCAATTTCGGCCTCATTTTCAAGAAAGTAAGGTCCAATCACGCCGCCTAACCAAAATCCGCACCAGGCAGTTACTCGTTGTGGGTGCATTTATTTCTCATGGATTGCATGAGGATTTTCTGAGTCCCAAATTCGACAATTTTGCGAAGCCATTCATATGTTTTTTTCAAATTACTTTTTTCGAAAAATTGGCATCGACTTAATTTTGCTCCATTACCCATTGAACGAATTGCCGGCGCTTTCCGTGGTCTGCTGGTTTGAGCTCCTGTGTTAACTGAATCTTGTACGCATGAAGGTGGAGGTCTTTAGTCAAAATTCGCTGTGTAGTGCTTCGTGAAATTTGCAGTTGTTGAGAACGATGTCGAATTGATGTTTTCTGGTTTTCGGCGACACTCTCGTTTACAGCAGCAATATTTTCAAGAGACCGACCGGTACATTGACACAAAGGATTCTTATTATCAATAATTGACCCAGTTTCTTCAAAGTTTTTGACCACTCTTCGAATGGTTGACACATTAGGTTCACTTTCTCGGCTGAAAATTTGGCGAAGTTTGCGAGCAGTTTCAGCGTAACTTTCCCCATTTCTGTAATGAGTTTTCACACTTATAACGCGTTGTTCTTTCGAAAAGCTCTCCATTTTTAATAATCGGAATAAACAGAGGTGACAGCTGTCAAATTTCAGAGTTGCCACTTGCATGAAAAAAAAAATATTCCAATTTTAAAAAGTGCACTCTTACTGAGACACCCTTTATTTCTGGAAAGATTCAATTATACTCAAATAAACATTGCAATCGAAGAAAAGAACGCTGAGTTGAACGAATTATAAAAACTTTGTACCCAACATGTTGGCCCCATAGTTGTCAAGACCACTAGCTGGCTTACAATAGTCTATAAAAATGTTGCCGTTTTAATCAATGGAAATACTCCTTATTATGATTGATTACATTTTAATGTGACTAACAAATCCGTTATTATATTTCCATATACAGACAATTTTGAAAAAAACTATTTCTATTATATTTATTTATTTGAGATATGTGGTAGGTTACACTATCTTTCGCGGACTTTGATCGGACGTATCAAGATCACTTTCGAAAAATTGTGGCTCAACGACTATTTAATCCTGAAAACTGTACTCAATTGTCGCTGTCTAGAGGTTATTTCATTATTTTTTGTACGTTTTCTTGACTTACCATTAACTGGTTCATTCATTTTCAACACCTTATGACGATCGTTTATTCTTCCACATTTCATTTGTAAAGGGTGATTTATTGTGTTTGGCTTTTCCGTGTTATATTCTTGACAGCTCGCGTATTACTTGTGACTTGCTTTAAGATTAAACATGCTTAGTTAGCATTGCCATTTTATTATAGAAACACATCTTGCCCTATCCGTGTCGAAAAATATTACTTCTGCATCCACCAATCTGAAATGGACTGGACACGTAGAACGAATAGACATTGGACGAACAATCAAACGAATAATAATGAATAGAAAAGTCGCTAGGAAAGCCGCGCCTTAGACGGGGGGGGGGGGGGGGGGGGGGGCAGTATAAGGATTGATCTAGAAGTGATGGGACCCAACAGCGAAATGTAGAAGGAACACACGCATGACAAGGAGGCTTGGCGGTGGTCTGCAAGTTCTAAATGCTGAAAATGAAAATAATAATCCGTCAGTGGTATTGAAGGCCATGATTTATCTTTTTGTCGCGCTCGCAGCATTTGGGATTATATTACACGACTACGTGAATGATTTACGAACCTTACAAAATACAGTTCGTGCAAGAACTAAGGCCGAACGAATTCCTACAACACCGAATTTTCTGTGGGCCTTAGGAAAGGTGGAGCCGGATCCGCTTTTTTTTTTATCGAAAAGTTGTCTTCAGCGGCGGATCTCATTCCTGGTTGAATGGGAGTGGTCCGATTAGCAACCTCAGGCACTACAACAACTCCCAATGCACCCGGAAATCTGTAATGTTTGGTGCGGGCGGGTGGAATTTCTGGCCCGTATTTGTCCAAAGATGACCGTGTAAACAACAGTACCATCAATGGCCACCGATACCGTTCAATGATTTGGAACTGTTTTTGCCCAAATTGCACGAGCTGAATCTGGTCGGCATGTGAATCCTGCAAGACGGCGTCATCCCGCACACCACGCGAATCGATGGATCAGTTGAGAAATGAATTTGGTGCGTAATTTATCTGTTGTTTAGACCAACGCGCACCTGCTAGATCGTGTGTTTACCGCTCTAAACAATTTTTATATGAGGATGCCTTTAAACCAGTGTGTCGAAAGATAATCAATCTGATCGAAAAAGTGACTCAAAATTGAACTCCCCATACGGATTAGTTAAACATAATAGGGTTCATGAGCGTTATAGTGTCCCGAATTTCATGTAAATTGAAGTCCGAGACAGTAGTATAGATCCATTTCCTGTGATCTGGTTATGGACACAATTAGGTTTCCAGTGACAGTCTCGTCAAATTGAACAACTATTACTGAAATTCTGATTGGTACATTACGTACTAAGTAGTGACTCATTCTTAGCTAATAAGGGAAAAATAGAGAAAGCTAAAATTAAATTCAACAGATATTTCTGCAACTTTTACACCAAATCAAACATACCTCCCATGCAACGAAGAAACTCCTCAGATGTCACCCCAATAGTTTGACAGAAAACCGTGAGTGCATGAGAACCTGTCACTTGTCATCAGCTGAGGCAGTTCGTCTCTCTGTTGCATTTTTGCATTTACACATATTTTCCTTTCGTTTTCCAAAACACCAAGGATTTTCCCGAACGAATTTATTGTTTCATATTTTTAAATCGCACCGCAGCAGTAATAAAATGCACAATTGATTGTTCGCCATGAATTTACAATCCTTGTTTCGGGATTTCAATCCCAGGTAAGTGGATTTTCTCGACCCTGGCAACGGATTACTTATTTATTTCTCATTCTCCAGCAAATTTATAGTTCACTGCAGTCTGTTTACATTCATAACACTTTTCTGTCTTCGTTTGGACGGGTACATAGGTGAGTGAATGGTTGTTTGCTGCTTTTTAGTTCGAAGCGACAAGTCTGGATTTACATTGTAGATTGGCCTTATTGGGCGATATTCACGCCGTTGTGGATATGGAAGGGCATTGCAGCCTTGGGCGCGACGATTGGGGCGATCGTTTGGTGTCGCTATCCGCACTATCGGTGAGTTTCATTAATGTTCCATCGAGATAAATGAGGTTTATTGGCTGTGTATTGCAGATTGGAAGGCGATTCGTATACGCAGTTTAAGGCTATGCTCATCTCCCTGTCGTTGCACCTGATTCTATTGATGTTCGAGTTGTTGGCGTGCGATAAACTCTCGTCGGGTCGGCATATTTGGGTTTTGGTGTTCATTCCGTTGATTTTTGGTAGTGTAGCTAGCGTCGGCGCTTGTGTCTGGGCAGTGAAGCATGATAGATCGTTTGAGTTGGAGCTCTTCCTTGCTGTGAATGCTTTACAGTTCGTATCACTGCCGTTGAAACTAGACGGTTTTGTCTACTGGAGCTGGGAAGTGGTATTTGTTCCAATGTGGATTGTAGTCTGCTTGAGCTTAGTCAGTAAGTAGCACTTGAATTTGTTTAATTTCATTAAATCATGCTCCGAATTGCCTTGTAGGTGTCCTTTACAACATAATCTTCTGCGGAATAATGATGAGAACCCCGGAGATTTCCCTGCAACAGAAGAAAGCCGCTTTGAATTCAGCGATTGGAAATGCCTGCACTGTTCTGCCACTTCTTTGCTTCCAGGTTCGGCCATTTCCCGCATATACACCTAAACCTTCTTGATTCCATTGATCGGTTTCAGGTTATTATAGCCGACAAATTGGAAGGCGAACTCAAGTTCCCGTACATCGTGATTTTCAGTCCACTCCTAGTCGCCATCTGCACACTCATCATACTAAGCTTTAGCGCCAAGGGTGGCAACAAGTGGTGGTTTGGCATACGCAAGAGCTTCAGTCAATTCCTACTATCAGCCATGCCATTCCTACAAGAATACGGCAACATATCCTATCACACCGACAATGGCGGCCAATCTGTTCCCCTTGACTCAACCACCGTCCATCTGAGCGAATACGAGAAGCACGACAAAAAGAGTAAAAAAGGTCTAAAGAACGACAGCATGAAACCTGTCGTTCCCATTATAAGTATTGATTTACCTGATTAGGTTAGTTCCACGACTGCACTCCCGTCGAGTGGCAGAATAGACTAGTTTACCATAGAATAACCTCTTCCATCACCTGGCACTACCCTCCGCGTCATAGTCCCCCATTCACACTTGTCCCATAGCACAAAAAGCGGACAAACTAGCAACTAATCCAGCTGTCATGAATCTCTCCCGTATATCCTGACCTACCTGTCGTATATGTATTCTCCCTTAAGTTAAGTGTTAAGATCTATGTGTGAGTAGTTGATGTAAAAATAAGTTCCAAGCCGACGTGGTGGTGTCCACAGGTATTTTATCGAATTATCGTTATTTTGGTTAAGTTACTGCAAACGGAGAGAGGCAAACTCCTAGCTGGAGCAAGGCGCTTCAGGGATTTCATCATGTTCTTTATCGAATTGGCATCTTTTTAATTATTTTTAAATCCGTTCAGTTTTACATTTCGCATAAGTTTGCTTTTAGGTTCATTGTACAAAGGAAAGTAAGAATTGTATTTGTATATGTAAAGAAAAAAAGAAATTTTAATGAACTACATGTAAAAAGTTGGTTATTTCGATGAGTAGTGCGATCAGTTCATGGGCATCTACGACCCACCCCACCTAGGATCCACGAGGATTTTCCTATTTTTCAAGCTATTTACGAGAATCCTTCTGACAACAATCGGCGCCAGTATAATGCTGCTCAAAAGGAAACAGTGGCAGTGATATGCTTCCACAAACAGCCATATAAAGGGTGGGCCGTCAAGTGTTTTTTTTTCAGTCATAGGTTATTTTGATACTGACGGCTGTTTCCCGCTCGAAATCTTGTCAGTATCATACCTCCGCGGAACCAAATGAGTCACTTTACGCTTGAACAACGTTGGGAAATATTAAAAACTTATTTCCAAAGTGAGTGCTGTGTAGCCCAAACAGTGCGTTTTTTAAAAAGAAGTTTTGGCCGAAATGAGGCACCCAACGCGACTGCTGTACGCAAGCTTGTGCAAAAAGTTCGTGCGACTGGTATGCTAGTGGACAACACTCATGGTCCCCGTTGTACGTTGCGCACAGATGAGAATGTGGCTGCTGTGGTCGAGAGTGTGAGATTCCATTCACGAACATCAACTCGCCATCGATCTCAGCAGCTCAACATTTCACGCACTAACCTGAGGAGAAATCTGCACAAAGATCTAGGATTATTCGCTTACAAGGTCCAATTGAATCAGTAATTGAAGGGTTGTGACCATCCGCTTCATTATCCCTTCGCAGTTTGGGCCTTAGAACAGCTTGAATTGGACAACGATTTTGGGCGAAAAATTATGTTTTCTGACGAGGCGCATTCTCATCTCGGTGGCTACGTTAACAAACAAAAGTGCCGCGTCTGAGAAGCCAATGCATCCACTGAGAGTGACAGTTTGGTGTGGATTGTAAAGTGGTGGCATCATTGGACCATTTTTCTTCGAAAATGAGGCTGGGAACAACGTTGAAATTGAAGACATGGATTTGGACGACCTCTGGTTAAAGCAGGATTGCGTGCCATGCCACAATCGATGTTTTGCACACCAAATTTCCAAATCGTGTTATCAGCCGTCTTGGCGACGTTAATGGGCCGCCTCGGAGCTGCGATTTGTCCCCTTTGGACTTTTTTTTTTTGTGGGGAACCGTGAAGGACCGATGATATGCCAACAATCCGGAAACGATTCAAGCACTTAAGGCCAATATCATACAAGTAATCCGCGAGATGCAGTGCGAAACCATCAGCAAGGTCTTGGGAAATCGGGGTGACAGAATGCGCTACTGCGAAGCCAGCGGAGCTACCACTTGAACGACATTGTATTTCGTAATTAATGTCTGCTCTTATTAACGAAGCCATAATACATTTGATTACATTTATAAAAAAAAAATTTGGCCCACTCTGTACAAGGTGGCGCAAAATAATCATCCAATTCTGTTTTTTATTTACTTTTCCACTAAATAAAAAAAAACTGACTTTGAGTAATGGAAATCTTTATTTGGACCCTTATAATTTTTTTCTGTTAAAGGGAAATTATAACGTCCGTCAAGAGGCTCCCGCTAGTCTTGATACATATTTGTACCCGTTTTATAACATTTTCCATAATTTTCCGCAAGATTTCCGGTGATAACTGTTCGAATTCCTGTCGAATATTCTCCTTAAGGGCTGCGATTCTCTGAAGCTTGCTGGCTAAGGCCTGCGACTTAAAGTAGCCCCAAAGAACGAAGTTTGGGATGGTTGAATCGGGCGATCTTGCTGGCATTGCCAATTAGCCAAAACGGGAAATTACCCGACCAGGAAACGCTTCCTTCACAATATCCATTGTGGCTCGTGCCGTGTGTGCGGTTGCACCGTCTTGTTGAAACCGCATATTCTGCAAGCCCCGCTCATCCCACTCAGGCAGTAAGAAGTCGTTCGGAAGAATTATGAAAGAACTCTGAAAACCTCGGAGTGACTGACGGAGCTTGCTAAAAGAATAAGGTGACTTCTAACTTTTCTCGAAAAAATATTTACGAGGGTGGTCCGATAAGTACTTAGCTTCACCGCCAGATGGCGCTGTCGCAAGAGCAACTTACTGTCGTGTAGTACATTCTAGTAGACGGCTACTGTCGAAATTTCAGCCGGATCGGACTCGTAGTTTTGTTTTGACCGCGTGTGGAAGCGGGAGTGTCCGCGGATTTTAGAAAAATGGAAAAAGAGCAATATCGGTCAGTGATTCGATTCTTGTTTTTGGAAGGGAAATCGAGCAGCGAAATCAAAGAGCGTTTGGCTGCTGTGTACGGTGACTCTTCTCCTTCGATGGCGACCATCGAGTTTAACGAGTTTCAACGTGGTCGCACGTCAGTTTTCGATGAGCCACATCCAGGTGCCCCGAAAACGGCTACCACGGAGGATAACGTGACAAAAATCCAAATGAAGGTGCGCGAGATAGCTGAGACAGTAGGCATTTCAAAAGATCGCGTGGGTTATATCCTGCATGAAATTTTGGGCATGAGAAAGCTGTCGGCGCAATGGATGCCGCGTTTGCTCACTCTGGACAACAAGCGAACTGCTACCCCATCCACCGTATTCTCCAGATTTGGCCCCGTGCGACTTCTTTTTGTTTCCAAACTTGAAAAAGTCACTCGCCGGGCAGAAATTTCAGTCGAATGAGGAGGTCATCGCCGCCTCGGAGGCCTACTTTGCAGACCTCGAGAAGACGTATTTTTTAGACGGGTTAAAGAAGTTGGAGGATCGGGTCAAGTGGGTCAAACGTATCGAGCTAAAAGGAGACTATATTGGAAAATAAATCGCCATTTCTCCAAAATTTTGTTTTTTCTTTTGTAGGCTAAGTACTTATCGGACCACCCTCGTATTTATTCATCAATATCTATCTTGCTTGTCCTCTCCAAAGAATCCCCCTTCAGATATATTAAATTTGCGCCAGCGCTAATGCCAATCC
This sequence comes from Merodon equestris, assembly GCA_958301585.1. Lineage (NCBI taxonomy): Eukaryota > Metazoa > Arthropoda > Insecta > Diptera > Syrphidae > Merodon > Merodon equestris. The sequence continues at coordinate 41,121,692 of OY284415.1, forward strand.
TGAAAGCTTTTTTCTTGTATAGCCTGAAGCTTATCTTCTCAATCGTAAATCTTACCTTCTCAATCGTGGCGAGTAGGAAAGAGATTCATGGGTATTTCCAGTTTTGGAAAGAGAAAAAGTCGCAGAGGGCCAGGGCGATGTATACGATGGCTAAGGCCTGATTGTGGTCTTGTTTTTGGTCAAAAAAAGTACGCGCAAGCAAGGAGAAGAGAGCAGGGCAGTATCGTGATGCAACGGTTACGAAATTTTGCTACACGCAAGAGACTTCAAGACTATGACAATGACTTTCCAACACGAACTCATGATCAAAACTGCGATTTTAATTGAAGCAAACAGTGAGCAACGTTTAATCGTGCTTGGCATGTTTTTTTTTTTTCGGTTTTGGCTCTTCTATTCGCCTCCATTGCGATGAGCTTTGTTTTCGATGTCTTAGCAATAGATCCATAATTCATCACCAATAATGACCCTTTTCAGCAAATGACGATTGTCATTCAACAGCTCCTAATAGATGCTCATGCTCATGCTCTTTTGGTCAAAATTTAGCAATTTCGGAACAAATTTCGATGTCACATGTTTCATGCCCAAAATATTGCTCAAAGTTGACGCGCCAATTGACACTGTCATGATTTCAAGTACTTTGGAGTACTTAGTTTTGATGAAGGTAAGGTGAAAAAGTCTGGCCTGACAATGAAAGACTGCGATTTTCACTTAAAAAATGATATTATTTTTCTACTGACTTCAACACACTTGGTCCAGCCATTCTCCTGCATCAGTATTCCTTCCCAGAAGTGAGAGTCTAGAAGGCTTTGAAAATACTCATCTATGGCCCTCTCAACTTCTTCATTTGTTGCGAAGCTCTTCTTAGAACAAGTTTGGGAATAGTTGGAGGTCTGAGGGTGTCAAACAGAAGAGGGCTGGTGTTTTCAGTTCACAGTTTTCCTATTTCCCATTGTGTACATGTGCGTTGTCCTGATGAGAAATGATTTCATTCTTCTTCAAGGCAGGCCTCTTCTCGCAAATTTTGACATCCAGCTGGTCAAGAAGATTGGAGTAATTTCAACTTTGTTCTGCCTTTTGCAAGGTAATTAATTAACAGGATTTCTGTCGTATCCCAAAACACGCTCACCATGGCCTTTCCGGCAGATGCGATCGGCTTGAACCACCGGCTTTCACCCACTGCTTGGATTGCTGTTTCGCTTCTGGCGTCTAGTGGTGGCACGAAATCGGTCGGAACCCTATTGAATCGGTTTAATGGTTACGGCGAAAATCGTTTATCTGTCGCCCATCTTGGGCAGAGCTTTCGCATGTCTAACTCTTTGTACAAGATGTGTCTTGCACCCTTCCTCCTTTCTTCACAGCGTGAGCTATTTCACTCACCTTCACTCGCCTATCGTTCAACACGATATCATTTACTTTTTCGGTTGGTTGCGGTTTATGGCCCTCCTTCAATTTAAATTCAGCTACCCACTTTTTAACTATTGAGATCGAAGGAGCAGAGCCTCCGTAAGCTTTTGTTAACTTCGGATGAATTTCTTTGGGGGCTAGTCCATACAAAACGAAGAGTTTTATGAACGCACGGTACTCATGTCTTTAAAATTTAATGAAAAGGCGCTAGATGATTATTACAAACATTCAAGTAAAGAAACTACTTGAGAGAACAAGTTGAAATTCGTCGTATGAACTAATAATAGGCCCATCCAGGCAGGAAACTAATTTGCTGATTGGAACGCCATCTCTGGGTGAAGCTGAGAACTTTTCACTTTTCCTCTTGTGCTCGGGGACATGTATTTATGTAGCTCGCGATATTCCAAATATTTTTTTAATCAATCTCGTGGCTAAATATTCTCTTAGCCCAATTACAATGGGCTCTCCAACCCCATCTCCACTTTCGGCAAGCTTAGAGGACCCAAGTTTTGAATATGCCAAGTCAATTGATGGTATGATGCTTTATTGGCCCTGGTTGTGTATCGCCAAAGTTTTTTAAGGTTAGTTTTGGCCCTAAAACTTTTGTACAATGTACTATTATGTAGCATGTGTCATATGTAGCAATCGACTTTCTGAGAGGTAGAAGGAAACTTCCGTTGGTTCCGTCAGAATTCAGTTCTTGAAAGGTATCTGTCATGTCCTCAATCCCTACGCTCATTTACATCCCAGCTGTTAGCTCTTTAAACAAAGCCAGTCTGCTCGCCGCACATTTTGCAGCCAGCTCAACGTCATCAAATTGCACTTTGTTTCCGCCTGTACTTGAGAGCATAGAATTCTCCATGGGACAAATCCACTTTCGCACTCGTACAGTTGCAAGAGTACTTAAGGATCTCAACGTGCACAAATCCTTGATAGTATTCCCCCAAAACTTCTGAAGAGGTGTTTTTCCACGCCGGAAAAATCGCTGCGTAAGCTTTTTCATCTACTCTTCTGGTTTCTGTCCGAGTAGATGAAAACAGCATTTGTCCAGCTCGTCCCTGAAAAGGGCGAATCTTCGTCTCCCATCTCCTACCGACCCATAACACTACCGTCCCTTCTTTCTAAGGTCAAGGAAATGCTGATAAATTGTCAGCTTATGAAATATCTTGAATCGCGGAAACTTAGTAATGAAAAGCAGTACGGTTTCGCAGCAACAGGTCCACTGGTGTCTTGATGGCATATCTCACTGAAAAGTGGAACTAATTTTTGTACCATTTCGGCGAAATCAAGATTGTTGCGCTCGATATTTCAAAAGTATTTGACAGAGTTTAGCATAAGGCTCTTTTGTCGAAAACGCGTGCTTATGGTATTGATGAGCCTCTTCCTCTGTAGATTAGGAATTACCCGTTCAATTCAAGTTGTTTTGGACGGTTTCAAGTCTGGCATTCACCACCGATCTGTTCTCTCACCGATACTCTTCCTCATTTTTATAAATGATATCTTAACTGCTACTTCTAATCCAATATACTCCTTCGCTTATGGGGGTAGTCTCATGTGACCACCTCCAAAAATCGGTAAAACCTATCGAAAATATGCTGTGAAAAATTCAGACAGAAATTCCTAGTATTAAATAAGTTACAACTCATAGTCGCCGACGCGCCGTAAGCGACTTGTCTGCCGCGCGCCAGATCTGCAGCTGCTACCTTTCTATTGTTGCCACCGGTCTTTTATACCTGCATACGGAGTTTCTGACGGTCAACTTTACTACATTACCTACCTGTCTATATGTGAAATAGTGTATATAAATTTTTGTCGTGAATATATATAAAATCCTAGAACAAATTTAGCAGTACACTTTTGATGCTCTGTGTGTGAACATCAAACAGGAAAAAAAAAAAAAAAACTCATCGAAAAGGCTCGAGAAGCTCCACAACGCAAAAAGAAAGAAAAATGAGTTTTCGAGGGAATCAGTATACTGCTGAAACCGATACCGCGTTTGTGAGCACATCAGCAGAAAAATTAAAAGACGAGTGATTTTGATGTACCGATTGACGAAGGATTCAGCTACAGCATTCTGTGTTTCTCGCTAGTGTTTACAGCTTTGCAACCAATTTTAAAGTGCAAGCTGTGCGATAGTGACGTTAAATTTTTGAAAAAATCACCGCGAGGACTAGGATTCAAATTGTGTGTAAAGTGTTTGTGCCAAGAATTTGACATCAATTCTTCTGCTATGGTCAAAAATGCTTACGAAATCAATAGACGTTTTGTGTTTATTATGCGACTACTTGGAGTCGGTCTGGCTGGAATAAATTTAATTTGTTCGCTAATGGACTTGTGTGATGGAATTAGTAAAAATGGATATTATGGTATGCTCCACCAAATTTATATTGCTGTAAAGTCAGTTGTTGATACTGTTTTCAAAAAAGCTGTTGCAGAAGAAAAAAAATTAAATGTTGAAAACGGTTGTGCTGAAAATAAAACCACAGTTTCTGGTGATGGATCATGGACCAAGCGTGGTTTTACCTCACTGCTGGGTGTTGTTTCTTTGATAGGGAAATATTCTAATAAAATTGTAGATTTAATTGTCAAATCAAAAGTGTGTAAAGCATGCGAGCAATGGATTGGCAGGGAAGAGTCAGACGAGTTTTTGGAGTGGTATGAAAATCACATTGAGCATTGTGAAATAATTCATGAAGTAAGTTCCGGTAAAATGGAAGTTGACGGTGTGATCGAAATGTTTTAGCGGTCTGTCGAATACTTTAACGTAAAATATAGTAAATACATTGGAGATGGTGACATCTAAACATTTAATAATTTACTGGATGCCGATCCTTACAACGGCGATCCTGTGGTAGAAAAAAAAGAGTGCGTCTTGCACGTCAAGAAAAGAATGTATAGACGAGTGAAAGAAGCTAAAAAAAATACATTACCAGTATTTAAAAGCTAAAAAAGGCTTGGAAGAAGCTGAGAAAAAGAAGGCCAAAAATAATCAAAAAGATGAAGGAGATAAAGTTGCTGTCACAAAATGTACATCGAAAAAAAAATCACCCAATAATGCTGCAATTAAGAAGTCGACTTTTGCATTGGCCAATGACATGATGGTTAATAGTCGCCTCCTAATATAGCTAAGTATATACTATGGTTTGGCTATTTTGAGAAATCCAGATTCTCAAGAAGAAATGAAGAAAGCATTGTGGGCTACATACTATCATTACATTTCAACCGATGAAAACCCCAAGCACTCGTACTGTTCAATTGCACGGTGCAACATATTGTACATACAACATACGGCAGAGAATACAGAGGAAATTTACACACATCCTCCAGCATTTGATGAAGAAATAGCAAGTTTTTTGAAGCCAATTTACAAAGAATTATCATCTGATGATCTGATACAAAGGTGCTTGGGAAAAAACACTCAGAACAACAACGAGTCGTGTAATAGTTGCATCTGGAACTTGGCTCCAAAGCATCATTTTGTTGGAAAAAAGACGCTGGAAATTGCTTCATGGACAGCTGCGTGTATGTTTAATGAAGGATTTTCACCCATCCTTATAATAATGGAGATTTTTGGTACGCAAATTGGCCGAAACGCATACTCGTATGCTGAGGAGTACGATGAACAACGAATAACCCGTGCAGAGCGATTCACGTCCGGGGCATCCAAAAAGGCAAGGGCTTCCCTCAGGTCACAAAAACTGCCAGAAAATGATGCATATGAAGCCACCGAAGGGTTATTGTATGATCCAGGCATAGCAGATTAGTGCAAGTATACATTTTCCACGAAAGCAATCAACCGATTGCTTTGAAATTTATATATGTTCTTCAACTCATTAATGGTTATTGGCCGTACCAAAATTGCTTATTTTCGAAAATATTTTCTTATTTTTTTAAACGATTTTTAACAAAAAAAGTAACAAAAAAAAACAAGACTTTTTTCTACAGTCCGCCATTTTTTTTTTCAATGAAATCAATTAATTTTGGTAGGGCCGATAGCGATAGACCTACTGAACAATAATCCATTCAATTTTTTTATTTCAGACAACACGTACAGCCGCTATTACCATGACCAGTGACCTGCTTTTTTTTTTTTTGGTGTCTAATTTAATTAAAAATAAAATATATATAAAAAATGTAAAATAAGAAAAAGAAAATTTTTTATACAGTTTAAGATACAAATAAAAACATATAAAAAAATTAAAAAATGATTCAATTTTATTGTCTTATAAAAACAATTCCCTAAAAAGGGGTAAAATGTATGCGTTCACACGAGACTATCCGACCTTGACAGCATAATTAAATGGGGTATAAACAATAGAGTGATATTTAATGCTGTCTACTGTCATTCAAGCTAACCATCAATAAACAGCCATTTTCTTTGATTGGCGCTTGTGTCGATGAAACTAAAAGACTTTCCATCCTTCTTAGGTGTGTAAGTAAAACTCTAAGTTGGAATGACCACATATTCGAGATCGCCAAGATCGCTGTAAGATGTCTAGGTTTCCTCAAACGATGCAAATATTTGACCCCCTCAGATCTGGCTTCAATTCACAAGACCCAAGCTTGAGTACAACGCTCATATCTGGTCTGGCATGTCAGCCCGTTGACTTAACAGAAAAAAGTGTAGCTCATATAAATGTGTAACCAATATATGTTAAATAAGGGCCTCGTAAATGTCACTTTTTCGTCATATTCTCAATCTTTTAGAGACCTTATTAGGAACAGAATTCAATATTGCGGCAAAGTCAGGAACCGAGGATATCCTTAAACAGCTATTATACCATCTCGGAAAGATTTATTTTGGTTTGCGCGGGCTGGGATCATCGTCGTATTCACTGCCAATAACAACCAAATGCCATTTAATCAAAAGCTCTTTTTCATATATTGCTCTGTGTATCCTCGTCTCGACTTTGTCTATAACCTTAAATTAATATAGCTTTTAATGACTGTATTCGATTTGTTCATAATATCGCAGGGGCACAGAAGTGTGTCCCAAGTAAATGCGTCTCTGCTGGGTATAACATTATTAAAAAACCTGCTTTAACTTCAAAAATATTTACATCATCCACGGTATGTCCTAATTAACTAAACCGAATAAGATCGCAACAAATACCTTTCCGATATGTTTCCCAACATAACGGTGAAAAAATGAGGCTAATACAACGCATGATGTGACAGAATTGGTGTAACTTTTTGAACACGTCTCGTGTGAAACATAGGGAGTAAAAGTGATGAAAGAAGTTCTTCGTTTCTCTTGCATTTGCGGGTGATAGAGAAGAGCCTTCCGACATCTATTGTCTTCGACTCCAACCTTAAAATCTGACCTGCACTTGGGAAAATGGAATACATAACTGGATGTAGCATTTCCACATAAGGCAGTTAGAAAGTGACTGTTTGAGAGTTTTGTTAAAAAAATAAGGTGATTTTTGCGGGCTTAGTACGATTGATTTTTGAGTTTTTATTTATTTTTCCTACGCAGCCCAGAAAGGTGCTTCATTCTACTAGTGGAAAAATGAAATAAAAACGATTAAGATAACCAGTTTAAACCTCAAAGCCCGATGGAGCTTGAGAATTAGTCGATTTCCAAAAACAGCTGCATACCTTTATCATGCGAGACGTAGTTACCAATAGCAAAAGGAAGCAAGGCACATTGCTTCAAATGCATTGGGCAAGTCGGAATATTTATTATTAGAATAAAAGTTGAAGATCCTCAGAAACTGATGTTGCGAATTATTGTGAGCACCGGTTTCTCTAAAGGCCACATAGTATGCCAACAATAAATGTAGGAAATACACCTTCCATAAAATTGAATGAACTACAGAAAGCTTTTATCAGAATAGGGAACAAAAGCTTATATAGGCGTCTGAATCCGATGGAATTCCTAAAGAAGCCATTGCATTGCAACTATGCAAAAATGTCTATGGGAAGGCGTGTTTCCGGAACCGTGGAAATTGTAACATCTAGCCCTCCTACCAATTAGAACGAGTTATATTCGACAGATTCACTATAAGGGAGCAAACTACCCGTATGTATTTACAAAGTCGCGCTCTACTTTAGACGCGTGAGATTCCAAATAAGGAAATTGCTCGATAGGTAAAAAAATTGCTTACAAGCTGCTAGGGATGGTTTCTAATTAACAAACCAGCAGGTAGGATTGGGACATATTAGCGATATGACACAGACGAGAGAGCTAAATATCAATAGATTTCCGCGAGAGTACCTCAGGGATCTATGATGGGTCCCCTTCTATTTAGGGGTGGTCGTTTTGCAACAGTAATCATCACCGATTGTAGTTCAACTCTGTCCATAGCTAAGAACAATTCCTATACAGAAAAACTGTGCAACAACATCAGTCGTAAATGAGAGATGATTAAGAAAATGGGATGAAGGCATAACATTCGCAGTATAAGGTCACTTCAAAATTCATACTTGTGTGCATTTTCAATATAACAACTTAATGGCATGAAAACAAAAAAGTTACTGTGAACTACAACCAACGCGTCAAATTTAGTCGAATCTCTCGAACCCTATCTAGGACAACCACCCCCGGAGAGTAGTGAACCAACATTTTCGACACAAACCCATCTGTATTGATGGAGTCTTGCGACTAAAGATATCACGGGAAATGGTTATCATAACCGTTGCCAAACACATTTAAATAGTCGAGGCAGCCACAAAGGCATAAATTGCTCAAATCAAGGAGCGGCTTAAAACTGCAAGCCTCGAGCTGGCTGACCACAAAACGGAGGCTGTCCTTATTATGAGTAAAGGAACCAAAAAATATAATATATCAATATCCGAGTCAATAACCATGCCCATAACTGCCTCAAGGAAGCAGTTAAATACCTAGGAGTGATACTCAAAGGTAGGAGCCCACTTTCCAGAATACTACCGAGCTTAGGTGGAACTTTTTCGTTGGTGGTCAGCTTCTTTTATGCGCCGTCTGGATAGAAGCTCTCATAAGGAAAAAAGCCTGCCGAAATCTGTCATCAGTATATTGGCCATATGTGCAAAGGACAATAAGCGGTTACCGGGCGATACAGGATAACGCCACATTATTTATTGCTGGAATAATGTTGACACTATTGCGGACGAGGTAAGGAGACTCTTCATGTCAACTGAAGCCGACACCATAAAGGAAGACAAAGAAGAAGGAAGAACATGTCCAATGGCGTTGGAATAATACCATTAAGGCAGATGGACTCCCATCTAGATTTCAACAATTGATGTGGGTAAGTAGGGCACCAAGAACACCGTGATTTTCTCATTTGTTTATTTATGTTGACTCCACATATTGCCCAGAGTGTCTAAGTCAAAAAGAGGACGTGGGGCACTCGATCGTCGACTCTAGACGCCTCATGAAATGGCCCAGCTTCACTAATTAAACGAACAATGGAATCGGAAGAATACTGAATGGGTACTTGCGCACTATTACATAACCTGCAAGCTAAACTACTGAGAGCCAAATTGGCAACGAGACTAATGGAAGTATTGAAGTAGTATGAAGTGCTTTCTAGCCTCGAAAAAGGTTTCAGGTGCATATGTGAAAGGAACCAACACGAATTGTTTAACTGGAAAAATCGTCGATCCTATCAGGCCCCACGTAACCTCACCAAGTTAACCCACCTGACTTATAGAACCAGCGAAAGTATACAATTCCTGTTACTTTTTGAACATGGTTTTCATTCTATCTTAGTTAATCTTAATTTTATTAAAGTGCTTGGCCCAAAAAAACAAAAGAAGTGGAACTACCGCTCGGCGCTCACTGAAAACAAAGCCCGAACTGTTGCAGACGAAAATGAACTGACTGCTGTTGTTCTAGAGCTCTTCTATCCGCGTGCCTTCCCTTTTCCCGCTACAGAGTCAAGTGCCAGAGTGTCACGAATGAACTCATTATTTGACATTCAAAATTCCGTTTCCTCTCCAATACTGCTTCACTATTGAATAACGATTCATGTTGAATTAATTACGAATTCCGCCAGCAACCTATCCTCGTCATCCGACTCCATGGTACTTTTCACAATCAATTATATCGCCAAACAAAGGTCCACAGGGAACGTGAAACACCACCATCGCCCTCCTCTTCACCTTTCGTAAAACATTTAATTAAACTCGTCAAACTCCAGAAATAAAGGAAAAACAACAGGCAACCCACACCCCCATCGCATACAACCGCCTGTAGCCTGAGCGGTTGGCTGGTTAAAAGTTAACTAGCCGTTCTATGTCAAGGACAAATATTGGGACGGATTCGACTGCAAAAAAAAAAAAAGCTCCATAGGTCTCCGCCGGCCCATACTTTCTCACCTAGCCCACAAAATGTGTGCTTGTATTCACACAACCAGTGGCCAGCGGCTTCACTCAACGAACACCATCCGCACCCAGACTAAACGGCACTGCCGAAAGCCATTGAAGTGCAAACCTCTGATATACTCGTAGAACTGTTTTCCCATTTCAGGACTAAATCGTCTTCCAACTCTCACTAGTCCTTTCTCCTTCTCTCCCCTCCCAATCGATTGCAAAGTGTTTTACATTATTTCTTCATCCCGTTGCCGTTTCGATGCTGTGTAAAATGTCCGACGCTTAAAGTTCGTCCACACCCTTGTATGGAAGCGAATGGTAAGTAGCGCAATAGCCTCAGCATGCGAGCCCTAACTGCATCCTGACCAAATTCTGGTCTCGGATGCTCCACTCCAGCGAAGTGTGCAAATGTAAATGCATAATAATTCCGTTATTAGCTCTCTTGTTAGTAAAGTGATATTTACACTTAAACTGAGGGAGCCCGGCGACGGGCCGTAATCCATCCTGGATGAGCAGAAGGCGAGTAGGTGTACACATCCTCGCGGTAATTGTAGCCAAGGTGGAAGCTGCAGAGAGAGCGTGGTTTCCGTGGGGATGAATAAGAGAGAGAGAGAGAGAGAGAGAGAGAGAGCTTTACAGGAGCAAGTGCGGACGTTGATAGAAATTTGGTTTTTGTTTACACCTCAATTGGAAAAATGGAAAATTGTGTACATCCAATTGAAAAAAGCTCTTCCGGCCTTTCCAGATGAATTAAAGGATACAGGGCTGCCAAGAAGTCTTTCAAATTAACAGGCAAATAAATATACAGAAAATTATTTTAGAGATATATGTAATAACATGGATTTTCTCTACAGTCTTACACAGTTTAACCATTTTTTTTTCCTGAGATGGATTAAAACATTCCGATGTCTTGGGGAATTTTTTAAGCTTTTGGTTTTTAATCGTCAAAGCAAACTATAGGAAGGTTTCAGAAGTATTCTCAATTTCTTTATGGTGATAAATAAATGCTTGCCATTTGCTTTTAAGGGACCATTTCGTTTAAATACTGACCACGACTATGATTTAGGTCGTGCATCAAGATAATCTAATTTAGAGTCACTTTTTCGATCATATTGGCTGGTCTCTTGCTAATAACACCTGTAATATTTTCATCCAACACTGCAGTTGATGCTTATTGGAATAGACGAGTTACTTGATGTATCCCCATAAGAAAATAAACGAAGAATGCCAAATCGCACGATTTAACCAGCCAGTTCATTGGTCCAAAATGAGAGATAAATTGCTCGTCGAACTCATTTTTCAATGTGTCATGGAGCGTCGTCTTGCTTAAACCACTTGTTGACTAGGTTCAGCTCATGCATTCTGGGTAGAATAAACTTCGAAATCCATGAACGATAGCGGGCGCCATTGACAGCAATGTTGTTCTCGTGGTAATTTTTGAAAAAATATGAGCCAATAATTGGGACGACCATAGCAAGTATGTTGTGAATTTTCCGGGTACATTGGCAGCTCTTGTTGCTCTATTATCTTAGGTTGTTCAGTGGACTAAATACGGCAGTTTTATTTATTAACATATCCATTTAATCAGAAATGAACGGAAGAATCGTTGGAAGACAATTTTTCGATAAAAAATCGAATCCCCAACCCACTTCAAAGTCTCCAAGGCCCACTTACCGATAATTCGATTCAGTGGCAGGTTCTTACACAAGCTGTATTTTGTAGAATTTTAGAACAAGATCCTAATGTGAAATCTTCCATGTATTCGGGCTTAACTGCTACGAGCGAATGGACAAATCATGGTCTTCACTGCCAACACTGGTGAATATAGCAGCAATATTTCCCTTTGATAGGTGGCTTGATATCAAACAGCATGAAAATCGCTTATTGGGTCGGGTATGATGACCGTTAAATGGTTTTTGATAATAAAATTTAATAATTTCGAGCGGAAGGTCCGTAGTTTAAGTCTGTCTATAGCCAAGAACAATTCCTATATGGAAAAAACTGTGCAACAACAACAGTTATGAATGAGAGATAATCAAAGAAAAAAATGCTGACGAAGGAATAACACTCGCATAGGTTACTCAAAATTCATGCTCTCTGTGTGCACTTTCAATATGACTTAATGACATGGAAACAAAAAAAGTTATTATGAACTACAACCAAAGCGATAAACTCAGTCGATTCCCTCTAATTCTATCTAGGACAACCACTCCGGAGAGTATTGAACGAACATCTTAGACATAAACCATCTGCAACCAGTCCAGGTTGTGTGACAAACACCATAAGAGTGTAACTCTTGAACCTGCACGAACCCTATAAAAAAAAATAAAGAAAAATGTATTCCCATGATGAAATGTCACTTCCAGCTGAGCATGTCAGGCTTTAACATATGTTAAACTAATACGCATCAGATATCAAAAATAGAACATTGGAAAACCAAGCAGTAAAATAATCACTTTTTGTATATGAGATAAGGTCCGACATCAAAGAGGCCATCATATGAGAGCAATAAAGATCGATGAGGACCACAGTGTATAACAATATCTCATGTAGTATAACAATGGAACGGTGATTACAATTCAAGGAAACGAGGCTTCTCGGAATCTATTAAATTTCGCGGACAACATAGGTCTCCCTTTTGCTAGCCAATCTGATTGTTCAGTCTTCTGTCGAAAAAAATTAAGCCAATGAAGACGTTAAAGATAAGATCGCCCTAAATTCCTGAAAAATTTACGAATTAATTATGAACGTCGCTAATAATGTCGGCACAACCATTGGTTCCTTCCCAGGAATTTTCTCCTACATGAGATGAGTGGGAGCAAAATCGATAGATAAAAGCTCAAGATAGACAACAAATGAAGTCAATAAAGAAAGAGAATCACTAAAAGGTGCCATAACAGATGAAGAAAACTCGAAACGTTACGTCCGTGACGTGGAGACCACTCAGAGATATTGAACGGAGCTTGAACGGCATTGTGCGTCATGAGCTCTAGCCTCAAATTCGAATGATCAATAGGGAAGTTTACCTTAAGGTACTAAGCTCCAGGCATCAAACATGATGAAAAAGGGTTTTTCAATAAGGGCGACATGAGCAATAGCCTGTGTTATGTTCACCTTAAGGGCATCGACCGGTTGGTGTTTATTCGTTGATCTGCGACTTCAAGAAACTGCACAAGAAAAAGTATAGCTACGTTAAATCTCATGACCTTTGTGGCCAATTCATGTCACTTCTGCTAGAGATACCCTTACCATGTCAATCGTGGCGTCCGCTGTGTGGCACGTAATGCCGTCCTGTTGGTACCACATGTCGTCTGGGTCCATAAGGTTCAATTTGGGCCATAAGAAATTGACTATCATCGTTCCATAGCGCTCGCCGCCACCAACGTCGTTTTCGAAATACTATGGATCAATGATGCCGCCGCGCAGGCCCAAAATATATATAAACCAAACGGTAACTTTTTGAGAATTCATTGTCACCTGGTCAACCTCATGTGGATTGATGTCGTCCCATATACGAAAATTTTGCTTGTTAACACGGTCATTCATCCAAAAATGCGTCTCGTCGTTAAAGATGATTTTTCGCCCAAAATTGGGGTCCTCTTCCAGACGCTCCGAAGCCCAGTCAACGAACAAACGGCTTTGTCTATAGTCATGAACTTTGAGCTCCTGGGCCAGTTGGATTTTGTATGGGCGTTGGCCCAACATTTTTTGGACTTTGGCAAAATTTGCCAAGTCGAAGTCTGCGAAAGACCCACTGCCTCAAGTTTCGCTGTATAATTTTACGGACCACAATATTCTCGGCCGATCTTGTGTTTTTTTAACGTACGAATGTTGGCTAATTGATTACCGAACCAGTCGTCTCAAACTTGGCCACCAAACGTTGAAGAGTCGACTGTGAAGGGCCACCACGTCTACCGTAAAATGGGCGCAACGCCGCAACTTTTGCACTAACGACCATTCACTTTGATAATAAAGTTTTATTATATAATTTTGAAATGCTGTTTAATCGTGCATCAGTAACTTTATAATAAGCAACAGATTCAGCATGGTCGCCACAGGTAGCCAAAATCTACCCGTGCCAATTGAAAAATCATCTATTAAGAGCCCATCGCTGGGAGAGTTATCCCAGCTGATCTGAACAAATTACAGAACTATTTGAAAATTAAAAAAAGCTCTGATATTACTCGTATTTCGTATATACTGTAATACTGGATGGACCATTTGAGACTTCGGCATCTGCCAACCCTGCAGCTTTCACATCTGTTTTCAGGTTGGCTCATGACAGCCCAGATTCAAAGCGTCAGTCCAAACGAATTTGCAATAGCATGTGCCACCAAAATGCACTGTCAATGTGTAGCTTTACGAGAGTGGTTCGATGCATACTTAGCCTACAAAAGAAAAACAAAAATTTCGGAGAAATGGCGATTTATTTTTCAATATAGTCTCCTTTTAGCTCGATCACTTGAGCCAGCGATGCTCCAACTTCTTTAACCCGTCTGAAAAATACGTTTTCTCGAGGTCTGCAAAGTAGGCCTCCGTGGCGGCGATGACCTCCTCATTCGACTGAAATTTCTGCCCGGCGAGTGACTTTTTCAAGTTTGGAAACAAAAATAAGTCGCACGGGGCCAAATCTGGAGAATACGGTGGATGGGGCAGCAGTTCGTAGCCCAATTCGACCAATTTGGCCGTGGCGAGGGTGGAGGTATGAGCCGGTGCGTTATCAAGGTGGAAGAGCACTTTTTTCTTCAATTCGGCGTCGAATCGGCCCAATAATTTGGCATAGTATAGCCCTGTGACCGTTTTGCCCTTCTCCAGGTAGTCGATGTGGATCACAAATTATGAGTCCCAGAAAACGGTGGCCATCACCTTTCCGGCCGATGGGACAGTCTTCGCCATCTTCGGAGCACCGGGTGAAGTCCACTGTTTCGACTGTTCCTTGGTCTCTGGTGTGTATCAGTGGATCCATGTTTGGTCGACTGTTACGAAACGACGCAGAAACTCCTTCGGATTGCGCTTAAACAGCGTCAAACACTGCTTTGAAGTGGTCTCACGGTTGCGCTTGTTGTCCGGAGTAAGCAAACGCCGCACCCATCATGCCCAAAATTTCATGCAGGATATGACCACGCGATCTTTTGAAATGCCTACTGTCTCAGCTATCTCGCGCACCTTCAATCGGCGGTCTGCCAATACGAGATCGTGGATTTTTGTCACGTTATCCTCCGTGGCTCCTCGTGTGGCTCATCAAAAACCGACGTGCGTCCACGTTGAAACTCGTTAAACCAATTTTTGATGGTCGCCATCGAAGGAGAAGAGTCACCGTACACAGCATCCAAACGCTCTTTCCCCTCCAAAAACGAGAATCGAATCACCGACCGATATTGCTCTTTTTTCATTTTTCAAAAATCCGCGGACACTCCCGCTTCCACACGCGGTCAAAACAAAACTACGACGGTGAAGCTAGGTACTTATCGGACCACCCTCGTAAAACGTCAAGATTTGGAGCTATTCCTGTAAAAAAAATCAAATAACGCACTAACTTCTACCGATCGGCATGCCACGTCGATTGAATTATACAATACCAATTTCGTAGTGGACATGGCACGATCATGGGCGATCGAGGCTAATTTTTTTAATAGAATTTTGAATGGCACCGTGAATAAACAAAATTGTCGGTCACACGCCAATAAAAACTGACAAATAATTCCATAATTTACGTCCAACACGAAGCTGTTCGGGGTGGAATACATGCGGAAAGGATCATCGGATCTTCGGAGACGACGCTAAAACAGCACAACTCACCATAACCGTAAATATAGAGTAT
This sequence comes from Merodon equestris, assembly GCA_958301585.1. Lineage (NCBI taxonomy): Eukaryota > Metazoa > Arthropoda > Insecta > Diptera > Syrphidae > Merodon > Merodon equestris. The sequence goes on from OY284415.1 coordinate 41,137,215, forward strand.
TACCGATGCATTGTTTTTGATGACAATTTCGACTGCTTTTATTAGTCAACTTTTGGTTCCAAGAAGATGCCGCCCTAACTCACATAGTCCGATCCTTTATTATTTTGTTCCTCGATCACCTAATTTTGAAAAATTGTGTTTCCGACTAATCTCCGTGATCATTTGACTTAAGGCATCAGACTACTATCTGTGGGTTGACTTGAAGTCCAAAACGTACGTTAGCATTGAAGAAATATTCAGTCATTCAACCTACACATCATAAGTGAATACTCATTCAACATAACATCAAAGACTACACTCAGCAAATCACTATCATCTGGGGTCTCTGTCTTGGAAAAAGCTATACAAATCGCAGCCTCATCACATACGAAACTATCACCATCACTGAGATGAACTCCGTCGCTAAGCAACACCACCCCATAGCCAATTCCACAGCATCAACATCCCCGAGTTCATTCAATACATCACACAGTCAGCTTTTACTCCCCAAAGGGGGTTTCAAACTGGAAGCGTATACACAAAATCCACTGGAACGACTCAATGAATGGAATCACTACGCAAAAAAAGCACAAATAAAAAAATCATTCCGCCACTATTATGTGTATTTGAGCTCTCTATCCCACGCAAGCCAAGAGCGAACAAGTGTATCGCTGTCCCAGAGCCAAACAAACCATCACAGCATTCCAGTGTCTGGTTCAGTTCAGGCGTTGTATCCACTAGATACATTTCAAACTGTTTGAAAAACGACGAAAACACGGTAAAACAACTGCAGAGCTACAAGCCTATACAAGTGCTATGTACATTCCAAGAGAGCATCAAAAGGGAGCGAGCTACTGGTACTTTCTTCTCGTATTCGCACTCTAGGACGCTTTTACACATCAACTCGCTCGTATCTGAATTAACCACCGCCAAACGTTGCTCTGCCAACCTCTGCTCGTACTATTCCTCGGGCGAGTGTTGTCACAGAAGGGTCGTCGCCAGAGTGGAACGTTCTTCATCAGACCGTCGCTCTATGTATCTAAAACAAAAAAATTTGAAGAAAAAAAGTGTTTTATTCATCTTCAGTGGAAAATAAGGAAAAATTTTGCAAAATTTTTAAAGAAAAAAAAGGTGAAAAGTGATTTTTCGAACTCGCGAAATGATTCGCAGATACAACTGTTCGTGTGATTTGGGTGCAACGTAGTTACGATTCCCAGCCCTTGGCACCGTAGTACCATAACAGCGTATCCCTCCCCCTTGGTGCGCCCAGCTCGGTCCGTTTTTGCGTTTTCCTTCTGGGAGCAATACGAAAAGACGTACTCGTACTCGAAAGAGGACAACTGAAAAAAGCCCTTTCACCGTCGTACGAGGAAGTTTTTGCACGAAATTTTCGGAAACGTCGCAGATACGAGTATATTCGTATATTCCTTCCTACTGTGCGAGGAGGCGCGCGAGTGTGTTTTGTTTTTGCGCGCGTGTGTATGAGTGCTCTCAGTACTCACACCCTTCGGGGATGATTACAATAGTGATGAAAATTTGTGCTGGTGTCGTCGTTCCCATTCCAGCCCCCGTTCGCTCTGAATTATTAGAATAAATGGAAATGATTATGACGAAGGAAGTCTAGTTCTAAATCAATTTACAACCACAACCACTAAGTGTTCATTTTATCTAACAGATAAGGGAGAAAACCAAAACAAAAATAAAAATTTAAATTAGTGAAAAAAACGTAATAAACTATATAGCAGTAATGGATAGCTCACCGGATCTATCCCTCAAGCTCAGACGAGGCTCGAGCGACTCGCGCGACTCGTTCTACATGGATTTCGCTCAAGGAATTGACTCTGATATCGAGGAAGTGGACACCACTGTCATTGCTCGGCCGCCAGCCCCCGCTTCGCAGCCTCCACAAACCCTACCCCCACCACCTACCATTCAACTGCAACATGAACAAATTCCAACAAGTTCAACATCATCATCGGCCATAGCAACCCCAATTTCAACGGCCTCGGTTCAAGCTTCCATGCATACACCACTACCACAACTTCCGGAGGTCCCTACGTCTCACTACCGATCCAGACCGAGCGATGTTGACTTACAAACCGATACTGAAGGCGATGACGAGGACGAAGGTGATGATGATGATGATGATGATGCGGATCGACCAGTAATGCCGCCACCGTTACCGCCACTACCGCCCAATATGCATTATGTTCTCGATTCGGAAGAAACAACACCGTCTTCATCCTCGCCATCACCACCACCCACACCACCGCCGTGTGCACCACTATCCTCTATAGTTCCTTCGCCTCCGTCGTCATTGCCACCATTGCCAATGTCGCCGGCAGGCTCTCCACCGCCAATGCCACTAATGATACATCAGGACCAACCACTTCCGCCAGGTGGCATTAGCGATACTAGCGATACCAGCAGTGGCATTCGGCCAATACTCACACCACCACAGGAAGACGAGGTCGCCGATGAACCACAACATGGACTTCCAGCACCCGCTGATGATGAACAACCGGAAGACGTCGTTGACTTGAATGAGAATGGTGAAGACGACGATAACACCGAGGAGCCACCCGAAGCGGATGATACTATAGAAGAAAACGAAATACCACAACAACAACAACAACATTTCGATAATGAAGTAGATGAAGACACACCACGACACGATTCAATGAATGGCTTACAAGACTATCCGCCACAGGCAGCGGAAGAGACACAAAGCCTCGGTGGCGGTAACAATGACGATTCGTCAACTACAATTACAACACCAGCGAGCAATGGATTTTCAGCGTCACAAGTCCTTAGCCCGGCTGCAAGTAGTAATATAACGATGGCAACCGACTTGACTGGCGTGGAATCCGAACCACCAGCCGTAATAGTGGTGCCACAACATCCACACCGAACCATGCCGATACCAGTTCCAGCTCCAACAGTTCCCAGAACAGCATCGCATCACATGCAACCCAAGTCGTTGTCGCTTCGCGAGAGGTAAGTGACTTTAACATTTTCCTTGTTTGATCAGCGAGTTCGACGAACTCCTTCCATCTCCACATATGCAAATGTCCTTTTTACATACAATTTCCCTAACAAGTCATTCATTAATCAATTATTAACGCGCGGTTTTTCCTAACCGAACAGTTAGGAGTGCTTACGGATTAATTTGATTAATTCACTCTACTATGGGTTAACCGCTTACGGATAACTATCTACTCTCATTCCGGGCAGTGGGTAAATGCGGTTCTCTGGTTTGGTATTTGCTAGCGAATGACCTAAATTGCCGAACAACGGCCTAGGAACACAGATGATACTACGGAAAGGAATCATCAAAGGAGTGTTTTGTAGCGATGGAATACTGGAATCGCTATAGTGTTGCATCGCTGGAGGGATGAAATGATAGTAGATTGGTCGCTTGGGGGTAGCTTTGTGGTCTGGGGATGTAATATTGCTCGAGGGGCGAGTTGAGTTGTTGTTAAAGTTATATGAAGATTCTGGTCGCTTGAGTTGGTGTCTGATTGAAGTACTAATTTGGGAGAGATATAGTATCCTTATCGTATGCCTTGGGAATGACCGTGACGAAAAAGGAATATTAGAGTGTGATGCTTGACTGAATTTAAGGGTTTTTGATGCTCAAATTGGTATTCAGCGTTAGTGGTGACCTTTGTATATGTATTTTCCTTCAAATAAATGTGGGATTATCGAACGACGTAAGATATGTTTTCCTCTGAATTGGGCTGAATTGAGCTGAATAGGCCTCAACCCTTTAAAAAGTACTCCCTGCATGACTGACTGTCTAAAAGACATAAATTTAACGGTTTAAGTGGGCGAATCTTATTAACTTTCTACAATTTTCCTCTCCTTTGTTTTTTGAAAAGGAAACTCTTTCATTTCTCATTTCGCGCCAGGATAATTAACTTTTCAGAAAAAAAGGGATTTTCCCTTCGTAACTACAATCCATCACTGAAGTGCCTGATGATGGAAAGGATTAACTTTCCTCCACGAAAATCGTATTATTCGCTCGAATTGTTTCTGTTGGATGGGCGGAGAAAACAGGAAATTTGTACGCCTACCAACACGCGTACATTGTTCCGTGTAATTATGTCACATTATCTGAAATTCCTTTGATTCACAAATGTACACAAATCACATGCAAAATGTGGAGCAAGCCTAGCATGAAAATTCCTTCTGTTAGATCATAACGCCTGTTAATGGCTGCTTTAATGTTACTCCGGCCTAGTCACATCGTACACTTGCCACAATCTGTTGACAGTAGTTAAATCTCCCGCCAAAATCAAGAATCCAATAAAAAACAACAAAAAAAAAAGAAAAGAAAGGAACAACTGCCAGTGGTAGTGGAAACTAATTTGTGAATTATTTATGCACGCGTCGGCCTCGTCCCGACCGATCGTGAATTATAGCGTACGAGGGATGCCTTAAGGGAAATTTATTTCACCAGTGACACTAATATAAATTCTAATAAAACCAACACAACACTAGAAAATACCACACGAACACGATGGTTGCTCGTGGATTCGGAGTTGAAGTGAAGAGAAAACAATAGCGTGGGGATGTAGTGTAACTCCTGATTCTAGCCCATTGTTATGACGAACCGCAGCGTGTCACCAACAACGGTTGGGTGGCACAACATCCTGCCGGCGCTCATAGTGTCGTGGTTGCCATTTGTTACTTTATAAACTGTGTTCCACTTCAATCAGGTGGGGTGCAATCAGCTGGCATCGCACAAAGGTACACGCGATATAGGATTTCTCGTAAACAGGATTTTACATTCTGTGCACATCCTAGCAACAAGCCGATTCGTCGAGGTGGGAAGTGGAAAATGGAAAGCTGCAAGATGGTGTATAGCATACAGAAGGCGAATTAAAGGTGGTAGTTGTTGGATTGTATTGTATTGTGTCTTGACAACAGGACTTTCCCTTTCGTGTTCTATTACAATTCGAATCCGGATTGGGGTGGAAAGAAGAAGGAATCACCAACTGAAAGGAAAACACGATTGTTGCAGGTACTCGTACTGTTTGTATGTTTGTATTGGCGTTGTTTGCTGGTTGGGCTCAGGTGTCGGATGCAATGTGATTGCCGTCTATGCATGGAAATGAAGACTGATTGACGGAGGATATTTAATAGGATGGGCTTATTTGCTTTTATTTCAATTTCTACGTCTGTCCGGCCTTGATCTGAGGTCATGGAGGACCAAGGGTTGCAGTGTTGCTTACTGAGTAGTGGAGATTCAAAGCGATTAGTAAAGCATTGCTTTGTTTTGAAAGCGACGAAAGGTAGAATGGATAGTTTGTAGAAAGTTGTGAGTAGGAAATGCGCAGATAATCCTTTGGAGGTTTTCCGTAGATTGAAAGCTATTAGTGAAATATGCATAATCGGATAAGCATGCAAAGTATTTACATACCAAGTGCCATGTTATTTATAGTTCTAATTAGGGCTGCTCTCTCCTGCTGCTACGATATTTTCCAATAGTCTTAGGAATTTGTTTTCATTGTCAACTGTTTCATGATTGCCTTTTGCCAGCTTAGTATCAAGTCTGAACTATCAATGTCATCTTTTTCAGTGACCATAATACACTTATGTAACTTAGAGTTTCCGAAGCACTTCTGGAACTCGATCTTTAAGATAGCATTTTAGCTCTTCAACCCAACGATGGCCGTTTAAGGTTCTTTTTATTCTTTCTAACACGCACTATCATGACGCAAAAGCGAACTGGTATGCCACAAATCCCAATAATTTTGTCAGGTGCGTCACGAAAGCCACATTGTCTTTAGAGGTAGCATTAATGCAATATGTGACGATGGAAAAATCTCCCAAATCGGACTAACGCTTTAGAATTAACAACAAAATTCCATTTACTTTTTGAACATATACTGTAAGGGACAATCCAATAAGAGGTGTCATTATATATTTTTTCCAATTATTGAACTTTTAACCTACTAATATCACGGCGATGAATTTTGAAAGTTTAAAACTGGAAGATACTCTTTTTTAGGTCCGATTTGATCCTCAACAATCGCCCATGAATTCTAGATTGTATTCAAGTCGGAAGACCTAGAAATAAAGGCACTAAAATCGGTGATCAAAAATCTCCAACAGTTATTAAAGAAAATTACAGAAAAGCTATAAGTTTGTACTGGGGGCGATAAAGTTTGTTCTGTAAAATCCAATAGTCTGAATATTCCTAACGACAGACTGTTTGCTGTTTGCCAAATCAATAAATTTGGAGACTTCAACTCGTGTTCGTCTTGAAAAATGAGCCTAAAATATCGCCGCCGTAGCAAAGACTGATAACCCAGATATGTACGAGGGTGGTCCGGTAATCTGGAGAATACGGTGGATGGGGCAGCAGTTCGTAGCCCAATTCGACCAATTTGGCCGTGGCGAGGGCTGAGGTGTGAGCCGGTGCGTTATCATCGTGGAGCAGCACTTTTTTCTTCGCCAAGTGGGGCCGTTTTTTCTTCAATTCGGCGTCGAATCGGCCCAATAATTTGGCATAGTACAGCCCTGTGACCGTTTTGCCCTTCTCCAGGTAGTCGATGTGGATCACAAATTGTGAGTCCCAGAAAACGGTGGCCATCACCTTTCCGGCCGATGGGACAGTCTTCGCCATCTTCGTAGCACGTTCGGGTGAAGTCCACTGTTTCGACTGTTCCTTGTTCTCTGGTGTGTACTAGTGGATCCATGTTTCGTCGACTGTCACGAAACGACGCAGAAACTCCTTCGGATTGCGCTTAAACAGCGTCAAACACTGCTTTGAAGTGGTCTCACGGTTGCGCTTGTTGTCCGGAGTGAGCAAACGCGGCACCCATCGCGACAGCTTTCTCATGCCCGAAATTTCATGCAGGATATGACCCACGCGATCTTTTGAAATGCCTACTGTCTCAGCTATCTCGCGCACCTTCAATCGGCGGTCTGCCAATACGAGATCGTGGATTTTTGTCACGTTATCCTCCGTGGTAACCGTGGGCACCTGGACGTGGCTCTTCAAAAACCGACGTGCGACCACGTTGAAACTCGTTAAACCAATTTTTGATGGTCGCCATCGAAGGAGAGGAGTCACCGTACACAGCATCACCGACCGACATTGCTCTTTTTCCATTTTTCTAAAATCCGCGGACCCTCCCGCTTCCACACGCCGTCAAAACAGAACTACGAGTCCGATCCGGCTGAAATTTCGACAGTAGCCGTCTACTAGAATGTACTGCACGATAGTAGGTTGCTCTTACGATACAGGCGCCATCTGGCGGTGAGGCTAAATACTTATCGGACCACCCTCGTACACCTGCAAAAAAGCCTTGGGCACCAGATGGGGTATAGTTAAAACCTCATATTACACACTGGCTGTATACCGCGGTTGTTAGACCTATACCAATGTTAGACCTATACCGATGTACGGATCTAACTATTGCAAGCTCCTAAGCAGAATTCAATGGATGGCGTGCGTCGCGATAACAGGGTCACTGCAGCCCTTGAAACGATGCTTCACCTACTCGCCTTGAGTCTATTTGGCAAGGAAAGGAAAGTTCTCTGAAATAGAGCACGCTGGTATTCAACGCCAAAGCAGTGATCTAAGTGAAGTCACGGACTACTTAATCCAGACCTTAGACTTCAAGATTCCTTATAAAACAACAATTCCCGACCGACGGCAATGGGAGTGTAATGAATTTCCAAGAAAAGGCACTGCACTGGAAATATAGGCAAAGGTGTGGGGGCCGTTGGCCGGTGTCTATGCACCACTCCTAAAAAATCAGCCAATCCTTTAGACTACCGAATCACTGTATCATGTTCCAAGCTGAACTAATGGCAACACGTGAGGCCGCCGACTGGCTGTTTGTGAGATCGATGAACAACAAAAACATCGTCATCTACACAGATAGCCAAACGGCAATAAAAGCAGTCGAATCACCAATAAGTCATGCACTGCCGCATGTTTTTAAATGAGATATCAGGCAGATGTACTGTAACGTTGTGCTGGGTACTTGAGCATAGTGCTTAACCAGGTAATTGTGAAGCAACTAGCCAAAATAGGCACCTTACTTGAGCTCTCGATTGTTAAAGAGGAAATCCACCCAATAGAAACGCAAAAATATAAAATTTCGAAACAAGCATATCAAGGGGCAATTACGCGAGACAAACCTTGCCTAGGAATTTCCAAAGTAAAATCACAAGCCTGCTAAAAATACGCAGGCAGATTATAATCGGAATCCTAACAGGACATTGCGTTTTAGGAAAACATGATTAGGACTGCCATATAACGACGGAAGAATCTCCATCCCATCTCCTATGTAATTGTCTTGACCTACTATAGCCTCTTCAAGAAGACGATTTCTGGGAGAATATTTCTTTAATGAACAAACGGATCTATCGAATTTTGTTCAACACTCAAAATTGTTTCAAGAGTAATGGTGACCAAGCCGATTCAAGTGGCAGCACAATCGGCCGATCTTGGTCTGAATGATCTCCACCGCATTTACGAAAGGAAGCTATCTAACATAACCTAACCAGCGTTCAAAAGTGACTGAGTAACGTAAACTAGCCAATTTCCGACCACTGAACTTATTTTTCGTTTCTTTCATTTAATGTGAGAAAACTATTGAATGAAATTAATTTCTAAAAGTGGATTCTTAAAGTAGAATGTTTCGAACATTCAAAATATTATCACCCGTTATTTTTTATTAATGAGAAATATTTTTAAAAAAAATTTAGAAATTTAGTTTCTCGAAGTGGTCGCATGACCGTATTTCCGACCACTAAAACCCGAACTGCCGATTACCGACCACTACTAGGCCTATTTCCGACCAGATCAAATCGATTGTAAAATTAAGCTGATTTAAGAATGTACTTATGTATTAAGACTGGTGATAATTTAATTTTAAATAATAACACATGTAGAAATAGTTTGATTTATAAAATTGATTAATAAAAAAAACGAACATTTCACAAAAAAAAACGAACATTTCACAAAAAAAAAACGCTGTTAAAATAATACCTTTTTCCTTGCATAATCTGGTAATGTGATAATTAGTCTGCGAAGAACGATTGTCAATGAAAAATATGATCGGAAGCTGGATGTTTTTTTTAATAACCAAAGATAAAAAGCGTTCGCAATATATTCATAGAATGCTTCGCTAGTCATCCAGCCGGATTCTGTATGTCCTACACCCCATTGTTTGGGATATTTTGACATGATGGTCGATGGTACTCTTTTTTTATAAGGAAAAATCACCATATGTGGTGAGATGGCTTCGTCAGCACTTTTTTTTTTTTTTTTGTTGGCGGCTTCTACTATCTGCTGGAGCACTCAGACACAAGTACTGGTCCATTGTACTACCAGACAGACACCTTGTCTTTATTGTATTTTCCCCGTTGTCCGGAGAAAAGTGAGGAGGGGCTTCAGTGATGTTGAGCTAAGAGATTCGGCACCCACCACGTCGGCTCCAAGGGTGCGCCACCGTGCACGAGCGAAGGCGGGACAGTCGCAGAGAAAGTGTTCCGCTGTGTCGTCCTCCTCGCAACAAGCAGCACAGGTAGGCGTCTCACTGATGCCAAGCACGTAGAGATGCCTGGCAAAGTGTAATGGCCCGTAATGACGGCCGTTAGCCTTGTGCAGTCATTTCTCCTTAAGGATAAGAAGAATGTTGCGGACTTTTTACAGACGTCAGGGCGTACGCGCCTAGTCATCCTGGATATTCCCTCCATATACGACTGTGTGCATTTAAGACTCAGTCATTGATGTCAGATTTGACCGTGGAAGCAGGTAGGCCTAAGGCGGGTTCAGGTCCTGAGAAACTCTCCTCTGAGCCCCTTCTAGCGAGTTCATCGGAGATCTCTTTCCTGGGATTCCAGAGTGTCCTGGGACCCATACAAGCCTAAGTGAATTTAGTCTTCCGACTTTGTTCAAAAAGGTCTTGAGTTCATGCACTAGTTTGGAGTTGGACAGAGGATTGGATACAGCTTTGAGTGCAGCTTGGCTGTCACTGCAGACACATATGCTCTTTCCCCTCCATCTGTGTTTCACAACATAGTGCATGGCCATTAGGATTGCGTAAATCTCCGCCTGGAAGACAGACGCATATTTTCCTAACGAGAAGTGCAGTCGAATGTTTTCGCGCTCGAAGAAAACTCCAGCGCCGGATCCCTGACCAGTCCTGGAGCCATCTGTGAAGATGCGAAGACATTCTATTCCAGGTTCAGTGTCTGGCCAAAGCCAGTCCTGACGCCAAGGAAATGGGGCTGTGTAGTTACAGCGCAGTAGGATGGCAGGTGTCATTGCGTCAGAGGGCATATCCATGAGTCAGCACTTACTGTGATTAAAACAGTCAAACACTCTTCTTTTCATCATTAACATTTCTTGAATAAACTTTCTTCGATCCTTCCTTCACTAAAACTTGTTTATCCTTAGGTGATAAATAAAAACCACTTTCATCACTATTGAAAATCCGACTGGCGTCCTTCACAACCTCTGAATAATTGTTCTTTACCAAATAATCACTCACTT